>BSBN01001399.1:0-1200000 GCA_027924645.1 Cunninghamia lanceolata
AGGATGATGATTAGGACTAACATTCTTATACACCTTATGTGTTGGGAACAATAATAATCTTGAAGGTGGTGGACACATGTTATATGCAAGGTGCATCTTTTGATGTGGCTCCACATTTTGAGTGATTACTTGATTTAGACATTTAGGACCAACATTATTATAGAATCTTGAAGGTGGTGGACATCTATTCTATGCAAGGTTTGTCTTTTGATGTGGGTCCATATTTTGAGTGATTACTTGATATGGATATTTTGCTTCACTTGATTTGATTGGTCCAATTTGATTTGGGACCCATATTTCTTTTATGTGTCTTCCTTGATGCTTGGATTCATTGGCCTTTTATGTTTGATTTGGATCTTTTGCTTTGTATGCTTTCTAATTTTGTTGGTCTCAATTGATGGGTTGGGTATGTGGAGGATAAAGTTTGATGGTATGGATAGTGGAGGTGGAAGGATTGCTAGTAGTAGGCTTCTTGTAGGGGCTATGAATGGTCTCTATCTTGATTCTTTCATCAGATGAAGTTACCTCAGTTATTGTTGAAGTATCACTAATACCATTGGAGTGCTTGTTGGAAGACTTGTAGCACCTGATTCCTTGACCATGACTAATGTAGATTGGGATAGGCTCTATGATGCCTTTCTCATCAAGGCCCAATCATTTTCCTTGATAGTTCATGCTTTTACATATCTTGTTTGCGATAGGATACTTATTATTTTTCGAAGCATGCTGTTATCCCATTGGTGTGTTTCTAAGAACTATTAGAACTTGTTATTGTCCCATCTGTGATAAAGCTTGACTTGATAAAGGTGGCAGATCCTAGTTGATAGGATTCTTGTGCTTTCTCATCATGTACACTTGTCATGCCTTGATCATTGTTTTTGCTAATTGTGACTTGGTCATTTGAATGCCCAATGGTAGCTTGCTAAATGATATGTTTGATATGATCAATGTCATTTACTTGATTATCTATGCATTCATGGGACTAAATGTGTCATCATGGGAAGTAGATGCTACTGGATGATGGATAAGACTACTTGGATATTGGATAGGATTGAAAGGATGATGGATAGGATTAGTTTGGATTCTTGGATCTTGATGTAGTTGGGAACATGTTTGGGCATGCTTTGGAACAAGATCTTGACATATCCTTAATTTCTTTTTGGACAAGAGGGATGTACATTATTTGTCTTTGATATCCCCACTAGTGATTAGCTCATGAAGAGACCCCTTGAGTTGTGTAGATAGGTGAGGGGTTTTGATGCTTATGTATTTGGTATTTGATGTATGTGATGGGATTTTGAAAAGAATGGCTTTTTCTTTCCCACATAGGTAGAATTTTGTAGGAATGAGGGCTTTAAGAGACTCTTGGATGCTTTGGAGAGGTGTGGGTTGGACAATTTTCTTGTTGACAACATGCTTGCATGTGCTAGAGGGGGATGACCTTGGATTAGTGGGGTTGGATGACTCCACAAATTTGCTTTTGCTTTTGCACTTAGGATCCTTTGCTAGTAGTCCTTGGAGAAGGAAAAAATCTAAATATGACCATTTGGATGCGTTATGATCATTAGAAAATGAATTAGATGTTTGGATTGATTGGTGGTTGAATTGATGAGATGAGTTGGATTGCAAAGGATGTGAGGATGGGGGATTTGGATAGAAGTTGAAGGCTAGAGTGGAATTTCTCTTGTCAAAGGTGCGATGGGGATGACTAATAGGTGTATTGTTTGGGCTTGAGGGATAGCTAGTGCTGGCATTTTATTGGTCGAAAGGCTCTTGATTATTCATGATTGGGAGATTATAGGTTATGGCCAACTTGATCCTAGTGATGTTGTCAAGGGTTTCACCATCAAGTCCATCATCATTGTGATATTCATCTTGATCCACATGGCTATCATCATCTTTATTATGCATGAATTTTGCTTTTACTATGATTTTGGGTCTTGCATGGGCATTATGTTTAGATTGGTTGCATGCGACATATTCATCATGATCTACAAGGCCCTCATCATCATCATTTGGATAAAGGAGCTCATCCAAGGGATGCATGACTTTGCCTTTGATTGTGATTTTGGGTTTGGGATGGGGAAGCTCATCTAATGGATACATGGCCTTGCCTTTGATTGTGATTTTTGATTTGGGATGGGGAAAATCATTTAATGGATGCATGGCCTTGAATTTGATTGTGATTTTGGGTTTGGGATAGGGGAGATCAGCTAATGGATGCATGACCTTGCCTTTGATTGCAATTTTAGATCTTGTGTGGGCATTATTTTGCATAGGTTGTTGATATGGATATTGGATGATATTTTAAGAAGTGGGAGGTTTGTGATATGTGTTTTGGTGGGAATTTAATGGTGGTGTTGGGTCCAAAAAATGTAGGCTCTCTCCTCTAACACCACCACCAAGAGTAACATAAAGGGAAAAAGTATCACAAGCAGGGAGAGCAATATATCAATAAAGAGAGGGTGGTTTTGGTCAAATGCATAGGATAGGGCAACTCCTCTTCTTCTTTAGGCTTTGTAAAACCTAGGGGGGTATTCCCTTGAGGTCGAAACCCATGATAACAATTGGGACAGAGATTTGACTACCATGCCCTAATGGCAGTTGGGGACAAGCTTATTAGACCTCACTAACAACAGACAACAAACAAACATATAAGTGCACCCAAAGATATAATTAGTGCCAATCACTAAAGATTAATCCCCTTAACATTGTATATACAATTTTATATCTTGCTTCCACATCATTACAACTGCCTAAATATTTGTCTAACACAAGCTCACCTGATATATCTATTTGCAAAATAATAGATTGCAATGATGGGCCAAACTCCTACAAGTACAAACCTTTGAATATCTACCTGACACCAACTCTCTATGAATACAAAAAGGTAACAATACTAGTTTGTGGATGTAGGTAGAACCTAAACTAATCTACCATTCTACTCAGAACCTAAAATAATATACTAAGCTACTAGTGAATGATGTTTTCATTTTTAAGGCATATGATTGTTCATGAACTTCCAAGACCAGTGCCTATCCATTGGGTAATAGAGTCTAGGTTGCCAATAGGAAACGACAAGTTAAAACCAAGGGAATATGAACTATGCATGAACATACATCCCTGGTATGACACCAAATAATAGAGCATACTTAATAATCCATTTCCATATTATAAACATCCATATGAATGTAGAAATGACCATCACAAAGTTTGCAATGAATAAAAATGCTACAACATTTATCAAATCTCCATTACATTTGTGCAAACAAATGTGGCAAGAGGAAACACATAGCTGTGACTAGGGTTTCCCTAAAAACCTACAAATGGACATGGAGACATTATATTAAAGACAACACTTACAATACACATCTCCTTGTGATTTTCCAACGTGCTTCAACTAGAATGGACTTTCATGATTTGAAACCCTAGATGATCCTCAACACTTGCAAGCATCTAGAAATTGGTTTAGCGACCAACCTTTTTGTTGTTCTCAAAATCAGCTACGCTTGTTTTTGTAGACAACCCCCACGAAACTTGTCCGTTTCGTGAATCTACACTCTAAGATCGCAAATTGAGAAAAGATTTCCTTGGTCTCGTGTGAAGTCATTTAACATTCTAAACTCATCTACGACATTCCCTTGAATTGATTTCTCGATATTCACGAGGATCATTTAAGTCATAAACTGGTTAAAAGGTCAAGTTTTAGTCATTTTTCAAGTGTTAGCCAAATTTTTGTTTTATCATGTCAGTGCAGTGTTTTCACCCGCTATTACATATTTTGAAGTTTGTTTTAATATGTAATAGCAGAGTTTTTAGCTACTATTACATATGTTGCATTTTTGTTTGTTGTGTAATGGCGGCCAAATCACCTGCCGTTACATATGAGTGTTAACTCTCCCTGCCGGAACAGCTGAAACACCCACTTCAACAAGATCTCCAGATCTTTTAACTGGAGTAACATTTATGGTCGTTCATGCAAGGTATTAATGGTTTTGTTTTCAACCTTTTTAAGGTGTTATAAACCCGTGGTCTTGTCATTTCTTTCATTTCAAAATAGAAACCACTTAGCCTATTCGCTAATACCATCTTCGACCACCAAATCGCATGTTTTCGAATCATAGCAGATTTCGTGTTGCAGATTGGCGCTTAGGGTTTTTTTGCCAACATCACAGGTAGACGTTTCTTTTGAACACGATCTTCTTACTAGAGATTTTTGTTTAAATGCAACTGTTGGTTTAGGTTTTAATTAGATAGATTTTTGTTAGGTTTTTATTCTTTTTGTTTTGGTTATGTTTGTGATTTGTGTCTGGAGTGTTTTTGCCCATACAACATAGGCTACCGTTAGGGTTTTTGTTTTGAGGACGCTGTGTTTTTCATCATTTAAAACCTTCACCATTGATACAACTTTCGAAGAGATGCATCAACGGCCAAATTCGCCGCTTAGACCTTCCAAACCTCGCAACTTCCATTATGTGCAATGTCGGCCGATTTTCCCACCCTTACAACGAAGACTCTGAAATACCCTATGCAGTGTCGACGTTTATTGCCGATCGAACATTGTCAACTTTGAGTTTTGATTCACATGTAACAGCGGCCGATACACCCACCTGAGCATTTGTTGGTAACAAAACCTATTATATGCATAAGCAGCCGGTACCTCCACCCGAGCACTTAAGGTTTTTACTAAGTTACATGTAATAGCGGTAATATTAACTACTTGTGCATGTTAAACCAAAACTTCCAAAATACATGCAAAAGCGGTGTTTTCCACTGCTCTTACACCTGATAACTCTCCCAACCTACAATGGCGGCCAAATCACCCGTTCAAGCACATTTTCTTGATTTTTTCCCAACACTGGAAAATTCACTTTTCAAAACTAGAAGCCCGCTTTCGCCTTCACCTTGATTTGCGCACTCAAGCCCTTCAAACGCAAGCTTTCCTACCCATGATCATCAAAACGCAGTTGACCCAGTCTATCCAATTTTTACCCTAATTGCGAGATCATGGCCTTTGCAGTTCTCAATCAACGTTCATGGTGTTCAAGTTCATAGTTTTCTCCAGAGCTCATGTCAGAATCATCTCCGTCAAAGTCCAGAGCCATGAAGTACAAGTACTAGGGTGTCTTTCCGGTAACGGCAGTTCAATCAAATGTTGATGAAATCAGAGACATAGAAATTGGGCATGTGGACTTGGCTGAGTTCGTAGATAGAACTAAACAAGCAAATCCCTCCAAGCCTATGCAGAAAATCATTAACAACAGTATTCATTTGGTTGCATCATTTCCAATCAGTGCACACAATCCTGAATTTGTTCTACAAGTGGCCAGCCACTACAATAGAGACACTAGAGCTGTGACAGACTCACAGGGAAATGTAATCATGAGATTAGATGCATAATTCATGGACAAAATCTTCATGTGTCCACCAATTGAAAACGTCGGGCGGATTGATTTTGCTCAGGGTCAACAAGACTATGATAATGACATGGAATCTGCTAGGAGGCATATAAATAGCAAATGGTTAAAGATTCCTAGGGCAACTTTGACCAGATGGCCAAAAGACCTTCACAGGAGTGATTTTGTGGAGGAAGTGTGTGATTTGATTACTCTCTTGAGTTGCATCAGAGGACTCCCTTCTGCTTCCAAATTCTAGGATTGGATGTACACTTACATCAAGGTGATTCTATGGGGTAATCAGAAGATATTCTAGGGTGAACAGATTAGCAATGCTTTGCACGAGCAACTGATAAGGGCCAATACTACCTTCAAATTTTACATGACCTCTTATCTTATCTATGTTGTTGCAAGCATGAGGAATTTCCAGGTTTAACCCAAGTAGGAGACTAGAGATTGGTCCCAGTGTATGAATATTACTCCCAAATCACTCTGAAGGGGTCAATTCATCATTTCAGAAGAGTCAATGATGCTTTCTTCTTAGTTTTCATGTGCTTGTGGGATGGTGAACTGGTTCAAAGAAGAGTTTCTGATGAAGCTTGGCAGGTTGTAAATTCTTTTGGTTGCTTATTCTTGCAATTTCCCACCTTTACATATCTTCGGGTAGGATACTATCCTGGTTACCCTTACATGCTGCCATGGTATCCTAGTGATCGCATTGTTCTTATGGAGTTTTGCAGACAACTGATTGTGGTACACAACAAACAGATGGAGCTTAAGAGGTCAGGGATAAAGTTTCCCATTGAAATTGGGAGGTACTCAGTTTAATCTACCAACAAAGCAAAGATAATTGACTCCGAGCTGCAGTTGGTCACCATGAAGACCTACAAGAAAAGAAATCATTTTGACTTCAGAAGGGTTGAAGATAAAATCAAGAGGAAGTCAACTTTTCATGTGCTAATGGTCGAAGACATATGGGCAGATCTCAAGACTCAAAATGAGATTAGAAAACTGGATTTCTGTAGAATTCATCTAAGTAAAATTGAAGAACTAGAACTTGCTGATATTCCAGATGGAATGGAGGATGATGGGGATGTCCTAGATCACAAATATGAGGTAGAGAATGTTGAGGCTTCACCTCTCCCAGAGGTGAAATGGTCAGTCAAAGAGGAGACATCCATCAGGAAAAGATTCCAACCAATATTAGCAAACACCAACTTGTGGTTGGAAAGTAAGGGAATTAAGTTGAAAGAGTTCCTTACAGGGTCTGAAGAGGGAACACATGAGCAAATAGGTAAGAAGATAGAGAACCGAACTAAGAATAGGAGTGACACCCCTTCTTCCTCAAAGGTACACAAACCAAAGATCAAATTTGTATCTAAAGGAGGAAAGAAAAAGGAAACCAAAGAGGCTTCTGATGCCACTAAGTCAGATGTTGAAGATACTAATGATGATCAGATGGAAATTGAAGATGTTGAGACTGAAGAACAAAATGTTCAAAAGTCTAAAACAAAGGTATCTGATAAAGCTTAACAAGGTGAAGATGAAGATACAGAGGTAGAACGACTTAATGGTTCCCCTCAGACTCCAGTGAAAGATCTTCCCTCTGAGACACAAGTTCTTACACCTCCTCCTCATGTTCCAGTTTCTGATAGTTTGCCAGTGATTTCAAGTGTTCCTCTTTCTCCAATTTTTGTTGTTTCTTCAGACAATACTCCTCCATCCATGAAAGCTAGCTTTGGAACTATTTTTGATTCTTCTGGTTCCATTCCAAGCTTATCCTCCCCATCTTTTGATATCGGGGAACAAACTATTTTAGAGAACCTTCTGGATGCTTCACAAAAGGTTGTTGATATAGGTGTTGTGTTTACTAACACAAGTCCAATTGTCACCATCACCGGTACAAACATGGAACTAACCAAGCAAGTAGTGGATCCCCCTCCAGCTGTTGATACATATATACTTCCTCCATGGCTATCTGCCTAGACTCCAAAGAGGAAGAAGCAAGCCATCTCACCTAATGAGATTGACATTGAAAAGCTGTTGCCCATGAAAGCAAAGAACCAGAAGAAGAAGCCTAAGACTGTTTCTAGGCTCGTCACTGAAAAGGGAATCAAATATGCCGAAATTGCCAAACCTCCTGAAGATGCCATGGTTGACACTTTTGACATGAGTAATTATGTCATCTCAAGGGTTGAGCTTGGTAAAGTGACTCATGAGGGTGTCAAAGTAGATTTCCAGACTACTGCTAGTACCCTACTTGAAAAGTATGATGAAGCCAAGAGGGAGAAGGAGCAGTACAAAGCAAAAGCAGAACAACTGGCCGCTATCCTTTAGAAAATAGTAAAGTCATCAGAGATAGTAGAACCAATGGCAGTGACAGTGGAAGATCCCTTGATATAGAAGGTTGAAAAAGCCCAAGCTAGAGGCAAGATAGTGGGGGATGTAGTGGAGCGGTTGTTGGCTCAAGGACGAGTTCTGTTAAAAACCGCTGTGGAAAGGAAGGAGAAAATGAACAAAGCTAAAGCTGAGCTGGACAATCTGGTAGATCTACTTTCACAAGAGCTGCAAGATCAAGAAGAGAGCCTAGAAGAGTGGATAGATATGAAGAAGATCAAGATAAAGAATCTGATCACCATTGGGGCCATCACCAACAGGGAATCATATCTCAAGACCAAGGAGACTCTAGCTCATCGTATTTTCATAATAAAGAGTCTACTTGAAGATCTGTGCCAAGCTCAAGAAGCCAGTGAAGATAGTGATGTCACACTCCTACACCGACTAGAAGAACTTCCTTGCACCTTGACAAGGGAAGATCATAGTTTCCTCAAAGCACAGGAAATGATAAGTTCTTTTGAAGAAATGGTACAAAAGAAATTTGAAGAGGAAGCTCCCTCAGTGCTCTCAATGGATAACCTGTATGATCAACATTCGACTCTAGAGAACCGAAAGGATAATTTAGACAAGCATGAAAAGGCAATAAAGGCGGTGAAAGATTCAATTCTTCGAGCTCGCACCATCTTTGAAAACATAGCAAAACCAGATGCATGCGAGATGTCAGTCATTCAAACTATGTACTAGAACTTCCTGAGGAAAAAAGATGGAGGAAGCTAGTGCCTTAGCTTGTTTTTCTTAGATGTTATGTAAATTGAATTTTGTTTTGGACATCTAAACGTGTAATTTTCCAAAATGTAATTACACGTGAAACAGTAGAAGTCCTAAGTCAAATAGGACTCTCTTGTTGAATAAGTCAAATTAGTTGTAGATTTCCTAAATTTTCTCAAGGCCTTTCCCTATAAATAAAGGGGGCCACTTTTGTAAATATTATCTTTTGTCTATTGCAAGAAAACTCTGGCGAATTGAGAAGCAAATCAAGACTTTGTGCTTTTTGTGAAAATCAATATTCAAATATTTATCAATACAAGGAAGCAAGTTCAATTCCAATCTTTGTCTTGGGATTATTTGTGTTGTGATAGTTTTGTTCTTACATCTTGCTATCATAATCTTATTTGATAATAATTGAAGTGTGGAGTTTGTTTCAAGTGATTGAAGAGCGCTCTTAATTTGATTCTGATAAACTTTGTGTTATCAAATCAGTTGTGGGTTATATGTTCATGTTTGTGAGAATACAATAGTTTGGAGACTTTGTGCTGCAAGTTGTTATATTCGATTTACTTTTATCATCTTGAAGAGAAGTGAAGACTTTGGGTTGCATTCTACTTCAAATAGTTCCGTTTACAAGTAGTAAGTGAGGTAACAGAAAACTTTGTGTTTCTGTGATTTTGTGATAATTTATAAGTTCTTTATCAAGAGTTTGAAGTATAAACATCTATTCTGAAAAAAGAGAATGAGATGAGATGGAACCACCACAAACATAGTTTTTAGTGTACATAAATTTCATAAGTTGTTTGGTTTGCAAAAGTCAAGTAATTAGAGGGAACCTCCCCTTGCTGAGAGGACTTTGTCTCATCATAGCTGTGGCTGATATACCCATTTTGCCGTTAGCAAGTTAACAACAAAATATTCACCCAACAGTTTTTTGGCGACTCCACTAGGGAAGGAATGCACAACTTGAAGCCTCACGCTCCGAGTTGAAGCATTTTTAGTTCTTTTACATTTTCTTGCAAAATTGTGTTTAGCATATTACATTCTGGTAGATTCCTAGTACACCAGAAGCAAGAGGGCTCAGGGTATTATTGATCCTGCATTTGAATTGATGCAGCAGAATAATTTTGGATTCTTAACTCCGCGACCTCGTCTTCAGCGCACCAGGAGTTTTCCCCCTAGAAACACCAGGTCTCCAATACCAGGTGAAGTTTTTAGTGCTAACAGAGTTTTGGCTGTTCATACACCACCAAGGTTTGTTATACCACCTTTCTATCAGCATGTCATGGCAGCCCAAGGCCCTTGGGGTAATACCTTTGGTCCTCTAAATTTGACCCCACCATTGCATGAACTACCTCGTAGTTCAAGAAAGAATTTCCCCAAATTCTATGGTGACAGGAAAGTTCATCCTGATGAGCACATTGCGGCTTTTTGTATAGCCTGTGGTGTGATAGGTGTCGAGCACGAAGATGTTGCTGTACAACTCTTCGTAGAAACACTACAAGGCATTGTTGCAGACTGGTTTTACCACCTTCGAGCTCAGACCATAACGAGCTGGGCTACTCTCAAAACCAAGTTCAAAGCCAGGTTTAAACCTGCGGAAGATGCTCATGCATTGTTGGCACAGCTGACACAGATGAAGAAGGAACCTCATGAACCAATGCGAGATTTCATCGCTAAGTTCAACAAATTGAGAAACAGGATTCCCACCACCGCTGAGCCAACAACAGAGAACCTT
The DNA here is from genome assembly GCA_027924645.1 of Cunninghamia lanceolata. NCBI lineage: Eukaryota > Viridiplantae > Streptophyta > Pinopsida > Cupressales > Cupressaceae > Cunninghamia > Cunninghamia lanceolata. The sequence continues at coordinate 10,240 of BSBN01001399.1, forward strand.
AAATGTTTCTTTATCAATACACAACTTCTGGAGGTGAGTTTCCTATTGAGGCGAGCTGCTCCTACTGATCTTGCTGCAGCTCAGATTCTGGCAACTGAAGTAGAAGATGATCTTATCCTTGCGGGTAAGATAAGAAGGGATACTAATAGAAATAAAACTCCTCTTCTACTGAGAATCCTTCCACAAGCACAACAGATCCCATGGTGCAAAAGCTAGAAAATGAATTGCTAGCACTAAAGAGACAAATGTCCCAAGGTATGTCTGCGCCTCCTTCTTACCGAGATATACCAAGGAGGACATTTCCAAATAATTCATGTCAAGGCAATGCTGCTAGGAATCAAGGACCACACAATCGTCTTCCGCCTACACAGGGGAAGCTCGCCATTGAAGCAGCGCCGGTCAACTCTGCTGTTGGCTACTATGAAGCTGAAAATGAACTTTCTTTCCAACCTGAGTTGGATTATGAAAATGGTGCTAATCTCTTCACAAAAGGAGAAGAAGAGATAGCTGGTGACTCTACTATCAGCTTTCTGAACTATCAGGACGAAGCTGAAAAAGGAGAAGTATGTGAAGAAGCATATGCTATTTTCACTAGGTCTCAAAATCAGTTAGCTCTCCAAGCTGATAAAGGGAAGGTGAGAGAAGAATCTCAACCAGCGATTTCAATTGCTAAATGGGGGACTCCACTACCTTTCCAATCAAAAGACCCGGTGGTCAATAAACAAGTAAGTGCTTCTAATGAATTTGTACCTTCCACTTCTACTCCTCAGACTAGTGCTATCTCTACCAAAAATTAGAATGATGGTTTTTCTTCCTCTGTATCTAATTCTTTTCAGTAGTTTGATATAATAGATCATGCTAGGAGAACTAAGATACAAATGTCTGAAGTTGAGTATCTACAGGCTAATCCTGAACAATTTGATAGATTAGCCAAATATGTCAAAAATAAGGCCATCCCTGCAGGACAAGAGTTTCCCAAAGCTACTCATGACTCCTCCAAAAGTAAACCTACCCAAAACAATCTTGTTACTACTCCCCCTGAAGCCTCTGGAAAAATTGAACCTTTCTATGTTTCCCTATTAGTAAATGGTCATAAATTGAGTAATTGCGTAATAGATTCTGGAGCCTTAGACAATGTTATGCTTGCTAAGGTAGCAGATGCCGTTGGCCTCACCTTAACCAAAACTTTTGGGAGGTGTTTCTCTATGGAGAATAAGCAAGTTCCACTTTTGGGTCAAATCAAAGACGCTCAATTTGCATTTGCAGCTTTTCCAGATAAGAGAATCAAGATGACAGTCCTGGTAGCTGATGTTCCAGCTTCATATGGCATTCTTCTTGGGCGTAATTTCTGCAAGGATGTAGGTGGGGAGTTGAACATGGATTTGTCTGAAGAAAGGATACTTGTTAAAGGTGTCATGCAGAAGCTGCTTCCTGAGAAGGAGGCGAAATACATTGTTACTCAAACATCAAATCCCAAAGCTCAAATTTTGTTTGAGTCCTCAGGAATGGGTAACTATTTCCTATCTACTGAAGATGGTTCCAGTTCATCAGATGAGAGCACATCGGGTGATAGCTCAGATATGTCTGATGGAGACTCAGAAGAGTTTTCAGATGAAAGTTCAGGTGAGGGTATAACAATACCCGATTCTTCCCTCACTGACGAAGAGGAGTCTCCTGACCAAAGAAAGTCCAAGAAATCAAATTCTGATGGAGTCTGGGTTTTAGAATTTGATGGCAGCTGTTCCTCTACCGATTCTGGAGCCGGAGTGGTCTTGATATCACCACAATGTGATATTTTACCTTTTTCATACAAGTTACAATTTGACAATACCAATAACACCGCCGAATACGAGTCCTTGTTGCTCGGATTGGAAGCTGCACGTGCCAGAGGTGTTAAAATCCTTCATGCTCAAGGGGACGCTGAATTGGTGGTTTGTCAAGTAATAAATTTGTACCAAACTAAAAATGAAAGACTGAGACACTATTGCAATCACATATGGGATTGCATTGAAGGTTTTGATGCTTTCAACATTTCAGCAGTGCCAAGAGAGTTCAATGATCGTGCAGATTCATTGGCTGTTTCCGCCACTCTCATGGTGCCTCATAAAGATTTCAAAGGAAACAAGTACACTATTGAGCTGGTCTTCCGACTAAGTGTAACTGATAACGCTGACCATTGGCAGGTGTTCAATGGTGATAATCAAATTATTGCTTTCCTAGAAAAGATGGATAGTTTTGATGAGCTATACTTTGAAGGAAGTGAATCGCCACCGCGGGAATATGTTTCTAAGGTAGATCCATAGATTGGCGAAGAATTTCTACAATTGAAAGGAAATAAAATCCCAAAAGGTTTGGTTTCCCTTGAGAAACTCTTTGATAAACATGACAGGTATATCAAGCAGGGGCAACAACAACAGGATTCAGGTTCTTCTATGGAATTTGAGCAGATCAATTTGGGTTCGGAAACAGATCCTAAGATGGTCAACATTGGAAAATGTTGCACTGCTGATGAAAGATTCAAATTCATTACCCTCCTTCGCCATTACATTGATGTTTTGGCTTACTCCTATGATGACCTGAAGTCTTTCAGGCCTAAGGAGGTTCAACTTGAAATTCTCCTCAAAGCTGGATCGTTGCCTCACAAATAGAAGCAGAGGCAATACAATCCAAAGATATCAGGTACGATTCTTTCTGAAATTCAGAAGATGCTGAATGCAAGGATAATTTTTCCAATTCATCATTCCACATGGATTGCAAACATAGTACCTGTAAGAAAGAAGAACAGAGAAATCCGTATCTGTGTTGATTTCAGGAATCTCAACCAGTCTTCCTTGAAAGATAGCTACCCTTTGCCCATCATGGACCAAGTGTTGCAAATAGTGACTGGTTCAGAAATGCTATCTATGTTAGATGGTTTTTCAGGGTATAACCAAGTGGAAGTCAATGAAGCTGATCAATTCAAAACTACCTTCACCACACCATGGGGCACATTTGCATATTGCAGAATGCCTTTTGGTCTGATCAATGCTGGCGCCACATTTCAAAGAGCGATGGATCTTGCCTTCATAGATGAGATGGGGAAGTTCATCGTAGTGTATCTTGATGACTTGACTGTTTTCTCCAAAAACTATCATGATCATGCGCATCATTTACGACAAGTGCTGGAGCACTGTCAGCAAAATGGTATTTCCCTCAATCCCAAGAAGTCAATTTTTGGGGTGATGGAAGGTAAGCTTCTCGGACACATTGTATCCCGGGAAGGTACTAAGATTGACTCAGAGAGAGTTAAATCTATTCAAAGTCTCACTCTGCCTGCAAGTAAGACTGTTGTTCACTCTTTCTTTGGAAAGGTGAATTTTTTGCAAAGGTTCATTCCTGAGTTTGCAGAAAAAACCCGTCACATTGTTAATATGATGAAGGGTAAGGCCACTTTTCGTTGGACTGTGGAAGGTAAGGAAGCATTCGAGGATATCAAGAGAGCAATTGCTCATGCTCCAGTTCTTGTTTGTCCTGACTACACTAAGGATTTTGTAGTCTATAGCTACGCTTCAGAGCACACACTTTCAGCTATTCTGGTTCAGCAGAATGAAGAAGGCATTGAATCCCCCATATCATTTATGAGTTGTCCTCTCAAAGCTCATGAATTGAAGTATTCAAATATGGAGAAGCATGCCTATGCCGTAGTCAAAGCGGTGAAGCATTTCAGGTTCTATATTCTAAACTCACACACTGTTGTTATGGTTCTTGATACAACAGTCAAATCTATCCTAACTCAACAGGAGTTTGAAACAAAGAGAGGTAATTGGATCTCTAAGATCCAAGAATTTGATATGGATATCAAGCCTACCAAGCTTGTGCGTGGTAAAGGTTTGTGTCAATTGATCGTAGATAACGTTCCAAAAGAGACAGGGGATGAAGAAGAAGAAGTTGTGGACACGCCAACTGTTCTTTTTGTTACTACAACTGACGAGTGGTATTCCAATATCACTCATTTCCTTACCTATGGTGAGTGCCCTTCTCACTTGTCCTATAAGGAAAAAAGAACTGTCAAGTTAAAAGCTGCTAACTACGTCCTTTGGGACAATGGTTTGTACAAAAGAAGTCTTGACGGTGTATTTCTCCATTGCGTGGATAAAGCGCAACAAAGTAGACTTTTGAAGTATTTCCACAATTTGGCTTGTGGAGGACATTTTTCAGCACCTGTAATGGCACACAAGATTCTACGAGCTCGATACTATTGGCCCACACTATTCCAAGATGCGTACAATTGGGTACGCAGGCGTGAGTTATGCCAACAGTTTGTTGGGAAACCAAAATTGGCGGCCTTACCTCTAAAACCAGTGGTGATTGAGGAGCCTTTTCAGCAATGGGGTATTGACTTCATTGGCGCAGTGAATCCATCATCAAGTGCATTACATAACTATGTTCTCACTGCAACAGACTATTTTACCAAATGGATGGAAGCTATTCCAGTCAAACATGCTACTTCAGAGGTGGTATGTAGTTTTCTTAAGGAGAACATTATTTCCAGGTTTGGAGTTCCAAACAAGATTGTAGCAGACAATGCTACTTGTTTTTCCTCTCATGAGATTATTGAGTTTTGCTACAAACATGGGATCACTCTTTCCCATTATTCAGATTATTATCCGCAAGGGAATGGTCAAGCAGAATCAAGCAATAAGAATCTGGTCACTATCATCAGGAAACTAGTAGATGAGAATCAGAGAACTTGGCATAAGGCGTTGTTTGATGCTTTATGGGCAGATAGAATTACCCCCAAAAGGGTGATAGGCATGTCGCCATTTCAGCTTCTATATGGTTTGAATGCGGAGATACCAATTACCTTGGAATTGCCAGCATTGAGGTTGGTAAAGGCATTGGAAGATAGAACTTTTGATAGTTCTATTGATAAAAGGATCATGTTTTTGACTAAACTTGAGGAGCAGTGCACTATGGTGGTGGACCATATTGTTGAGCACCAAAATCAAGTAAAGAAACTCTTTAACAAGAAGACAAAGGCTCATGAGTTTTAGGTTGGAGATCAAGTCTTGTTGTGGGACAAGAGGAGAGAACCAAAAGGAATGCACGGAAAATTTGATTCCTTATGGAGAGGTCCATTCACCATTCATCAATTCTGTGGTGAAAATAGTTTCTTGCTGGAGTATCAGAATGGGACACCATTCTTGTTGCCTCACAGTGGACAACATCTGAAGCACTTCAATCCATGAAGTATCAGATAAGTTTAATTGTACAGTTGTATAGTTTTGTGTTTTGTGTTTTTTTTTTTTGTGTTTTCATTTTAGTCATTTGTGTCTTTTTCTTTTTAGCTTGACTCTATAGCCCAATGGCATGGATGAAGGCACTTAGAGACTAGATTCTACTCTCCTCAATCGTTTCAAAGTTTGATTGAAGGAAGTTCCCCAATTAGAGCCAGCTGTTGTTCTCAAAATTAGCTCCGCTTATTTTTGTAGACAACCCCCATGAAACTTGTCCGTTTCGTGAATCTACACTCTAAGATCGCAAATTAAGAAAAGATTTCCTTGGTCTCGTGTGAAGTCATTTGACATTCTAAACTTGTCTGCGACATTCACTTGAATTGATTTCTCGATATTCGTGAGGATCATTTAAGTCGTAAACTGGTTAAAAGGTCAAGTTTTAGTCATTTTTCAGGTGTTAGTCAAATTTTTGTTTTATCATGTAAGTGCGGTGTTTTCACACGCTATTACATATTTTGAAGTTTGTTTTAATATGTAATAGCAGAGTTTTTAGCCGCTATTACATATGTTGCATTTTTGTTTGTTGTGTAATGGCGGCCAAATCACCCGCCGTTACATATGAGTGTTAACTCTCCCTGTTGGAACGGCTGAAACACCTGCTTCAACAAGATCTCCAGATCTTTTAACTGTAGTAACATTTATGGTTGTTCGTGCCAGGTATTAATGGTTTTGTTTTCAACCTTTTTAAGGTATTATAAACCTGTGGTCTCGTCATTTCTTTCATTTCAAAACAGAAACCATTTAGCCTATTCGCTAATACCATCTTCGACCACCAAATCGCATGTTTTCTAATCATAGCAGATTTCATGTTGCAGATTGGTGCTTAGGGTTTTCTGCCGACATCATAGGTAGCCCTTTCTTTTGAACATGATCTTCTTACCAAAGATTTTTGTTTAAACGCAACTGTTGGTTTAGGTTTTAATTAGATAGATTTTTGTTAGGTTTTTATTCCTTTTGTTTTGGTTATGTTTGTGATTTGTGTCTGGAGTGTTTTTGCCCATACAACATAGGCTGCCGTTAGGGTTTTTATTTTGAGGACGCTGTGTTTTTCATCATTTAAAACCTTCACCATTGATACAACTTTTGAAGAGATGCATCAACGGCCAAATTCGCCGCTTAGACCTTCCAAACCTCGCAACTTCCATTATGTGCAATGTCGGCAAATTTTCTCGCCCTTACACCGAAGACTCCAAAATACCCTATGCAGTGTCGACGTTTATTGTCGACCAAACATTGTCAACTTTGAGTTTTGATTCACATGTAACAGCGACTGATACACCCACCTGAGCATTTGTTGGTAACGAAACCTATTATATGCATAAGCGGCCGGTACCTCCGCCCGAGCACTTGAGGTTTTTACTAAGTTACATGTAATAGTGGTAATATTAACCGCTCGTGCATGTTAAACCAAAACTTCCAAAATACATGCAGAAGCGGTGTTTTCCACCGCTCTTACACCTGATAACTCTCCCAACCTGCAATGGCGGCCAAATCACCCGCTCAAGCACATTTTCTTGATTTTTTCCCAACATTGGAAAATTCACTTTTCAAAACTAGAAGCCCGCTTTCACCTTCGCCTTGATTTGCACACTCAAGCCCTTCAAATGCAAGCTTTCCTTCCCACGATTGTCAAAACGTAGTTGATCCAGTCTATCCAATTTTTCCCCTAACTGCAAGATCATGGCCTTTTGCAGTTCTCAATCAATGTTCGTGGTGTTCAAATTCATAGTTTTCTCCAGAGCTCATGTCAGAATCATCTCTGTCAAAGTCCAGAGCCATGAAGTACAAGTACCAAGGTGTCTTTCTGGTAACGGCAGTGCAATCAAATGTTGATGAAATCAGAGACACATAAATTGGGCATGTGGACTTGGCCAAGTTCGTAGATAGAACTAAACAAGCAAATCCCTCCAAGCCTATGCAGAAAATCATTAACAGCAGTATTCATTTGGTTGCATCATTTCCAGTCAGTGCACACAATCCTAAATTTGTTCTACAAGTGGCCAGCCACTACAATAGAGACACTAGAGCTGTGACGGACTCACAGGGAAATGTAATCATGAGATTGGATGCAGAATTCATGGACAAAATCTTCATGTGCCCACCAATTGAAAACGTCAGGCGGATTGATTTTGCTCAGGGTCAACAAGACTATGATAATGACGTGGAATCTGCTAGGAGGCATATAAACAACAAATGGATAAAGATTCCTAGGGCAACTTTGACCAAATGGCCAAAAGACCTTCACAGGAGTGATTTTGTGGAGGAAGTGTGTGATTTGATTACTCTCTTGAGTCGCATCAGAGGACTCCCTTCTGCTTCCAAATTCCAGGATTGGATGTACACTTACATCAAGGTGATTCTATGGGGTAATCAGAAGATATTCTGGGGTGAACAGATCAGCAATGCTTTGCATGAGCAACTGATAAGGGCCAATACTACCTTCAAATTTTACATGACCTCTTATCTTGTCTATGCTACTGCAAGCATGAGGAACTTTCCAGGTTTAACCCAAGTAGGAGATAGGAGATTGGTCCCAGTGTATGAATATTACCCCCAAATCACTCTGAAGGGGTCAATTCATCATTTCAGAAGAGTCAATGATGCTTTCTTCTCAGTTTTCATGTGCTTGTGGGATGGTGAACTGGTTCAAAGAAGAGTTTCTGATGAAGCTTGGCAGGTTGTAAATTCTTTTGGTTGCTTGTTCTTGCAATTTCCCACCTTTACATATCTTCGAGTAGGATACTATCCTGGTTACTCTTACATGATGCCATGGTATCCCAGTGATTGCATTGTTCTTATGGAGCTTTGCAGATAACTGATTGTGGTACACAACAACCAAATGGAGCTTAAGAGGTCAGGGATAAAGTTTCCCATTGAAATTGGGAGGTACTCAGTTCAATCTGCCAACAAAGCAAAGATAATTGACTCTGAGCTGCAGTTGGTCACCATGAAGACCTACAAAAAAAGAAATCATTTTGACTTCAGAAGGGTTCAAGATAAAATCAAGAGGAAGTCAACTTTTCATGTGCCAATGGTCGAAGACATATGGGCAGATCTCAGGACTCAAAATGAGATCAGAAAACTGGATTTCTGCAGACTTCATCTAAGTCAAATTGAAGAACTAGAACTTGCTGATATTCCAGATGGAATGTAGGATGATGGGGATGTCCTAGATCACAAATATGAGGTAGAGAATGTTGAGGCTTCACCTCTCCCAGAGGTGAAATGGTCAGTCAAAGAGGAGACATCCATCAGGAAAAGATTCCAACCAATATTGGCAAATACCAACTTGTGGTTGGAAAGTAAGGGAATTAAGTTGAAAGAGTTCCTTATAGGGTCTGAAGAGGGAACACATGAGCAAATAGGTAAGAAGGTAGAGAATTGAACTAAGAACAAGAGTGACACCCCTTCTTCCTCCAAGGTACACAAACCAAAGATCAAATTTGTATCTAAAGGAGGAAAGAAAAAGGAAATCACAGAGGCTTCTGACGCCACTAAGTCAGATGTTGAAGATACTAATGATGATCAGATGGAAATTGAAGATGTTGAGACTGAAGAACAAAATGTTCAGAAGTCTAAAACAAAGGTATCTGATAAAGCTGAACAAGGTGAAGATGAAGATACAGAGGTAGAATGACTTGATGGTTCCCCTCAGACTCCAGTGAAAGATCTTCCCTCTGAGACACAAGTTCTTACACCTCCTCCTCATGTTCCAGTTTCTAATAGTTTGCCAGTGATTTCAAGTGTTCCTCTTTCTCCAATTTTTGTTGTTTCTTCAGACAATACTCCTCCATCCATGAAAGCTAGCTTTGGAACTATTTTTTATTCTTCTGGTTCCATTCCAAGCTTATCTTCCCCATCTTTTGATATCAGGGAACAAACTATTTTAGAGAACCCTCTGGATGCTTCACAAAAGGTTGTTGATACAGGTGTTGTGTTTACCAACACAAGTCCAATTGTCACCATCACCGGTACAAACATGGAACTAACAAAGCAAGTAGTGGATCCCCCTCTAGCTGTTGATACATCTATACTTCCTCCATGGCTATCTGCCTATACTCCAAAGAGGAAGAAGCAAGCCATCTCACCTGATGAGATTGACATTGAAAAGCTGTTGCCCATGAAAGCAAAGAACCAGAAGAAGAAGCCTAAGACTGTTTCTAGGCTGGTCACTGAAAAGGGAATCAGATATGCCAAAATTGCCAAACCTCCTGAAGATGCCACGATTAACACTTTTGACATGAGTAATTATGTCATCTCAAGGGTTGAGCTTGGTAAAGTGACTCATGAGGGTGTCAAAGTAGATTTCCAGACTACTGCCAGTACCCTACTTGAAAAGTATGATGAAGCCAAGAGGGAGAAGGAACAGTACAAAGCAAAAGCGGAACAACTGGCCACTGTCCTTTAGAAAATAGTAAAGTCATCAGAGATAGTAGAACCAATGGCAGTGACAGTGGAAGATCCCTTGATATAGAAGGTTGAAAAAGCCCAAGCTAGAGGCAAGATAGTGGGGGATGTAGTGGAGCGGTTGTTGGCTCAAGGACGAGTTCTCTTAAAAACCGCTATGGAAAGGAAGGAGAAAATGGACAAAGCTAAAGTTAAGCTGGACAATCTGGTAGATCTACTTTCACAAGAGCTGTAAGATCAAGAAGAGAGCCTAGAAGAGTGGATAGATATGAAGAAGATCAAGATAAAGAATCTGATCACCATTGGGGCCATCACCAACAGGGAATCATATCTCAAAACCAAGGAGACTCTAGCTCATCGTATTTTCATAATAAAGAGTCTACTTGAAGATCTGTGCCAAGCTCAAGAAGCCAGTGAAGATAGTGATGTCACACTCCTACACCGGCTAGAAGAACTTCCTTGCACCTTGACAAGGGAAGATCATAGTTTCCTCACAGCACAGGAAATGATAAGTCCTTTCGAAGAAATGGTACAAAAGAAATTTGAAGAGGAAGCTCCCTCAGTGCTCTCAATGGATAACCTGTATGATCAACATTTGACTCTAGAGAACCTAAAGGATAATTTAGACAAGCATGAAAAGGCAATAAAGGCGGTGAAAGATTCAATTCTCTGAGCTCGCACCATCTCTGAAAACACAGCAAAACCAGATGCATGCGAGATGTCAGTCGTTCAAACTATGTACCAGAACTTCCTGAAGAAAAAAGATGGAGGAAGCTAGTGCCTCAGATTGTTTTTCTTAGATGTTATGTAAATTGAATTTTGTTATGGACATCTACACGTGTAATTTTCCAAAATGTAATTACATGCGAAACAGTAGAAGTCCTAAGTGAAATAGGACTCTCTTGTTGAATAAGTCAAATTAGTTGTAGATTTCCTAAATTTTCTCAAGGCCTTTCCCTATAAATAAAGGGGGCCTCTTTTGTAAATATTTTCTTTTGTCTATTGCAAGAAAACTCTGGTGAATTGAGAAGCAAATCAAGACTTTGTGCTTTTTGTGAAAATCAATATTCAAATATTTATCAATACAAGGAAGCAAGTTCAATTCCAATCTTTGTCTTGGGATTATTTGTGTTGTGATAGTTTTGTTCTTACATCTTTCTATCATAATCTTATTTGATAATAATTGAAGTGTGGAGTTTGTTTCAAGTGATTGAAGAGTGCTCTTAATTTGATTCTGATAAACTTTGTGTTATCAAATCAGTTGTGGGTTATATGTTCATGATTGTGAGAATACAATAGTTTGGAGACTTTGTGCTGCAAGTTGTTATATTCGATTTACTTTTATCATCTTGAAGAGAAGTGAAGACTTTGGGCTGCATTCTACTTCAAATAGTTCCGTTTACAAGTAGTAAGTGAGGTAACAAAAAACTTTGTGTTTCTGTGATTTTGTGATAATTTATAAGTTCTTTATCAAGAGTTTGAAGTATAAACATCTATTCTGAAAAAAGAGAATGAGATGAGATGGAACCACCACAAACATAGTTTTTAGTGTACATAAATTTCATAAGTTGTTTGGTTTGCAAAAGTCAAGTAATTAGAGGGAACCTCCCCTTGCTGAGAGGAGAGACTTTGTCTCATCATAGCTTTGGCTGATATACCCATTTTGCTGTTAGCGAGTTAATGACAAAATATTCACCCAACACTTTTGTAAAGAGAAGAGAACCAATATTTATACTTGTTGGTTGTACACCCTAATCCACGGATGGGAAATTGAAGAGCACGTGGAACCCTAAATTCACCCACCACCATGAATGCTAGGAAGGAGAAAACTAACAAAATCTATGATTTCCACCAACCCCCATATGAGATAAGCATATGGAGTCATGCCTAGGAGATATTGAATGCATCTAGATGGGAAAATGGTTCTTGAGAGGTCAAGTAGGGGTCATATCGAACCATTAATGGAACATCTACAAGGTGTCGGTGCAGTCCTTACACACTATTAGTTTCTCACACTTCGCTTTGGTGCCAGACTTCCTCAATTTCCCCAGCTTGTGCCTTTCTTGGTCCTTGGTCCCTGATCCTTCCCAGACCTCATTTCTCTTAGGTAAAAGTTCAAACATGTGTCACACTTTCGGCCAACTAAATAGTTTCTATAGAAATGGTTTCACTCTAAACAGTTCCTCCCGGAACCATTGTAGCCAAAACCATGTAGCACCTACGTGGCATAAATAGTTCTGGCCAAAAAATTTTTGCCTAAATTTTTAAAAAATATAAAATTCGATTTGAAAATTTAAAAGGGTGTTTGTTTACATTGAAGGTTTTGGGTGAGAATGTTCCACCCAAAACCTTTTCGAGCGGTACAATCTCACCCGAAATTGTCTATGTGGCAACTAATCATACCATTTACAACAAATTGAACAAAACTTCAAGTTCAATTGTAAATTTCTCCAACCAAAGGGAATTTTCATAAAAATTTGAAAATACCCTTTGGTAAATGTCAGAGTCTAGAACTTAGAAATATATATTTTAATATTTTCATTAGTTCTATTAGGATTATTTTAAAATTTATTGCAAGTAGGTTATTATAATCAAACATGCAGCTCATTAGAAATTAAAAATAAATATGTAAGGATGCCTAATGCAAGGATGCCTAAACCCTATCTAATAACTCTAATGATAGATATATTGATGTTTTCATGATAGAACTTTATCAAGAATATTTTGGAGATGGATCAAATAATTATTTAGTTAAATTATGAGTATAGATTTTATTTTGAATCTCTCTTTTGAAATGATATTAGACTAGCTGATCTTCATGAAATTATTATGCTAATTATTATTGTAAGTTGGATTTCTCTAATCTTTGGGAAAAGGATTTCAATTATAATAATATCAAAGAGACATTAACGGTAAAGGATAATCCAAGGAGATAAAAAAAGGTATGAGATTTGCATTTTGATTATTTACTTCATTCAGGAGCATCTAGGCTCACAATCAATCTTGCATCAACCAAAAAAATAATTTATTTCTTTTACCCTTTTGTTTTTCTTGTAGATTTCTAATCAACATTATACACAAAATTTGGGGAAATAAAATAAAATTTTAATTCTCCAACACTCCAAGGAAAAGACAAGGCAAGTTGCATATGGACACAATCCTAGTCACCTACATGCTAGAAGACAAAGATTGGACAATGAAGAGTCTTCAAGCATCCAAGTCATGAGGGAAAGAAACAAAGGAATCCCAAGAGTCACATTTCTCCAAGTTGGATGCCACCAAGCAAGAAGAGGAATACAAAGAGTCATTGGAGCCCAAATAAGGAAGATGAAACTTGGCAAAGGAGATATTATAAATAGATGGAAGTTTGGCTCGAAAGAGGATGGGAAAAATAAGAGAAGAGCCCAAGTTTATTTCTAATTTTTGCAAGTCATCAAGAGGACATCCATAGGTGATGTTGAGGATAATTCTCCAAGGGAAATACATTCATGGTGACTTGTTAGGTGAGAAATTTATGAATCATAAGGAGGGCAATATAACTCTAGGTAGAAGAAAGGAAGTGCACAACGGAATAAGTTGGAAGCTCTCATATTATGGAATTTTGGAATCACTCTTCATGGGCATTTGGAGAGATTCTTCATCAATTAAAGTTTTGAGGTATTTCCTTGAAAACTCACCATTATTTATCTTAATAGTTTTCTTAATTTTTTTTAAACTTCTTGTTGTCTTATAAAATTTCTCTTTACATAGGAAATATTTTATAACAAGGTTTCTGGGTTATGAGAATATTGTTTTCAGCTTTCTAAAACATTTTACAGTTTTAAATTTTGTTAAGTATTAAGAACTTTATCATATTTTTACTACTGCTGTAGCAATAATTGAAAATCTAGGATTTTGTTGGTAGTTTACTTTCTTGAAAATAAATTATATTCATTCCATAAGAGTGTTAGATGAATTTGCATATTTTATTTATTCAAATGGGTATGATTAGATAATCCTTCATATATTTAGTTGCATACAAAAATTAGATTGAATCAAGAATATACATGTAGTGTAAGAAGGTCAAACTAAAACCCTTATGTTGAATAGTTTATAAGAATAATTGTTAGATCATACATCTATATATTGTATAGTTATTTGAATGACAAAATTAAAACAAAATAACATATCATTGATCTTTTAGTATTTTTACCATTCATTATAAATATAGGGAATACTTTTGAGTAATCAAATCATTCTCTATTCATGATAAATGGTCAAGCGTGGCTTCTTTTATAAGCATGGAGGTAGTTAAATGGATTCTAAGAATAAGAGTTGGCAGAGTTAAGATATTGTGTGTGTGTGTGTGTGTGTATAATATAATGTGTACATATTATATATAAATAAGTGTATACTTCCTCAACATATTCATATTATAAATATATTTATATTAAATATGTAATCATATTATAAATGTTTTCATTGTATTATTTAAGTAGGTCAAAACCAGATTCATAAATGTTTAACTATTGTAGTACAAATTTATGTCATATCAATTAGATTTAGAGAGTTTATATTGATGAATGAGAGAGATAACTATAGTGTTAGAAACTACTTCACATTTTTAAATAAATATTTTTTGTTTGTGGGTTAAATCTGGATTTAAGGGAAATGAATGATTGTGCAGTAAACACTATCCCCTCATCTTAAAGAATTTTTCTAATTGTTTTCTGGGTTTTATTCCCCTTATGTCCTACCTTTCTAGAAAAGCTTGAAATTTAAAATTGCATTGAGAAACAAGAAAGTTATGGTAGATTTACTATGGGGTGGTTTTCATGTCAAGACCATTTTTATTCATTTATTTTATTTTATTCTTATTTTTAAATTTATTTCAATTCATTGAATTAAGTTTGAGATTAGAGAGGAGACTAATTTAATTTATATAAATACATTTCATTTTTAATTCATTACTTATATTATGTTTAGTATTGTTGTATTTAGATAAACGAATAAAGTGTATTGTTGTTTTTAGATAAATGAATAAAGTGTGCTTGTATTGGTAGCAATGGCAAGGGATAGATTTGAATTTGATAGAAGATAATAAGAAGATTTCATTATTGGTTGTATCAAATCTTTGAACAAGAAATTTGTTGGATTATTTAGTTGTATTGGATATTGAAGGATCAATAGTAGTTAGATGGTATTTTAAGGAATTTAAATTATTTCATAGGTCTCATTCTTCAAAAAATCACAAGCATTATCATTTGATTCTTAGTAATTAAATTGTTATTATTATTATGATTTAAGTGAGCCTTATACCTTTGATTGCATAATTTATACAATCATGAGACCTAAGTTCTATCTATGGTTAGTCATCTAGTTGCCTATTGTAGACACCTAAAATTGGACTGCTCTACAAACCAATTTTCTGTACCTCTGCACTCATCTACTCCCCCAATCTGCATATCCCTGGTGATCAATTAATTCACCTAATTAATCTATTTAACCTTACAACCCTATCCTATCAATTAAATGAATATTCCTAATATTCATTTAGTTGATTTATCCATTTCCCTAATCCCTGTTAATTAGATAAATCCTGTTTATCTGATTAACCTAGGCTTAAGTTAATTAAGATAACACTTAATTAACCCTGCTTACCTCATCATCCACTAAACTGAATTTAAAATTCAGTTGTCCCCCACACTCCTCCAATCACTGAATTTAAAATTCAATTGTCCCCCACACTCCTCCAATCACTGAATTTAAAATTCAGTTGTCTCCCACTCATCATCCATTCACTGAATTTAAAATTCAGTTGTCCCCCATTATCCTCCACTCTTCCCTAAATCATAATTTTTAATTCATCCCCTAGGAATAAAAGATTCACTTTTATTCCTAGCCCTTGATCTCATCAAATGAATCCTCACCCTCCATCCTCATCTCCAAAACTCTATAAATTGGACCCCTCTAGGCCATTAGAGAGGCTCCTTCATACATCAAAACTCTGTCAAAATCACTCCCCAATCTCCTCATCTCACCAAATCTCTGCCAAAATCACTCTAATCATCCCCTATCTCCATCCAAATCAGGCATCAAACCACTTGTCTCTCATCCACATTGTGTTGTATGCATTGAGCAATCCACATCTACACATTAGTCATTCTAATCACGGGAAACATCTGAGGAGACTAATCGGGTGCATCTCCTTCCCGCATGGATTCGTGAGGTCTTCATGAAGGTATAATCATGTTATTTTGCATTAGATTAGTTATAATATTCAGTTTTTATTTCACTTATCACATTTGGAATGCCTGGTCTCGAAACTACTCATCATTTTGTGAAGGTTTCTTGTCAAAATCTTCATTTTTCTAATAGTTTTTGTCAAGTTTTTTAGGTAAAGTGTTACAGGTTTCGTCTTGGGCAAAAATAGATGTCATTATTGTGATTAGGACATTGTTTCTGTGAATTTTGACAGTAAACTCGAGTAGGTTCTGTGAAATTTTTTTTGAAAATTTTTGAAATTTTTTTAGGGTACAGTCCGTATCGTACGGATCCGTACCATACGGAACCGTACCCCTGTTGTGTTGCATTTTCTCTGTCGTCGACCATCATTTGTGTGTAGGATAATACCATTTGTTTGCAGGGTAACTATGTTTTGTTTGTAGGTTTTAAAACATAGGGTTTTTTCTGCCTGGGCAAACCGGTCGAAACCCACCCCTCCAACCCAGTCGCCGCCTTGTTGCCACCACCTAAACCCCTGTCACCACCACTAAACTACTTCCACCTATTAAACCTCCCACCACACCAGCTGCACATCCTCCCGTCGCCGCCAGTGGTGGTGACCTGCACCATCGCCACCCCCCTTACCACACTGTCGCCACTTGTTGATCACCGCAGCCTCGCCCTTCTCCCTGCTTCCTCCCCACGGCACCATCACCGCCGCCTTACCAGTCCACCGCCCTCCACCTCCCCCAGCTCCCCACCCTGCTAAACCCTTATATCTCCCGTCCTTCGCCGTGGCCACCTCCGACCGCCTCCCACAACCCCCGGCCCGCCAGTCCACCGCCCTCCACCTCCCCTCCTCTCCGCACTCCCCACTCTTTGCTCCCGCCTCCCATTCAACCACCCAAACACCTCCCTCTTGTTCTTGCTCCCCACCCTTGACCAATCCAGCACCGTCCCCCTGCACATAAAACCACCAAAAGTATAAGCTTCTTTCAAAATTTTAAACTTTCGGTTAGGGTTTTTTCCTTTTACCCTCTCTGGACCCCTGGTCACATGGATGACTAGGGGCAGGGCCCTAATCTAACCACCAGCATAAACTGTTAACCGCCAGAGATGGAGATAATCACATGTGACCACGAATGTTTTTAAACAGTTGATAGTTAGTGCAAATTGCCAGGTTAACCCTTGTTACCTCTACATACCAAAGGAGGCTTTTTTTTCTCTTGCTCATAACTTGGCCATACAG
Source organism: Cunninghamia lanceolata (assembly GCA_027924645.1). Classification (NCBI taxonomy): domain Eukaryota; kingdom Viridiplantae; phylum Streptophyta; class Pinopsida; order Cupressales; family Cupressaceae; genus Cunninghamia; species Cunninghamia lanceolata. The sequence goes on from BSBN01001399.1 coordinate 27,376, forward strand.
AGGTGGATTTTTGCAAATGAATAGTCATTGGAAAGGGGACTCTGAGCACTTTGTAGTTGTAAGGTTTTCATCAGGTGATGGAACATTTTTTCTGCCTTTTTTATCAGTAAAAATCAAACTTGCATTTAAACTTCAAACCCTCATATCTTTTGCAATTTTGATCAGTTTTCAACGAATTATTTTTTCAAATTGCATAGAATCTCATAAAGAATCTGTTTATGTACTTCTTTTCTCTATATTTGTTCATATTTCATCATATTTTATCAAATTATCAATTTTTACATCACAATCTCTTTGGCTAGTCTACTTGTTTCATTGTCATTTTTGTGACTTGCAGGTGAACATTCGGGACTGGACAAACATCAGGTACAACATCTACATCAATTTGGACAGCAATTTTATTAGGTGCCTTCATTTCACCCTTTATCTCATAATCTTGTTTTCATCACACATTTCAATTTGGGCCTTTAAAACAAACATTGTTTGACCATCACACATTGAAATCAGGTTTAAAACAAATCAGTGTCTTCAATCACACCTTGAAATCGGGTTAAAAAGAATCATTTGTTTGATGTGTTTTTCATCACATTTCAATTTCTAAGGGTCAATTAATCAACTGCGAGTGTGAATCAAGTGGGTGTGTGTATGCTCTCTCCTCGCACCGCAAGGTGATCTTGGAGATCAAAAACACCTCACTTGATTCACTTTTGTTTACCCTATCCTAGGAGGCCTGCTAGGGGATTTCATCACCCCTAGGGACAACCTCATCCGAGGCTAAATCGAAAGACACCCTCTTTGAAATCAGAATCCTGTCACTCTTGGCTAAGCCCCAAAGAACTTTCTACCTTTGGGAAGTGAAGGTGAAGGGTGGGCTACCCTCTTCTCTTGGCTGTGTGATAGGATTCCACTTTCAAATCATTAGTCAACCTCATTTAAACATTGACCAAACCTAACTGGCCATACCTTACATCAAACTAGGCATTAGGGCATGTTGATTTGTTTTGCAAATGTGCTTGTTTAATCATTATCATATTCTTCCAATTCAAAATTCAAAGTTACTTGTGTCTTGTGTGAGTAATTCTCATTTGTACATGTGATCATTTGCTAAACATTGCCAAATCAAACTACAACATCCAACACATAAGACAAGTCATTCATCACATTCAAATCCAATCACACTCATCCTAATCACCCATTCTTAACCACCTCAGTCCTAATCACATCAAAGTCATCCATAATCAATCCTACTCACATCCTTGTCACCCTACATCATCAAATCATCACCACTCTATCTAAATCATTATCCAAACAACATCATTCTAATCATTACACAACATCATTCTCTCCATCCTTCTCAAATCAACCTCCATCCCAATCATCCCTAAGCACATCCTAGTCACCTTCATCTTAATCAACTTCATCCAAACAATCCACATCATCATCAAATCATAACCAAGCACTTGCCAAAAAGGACTTAAGATTTAACCACATGTGTGACATCATGTCAACCTTAGAGGACTTCCAAAAGCTCCTTCATATGCTTCACCACATGCATGCAAGCCAATCCCCTTTAGAGTAGCAAACCTTTCAAAGCATTCAAGAATTGATTCAAATAGGTCGAACAAGCCAATCCTCACACATACAATACCTCTCAGAAGAAATCCAACACCTCTTGGCCACTTGCAAAGTCCAACAACCATCCTATCTAGCACCTATCCCATCATATCCATCTACACATCAAACCAATTCTGCGTCAACTTATCCCACTTCATATCAACCTCCATCATCCTCATATCAACCTCCATCATCCTCATACCAACTTCCATCATATCAACCTTCATCATATCCATCTTTACGCTCATACCATTCCCCATCCCCTTACACATCCATGCCATCATACTTATCCAATCAACCAATACCTCCAACCTATCCATCCCCCACCCTTTGTCATGATAACCTTGATCAAGGGAACACCAATCTATCACACATTATCCCCGAAACCCAAACCTTTTATCAACAACCATCTCCCCATGCAAATCCCCCATCCCCTAATCCCCATCCTCTAATACCTCCATCACCCTACCTATCTTACAATCCATCAATACCAAATCTCCCATCACAATATCCCTCCAACCTTATCAACCTTAATCCATCACATTATGTATCTTCCAATCCACCAATCCCTATCACCCATCCACCATCAAACCTTCCAAGTCCTAACACTATCACATACAAAGAATCCTTGTGGGATTTCTTCCAAAGAACATCACCAAGCAAAGAAAAGGAATCCCCCACCCCTCCAACACCATCATCTAGTCCAATACCAACCCTTGAACCCATCCGCAAACCATCACAACCTAATCCCATCACCCCCATATCCAATCCCAATCCTAATCCTACACCAACCACCATCATTATCCATCCATTATATTGATCTTCCACCCATAAACTCATGAAGCATGCCATCCATTGGCTATTAGCAAGGAATCAAACACCCTCATATAATCCACCATCCACCAAATCCCTTGAACAACCCCCTATCATAACTCAAGAACCATCATACAACCATGTTCAAGCACACATCAGTCAAGCACCTATCACACCCATCCAAGCACCTATCACCTCCATCCAAGCACCCATCACATCTATCCAAGTCACTCCCACTTCCATTCAAACACACGAGCTATGTCAAGAGACAAATCCAAATCATGTTGAAACATCAACCTCTTCTCCTAATCAAGATCTACCCATCCCATCTAATCCCATCCCCGATCCCCTCCCATTTATGGATCACCTTATTGATCCCACGCCTTCTTCTACCACCTCTTTACCATCCCCCATGAATCCTTCACCTCCATCCATCCATCCCATCCCAAATCCATCCCCTTATCCACTTGGCACAAGCACTTTCATCCATGGTGACTCCCTTGTAGGAGGTGAACAACTTCTATCCACCCCCTATCTATCTCCAACAAATACTAGACTCGCGTCTTGTTTCCACAGCACCAAACATCCCATTGCATGTTGCATGCTCCAATACATGAACTATCAAGGCAAAGGCTTAGGCCTTCACGAACAAGGCATCTTGGAGCCCATCCACACCACATTACATCCATCCTCACATGGCCTTGGCTATACATCTCAAGGCAAACAACCTACACATGTTGATACCATCCATCCACCTTCCAAAATCCATTCATCCAATCCCAAATATGGTGCATCTCATCGCACTCTAAAAACATATGTCACCATCCCTCCTCCATCATCCTATCATTTGCAAAAGCATGTGACCATCCATCTCCCTCCATCAAATTTACCCCCACTACTTCCAACTCCAAAGATCCCTATCAAATCCACTTTACCTCCTATCCTACCAACTCCTACTATCCCCATCCTCAACTCTCATTATCCATTTATCCGAAAATCCACTAAAATTCCCAATCAAGACCAACAAAAGCACACATCTTTCAAACATGAAGCTTCCCCCAAATCCATGGGATTCAAAAATTTGAATGCCTCAACTCATAAAGCACAAAAGCCTAAGGATATTATCCCTTCTAATCAACCTGAAAAATCAAAAAGGCTATCAAAGCCCACACCATCACAAGAAAAAGCAAAAGCAAAAATGGTGTGGGTCCCTAAGCAAAGATCAATCAAAACAAATGAGGCATCTACATCCCAATCCACCCCAAAATCCCAAATACCCCGCTCCCCATGTAAAAACCCCCCAAAGTCTAAGTCTATTTGGGTCCCTAAAACCCCAAATCGACCATCCAAATATCCCCCATCCCAATCCCCATTACTCCCAACTCCACATCCCAAATACAAGCTTCCAAATACATCACGATGTGTGCCACAACTGGTCTTGGTTCCCCTCCATCACTTGCAATTCCCACATACCCCCGTTTCTCCGTCTTTCATCCACTATCCTACATATCTTCCCCATCACATTCCTATGGTCCAGGCTTTTGCATAATCCACATCATTATCCACATAATCCACACCATAATCCATTATCCACCATCCATTCCATCTTCTCATATATTCCAACAATCCATGCAATCATAATCCATAATGCTATCCAACATGGGACCATCTTCTCCTTGCTATGGAAACAAACGCTAGAGTCCCCCTTCCATGAAAAAAAGTAAACAAGCAAACAAATCAAAAAATCAAGAAAATAGTAAAGAGAAAAAATTTGTCCAATGGTGAAAACCACTCCTTGTGGCGCCTTGGACAAGTACCTTGATGAAAACCCCTTGTGGGCGTCATGCGTAATCCCTTCTCCATCCATTTTGTATCCCAACACTTGGGGGCAAAACCGTATCCTTCATCCACGTCCATAACATCCCCTTGCACATCTTATCCACTGTCTTATCCTTATCCTATCATATTCTTATCCACTATATCTCCCACCTTAGATCTTGATAAAGACAAGGGGCAAAATATCAACAACATGCTTTGGAAACCTCTTGGCATACTTCCTTTCCAAGTGTATCCTCCATTCATCTATTACAAAGACCATCCATTCACACATGAGCCCATCATGCAAAATCCTCAGCATTGGGGCATATGATTCCTTGCAAACTAGCCATTGGAGAAAATCCTACAATCCCCCATCCATATATCATGCATACCTATCTTACCCCTCATCCTTATCTTCCATCTATCTAACACGCATCCCTATCACTTGTCCATTCATCTATCATGAATCAGCTATCCAATACCCCTATCCAACCCCATCACTTTCACCTCTAGACTTGGTGTTCCCTTGTCATTGGTGTCTAGCGCAAAGGCTATCCACACAACATCCATGACAACCATCGTAATAAACCGTTCCTTTTCCAAAAAATCCAAAAACATCAACAAAATCAAAAAATCCAAAAACATTACAAAATCAAAAAATCCAAAAACATCACAAAATCAAATAATCCAAAAACATCACAAAATCAAAAAATACAAAAACATCACAAAATCAAAAAATCCAAAAACACCACAAAATCAAAAAATACAAAAACATCACAAAATCAAAAAATCCAAAAACATCACAAAATCAAAAAATCCAAAAACATCACAAAATCAAAAAATCCCAAAACAATAGAAAACACAAAATTCCAAAAATAATCTATCCATCACACAAATAAAACTTGCTCGATCACACTCTCATCATCATCACATCTATCATCAATAAGATTACACTAGATCCAAGCATCGCATCACCTATCAAAGCATCATCCCTTATAAAAAATCTTCAACTATCAAATCAGTATCAATCACAACTTGTCACCATCACATCTTGAGCCACTTTTAGAACATCATCAAATCATCTATCAATCCCTACCTTAGGATATATCTTTCCTACGATAGGCAGAATCTATCACATCATCATCCATTTTGGCAAAAGATACAATGGTTACTTGTTTGGTTTGTTGGTCTTTTGGTTTTTGATTTTTATCTTTTTGTCCTATTCGAAGATCACATCAAAGCTACCTTGATCTTACTATATCATGGTATGTGGTGAAAACATCTAGAATGGGGCATAGTCTTGCTTTTGTATGCTGTGCTTGTGGGTTGGTCTCATTACTCCAAGCTAGTATTCATATCTTGATCGATCATAGGGTCGGTTCTAGCATATTGATCTTCTTATGCATCTAAGGTTCATCATACCTTTTTTGTACTAAGAGCTTATGCTATGAGTCCCCTTCCCTCATCTAGACAAGGTTGTACTATCTTGGGCATGCATGAGATCATCCCTTTGTCTGCGTGTCTAGTCCATGCAAATGTTGGATAAAAATCATCACCCTGGTCTTCTATACCTTGGTGAACATATCCACTTTGCAATATCAAACCTAGGATTGCTCAAATTTAGTTTCAGCACAATGATCATCCACCAATCATCTCCCAACATCATTATCCTTTCATTCCACCACTTATCCTCTGACCCGTTCAACCAATATGTTCCATCCATTTCGAGAGCACAACCATGTTCTCGTAACCTACCTATCCTCTCGAGGGGGCATCACCCTTACCAATTATCCCCAAACCTTATTCTTCCAAACCAAAACCTTTTTTCTATCCAATCCATCTCTATGTTTAACTTCTTTGAAATGATGTTACTTAGCTGCAACATCATCTCAAAGAGGGGCAAATGTAGACACCTAAAATTGGACTGCTTTGCAAACCAATTTTCTGTACCTCTGCACTCATCTACTCCCCCAATCTGCATATCCATGGTGATCAATTAATTCACCTAATTAATCCATTTAACCTTACAACCCTATCCTATCAATTAAATGAATATTAGGAATATTCATTTAGTTGATAGGATAGGGTTGTAAGGTTAAATGGATTAATTAGGTGAATTAATTGATCACCATGGATATGCAGATTGGGTCCTAATATTCATTTAGTTGATTTATCCATTTCCCTAATCCCTGTTAATTAGATAAATCCTGTTTATCTGATTAACCTAGGCTTAAGTTAATTAAGATAACACTTAATTAACCCTGCTTACCTCATCATCCACTAAACTAAATTTAAAATTCAGTTGTCCCCCACACTCTTCCAATCACTAAATTTAAAATTCAGTTGTCCCCCACACTCCTCCAATCACTGAATTTAAAATTCAGTTGTCTCCCACTCATCATCCACTCACTGAATTTAAAATTCAGTTGTCCCCCATTATCCTCCACTCTTCCCCAAATCAGAATTTTTAATTCATCCCCTAGGAATAAAAGATTCACTTTTATTCCTAGCCTTTGATCTCATCAAATGAATCCTCACCCTCCATCCTCATCTCCAAAACTCTATAAATTGGACCCCTCTCTAGGCCATTAGAGAGGCTCCTTCATGCATCGGAACTCTGTCAAAATCACTCCAAAATCTCCTCATCTAACCAAACCTCTGCCAAAATCACTCTAATCATCCCCTATCTCCATCCAAATCAGGCATCAAACCACTTGTCTCTCATCCACATTGTGTTGTATGCATTGAGCAATCCACATCTACACATTAGTCATTCTAATCATGGGAAACATCTGAGGAGACTAATCAGGTGCATCTCCTTCCCGCATGGATTCGTGAGGTCTTCATGAAGGTATAATCGTGTTATTTTGCATTAGATTAGTTATAATCTTCAGTTTTGATTTCACTTATCACACCTATAAACGAATTATCATGCGATGACCTAGTTTTAAATCTGTTATGTCAAGTTACCTCGTCCATCTAATGCTAGGGTATCCTTCTTTTGACTAGAATAAGAGCCTAGAATTCTTATCATGAATCTAGTTTTTTTAAACTAGTACTATTGTTTTCATGGATCTATGTATTTAAGTCAACCTTGTGGTTGCAAGTCAAGTTACCTCGAACTATGAAGCCTTTGCACATACATAGGCAAGGCCATCCTCGATGAGCTCCCGAGGCATAGGTCTAACCCCTTAGGTCCTGTTCATTTTCATCTTATTCTGAAGTGTAATCATGATTATTTGATTTGGCTAAAGAGACTAATTGTGTATCTAGTTTTGCAAATGTCATCTTGTTATAGGTTTCAGAGAACAATTGGGATTGTTAATGACAAAGCAAGGTAAAGCAAAGAGAACTATGGTAAGAGGATGAACATTTTATCTTCTATCTTATTTATGGAGGAATTCCTTAAAAGGATTGTATGTTAGTTTCTAGTCTGGAAATGGTCAATGCTATCTTTCACTATATATAAATGTTACTACATATCGATACATTATGATTATGTCAAACATTTTGATGTAATTGGATAATTGATATCATAGTTGATATCAACAAGTTTGAGGTTTCTTTCAAATAGAATTGTTGTTGATTTCTCTCATGATGAAGTATATTTGTACACTGGGTGTCTTGTTTGTGATTGGATTTGTAACATGCATTGATGAATATAGTCATTCTATTTTTATGTCAATTTATCTATGTTGAACCTATGCTTCAAAATTTAAGATTTAGCTATGCTATATCAAAACAATTGCCCTACTAAGATAATTCTATGAGATAGTTTAATGATTGTAGGTTTAGTTGTTATCAATAGCAAAGTACATAACTAATTTTTATGTGAGTTGGTAAATCAATTATATATAATTGGGTGTGTTTGTGCTCAATGCTCAAGTGTAACATCTTGGGCATGACATTTGGTATCAGAGCCAAGTTTATCAAACTCTGGAGCCTTATGGGTCTCACTGTCTTGTACTAAAATAATTCATGTTTGATTATTGTTTGGGATAAAAAAATCTTATATATCACTTTAGACATATAAAGGTTCCTCAGCGAATCATTATGAATATAAGTTTTTGATGATAGTGGATGATTTATGTCAAACATGTGAAATTTTTGTCATATTCTGTGATGATACTAGTAAGCTTGTGTGTGTTGTGTCTCTAGTTGTGATACAGGGTATCCAACTCGAGAGAAGGGTATTGCGTAACAATTCATGCATGTATACCCAATTGTGATAATTGTATGTTATGGTGGACAATGTGTGTTGTATATTCATGGTTGTGACTTCTTGTTGAGTGTTGAGATATAATAGTTGTATTGTGTTGGGAAGGGAATTGTTATGTTTGAGAGTTGATCTCCCTTGAGGGGTGAGAGCCTCTCATGTAATGGGGTTTGAGAGAGGTGTGGAGCCTCTCTTGGGGAATTTTTTTATTTTACCCCCAAGAGGGATGATTATCCCCTCTTTCCCCCTTCTTTATGGATCGGACTAGAGATTCATATGGGTTGTTATTGTTTTTTGGGAGCGGATCTACCCAGTCAGGGTTTAGAGCCTCCCATGTGTGGGGTTGAATGAGGTATGAATCCTCCTTTGGGACATAGCCCAATGTTATATGGGGTGAGGTGGGGAGACAACCCCTCATAGTCGCATTGGAATACATATCCCCTCTACTCCTCTTTATGGATTCATTAGCAATTCATATGTGTTGTTGGGAACCTATGGGTTGAGGATGGATTGGAAAGTGCCTATGGTTCTGGAGTTTATTTATTCATGATAATTCAATTATGATATCTCAGTTAGCATGAACATTAGTGGTAGTTTCTAGTAGATGGACATTTGATGGTAACTTGGTCACTATTTATGGGAATCCCTTTCAGATATGAAATTTTGGCAGCATCAGTGGTTTCAAATAATTAGACTAAATATTGATTTATGAAAAATTGGGATTTGGAAATAGTGATTTTTGGATAGCAATCTTCTGCCTCGTTCATAGTTTTTAAACTGACATATTATTACTAAGGACACAAAAGATCTTGGTAAAATTGTCATAATTATAATATCAATATCTTGTTAGCAATAAAGAAATGATAACAGATTGATAAAACATTTCTGATAACTATCAAAGGGTAATGGATTCTTCTCTCAGTTTTAGTATCAAAGGTTGGGATCTCTACAAAATTGTGGATGGATATCAGATTTCATGACTAATTCCTTTTGTGGCATATGATATTGGGTCTTGTATGTGATCATTTCTAGAGAGGTACATTTCTGATATATGATATGGTTGTCCCGGTTTGTGTGGGACATACGTATTGTGATATGGAAATCTATTACTGAGCTCTATTGATGCAGGAGCATCTCAGGCGAATACACAATCTTGCATCAACCAAAAAATGATATTTCAGTTTTGTTGGAGTTGTCATAATTTGTTTAGTTTGGTTGAGTTTTGGCATTTTTAGTTTTGTCAGAGTTGATTGGTGACTTCGGTGGTAGTTGTCGTGGTTGATCTTTCTTCAAGTTTAGTTTAATTTCTATTCACTGATGGTTTGTTGCAGTTGCATCTGTTAGAAGGAATGTTGCAAATGGAGTCAAGTGTGGTTTTGGTTGTGCATTTTTTACTCCATGTCATCTATTCGATGAAATGTCCAGCCTCTTTTGTCTAAGTCTTAAAAGCATCCCTCTGAAGGAGTTCACGACATATTTGGTTTGAATCATTATTGTTCGAATCATTCATTTGGGCGATTGAAGGAGTACATACTAAATCCATACATTGGTGCAGTTGGTGCAACATCCTCTCTTTTTATGTATTCTTTAGACTATGCAAGAACTCAGTTCCAGGCTAATGATGCCAAGTCTGTGACCAAAGGAGGAGCATCGATATAATGGTCTTATTGATGTCTACAAAAGACTTTGCAAACAAGTGGTTGGAGAAGGAAATGTAACACATGATTTTTCATTCTCAATTCCTCCAAGACCCGGTCCTAATACCCCATATACTTTTGGTGGCATTGGGGATCTTGGTCTATCATTTGACTCAAATAAGACCTTTCATCATTATTTGAAGTCCAAAGGATAGGCAGTTTTATTCGTAAGAGATCTTTCTTATGCAAACAATTATCAATTTCATGGTGATAGGAGAATTAAACTTTGTGAAATCTAAAAACTTCCATGCGTGGTAGGAAAAAGATCCAAGTTTGTTGTTGCATAATGTATAAAACAAAGAGAGAATGTCTTTGATAATCATGTGGACTGAGAGTGTCAAAAGGAAAAGTATTTATTGATCTGATGCCTTATATTCCTTTTTCATGGAATGGCAATCAAACTATGCAATTTTGATTTGATATTTCTATTTTGGTGACACCTCACAGAAATGAATCGATTCATTCTTGATTGGGTAGAAGAAAAAAGACATATTGGAAGCATCCATTGCAGAAAAGCAAAGTTAAAAAACCTCACTTGAGGCTCAATAAAACTGGTAAGTCCTTGTTGAGTGGCAGCACCCAGAAAGGTTGAGAAAAGGGAGATAGGCGCTGGCAAGAGAGGAGATGCCCCTTAGAGGCATTTAGTCTATTTCATTTCTATTGCAAAGAGAAGGTAGATGTGATGGGAGATTGTTGTGGATAAAGAGGCCATTAATAGTTTGTTGTATATATTGTAATCTTTCCTTCCAGATTGATGTTGTTAATGGAAATTTAATAAAAATCTATAAATGTAATTTTGCAGATTTGTGAAGTCTATTGATTCAAGTTTAATAAAATAAGTAATGGATGTGGGTTTGCAATCTTTATCTATATGCTATTTTAAAATTGAGTGTAGAGAATATCTTCATGTGAGAGTTTAAGAATTGTGAAATTTGTTATGTTTTTGATTGAGAGAGGGGAGTACTGTCTTTGCGTCATCAATGTGGTTTGAGACCACTATTCCCCTCCTCCCCTTAGGTGGCTTGTTTGAATTCATGTGGTGATTGTGATGTAAAGTTTTATGGAAATTGTTGAAACCTTTATTTGATTATTGTTACTTTTCCTTGTTTTATTGAGCCAACAGTTATAGAATTTCTTCAAGATATTTGGTTGATTGTAATTGCAAAATTGTCCTCTTTGCCTCAAGGACTATTTTATTAAGGTTTTTATTTTAAAATTTGAATTTTTGTTTTGACTTCTGCTATTTAATTTGCATTTATATGAAGTTTTATTAGTTGATTTTATTTGAAATTTTATTCATTGGAAACTTCTTTATTTTGAGGCTTTATCAGTGTTTGTTGCTACTGGCTTGTGTGAAGTAATGTGAATTGTGTAAATTGCTATATCTAGGAGGGGTCCCTGGTAGGTTGTATAGGGGAGTAGATGGCCTGGGGAATGTTTATTGTGAGGATGGAGGATGCAAATGGGACTGGTATGGAACAACCGTGATCCATTCCTCCTAGATATATTGTGTGAGATCTATTTTGTGGCACTATAATTCTACTTGGCATTGATCATCCTCATCCCATTGGGTGTATATGTGATGTGTTATGTACGGAGTTGAAATTCTATGGTGTGTAATTATTGAGAGGTGTTATGAGGAAATGTGGCTGCAATGAATTTGATAAAATGTTATATTCTTGATGATATAAACAAGTTCTTTTGGTAAGTGATAATGCAATGGATACATAATGGATTTTAATGTATAGTATGTATGTTTGAATTATGAATGGAGTCATTTAAAATTGTTTCCCTTATAATAAGTAATGAAACCTTATACTATTGCTAGCTATTAGATAAATAATTTTAATCATTATTAGTAATTACAGAATATGCTTATGGATAAATCATGATTTTGTGATTTATAGGTTTCTGTTGTACTTTGCATTATGTTTGGATTTTGAAATAAAGCATTAGCATCTCGTCACTTTTGTTTTGATAGTGTACAAATGTATCTCTTTTGGCATCTAACCGTTGTTGGATGTGTTGGAGCTATGAATTTGACATATGGTAATAATTTTGGTTGTGATTAGTAATTGCAAAACATCTTTGTTTGATAAATTATAATGTAGAGAATCCTATGGTTCTAATGTGTATTATGTTATGTTTTCTTTTGAAATAAGTAATGGTATCTTAGTGTTTTTGTTTTTCTATTAAATAAATGTATCTCTATTATATCTAACTCTTATTTGATGTGTTGAAGCTAAGGACTATTCTCTCCTCTTGAGGACTTCCAGGAGGAAGTCCATTCTTAGGGGGGAAGAATGTAAGGATGCCTAATGTAAGGATGCCTAAACCCTATCTAATAACTCTAATGATAGATATATTAATGTTTTCATGATATAACTTTATCAAGAATATTTTGGAGATGGATCAAATAATTATTTAGTTAAATTATGAGTATAAATTTTATTTTGAATCTCTCTTTTGAAATGATATTAGACTAGCTGATCTTCATGAAATTATTATGCTAATTATTATTGTAAGTTGGATTTCTCTAATCATTGGGAAAATGATTTCAATTATACTAATATCAAAGAGACATTAACAGTAAAGGAGAATCCAAGGAGATAAACAAAGTATGAGATTTGCATTTTTATCATTTACTTCATTTAGGAGCATCTGGGCTCACAAGCAATCTTGTATCAACCAAAAAATATTTTATTTCTTTTACCCTTTTGTTTGTCTTCTAGATTTCTAATCAACATTATACACAAACTTTGGGGAAATAAAATAAATATTTTAATTCTCCAACACTCCAAGGAAAAGACAAGGCAAGTTGCACATGGATAAAATCCTAGTCACCTACATGCTAGAAGACAAAGATTGGACAATGAAGAGTCTTCAAGCATCCAAGTCATGAGGGAAAGAAACAAAGGAATCCCAAGAATCACATTTCTCCAAGTTGTATGCCACCAAGAAAGAAGAGGAATACCAAGAGTCATTGGAGCCCAAATAAGGAAGATGAAACTTGGCAAAGGAGATATTATAAATAGATGGAAGTTTGGCTTGATAGAGGATGGGGAAAACAAGAGAAGAGCCCAACTTTATTTCTAATTTTTATAGGTCATCAAGATGACGTCCATAGGTGATGTTGAAGATAATTCTCCAAGGGAAATATGTCCATTTTGATGAGGCAAAGAAAGTGAATGTCCATGGTGACTTGTTAGGTGAGAAATTTTCGAATTTCATAAAGAGGGCAATAAAACTCTAGGTAGAAGAAAGGAAGCACATAACTGAATAAGATGGAAGCTCTCACATTATGGAATTTTAGAATCACTCTTCATGGGCATTTGGAGGATTCTTCATCAATTAAATTTTTGAGGTGTTTCCTTAAAAGCTCGCCATTATTTATCTGAATGTTTTTCTTAATTTTTTTAAAAGAAAACTTGTTGTTGTCTTATGAAATTTCTCTTTACATAGGAAATATTTTATAACATGGTTTCTGGGTTTTTAGCATCTTGTTTTTAGCTTTCTAAAACATCTTAAAGTTTTAAATTTTGTTAAGTATTGATAAATTTATCATATTTTTACTACTGCTATAGCAACAATTGAAAATCTAGGATTTTGTTGGTAGTTTACTTTGTTGAAAATGAATCATATTCATTTCATAAGAGTGTTAGCTCAATTTGCATATTTTATTTATTGGAATGGGTATGATTAGATAATCCTTCATATATTTAGCTGCATGCAAAAATTAGATTGAATCAAGAATATGCATGTAGTGCAAGAAGGTCAAACTAAAACCCTTATGTTGAATAGTTTATAAGAGTAATTGTTAGATCATACATCTATATAATGTATAGTTATTTGAATGACAAAATTACAACAAATAAAAGATCATTGATCTTTTAGTATTTTCACCATTCATTATAAATATAGGGAATACTTTTGAGTAATCAAATCATTCTCTATTCATAATAAATGGTCAAACTTGGGTTCTTTTATAAGCATGGAGGTAGTTAAATGGATTCTAAGAATAAGAGTTGGTAGAGTTAAAATATTGTGTGTGTATATATATAATGTGTACATATTATACATAAATAAGTGTATACTTCCTCAACGTATTCATACTATAAATATATTTATATTCAATATGTAATCATATTATAAATGTTTTCATTGTATTATTTAAGTAGGTCAAAACCACATTCATAAATGTTTAACTATTGTATTACAAATTTATGTCATATCAATAAGATTTAGAGAGTTTTTATTGATGAATGAGAGAGATAACTATTGTGTTAGGAATTACTTCAAATAAATTCTAAATAAATATTTTTTGTTTGTGGGTTAAATCTAGATTTGAGGGAAAGAGATGATTGCATTAAACACTACCCCCTCATATTAAAGAATTTTTATAATTATTTTTTGGGTTTTAGTCCCCTTTCTCTTGCCTTTCCAAAACATCTTGAATTTTAAACTTTCAATGCAAAACAAGAAAGTTATGATAGATTTACTAGTGGGTGGTTTTCATGTCAAGACCATTTTTATTCAATTATTTTATTTTATTCTTATTTTTAAATTTATTTCAATTCATTGAATTAAGTTTGAGATTAGAGAGGAGACTAATTTAATTTATATAAATACATTTCTTTTTTAATGCATTACTTATATTATGTTTAACTGTATTGTTATTTTTAGATAAATAAATAAATTGTGCTTGTATTGGTAGCAATGGTAAGGGATATATTTGAATTTGATAGAAGTTAATAAGAAGATTTCATTATTGGTTGCATCAAGTCTTTGAACAAGGAATTTGTTGGATTATTTAGTTGTATTGGATATTGAAGGATCGATAGTAGTTAGATTGTATTTTTAGGAATTTAAATTATTTCATAGGTCTTGTTCTTCAAAAAAACATAAGCATTATCATTTGATTCTTAGTAATTAAATTGTTAAATTATTATTATTATGATTTAAGTGAGACTTATACCTTTAATCGCATAATTTATACAATCATGACGTAAGGTATGTCTATGGTTAGTCAGCTAGTTGCCTATAAACCAATTATCATGTGATGGCCTAGTTTAAATCTATTCTGTCATGTTACCTTGTCCATCTAATGGTGGGGTATCCTTCTTATGACTAGAATAATAGAGCCTAAAATTCATATCATGAATCTAGTTTTTTTAACTAGTACTACTGCTTTCACGGATCTATGTATTTAATTCAACCTTGTGGTTGCAAGTCAAGTTACCCTGAACTATAAAGCCTCTGCACATATGTAGGCAAGGCCATCCTCGATGAGCCTTCGAGGCATAGGTCTAACCCCTTAGGTCCTGTTCATTTTCATCTTATTCCAAAGTTTAATTATGATTATTTCATTTGGTTGAAGAGACTAATAATGTATCTAGTTTCACAAATATCATCTGGTTACAAGTTTCAAAGAACAATTGAGATTGTTAATGATAATGCAAGGTAAAGCGAAGAGAACTATGGTAAGAGAATGAACTTTTTATCTTCTATCTTATTTATGGAGGAATTCCTTAAAAGGATTGTATGTTAGTTTCTAGTCTAGAAATGGTCAATGATATCTTTCACTATATATAAATGTTACTACATATCGATACATTATGATTATGTAAAACATTTTTATGTAATTGGATAATCGATCTCATAGTTGATATCAACAAGTTTGAGGTCTCTTTCAAATAGAATTGTGGTTGATTTCTCTCATGATTAAGTATATTTGTACAATGGGTGTCATGTTTGTGATTAGATTTGTAACATGCATTGATGAATATAATCATTCTATTGTTATTCGGATTTATCTATGTTGAACCTATGCTTCAAAATTTAAGGTTTAGCTATGATATATCAAAACAATTGCCCTATTAAGATAATTATATGAGATAGTTTAATGATCATAGGTTTAGTTGTTATCAATGTCAAAGTACATAACTAATTTTTATGTGAAATGGTTAATCAGTTATAGATAATTGGGTGTGTTCTCATTGCTTAAGTGTAACAACTTGGGCATGACAAAACAGGTAAAATATGTTTAAATTTTTTGAAAAATATATGATACACTAGAGGATAGAGTCTTTTCCAAGAGGGTATTTGTTTTTAAATAAAAAATAAAAAATAATACAAAAGTTGATGTCTAATGAAAACTATAACGTTTTGATTAAATTTGACTTTAAGAAATTATTAAAAATAATTATTCATCAAAAATTAATTTTTTTCCATGTACTATATATTTTAGTTGTCTAATTAGGAAAAACAATTAAATAAAAAAGTTAATTTTTATATATTTTTCTTGACGTCCCATGGATGTCACTTTTTTCAAAAAATTTCAGCAATTAAAATTCATCTATTAAATTTAAGAAATAAAAATATCCAACTAATTTTGAGAAAAAATAAAAAATTCCAAGTATAAACTTCATTTAAATATCTACATTTCATTAGTATATGTTATTTTAAAATTCAAAACATACATATGACTTTTTCATCGTTTAAGTTAGAAAAATATATTTGTGTTGGCCGTTTCCTTTATAAAAGTGTGACATAGTTTTGAACTTTTACCCTCTCTTTTCCCTAGTCCTCATTCTCGTGTCCCTCTCAGACCCTAGATCTTGGTCTTCTCTACACTCCCCATTCCTTGATCCTCCCAAACCCTAGAATCCCACATTCCCCATTTTCCCTTTTGCCTTTTAGGCTTTTAGGTTTTCCCAGGACCTTAGAACTTTGTTCTTGTGTCCCTAGG
Organism: Cunninghamia lanceolata; assembly: GCA_027924645.1. NCBI lineage: Eukaryota > Viridiplantae > Streptophyta > Pinopsida > Cupressales > Cupressaceae > Cunninghamia > Cunninghamia lanceolata. The sequence continues at coordinate 44,282 of BSBN01001399.1, forward strand.
TTCCCTGGTTCCCTAAAACCCTGATTTCCTACGCTCTTCACCCTTTGGTTTTGAGGTTCCAAGTCCTCTCAGATTCTCGGTCCCCAATCCCTATCCACTTCCTAGACCCGATCCAATCTTGGACTTGATTTTGTTCTTGATTCCATTCCTTTTCCTAGTCTCGTGTCCCTCCTAAACCCCAGTTCTTGCCCTTCCCGCATTTCTTGAGGTTCCAAGTCCTCAATTCTCCTTGGTCCTTAGTTCTCATCATTCCCTGATCCATGGTGTTTGATTGTTCTCAGACCCCAAATCCCAATCTCCCCCATGTCCCCTATTCTTGTATCCTTGATCCTTCTCAAATCTTCATTCCCAGACTACCCCATTCCAAAGTCTGAGTGTTCACATGTCTTCTAAAAACTTGAAATCTTGGTGGAAAGCATTGTAACATGCCAAAACATGATGGGACATCTCATCGACCTCTAGATATACCATTAATAACCCAATTCAACTCCTGCAACTCATCAAAGGCCAAATTCACATCTAGATGCATCTAATTTTCCCTGGATGTATTTCCACATGCAGTTCTCATGTTGTGGTTGGTGAAAATTACAAATTTCTCAAGTTTTATTCTCCCCTACATTCATGGTGGTTGGTGAATTCAAAGTTCCAAATTCTCTTTAGTTTCTTGCCTCTAGATTATGGCACATGAATAGCAAGTACAAATAAAAAATCTTTTCTCATTGCACGAGTTGGTCGCTGACCCAATTCCCTAGTCTGCAAGTGCCTCAAGATTTTTCTAGGGAATCAAATGAAGTTATGTATAGGCTACAAATGAAGGATTACATATGGTATAGTGGAGGAAGGAATTGTAATGCACATTTTCATGTAGTGGTATGTCTCCATGGACGTTTGTAGTGATTCAGGGGAATGTATAGTCATAACTATGTATTTTTCCTTCACCACATTTGCTTGTACAAATCTAACTGAGGTTTGATGTATGTGTGACAATATCTAATGCAATATAAAATTTTTATATTAGTCATTCCTTTGTTGCAAAATGGATTATTGCAGTTTTGTTCTGGATTGCTACGTATGTCCACTATATAAAATGTAATCTTTGATATGTATGTAAATGCACATCTAGTTCTATTGATGTTTTATTAGATGCTTCTCCTCCCTCTTTTCTATTCATGACTATGTTTCCTAATGGAGTAGGCACTGGTCCACATTGGTGAGGGATCAAAAACTTTTCATCAAATTATTCTCTATCATGGGTAGTTGTAGGAATAGGAGTAGGAGTAGTTTATGGTTTCACATGATGTTCATGATTCATTTCTATAACCAGAGAATCATTCTAAGTGACCATCAAATTGTTTAAATCATTTGTGAATCATGTTCTTTCTTGCATGCACCTTGCAAATTGTGTATATGAAGTTAAGTGGATTCATCTTATGGGATATCATGTTGTTGTTATTTGTGGGTGCATCTGTAAGGTGTAGTAATAAACTTAATTAGAGGTTTTGTGAAGCTAGTTTGTCTTGGCCTAGTGACAAATATAGGGGCCAAGTGTACTTTGGGTATGGCTATGATTATTTGTTTGTGCTTCATTTGATACCTCTAGGAGTACCCTCCTGGGTCTAGCTAAACTTGAAGTGTAGGAGAGCATACCCACTCTCATAAGTTGGCCTTAACCATATTCAATTTGTGGATGAGCCTCTTTCTCACCTTCTTGATGACACCCCTAGCCTAAAAGGTGGAGATATACTCTAGGATTGTGGACCTGTGGTTTTGGGATCCAATAAGTGGTATGGTGGATTAATGTGAGATCATGGGATAAGTTGATATGGGATTGGCTTGAGGTGTGGATGGATTAGGTTGATATGATTGATGTGTTAGATATGAAGTGGTGAATGGTGGCATTGTGAGTTGAGATGAGGTAATGGGATAAATGGATGTGGGATTAGGCTGATATGTTGATGGATTAGGTTAGTACGATTGATTTGTTAGATGTAAAATGGTTGGATGATTTGATATGGATTGATATGAGATAATTGGACATATGGATGCAATATTAAGTTGATATGTTGATGTATTAAGTTGGTATGATTGATTTTTGTATAAAGATAAGCATAAAAACAAGGGTGCCGAACCCTATTACAAAACAACCTAGAGGGCGGATAAAACAGACTCACACAACTAGAAACAGAGCATTAACAACTAAGAAACAATGAACAAATAGTGGACGAGACATGCAACATAAACAAAAAATAACAGAAGAATAGAATACAACTGAAAGGATTAGTTTAATAACTATTTTGGTCCTCCATGAGGAAGGTATACATATACTCATAGTTTTTCATTTTGTCTTTCCCAACCCCATATTTTTTCATTTCCAGATCTTGTAAGACAACAAGAGTGGTGGCTGAGCGGTGCATGACCTTGGTCATGAAGCAAGAAAGTATCTTGAAATTCCTTTCCAGCTCTAGTAGCTTAGCTTTCATACCTGCAATATCAACATCTTGAGAACCAGTATCACAAACCCTATTGACTTTAGTTTTCTCCTCCATAGGGTGGTCAAGCATCTCTGAGTTAGAGCAAGGGTGGTATGATTGATGTGTTGGATGTAAAATGGTTGGATGATTTGATGTGGATTGATATGAGATCAGGTGGTATGGAATATGGTGGTAATGTGGATGATTGAATGAGGTTTGACATAGGTGGAAATGGAGTTGGGGTGGATTGGAAAGCATGGAAATGAAGTTTATGAAGGCTTGATGTATTTAATTTGGTTGAGTTGACATGATTAGGGATGATTTTATGGAAATTGGAGTGGATTAAGATTGATTAGGTTTAGATTTGTATGAGGTTATAGGGATGGAATGCGATTAGGATTGGTGGGATTTTGATTTGGATGATGGATTGATATTTGATTTGGAGATGATTGGATTGGATGATTTAGATTATATGGATATCAACTTTGAATTGAGGGGATTTTAGATTGTCCAAGATTTTGGATGTTTTGGATTTTAAGGGATAATGCATAGGTTTCACACAAATGAAGACACACCAAGCACATGAACACCTTATATTATTCAAGTGGGAATATCAATCTTTGTGGGCTCACCAATATACTATCTACCAAGTTGTAGATATATAGGGAATGCAAGGTCATGTACTGCCTATACACCCCTTACCATGGAGGCCAAGGCCCTCCCCATAGTTAGTTGTATCTTGACAAACTCAAAAGTATGGTGTAACTTCCCAGGGATAACTTCTTATCGGTGCACCATGAAAAAAGTCAATCGAAAGGTCTTACTAGGTTATACAAGTAGCTAGGCGATGTCCTCATTATACACTAGGTATGTGATGCCAAAATCCGTGAATTAGAGCCCCTCTACAAGCATGTGAAATAAACGTAAGAAAATCCACTTCACCTTGTGTCCTTATGAAAAGGGGCCTCAAGGTTGTGCTAGACATGAGGATGACTTATTTGTGGTACAAATTTCATGAGCTCCCCCCTTTATATACCCCATTAGAACATGTGGTTTAGGTCATCCTCAAAGGTGATGAAATCCTTACGCATGCTTGCTAAAGGGAAATAAAAAAAGGTGCTTTTGATTCCTCAAATTACCTTGTGGCACAAAGGAAGAGCATACATGACTTGATTTCTTGGGATAAACACAACAAAATAAAACTTAGAGTGTTTTTGATCTCCAAGCTCACCTTTCAATGCAAGGAGAGAGCATACACACTTTAGAATCTCCCAAACATGGAAAATGGAATTAATTTCTTTTAAGAATATAAGTGTGCCGCTAATCTAGTAATAAAAACATGATCTTTGACAAGCAGTGTTGCACACAATGCATTAGTAGTTGGAAATTTTGCCTTTGACATGCGAGGATAACTACAAATAAGGTGTTAGAAATGATAATAAACTCCAACAAAAAATAGGAAATGATGTGTTCAAATAGTAAAATAGATGTCACCATGATGTTCCTTATGATTTTCTGATAGAAAAAGGATTTTGTTTGCAAAAGATATAAGCATTTGAAGTTTGAACGTAAAGGATGGGTTTTAGATTGTTATACCTAATTTTTGGTGCAAAACCTAGAATTCTTACCTGATCCACAACATAGTGCTTCAAGTCATCTTTCCAATGCCTATAAACATGCAAACGATAAATACTCCAAGCAAAAGTCCTATGAAATTCTTGAAGTCTTCCATCACTTTGGGGAGTGGTATAATTTATCCCCCCAAATTGATGGAAGACTTTGTTGGGAATGATGTCATTGATGTCAAAAGGTGCATGGACAAGATGGTTGTCATTGATGTCAAAGGTATGAGGATTTAAATGTATTATCCATTGAAGCATGTTGGTGATAAAGAGGTGTTGACATTGATGCAAAGATTATTGGAATATGTTGTCATTGATGTCAAAGGCACAGAGTCATAAATGAAGTCATTGATGTCAAGGAAAAGAAGAATGGCCCATTATAATAAGAGTCACCCGTTATACATCCCCATTGGAGAACAAAAAAATAAGAGTTTATCTATTACACATTACTGTTGGTGTGCACCCTTGGTCTCCTTGTGTTGTGCAGTGCAACACTTGGATTCGTGACAAGGCTTAATCGCCTCTCATGGATTCATTAACTCTAGTGGTTGTATCGAGCATTAACAGGTCGATCTTTTGGTGCAATGGCAACCATCTTTGCAACAATTGGTATCAAAGCCAGGTCACGGGTTTGAACCCCTCGCTTGTGCTAGGGGGATTGTTGCAAGGTGTACGCCCTTGGTCTCCTTGTGTTGTGTAGTGTAGTTCTTGGGTTTGTGACAAGGCTTAATCGTCTCCCATGGATTCATTAACTCTAGCGGTTGTATCGGGCATTAACATGTCAATCTTTTGGTGCAATGACAACCATCTTTTTAACAAGAAAGATGTTGAAGACATAGTATTCTGTGCCGAACCATATGATATCCCCTTGGCACTAAGAAGAATAAGATGTAAATTTGAATTTGGTCTATACCTCCAAGAGGCTAACCTCCTTCCAGAGAAGACAAGAATAATACATATGACAAATGGCTTAACACTAAACACCACCATGTATGATACACTAAGTGCAGCGATCAATTTTGTATATGGTACGATTTCCTTGTGATAGAACAACAATTAAGAGTTTATATGATGTGATTTGAAGGGAGTTTATGAAGGAAACTAGAAGAAGATAAATGGTTTAATGAATAAGACAAAACCATAAAGGACAATTTATGAAAGAGGACAAATATCGGTGACTCCATAAAGGACAAATTATTAGTTAAAGGCAGTGATTACTTTTGGTAAAGAGTAGCGATTTCATTAGTGAAGGAGTGTGATCTATTTGTGAAGGGCAACAAGTTACAAAGAGACATATTCATTCACCAAAGACATATCCATTGAAAAGGTATAAGAGGTAAATGATAGGAATGCTTGAAGGCAAGCAATCAACGAATTATTTCTGAGTTTAAGATCAGATCTAGAAGAGATAAAGGGGAAAAATGAAGAGTAATTCAGATTCATTTTAAGAGGATATGCAGCCCATGTATGAAGGATAAATGAAAATATATGTAAATAATATATGAGAAGACTACGAGCAGAGTGCTAAGAGATTAGAGTATGATGATATGAGAAAAAATGTATATCAAGATGTTGCCATGATTATGATCAGTTTTGTGTAAGGAAGTTGTACATGATTTGGATTAGATTTGTGAGGGAAGAAACTATATTTGTGTGAACTTGATTTGAAAAGGAAAGACTTACATCATACAAAATCAAAAGTAGTGATCAGATTGTGAGTAAAGGAGAATGATATCATCCATTGAAGAATTTGTAGGTTGGTACCTAGAGATTGGTATCTCTTACTGAGTTGGTGCTTAGTTGTGAAGGTTGGTGCCTATAGACTCTACAAGTGGGGATTGGTGTCTCTAGTGGGTTGGTGCTCACATAAAAAGAATTGTAAGAGAAGTGGGTTGGTGCTCACAAAAGAAGAATTGAAAGAGAAGTAGGTTGGTGTCTAAAGAAGAATATATATATAAGCAATATTTTTCCATGGTTTTATCCCACATGGGTTTCCATGTAAAATCACGTGTTCTCTTTGTGTTCTTAATTGATAGATCTTGCATATGTGCAGTTGTTGTGATTGATTAAGTTTGAAAAAGTAAAAGTTTGTTTGATACTAATTCACCTCCCTCTCAATATCACAGTGTGCTCATCAGACTTCAAGAATTTCATCAATGATATTAGCTGAGTGGATTGTCCTACAAAGAATGGAAATTATACCTAGTCTAATAGAAGAAAATATTTCTTTCTTATAGTTGAATGTCTAGACAGTTTCTTATTTTTCAACCATTGGCTAATGGCACATCAGTCATATTTTACTTCCATCATCCCCTTCTTAGGATCATACCATTATCCAATTGAACTAAAAATTATGGGATCAAGCAAATATTCAAATCTTCTTTCAAATTTAAAGCAATGTGGTTAAGGGATATAAATTTTCTTCTTCTTTTGGAAAGCTGGTCACATAAAGCATCATTCATACTAGGCTCAAGAATGTAACAAATTTGTTAGAAATTAAAATCTATAAATAGTTAGATAAAGCATTAGAATGAACACCATTTCAAGAATATTTTCCATGAGAAAGCTAGAATCCAGAAACAATTGAAGGAGTTGAATGCTCGCAAATTATCAAGAATGGTATGGATCATACTAGCTTTGAACTAGAAAAAAGTACTTAAAGGTGAGACAAAAGAAATTCTTTCTAGGGAAGATATATATTGGAGACAAAAGTCTCGAGAATTGTGGTTGAAAGATGGAAATAGAAATTCACATTTTTTTCATGCTTCAACAAAAGTCAGGATATAACATAATTCCATTCAAAGTATTAAATCCACTTCTGGAGAGTTCATTACTTCCCAAGAAGAAATTCAAAAGGAAGCATTACATTATTTCAAGAATTTGTTGTCCAACTCAGTTATAGATTTTTCTTCTCATTCTCTTTTATTGGATAATATTCCTACCATAGTAACTGAGAAGGATAACAAGATGCTACTTGCTCCCTTCATAATGGAAGAGGTTAGATTTGTGGTTTCTTCTCTACCTCTAGATAAAGCACTTGGTCTGGATGGTCTCACTGTCCTCTTTTTTCAAAAGTGCTAGGAATTCATGGGCATATACATTTGGTTGGCTCTGGAAGAGGCTAGACAGAATAAGAATTTCCTCAAAGAAATGAATGCAGCTCTTGTTGCTCTAATCCCCAAAAATAGTTGTCTGACATCCTTTGTAGAATATCGACCCATCCCTTTGTACAATTCTATTTACAAGATTTTTTCAAAATCCATCACTATTAGATTGGGTTTAATCATACCTTCAATCATTTATAAAGAGCAAGGGGGTTTTGTCCTCGACAAAGAAATATCAGGGAGTTCATTGGTTGCCCATGAGGTAATCCACACAATCCAAGAACATAATCTTTCAACAATGATTATCAAATTAGACATGCTGAAAGCATATGATAGGTCAACTAGGATTTCCTCATCAAGGTATTTAAAAAATTTGGCTTTTCTGTCCAATGGTGCAACTGAATTCTTGATTGTATCTTCAGAGTTAATTTCTCTATTCTCCTCAATGGTTATCCTTTGGGCTACTTCAATTCTACTCAGGGAATAAGACAGGGATACCCTATATCTCCTTTCCTTTTTATAATTATGGTAGAGGCCCTTAGCAAATCAATCTCAAGCTTAAATAGGATCTAGGCTTGGAAAGGTATCAATATACCTCAATCTTCACTATCCATAACTCATACTTTGTTTTCCGATGACACTCTGCTTTTTGGTCAATCTTCAATAGCTGAAGCTTAGACAATCAAACACATTTTATCTTCATATATTGCTGCATTTGGTAATAAAGTAAATCCAGCCAAATCTAAGATTTTCTTTTTCAAAACTTTAGTATTTGTGCAAAAGAAAATTTCTTCAATTCTGAGTTTTGTAGTAGAACTACCCAACCAACATTTTGGTATTCCTCTATTTATAGGGACCTACAAGAATGACTTTTGGAAGAAGATAATGATTTCAATAGGGAATAAGATATCCACTTGGAAGAGTAGATGGTTAACTCTAGTTGGGTGGATAATTATGATAAAAGTAGTTCCATCAGCAATCCCTATGTATATATGATGATTACATTGCCAAAGAAATAGAAAAGCAACTCTGCCATTTTCTATGGAATCAAAATATGGATAGTCCTGAGAAAAGGAAAATTGCACTAGTTTCTTAGTGTTATGGAGTAAAAAGTAACCTCATGCCTTATTACCTCCTAGTTTAGCTCCTAGGTCCCCGTCTTTACATTATGCAATCTTAATACTTATCCCAGTGCAATTTCCCCTGAAACCCATGTCAAATGGGACCTAGGGGTCCACTCTAAACCATAATCAAAACCAAACTATGGCCTTGGGACTTGGGCGCCCATGCCCAAGTCTAGTCTATTTTTCCAGGATCCAAATTTTAATGTGTCAGCTTGGGCCCTCTCAAAAGGATTCCCTTTGTTGACCTATTCAATTTAAATTATGAATGTTAGCAGGAAAGTATATATAAACATGTTTAGGACTTCATTTTACACCTAGATGGATAATGTGAACTTGTGGAATTAAGCTAAGGGATTTCAAGGCATTCATTGTGTTGTAGAGCGTAATTGTGATGTTATTGTGTTTGTTTGTTGCAGATTTGGCTTCATCAATCCATCTCCTCATGATTTGAAGGCTCTTCATCTCCATGAGGGTTTCACCTCAAAGGTGAAATCAATTTTTGTTTCAATCATTTCAATTCATCATTTGATTTGGCCTCTTCCCTCCTTGGGCACACACTCTATCTAACAACGGTGTTGGAAGAATTGAATGTCCTTTCAAGGCTTGACCAAGGCAAACTCCTAAACACCACAATGCCTAAACCACTCTTTTGTGATTACAGGTTATAGGTGTGGGATTGGGCAAAGTGTAGGTGTAGAGAAGCAATTTGAACTATAAGGATTTAGGATCTTGCAGGAGTTAATTGATATTTTATCCTACTAGACTAGGGTACCTGCCACATAGTCCTCCCTATAGGATTTCCCTGAACTTAGGAACAAGTTACAATACGACACTGCTCACTGCCCCGATCCCCAGATTTGTAGAAAAACTACCATATCAGACTTGGGCACCCACCCCATAGTTTGCAAAGTCTTCAATTCTAGAAATACAACTTCTAGTGAGTTTCTGATCATCCATGAGTATCTTCCTGTATGGTTGTTTGTAGCATTCTATCTGTTTGTACCTGGTTTCATTATAATTAGGGTTTGAGGATTATTGAATCTAGGGTTTGAAAAATCTTCAATCTAATCTAACTTTCCATATTATTCTTGAGTACATCAACGCATAGTTGAGTCCTCATTCATCTATAGTGACTTGGATCAGTTGTTGTCCTTGAGTGTTAGTGTGAAAGGAGGGTTTGATTTGATAGATCTTAATACTATCCACCATCATCCCACTTTTTATATCTAACATTTTGGTGAACCTATGTTTTTACTAAACTTGTATCTTGCTGAGTGTTTTAATCAGTCCTTTCAATCATTCATATCATATTAATAATCTTGCATTGGAAAATTTTGCATACATTTGAAAAAAATTGAAAAAATAAGCATTTTTAGCTTGCATTAAGGCATAGTTTTGCATATTTTGTCTTGCACATCATAAAATAATTTAATTTTCTGATATTTGCATCATATTTGATCCTTATTACAGCAATTCATCACTAAGTCATATCAAATCTTGCATTTACAAGTTACATTTGCTAGGGTTTTGCTTAAAATGTTGCATTTTCATATACCTAGTCTTTGTAAAAACTAGGGTTTGTAGTCAAAATTTCATTTTTGCAGATTTTTCTACTCCTTTTCAACATTCATTCAAATCTGATTTTGGAGTGTAGTGTTGGATCATAGTGCATACTTTTGCATCCTAGGTTTGTAACTTTCAAACTTTACAATTACACATTGTGTATTTCAACAAGCATATCTACCCTATTCCTTTTGGTTATTCTATTAGTTTGCACATTGAGTGTTGTATGCCTTTGCATGAGTTGTATAACCCAATGTCCTAATAGAAACATCCTTGTAAGGAGAAGCCATAGACTAATGGGTTCTAGTGGTTTGAATAGCACCGATATGCAAACATCAGAAAATCCATTAAACACTTACTTTACAAAGGGTGAATCACAATCTTTGCAAGATATCATAATTCCTACCATGATGGAAGAACAAATATTTAATGATCTTGAAGATCCCATTGATGTGATAACACATGTACTTGATGATCAAATTAACAAACTTGACAAATAACTAGTTGACTTTAAAACATTTGTCGAAAAAGAAAGGATAGCTGAAGAGGCTGTACCTATTGTTCATAGTCTAAGAAAGTTATTAAAAGAAGGACAAGACAGTGTTAATACACTTCATGGACTAGCCCATATAGTGAGTCACAACATTATATCAGTGACTAACTGTACGAATACCATTAATGATGTGTCATCACTGAATCATACACAGGTATCAGCACCTATATTGATTACCGGAATGTCTGCTTTCACATCATCAATCCTCACTACTAATACACAAGTTTGTAGTAATGCTACCACAACATGGGAGTATCTAATGGTATTAATTCATATAATTACAAGGTCATGGGATTTAATTATCAAAACCTAGTACCCAAGGTATCTTTTCCCATGCATAATCATTCTCAACCACCTCTCCATTCCACCTATTCTCAACCACCTTTAACTTACAATTTCTCTCAACCACCTTTTACCACTTACAACCAATCACCTCTACATTTCATGACTACAACTTCCAATTCTTCCAACCCACATCACCTAATCATGCTCATAGTCCTTTATCCTATGCAATCCTAAGAACTCCAATGCCTAAAAAAATTGAGACTCATCGCTTTGAAAAGTATGGTGGTAAGGGTGATCCTAATACTCATGTGGTAGCATTCACAACAATGTGTAGTGATTTCTTCTTCGAAGAGGACTTTTTAGCAAAACTCTTTCTGCGATCCCTTAAAGATACTGCTTTGGAATGGTTTTGCTCATTACCTCCAAATTCAATAAATTCCTTGTCACAACTAGTTGATCAATTCTTGCAACACTTCCAAGCAAACATTGGACCTACTGTCTTTGTTACATCCCTAATTTAGGCTTGTTTTTACTTTTATGGATAAATATTTTGACGTTGGGTTAAATTTCATTGGAAAATATTAATTTTTATTGAATATTAGTGTGTGATTAATGCAATGCATATGATGTAATGATTTAAACAATTTATGATATGAGAATTCAATTCTTATTCATACAGTTTATGAATGGACTAATGATGCACTGATCATGATCTGGTGTTTGCAAGTTATATCCAGGAAAACAGGTTTTTGATGACTCTCCAAGAAAGAGAGAAATAGTATCTTCTAAGGAGAGGAGAATAGACCTTGGGTTATAAATGGTCATTTGCCAAATGAGTATAGTGTTCAACAATTAAATAACTCTGGTCGATTGAGGTAAGTCACATTTTATTAGTCAATTCTTGGATCGACACGATAGCTTGTTGATGTCATATTGATTCCTTTTTGAGTTAAGTTGTGTGTTGACCTTGTCATTTTGTGAAAATGACGTCAAAAAAGAACGTTAGTCATCTGCAACTAACACGACCTTTCATCAACCACATTGTAAGTAGTTGCATTTGCGTTGTCAAAACATAGATGGTTAAATTGTTGGCATGGTTATAGTCTAATGTTGCATGTTCACTCATGGAAAACTTAATCGATGTAAAGTAGTGTGTATTCGTGAAGGAGAGATGATCTCGACTCTATCACATTTTACATAAGTCTTTCAACTTATTATTATATTAATCTCGATCGAAGTTATAAATATGGTCTAGGACTATTAATATTATCATGTTTATTATTTTGTTAAAAAGGGTTGCTTATGATTTACGTGAGTAACCACATTTTATTTAATGATGTTGTCAATCTATTTTAACCATCTTAGTTAGGTTTCGTCACCCTCTAAGGAGCTGGGGTGGTGAGTGTAGTGGTAATTAATATACCACGACTCCTTTTTGCTTAAAACTTGGAGTGGCCTAGTGGAGTCCTCACGACTTATTTGATTTTGTCTTAGCAACTATTAGTTTTGATTTAATGAAGCCTGGTAACGTGTTCATTAGGGTGTCAAACTTATGATGGGAGAGTGGTATGTTATACCACATATTTCCCCACATTGGCATGCTCTACTCCTATAAGTTCTCTTAAGTAGATTTTCCTTGAATTAAAAGGAGGTTGTTTCAACTATACATAGTGGCTCCTTATTAACTGTTAGTCCTGGCGAAGGAGACAATGAATCATAGCCAAGTCATACGTTTTATATAAAATGACTACCTTAGAGTCATAGGGGACATGGAAACAGATAGGAAGAGTATTGGAAATCTTTAGTAAATGGTGAAGAGAGCATCTCTGAAGGCTGAAAACTTTGTTGTTTAACAAAAGAAAAGAAACATCTGGTGAAGGAGAGCGCAGTAGTTTTGGAGAAGAAGAGTTAGCGGCAATAAAAGATTACTATGATATCTTATCTCAGACTTGCACACATTCATCTTACAGGTTCTTTTCTATTTTAGAGGTCTTTTAATACTTTATGACATGCATGTTATATGCTAGACTTCATAGTAATTATGAGTAGATGTTTTTCCCTCTACAAGGTCATCATCTTTGAATGATAATTTACTCGATTCTAGTTCATTTGGATTGTTATGTAACTCTGTAAAAACTTGGACAAAGAATTAAGGAACGTATACATCAAGAGTTTGTCTCTAATCTATTCCTTTTGAGGTTGATATTATGGAATGACATATAGGCTGAATCTTGTAAGAAAGAGAGCCTCCATGATAAGATATTTCTACATCCTTTATAGCTGTAAATCCATGTAATTTTTAAAAGAAGGTTTGATCGAAAGATCTCAACACTTCTAGTTCACTTCTAGTTAATACTGCATTATATATATGCTTGGTCGAATAAGAGATTTAAGACAAAGTTATTTTGAAGACTCAAGAAGTTTTTGTGACAACCATTCACATATGATCATACTAAACAATTCTAGTATGGTAGTGTATAAACAGTTTATATGACACTTTATGTTCATACTTGATTGTAGTTTTCAATAGGAAACAATACAAGCTTGACAACGTAAATTACATAAGTCATAGAGACTATAGATAATGTATTCACTTGTCCTTATAGAACCATGTGACTTTTATACTCTTTATGTGTTAAAAGTTTCATGTTGTTTTGAGTAAACTTATTGTGAGTAATGATGCCAAGCTACTGGTATTTATATAATAGTCTTTTGCATCCTTTAATATTAAGTCGATTATAGATGTTGTTTGAACTTGATTGAAACCCTTTGTTTAGATTTAAACTGAGGTTGTCTTGTAATAAGAATTAGTCTTGCTTAAAATATTATAATGACCTCATAGAGGAAAGAAGATTAGAGGTTTAACATTTATTTAAGCCATGAATTCTTTTTAGCATTTTTTTATTATTCTATTATTAAGGTATAGGGAGGATAAAACCCTTGGTAAACCTAGAATGGTAAAATTATTTAATATACCTTTATAGTTTCAATTTGTCTTAGCTATTTCTTTATGGATCGATGATATAGGGGACAATTACCCTAACTTTGATTATTTATTCTTAATAGTTAGAAATGAAATATTTACTTAATCAACAATACTTAACCTTGGTAAGGTAACCTTCTTAGTTGTTACAAATCAACTTAAGTCCTTAAGTGTTGATAAGTTTTGGATCTCAAGTATTGCAAAGATGCAATGAGAATCCACGTTAGAAAGATAGTCTATAAGGTCTATGGAACATTGACATTGTTTGTAAAAACTTGTCTAAGTCAGAAAGACTAAAATATTGAAGTTGTCAAGACTTTATAGCAAACATAATTGACCAAGTCAAACTATAGGAACATGATAGTATCTAAGTCGAGTTGGGGTGGGTGGACATAATGACTACATTTATTATAAACATTTATTCATATTGAATCTTTGGCCAAAGTAATGCATATGTCTCTACATGCATTATCAGTTTGTCGTATCTGGATTGTATAAACCTATCAGAATGATCATACTTAGCTAGATGGTATCTAGGGTTGTATGATCAATAGAGTTATGTAGGATACAACACTAGTACTCAGATGGAAAATTAGCATTGGTCACCTTTGGTCTATACTCTTCATGAAGGGTAGGGCAACTTCCAATTGGAAGATGTTTGGGAGACCAGTGTGTTTGTGGTTGGAGTAAAAGCACTGGGAGAATGCTCTCTTTCTCTCTCTAATAGAAGACATGCCGAGGCTTGCGATAATGATGTCAGATTTTTAGATGCAGTATACCTTTGGGTTATGTTACTTGTGTTTATTAAGACTATGTAAAACATTATGTATTGCAGATATTTGTAATTGTAAAGACAAAATGTCATCTTTGTATATTATATCATGTTTTTCATTTTAGAAAAGAAATTATGTAAAATGTTGTATCTTGATTTTAAGTTAAATAAAAGAAAAAAAATTATATCTTTTTGACCTTGTATGTTTGATCTCTTGGTAAATATCTATGTTTAGTCTTGTTTAAGTTTTTGTATGTTACATATGGTATCAGAGCTACCAGGTTTGACACTAGGGCTTATGAGTCCACTATGCTAACCTGTAATCACCATTAAGTAGTTATCTAATGTTTGAATTTCTTGTATCAGGATGGTGCGTCTCAAGATGAATGCTAGGAAGTCAGTTATCGAGAATGAGTGTTACCTAAAAGCCAAGAGAGAGCGTGAAACCTTTATTAAAACCTTTGAGAGAACCAATAATGATAGTGACATATGGTTGAGTGATACTGAAACCCTCGTGAATGCCTTAACTCGAATCAAGTGTGTGAGAAAGGAAAACTTAGAGAGATCTAAGATCACGACTAGGATCATAGCATATATGTCTGAAGATGATGCACCTATGGTTAGGAGAGACCCTCGCATACCTCCATCTTCTGAGATCATTGTACTTAGGTCTGATAGTGAGTCAGAAGGTTATACACCTCTTGATTATGTATCTGATAATGAATCAGAGGGATATACTCCTCTTGAACATGACATATGAGTCATTCTATGTATCAATAAAGGATGTAGTTACTCCTGAATAATTTATAATAAAAATGAGTTTGTTTTGTACCAAACTATTGTTTGTTTTGAGTTCATTATGTTTTGATTTAATGAGACGTATTAAAATTAGGAAACTAATAGATAACTCAATATTAACAGGTGTGAGAAAAACTACAAACATGGTTCAGACAAGAACTAACCAGGGTGAGAGTCAAGAGGAAAACAATCCACTAGATAATTCCAAGGACAAGATGGATCAAATTTTAATCATGCTTGCAGAAACCAAGGAAAGACTTGGTAACTTGGAAAATAAGGTAATGGATCAAGGAAACTCTGAGGGAGAAAATGAAAATTCTCATGAGGAGAGCAAGAGAAATCACCAAGAACATAGTAGGAGTAGTGAGCCCTAGAGTGAAGCAAAGGATAGGCTAGCCTTAGAACTTTCCAAGGATATGAAAAAGGTCACTTCACCAAAGTTTGATGGAATAGTGACTGGTGATGTAGCTGAAGTTGGGTTGTCGGAAATGGAGAAGTACTACGAGATAAGAAATTACTCAAAAGTAACCAAAGTGGTTTGGGGAGCTTTTCAACTAGAAGGAGAAGCATCCACTTGGTGGATGAATAAGAAAATGGAATTGAATCTAAGTTCCTTAAGAGTAACCTGGGATGAGTTTGTGGAACTCTTTCACAAAAGGTGGCTGCCACAACTTTATTTTGACCAAACATTAACTGATTTTTAGTATCTTCATCAAGGAGAAATGTTAGTAGTTGAATATGGGGAGAAGTTTACCTACCTTCTGAAATATGTGCCCCAGTACCAAAAAGATGAGAGATTCTGAATCAAGAAGTTCATCATGGGTTTAAATGCTCAAATTGGTGGAGAGGTGGACGTACATGGTCCCACAACAATGGATCAAGTGTACGAGAAGGAAATTAAGCAAGAACAAAAGTTGAAATCCATCTCATCTTATCAAGATAGAAATCATAAGAGATTCAATAGAATTCCAACTACCCAACCATCCAAAAGAAGAAATGATAGGAGCTATGAGAATAAAAGAAATGGTAAGGGAACTTAGAAAAATAAGAATGTGATTGGTAATGAGAAAAGGAGTAGTATTTTCAAAAGAAATGAGGATAACCCTAGAAAGTTTATAGAAAAGAGAGGACCTCTTGGAGGATGCTTTACATGTGGGGGTGACCATTATGCTAATCGTTGTCCAACCAAGAACCAAAATGGTCAGCAAAGAGGTACTGCATTACCTACTCAACAAGCATCTTTCCAACATAGGATTCATGCAGCCCTTGACAATCGTCAAGCAGAGTACCAAATCACACCCATTAAGATGATATGTACCTTGTTTGGAGTCCCTATATCTATTTTAATTGATATAGGAGCTACTGATTTTTTTTTTCTCCTAGAGTTTTGAATAAGTTTCCTAGAAAAGTTGGGTACATGTCTAAACCTTAGTCAGTAGAATATGCTAACCAATCAAAGGCTCATGTAGAGCAATGTTTATTTGAGGCCAAGATTGATCGATCTAGTTTTTAAACAGAGGTAAACCTGTATGTAGGCCCCTTAGGTTCCTATGATGTTATCTTAGGAATGAATTGATTATGGAGGCATAGAGCCAAAGTTGACTGTTTTAAAAAATAGTTGAGTGCTTAGATGATTTGAGAAATAAGGTCATTTTCTAGGGTATTCAAAGAGAAGTCAAAATTAGACCTATCTCTTCTAAGCAATTAAAAAGAGTTAGATGAAAGGGTTATTAGCTTTTTGCAGTAAAAATGGAGCAAATTGAGGAAGGTCTTGAAAAGTATAGTATGTCTTTTGAATAAAGGTATCCTTTTCTTCAAAATTTTTAGGATGTTTTTCTTGAGGAACTTCCAGGACTACCTCCCAAAAGGGTTTTTGATTTTGCAAATGATATTAAACTGGGATCTAAGCCTATATCAAAAGCACCTTATTGTATGACAACTACAAAATTAATGGAATTAAAAGCCCAATTGCAAGAATTGTTGGGTAAAGGTTTGATTAGACCCAGTGTTTCACCATGGGTGCACTAGTTATCTTTGTCAAGAAAAAGGATGGAACTCTACGATTATGTATTGATTATCATATGCTCAATAAAGCAATGATAAAGAACAAATATCCTTTACAATGTATTGATGATCTCTTCGATTAGATGTGTGGAGCTGCGGTGTTTTCAAAGATCGATCTACGATCAGGATATCATCAATTAAGATTGAAAGATGAGGATATCCACAAATTAGCTTTTAGGACAAGATATGGGTATTTTGAGTTCACAGTGTTGCCATTTGGACCTATGAATGCCCCTGCCACATTCATGAATCTCATGAACAATGTGTTTAGAGATTGTTTAGACAAGTTTGTTCTAGTCTTTCTGGATGATATTCTTATTTATTCTAAAAATAAAGAACATTTACAACATTTGCAAGTGATTCTGCAATGGTTAAGGGAACATAAGCTATATGGAAAACTTTCTAAGAGTTCTTTCTTCTAGAAGGAGATTCAGTATCTAGGACATATAATATCTGTGGACGGAATATTTGTTGATCCATAAAAGATCAAAGCTATTGTAAATTGGCCTGTACCCACGAATATGCATGCAGTACGTTGTTTTATGGGTTTGGCTAGTTATATATAGAAAGTTCTAAATTTCTCTAGTATTGCAAGTCCAATCACTTCTTTGCAAAGGAAAGGGAAGCGATTTGAATGGATAGATAAATGTTAGGAGGCATTTGATCTATTAAAGGAAAAGTTGACAACAACACCAATTTTGAAAGTTCCCGACCCTGAAGGGCAGTTTGAGGTAATAACTGATGCCTTGGGAGAAGGATTAGGGGGTGTACTTATGGAAGATGGGCGAGTGATAGCCTATGAGTCAAGGAAGTTGAAGGCTTATGAGAAAAAATATGCACCACATGATCTGGAATTAGCAGCGGTTACACATGCTTTGTAAATCTGGTGTTACTATTTGTTAGGGAAAACCTTTGTGCTTAAGTCGGATCACCGAAGTCTTAAGTACATATTTTCTCAACCTCATCTAAATTCTTGACAAAGGAGATGGCTAGAGTTGATATCTGACTATGACTTTGAGATAAATTATATCAAAGGAAAAGAGAACAGAGTAGCTGATACTTTGAGTCGAAGGAGACATATTTCTTCAATTATCTTTATTCATGCAATCTTTAAAGATTTAGTGTTGCAAAATTTATCTGGTGATGAATATTATGAGCAGGTCAAACAAGCTCTTATGGTAAATCCTAAAGATTCAAGGTATGATGGGTTTTATTTTGAGTCTGTTGGAATATTGAGATATAGAGGAAGAATGTATGTTCCTAATGTAGCCGAATTAAGAAATCTAGTGTGGAAAGTAGTTCATACTGCACCATACTCAGGACATCCTGGTGCAGGAGCACCTAACCCAAAGTGGCCTCCATGAGGCATTTAGTTGTTTTATGCTTAGTTTTATGTTTTCAATAAGGTCCTAATTGGACATTAAATGCAATAAGGTCTATTTGACCAACTTATCCTATTTTTAGATAGTTTGGTAGGAAGTTTGTCAGTTGTTAAGACAGTTGTATCTCCCAGCCGTTTGGAGAGATTTCCCAGCCTCTGGGAATCCTAGTCTATACTACCAGTGGTAACTAGATAAATACCTTGGGATTTGATGGACGAAGGCATCTAGGTTTTGTAGTAGCTGAAATCAATTAGTTGAATTGTGTTGTTGGAGAACAGAGTACTGTAATTGCATCTTTTGAAAGCTAATAAGATCCTATTGCATTTGAATTCATTGTGTAATTGATTTCCTGCATTGAGGCTAGATGGATTTGATTACCCATTCCCCCGGTTGATTCTGTGAATCAGAGGAATGGTCATGTACAATAGTTTAGGTTTTAGTTGTGTGTTGTCTGTTTTTGTTCGCATACATGTTTGCAGGATCGCAGGTCAGAGGTGTTGAGAACCCTAGCATGGGTATGTGCTAGGTCATGTAGGTTGAAAGAGTTTGAAAAACCATCGAGGAAACGGATCGGACCATCGTTGGAGATTGCGTGGATCAACTATGAAAATCTGTGAAGTTCTCAAAAAAATATACAAATTGTGTATATATCACTTTTGTATGTGAGATATACAATCTATGTGTATATTGCTTTCGTATATCGTGGGTATATCACTTTTGTTTCATCGCTGTTGAATGTTGAAACATACATGAGGATATACAAGTCTATTGCATATACATAGGAGAGAGAAAGTTCAAGATCCCTATCGACATACAAAGAAGTCAAGGGTTGGTCAAAGATACATTTAAAATTGCATGTTGAGGAGATACAAGTTTGAATATACAATTTTTGTATATACTACAAATGTATATCAGGTTGTGCAACTTGTGAGTATCCATCTTTTATATGTTGGATACAGTTCCTGTGTATCCGTCACTTGTATCGGGTAGATTGTATGTGGTAAATGTACATCGGACATGTACATCGAAAATATACAAAGGTAGTCAGCAGGTCAAACATACATCGAAGGCATATCCGAGGGAATATTCGGTGAATGTATATTTTGGTTTGTATGCGGTAAAGATACAACGAAATAGATGCATCAGGTTGATGCAAAAGGTGATTGGTCAGGGTGGTAGCCCGAATGTATGTTGGAAGGTTCTTTTGTTTGTAGATACAATACACCACCGGCAGTAGGAGGTAAGGGGAACCGGTTTGGCAAGTTGAAATTTGTATGTATGTGGCCGATACATCAGAGTGACAAAGGAGATCGGCAGGAGGTTTAAGGTGTTCACCGATAGTGAAGCTCCCGCCGATAGGCGAAAAGCTGAGTATCCATCGGTGAGAGAAAGGGCTTCGGCAGTAAATGGTTTTGTTTCACTAACAATGGTTGGTCTGGCCGACAAACAGTGCAAGTGCTTCATCAGTGAAACATAGGTGATCAGGGCATGGCTATTTTGTTAGG
Source organism: Cunninghamia lanceolata (assembly GCA_027924645.1). Classification (NCBI taxonomy): domain Eukaryota; kingdom Viridiplantae; phylum Streptophyta; class Pinopsida; order Cupressales; family Cupressaceae; genus Cunninghamia; species Cunninghamia lanceolata. Next base: position 64,508 of record BSBN01001399.1, read on the forward strand.
CTGATGGAGGATGTTTTGCCGATGGCAAACAAAAAGGGGACTTTAAAAATTAAAGTTTGTGTGCATATTTGGAAATGCATAGACATACATTGATAAGTGTATGTTAGGGTTTGGGTTTAAGGAGTTGTAGTTTTGGCTCCTCATCACATCTGGGAGTAACCAAACTTCTAGTAGATGTAAAACCTCTTTATTTCTAGAAAGGGATGAAGAATGATGTTGCAATATTTGCAACAAGATGTCTGGAGTGCCAGAGGGTAAAAGCAGAACATCAACATCCCGTAGGACTGTTTTATCCACATGATGTGCCAGAATGGAAGTGGAAAGTCATAAGTATGGACTTTGTTCAAGGTCTTCCAATGTCTAGAAATAGATATGATGCCATTTTAGTTGTGGTTGATAAACTCACAAAGGTAGAACATTTCATACCAGGGAATTTAATTGATGGAGCACCAGTGTTAGCTCGCAAATTTGTTCAGGAAGTGTTTAGATTACACGGAGTTCCTGAAAAGATTATCTCAGATAGAGATGCGCATGTAACGTCAAGGTTTTGGCAAACCTTGTTCTCTACACTAGGGATTAAACTTAATGTGAGTACAACTTATCATCCCGAAATAGATGGTCAAACTGAGAGAGTTAACTAGGTTTTGGAGGATTTGTTACATATGTATTGCATGGATCAATAATATAAGTGGGAAGAGTACTTACCACTTGTGGAATTTGTTTATAACAATTCCTATAATTCTACTATTAAGATGGCACCATTTGAAGCATTGTATGGAAGAAGATGTTGAACTCCTATAAGCTAAGATAAGCTAGAGGATAGGATTAGCATTGGTCCAGAAATGCTAGCTGAAATGGAAGAAAAGGTTAAGTTGATTAGGAAAAGATTGGAAGAAGCCAATGATAGACAGAAAAGTTATGCTGATACCAAGCGAATACAAAGATAATTTTCTATTGGAGAGAAAGTTCTTTTGAGGTTCAAACCTTAGAAAAGTTCTATAAAATTTGGGAAGTATTCCAAATTAGCTCCTCACTATGTAGGACCCTTTGAAGTACTCGAAGTGGTCAATCCGGTTGCTTACAAGATTGCTCTACCACCAACCTTGTCTAGAATGCACAATGGTTTTCATGTGTCTTATTTAAAGAAGTATATTATAGGTGATAACCATATTCTAAATTGGAATGCATTACAGATGTAGGACCTAGGGGTGGTCATTATTGAGCCTCTCAAGGTTCTCAAAACATGCAAGCTCCACTTGTGTAATAGAGAGGTAATGCAGTTCAAGGTCCAGTGGGATTGGTATGCGGAGGATAATGCTACATGGGAGGATTACCATGAATTTTATTAGAAATTTCCTCATTTATTTCATGCTTTTAATAGTTAAACAAAAACTTGTTTTAATTATATTTTAATACTTTGAATCATCGAGGACGATGAATCTTTAGGGGAGAGATATGTTACACCCCTAATTTTGGCTTCTTTTAACTTTTAACTTTTACATAGATAGAAATGAATCTATGGATAAATATTTTGATGTTGGGTTAAATGTCATTGGAAAATATTAATTTTTATTGAATATTAGTTATGTGATTAAATGCAATGCATATGATGTAATGATTTAAGCAATTTATTGTTGAAATGGACAAGACAATTGAGAGGGGGGGTGAATCAGTTGTCTCTAAAACTTTAACCACTTATGAATATCAACACATCAAATGCTCAATTATTGTTATTAATATTTGACCATGAAAACATGAAACAAGAAGCTCAACACAATAACACATTCAACACATGAGACACCAGATTTTTTATGTGGAAAACCCTATAAGGGAAAAACCACAGTGGGTGTTAGCCCACAAAAATAAATGTGTTTTAGCAATACCAAAAATAGAGGCTCACTGCCCAAAATGCTCATTGCAAATGTTGGGGCTCACTGCCAAGGGGTGGCTCACTACCAAGGGTTGGTGAACTGATTTGATAGCATCTACTCCATGCCTGGGTTCAGTTCCATTGAAGCACAATATAACTCCTCTGCTTTGCTCTTCTTATACCTTCGTACTTATCTTCACATTTTCACACAAGGACATCTTTTTCACAACCTCATTACATGTTTTTATACACTTCATCAACCTTGGAATGTACATCAAGGTTAGCATTACATTCATCAACTATTGGAACAATCTCCAAGGTCAGCATTACAAACATACATAGAAACAGGTCTGAACCTAAACAAAATTAGGTAAGGGAAAGATGTATGTGGATCACGTTATGCCTTAGCTGGGACTCAAATGCAATCTTCCATGCCACGAAACGCTTCCATAATATTTGATGTATCTTCGCAAGTAATGAAAACAACCAAGTCAGATAAGATTGGTGTTAACATTAAGTCTTATAAGAACAATCTTCATCCATGATCTAAATTTCTCTTTGTGAACGAATCCAAAGGTAGGAACATGATCATGAGACATCCACAAGCACATTGTAATTGTTGGCAACATAGTCAAGAGACACTGCTGATTAGGTAATGTTTTCATTGATGACAACAAGGAAAATAGAGCATGATGGAGCTAAGGATGATTGGGAACTCAACTAGAAACAACCTGCACACAAGGATCTGGTTCAAACACAAAAGACTAAGGCAGAATGGCTAAGTACTGACTACACAAAGATTAGTAGCAGAGACTCAAGTGGTATTCCTCTGTAGTTGATGGTCAAGGTATGTGGTTTAGGTATGTTTCTCACAGTTTCTTAAAGATGAAATATCCAAGGTTCCAAGTTCTGAAGATCTCCGGAAGACATACCATGATTTAGCTAAGTCCTGGTGAACACAATTAAGACAAGAATAGTGCACAGTGCCTGAGAAAAAGGGTTCACATTCCCCCGCAGTTGCATACTTAGTCTTGTGGTTTTGAAGACATGTTAAGAGGTCAAAGATGAGTGTTGGATGTGATTCTTAGAGTGCTATATGATCTGTAGTGAAAGTTGTGAAGTGATAGTTGAATTGGTTAAGTGTGCTATTAAGAGATAGGCTGACAGGCATGAACAATTCATATGCAGAGAAGATATATTGTTTAAGGAATAAATCTAAGTGATTGTATGATTTGTGCTAACCTATAGGAAGATCATTATATGTTTGGCTTGGTCCGCATTGTAGATTGAACACAAGTTCAAACTGACAAGATGTAGTATTTGTGTACACGGTTTATGTTTTGCTTGTCGACTTCATTATGAGATAAATCTTGTAGCAAATATATATACTCTATGGAATTCAATGATTGGAGGATTGATAGAGGTGTGTGGTGTGCAAATTTGTGTGTGAAGGAATATGAGCAGAGAGCAGAGCAGATAAGTTGAACAAGGACATAAAATAGAGTATATGTAGTTAAGTTGAGAAGCAAGGCAGAATAAATGAAGACCTTTGAATTTGTGTATTGATCCTTCAATGGAACTGTGATCCAGCATGTGGTAGATGCATCAATAGTAGTTCATCTTCTAGCAGTGAGCCTTGAATTCTTTATCTTTCTTCTTTTCTCTAGGTAGTGAGCCTTTGTGTAGTAAGTACTTCTTCATAGGGCAGTGAGCCTTCTTGTAATCCAGTATTGAGCTATCATAATATATTGTGAGCTAACACTCACCATGGCTTTTCCCTTTTTGGGTTTTCCATGTAAAAATCTTAGTGTTCATGTGTTATGTCTTTACGATTGTTGTTCTTATGCTTATTCTACTTTCATGTTATTGAGTTTGGAAATTGGATTAATAAACAAATTAATAAGTGGTTTTGTGGAATACTTATTCATCCCCCCTCTAAGTATTCCTTATATTCAACAATTGGTGTCAGAGAAAGGTTCCTTGGAAGAAGTCTAATAGCTTGAGGAAGATCTGGGAGAGTTCACTCATGGCAGTCATGAGATATGGAAATTTCTCATATGAAGACAATGTTGAATTGGAAGAAACTCTTGCTAATCTTGAAAAGTCTAAAGTAGAAATCAGGGATCTAAAGGACAACATTCAAGAAGTTGATGAGTGCATTTTAAAGCTGAAAGTACAAGTCAAGAAATTCAAAGAAAAATAAAGAGATGATAGCGAACAATTATTATCAGGAAATGAGAACCTGGATGGTTTAAAAGTGGAAGTTATTAAAAGAGCTAAAGTAGAAGAAGATCTAAATCTGATGGTAAACAACAAGATAGAAGAATGTGTCAAATTGGAAGAAGAAGTTGTGAGCCTGAAAATAGACTTAAAAAGGGCCAAAAGATATGAAGAAAAATTTAAGATAAGTTCTGCAAAACTTGATGAGATGATTGGTAGTCAAAAGAGTTCAGATGATAAGCAAGGATTAGGATTTGAAAAAGGTGAAAGTTCAAAATCAGGTCAAGGAAACTTTCTGTTGAAGCAAAACAAAGGCAACCAGTTCAGGAATCAAAGAAGAAGACCTAGAGGACTTCCAGTTAGATAGCCAAATGCTCAAAGGTACCCATCTTTCAATGGCCATTGTTTTAATTGCAAAAAGTTTGGTCATAAAGCTACCCAGTGTAGGAGTAGAATAAATCAGAATGTTCCATCATTCTCTTATCAATGTTTCAATTGCAAGAAAATTGGTCATAAATCCAATGAATGCAGAAGTCTGGTAAGAAATGGTTTTCACAATTCAAGAAATACTCAATCATTCAATGCAAGATGTTTTTCTTGCAATAGATTTGGACACATGACGAATCAATGCAGATCAAGGATGAATTCATTCAAAGGAAGGAATCAAGGATAGGGAAACATTGTGTGTTACAATTGCAACAAGTTTGGACATGTTGCAAGATTTTGCAGAAGCAAGAATGTCAAAAGAAACTACTGTACTGAAGAAAGGAAAACAAAGCAAAGGAATGATAAAATCAAGAAGAAATGGACAAGATCTGGATCAAGAAAGAAGTAATTGAGGTCAAGGATGGATCTGTACTAGCATCTGGTGTAGATACTTCCTTCGGGAAGTAAATTAGGAGCTCTAGCTCAGGGGGAGCTGTGTTGAAAATCTAAAACCCCTAGTCAAAAAGTTAGTGCTGAGATCCAACACGGAGAGATGTTGAAAGGATTCATATGACAGATCTTTTGAAATAAATTCTGGTAAAGAAAGATCTAATGCAGAGCAATTTGGATTGACTATGAATGACAGAGAAGTGTTTGACAACTTTTTGAAAGATCACATTTATGACGATTAAGTTAAAGCATCAAGGTATTAAAAGGCTTGGATTTATAAAAGACTAATCACATTGCATTCAATCTTTCAAGTGTTCAAGGCAATCTGAAGCGACTCAGTGATTTCTGAAGCAAATCAAGACAAGGTCAAGAAAAACCCTAACTTAGCAAAAGGAGGTATTTTCTAGATTCAAAATCCCACTGTGAATTTATTTAAAATGACAACACCTCATGTGATCGATATAACTGAAACGCCAAGGCCAAAATTCAAGAAACATCCATTCAAATCAATAGTAGTTGATCCAATAGGAGCATTTTCTGATATACCATATGGAGTTATGCATGCAGAAGATGTTAGGGCTTACATCCATGTTGTCCTAGAAGAGCATGGGGACAGTAGATTCTCAGATCTGTATCAAAATCATCCAAGCGGTGATCAATTTGAGCTGAAAGAAGAATACAAATCTCTGGAGGTGAAGAAATTCATTCAATATAAGGACTTCCCTACATTTGTGGAAGATGAATGGGTCCGGTACATCTTGAGTAGAATCCACGATGAATTCATGTGGTTGGGGCAGTCCTTTAAGATCACCAAGGATGTAATTAGGGCTGTGACTTGACTAAATTCTACCAGTAGGGTATCCTTGTTGAAAGCTGTAAAGAATGATACAGTAATAGCGACCACTAGAGCAAAATTTGATAAAAGGGCTTTAACAATTAATGATATTAAAGATCATGCTGTAAGATTTGCATCCATGGTGTTGGGATACAAGATCTATTTCACTAACCAGGAGAACTCTGTCTCCAAGACTGCCATATATACTGCCTACCAGATGATCAAGGAGAATGTAGACTATGATATCTATGAATTGCTTTGACAACAAGTAATGGAGAACCTGAAGAAGTCAAAAGAAAGCAAATATCCATTCAAATTTGGTACGTTGATCATCTGTTTGTTTTTTTACTTCATGCATGAGTTGACAAAGATGAAGAACATGTTTTGGTTGAATAGTTAGCTAGTTGCTGTACAAATTAGGGATCATTTAAATAGCATTGGAAACTATGATGAACAAAACATAGCCCTATGGGGCTATTTCAAGAACTTCCAAAGAATAATGCAATAGAGATAAAGAATTCCAAAAGCAATTGTGAATAAGTACAATGATGACATGTTTTATTGTAACTAAAGACCAATGCATGATGGGGGCTGTTGGGCCTAGAACTGTTTGGCTTATGCCAATGGGCTATGAAGTGGATGAAGCTATTCTAGATAACTGTGCACAACACATGCTAAGCAAGCCCTAGGACCCCAAAGAGGAAAGGTTCAGAACATATGAAGAACTATCTGTCAAAATTCATGTTAAAGTAAGAAAACTTGAAATCTCTAGAAAAATGTGGAGAGTTGCAGAGGATTTTGCCCTAAAACAAGGTTTCATGAAAGAACAACTAAAAGAAGCAAGGGAAAAAGCACAAGCTAAAAGGGCAGTATAAGAAAAGGAAGAAAATGAACTAGTCAAGGCTCCAAAAGAGCCTAAGAAGAAACCAAAGAGGCCTAAAGCATCTAAAAGAACAACAAGAGGTTCAACATCTGCATCCTCCGGTCCAACACATTCTACAGGTATGGAGGCACCTAGGCAAAAAAGGGTGAAAACCAAAGCAAAAAGGATGCATGAAAGTGTAAGTGTTGATGAAGAAGAAATAGAAACAGATGAAGAAGTAAAAAGGATGAAAATTGAGGGTACCAAAGTATCCAGAAGTAGTAAAAAGACAACCTCAGGTAAGGACTCAACAAAGAAAAGGGCAAGACAAACACAGTCAGAAGAGGCTACAATAAGCCTAGAAGATGTTCTTAAGGCTATCACAATAGATGGAAATCTAAAACCATTGGCCCAATTCTATGATGATTTTAATGATGCAGACAAAAGGATTTTGGACAATGCCACTGTAGAATACTTGAACATATACAATAAAGCTCTTATTGAAATCATCGGTGATCTTCCTAATATCCTGAATAGCATTATGTATGCAAGGAAATAAATTTCCATGGTCAAGGATACTAAAATCAGAGAGCACACACTTGTTAGAATATGTCCAGAGATCACCCTAGAAGAAAAGAACAAGATATCCAAAGCTCTTAAAAATGAATTCAAAACAAAAAGGAGAATGAACATTCTTATGGGAGGCAACATTGAAAGAGTAGAAAAGGAGACTGAAGAAATCATCTTGAGAGTGCTAAGACAATTTCATCTCCCAACAATCTATGACAGTAATGTAACAAATCTTCTGGAAGCGAGTTTGGATCAAGGGTTAGCTAACAAAGTGGCTAAAAGGATGGAAGCGCCTGCTACAGTTATTGAGACTAATCTATCTCTGGAACAAAAAACAAGTGACAAGTCAAGAATAGATAAAGCCAATGATTAAGAAGAGAAACAAGACAAGGAAACCCCTGCACTAGAACAAAGGGATGATGGAAATGAAGCTATGGATTTAGATGCTCCAAAGCTAAACCAAGAAGAAGAAGTCTCTGATATAGCAAGAGACACTGCAGAGTCAATCAAAGAATTTTTGGACAAAGAGAAATAGGTCCTAGATGAACCCAAATTTTTGCAAGGACCAATAAATATGGACTCAATGTCCCCAACACAGAAATTTAAACTGGTATCAGTTGTGTAGGCAAAGGCACAGGAAGAAATTTTGAGGTCTCACATACAGGACAGTGAACTGATTGGTGAGGCATCCAACATTTTGGAGAAGCTGATGCCATCATATCAGAAAGACACCTCTTTGTCTTCTATAAGTCAAATGAAAGGACTCATAAATTTTGTAAGTAAGCATTTTGAATCTTTTGAGAAATCTGCTGAGAAAAAAGTAAGACAAGAATTTGATGAGAAAAGATTAAAAGAGTTGAAGACTATGATAATAAATGATAAAGCTCTACTAGACAATAAAATGAAAGATATATAGAGTGCCATCAAAGAAGCAAATGACCTATACAAATTTTGCCTATCTTGGTCGGTAACCACTAAAGAGCTAGAAGAAAAGATAAAGGATCAGAAACTGCAGCTAATAAATAGCTCCAAAACATTTGATCCAGTAGCTGAATCGGTAAGCAACAAAGAATTACAAGTGATTAACATTCATAATGAGTTAAGTGATATCGTAAATAAGAGGGATTGGGTGAAAAATAAAATGTGTCAGTTGAGAGGACTAATTAGTCCCAAATTAAACTCAATGATTAGTATTGCAATAGAAGCACATGCAACATTGCAAATAGACACATCCTCTAACATGCAAAAGATAGAAGAATCAATCTTTTTGATAAATGGTCACATTCAAATTTTGGACAGAGCAAAGATTTGATGGGATGAAGAGATTACACAATTAAAGATTGTGTATAAGGATATTGTTTCATCGGCAACTAATTAAGTTGAAGTATTGTATATGTACATATGCAACAGAGTATGAAGATTTTTGCAGTTTTGGTTCAATTTTGACTCTTGTACATACACCTTTGCCATTGATGTCAAATGGGAAGAAGAAGACCAGTGAAAAATGGGAAAACACCTTAGGGGGAGAAGGATTACAGAGTAAGGGGGAGCAGATATAATTTTTCACTAAGTGTTGCCATCAATGCCAAAGGGGGAGATTGTTGGCAACATAGTCAAGAGACACTGCTGATTGGGTAATGTTGTCATTGATGGCAACAAGGCAAATAGAGCATGATGGAGCTAAGGATGATTGGGAACCCAACCTAGAAACAACCTGCACACAAGGATCTAGTTCGAACACAAATGACTAAGGCATAATGGCTAAGTACTATCTACACAGAGATTAGTAGCAGAGACTCAAGTGGTATTCCTCCATAGTTGATGGTCAAGGTATGCAGTTTAGGTACATTTCTCATAGTTGCTTGAAGGTGAAATATCCAAGGTTTCAAGTTCTAAAGATCTCCGGAAGACATACCATGATTTAGCTAAGTCCAGGTGAACACAGTTAAGACAGGAATAGTGGACGGTGCTTGAGAAAAAGGGTCTACATTCCACCGCAGTTGCATACTTAGTCTTGCGGTTCTGAAGACATGTTAAGAGGTCAAAGATGACTGTTGGGTGTGATTCTTAGAGTGATATATGATCAACATTGAAAGTTGTGAAGTGACAATTGAATTGGTTAAGTGTGCTCTTAAGAGATAGGTCGACAAGCATGAAAAATTCATATGCAGAGAAGATATATTGTTTAAGGAATAAATCTAAGTGATTATATGATTTGTGTTGACCTATAGGTAGATCATTTTATGTTTGGCTTGGTTTGCATTGCATATTGTACTTAAGTTCAAGACGACAAGATATAGTATTTGTGTACATAGTTTATGTTTTGCTTGCTGACCTGATTATGAGATAAATCTTGTAGCTAATATATATACTCGATGGAATTCGATGATTGGAGGATTGATAGAGGTGTGTGGTGTGTGAATTTGTGTGTGAAGGAATATGAGTAGAGAGCAGAGCAAATAAGTTGAACAAGGATAGAAAATAAAGTATATGTAGTTAAGTTGAGAAACAAGGTAGAATAAATGAAGACCTTTGAATCTGTGTATTGATCCTTCAATCAAACTGTGATCCAGCATGTGGTAGATGCATCAATAGCAGTTCATCTTCTGGCAGTGAGCCTTGAATTCTTCTTCTTTCTTCTTTTCTCTAGGCAGTGAGCCTTTGTGCAGTGAACACTTCTTCATAGGGCAGTGAGCCTTCTTGTAATCTGGTATTGAGCTATCATAATATATTGTGAGCTAACACTCACTGTGGTTTTTCCCTTTTTGGGTTTTCCACATAAAAATCCTGGTGTTCATGTGTTATGTCTTTATGGTTGCTGTTCTTATGCTTATTTTTCTTTCATGTTATTGAGTTTAGAAATTGGATTAATAAACAAATTAAGAAGTGGTTTTGTGGAATACTAATTCACCCCCCCTCTCAGTATTCTTTATATTCAATAATAATCACCAAGAACATCCGCACAACCTCTAATCACTTTGTCATGAAGATTCTTCAAATTGAAGCACTTGAACATAATTGTTATCCACTGTCATAAAGAAAAGATCACTTGTGGACCACCAAATCATGAACCATTGGAGTTGAAGACACTTATCATCATTACAAACTTGATTCCAGAACTGTAAATTGAAATACTTAAATACAGAGGAATGCGGAGCATAGTACATTCTCCCTATCACCACCAAATATACAGAAAAAATAGTTTTCACTCTGGTGAACATAACTCACTCAAATCTTCATACTAGAGGCTCAAACTTGGAACATAGCATCTTCAGACATGCATCTAAATAACTTCTAATCTGCAGACAAAGATATTCATTCTACAAGAAATGTGGAGAAAACTACTGGACTGTTCTGCTATATCAGGAATACTTATTATTTCAAACACTTAACTTATTACAAGCAAGCATCAAAACAAGAGCACAGTTGACACAAATGACAACATAGATATGTTGACATCAATGATAACACTGATTAGGCAAATACTGATGAAGGGGGTAAATAATAAAACACACAACATAAATTACACACAGAAAATAGAACTTTCTTTATTGATTTGGACAACTTATTACATTACAGAAGCTCAAACACAATCAGAGGAATCAACCCTCCACAAGTTGCAACACATTACAACTTCCTCTCACAAGAATCTGGAATCATCTACCATCTGTAACCCCAAATCTGCTAGGGTTTCTATTTTCCCTCCTATTCTTGACTCTACACTTTCCCCCTTAACTCTACTACTGTCCAGGGTTTCCAAAAATGGTTATTAATAGCCTTTTTGGCAGCCAACAACCTAATTTCAAAATTTGCATCTCCCTCCAAAAATAGGTCAACTTCCGGGAACCATAACTTTTGATCAAGGTGTCTGATTGATGAACCATTTTATGCATCAGAAAGATCATAGAGTGCTCTATGCGCTAGGAACTAGCTCTACCAGTTTCGGCCATTTTCAGGCCCGTACGGGGCCGTTTAGTGCCTCAAACCTGAGTTTGAATAATTTTTAGGCATTTTTCAGGAAATGAAAACTTTAATATCTTTCATCTCACAAATGATCTTTGTGTGATTCCTTCGCCAAAGGTCTTATTTTTCAGTTATGAAGCTTCCTATAAATTTTTACTTCATTCCGTGCCCAAATGCAAACTTTCTAAAAATAGCAGGTTGTTATTTTTAGCAGTTTGGAAAACTGAAAGTTATACACCATTATTCAAGCGATTATGGAACTAGAGCCACAAATTTTGAAAAGAAATAGAAAGAACATCAAAATTTTTGAAACACATCTTTTTTTGGGTGATGTAGATTGCCCTTACACCACTGGATGCTCCTGCATCAGACACCTAGGGTAATTTGAGAAGTGGCCCTGTCACGTCTCAGGTGTTTGTGTGAGGAAAACCCAAATGGTCAACATCTGCCTTAGACAACCAAGAGGAATCTTCAACATGCCTTCCTTTCCATTTCACTAGGTATTCTTCATATTTCCTATTCTAAGTACTTCTTCCCACATGGCTATCCAAGATCTCTTCTATCTCTTCTATTGAAGTAGATGCCGAAATACTCGACTGTTCTTCTGTTGGTCTATCCTCTGTTCCCCCTTCATGATGTTTTGATAAATTAGCAAGGTTAAAAATAGGGGAAATGTTGATCCCACTCGGTAGCTCTACCTCATATGCATTTTCTAAATCATGTTTCTTCAAAATTCTACATGGTCCAAATTTCTTCATTTTTAGCTTATTGTATGTTCCAATTGGGAACCTTTCTTTTCTCAAGTGAACCATAACTTCATCTCCTACCTGGAACTCCTTATATCTCCTCTTCTGATCTACCTTAGCCTTGTACTGAATATTCATCTTATTAAAGTGCTTTCTCACCTCTTCATGCAAATTCTTCATATGTTCTAAAAAGTCTTCAGCCTCGACACTTGTCTTTTCTCCTTTGTCCAAATTCCTTAACTCTGAAGCATTTCTTGGACTATTCCCATATACAATCTGGAATGGTGATTTACCAGTACTCCTATTGATAGAATTGTTGTAAGAAGATTTTGCTTGTGGTAAAATCAAATCCCATCCCTTGGGCTTATCTCCTACTAAGCATCGTAGCAGGTTATCCAAACTCCTATTCACCACTTCGGTCTATTCATCAGTCTATGGATGGTGTGTAGAACTAAACTTTAAATCTATCTTCAAATTCTTCGACAATGTCCTCTAGGAATAACCAACAAACTTGGTATCTTGTATGAAACTATGCTCTTAGGTAGACCATGTAGTCTCACCACCTCCCTGAAAAATAATTCTGCAATATGAACAACATCATTAGTCTTCTTGCAAGGAATAAAATGTGCCATCTTCAAGAATCTGTCCACTACCACAAAAATGGAATAATTTTCCCTTTGTGTCCTTGGTAAACCAAGAACAAAATCCATACTAATATCATCCCATGGCTTCTCTGGTATAGGTAGTGGCTGATATAGACCTGTATTCTGACTTGCTCCTTTCGCCATCTGACATACTCTGCAACTCTACACAAATTTCCTCACATCCTGCTGTAACTATGGCTAATAATAATTTTCACCAACTATAGCAATAGTCTTATCTCGACCAAAGTGTCCAGCCAATCCTCCACTATGCTTCTCCTTAATTAGGTTCTCTCTCATGGAACTCCTTGGAATTCACAACTGGCTTCCTTTAAACAACATGCCATTTTGGATTATGAAATCCATCCATTTTGTCTTGTCCAAAGTAAAAGGTTCCAAACAAGCTTTCTAGGCCTCTATAAAATCTAAATCTTTAGGATACAAACTTTTGAGCTCATCGAACCCAACAACCTCTATCTTCATTTATGTCAACAAATTTTGCCTTCTGCTCAAGGCATCTGCAACTCTGTTGGACTTCCCACTCTTGTGCTTCAAAACAAAAGTATAGCTCTGCAAAAACTCAACCCATTTTAAATGCCTTTGGTTCAACTTTCCTTGACTATTAAGACACTGCAAAGCCTAATGATCAGTGTATAAACAAACTCTTTTGGCAATAGGTAATGTCTCCATTTCTTCAAAGCTTGAACTATAGCATAAAATTCCTAATCATAAACATAATACTTTTTCTTGGCATCATTAAGCTTCTCACTAAAATAGGCAATGGGCTTACCTTCTTGGCTCAAAACAACTCCTATAGCACTACCACTAACATCACAATCTACCTGAAATACCTTATTGAAATTTGGAAGTGCCAAAATAGGTTGTTCTGTGACTTTCTGCTTCAATGTATGAAAGCTTTTATCTTCTCCTTTAGTCCATCTAAACTCTTTTCTATCCCTTCTCATTGTCTCAGTTAGGGGTGCACAAATGCTGCTAAAATTCCTAATAAACTTTCTGTAAAAACTTGCCAAACCATTAAAAGATCTTACCTCCGTTGCACTCCTTGGTGTAGGCCATTCAATGATAGCCCTTACTTTTTCTAGGTCCATCTGAAGACCTTCCTCTGAGACAACAAATCCCAGGTATACCAAATCCTTCTTTGCAAAACTACATTTCTTCAGATTAATCAGAAACATCTCCTCCCTCAACTTCTCTAAAACTCTTCTGATATGCATCAAATGCTTATCCCAAGTCTTACTAAAAATCAAAATATCATCCAAATAAACAATAACAAAACTTCCCAAAAATTCTTTCAGTACCTCATTCATGAGCCGCATGAATGTGCTCGGTGCATTGGTTAGCCCAAATGGCATGACTAACCACTCATACAAACCCTTCTTTGTCTTGAAGGTTGTCTTCCATTCATCTCCTTCTCTGATTCAAATCTGGTGATACCCACTCTTCAGATCAATCTTCGTGAAGTACTTGGCTCCACTCAAACAATCCATTATGTCATCCATTTTGGGTAATAGAAATCTGTACTTGATCATGATCTTGTTGATGGCTCGAGAGTTAGTACACATTCTCCACTCTCCATCTTTCTTTGGTGCTAGTACTGCAGGTGCCACACATGGACTTAGGCTCTCTCTTATCAGTCCCTTCCTTAACAACTCTTGAACTTGTCTATTCAGCTCTTCACTCTCTGCAGGGGTCATTCTATGGGCTGCCTTACTCGAAAAATTGGCTCCTGGTATCAAATCCATTTGATGACTTATCTTCCTCATCGGTGGTAAACCTTTTGGTACATTATCAGAGATAATGTCCTAAAATTCTTCCAACATATTTGAAACTTCTTCTGGTACATTTTCACATTGCTCTTGACTAATCTTAGGAATCAATGCAAAGCAATGACGCTCATGCTTCATACCCTCTAGAAATTTCCTACCATCTACCAAGCAAATTTTGGCAGTACTACATACCTTTTCTTCTACCTCCTTCAAGGGTTTCAACTTATGACAAACTCCATCCTTGGTTAGGGAATATGTGTTTGCATAGCCATCATGGACAACGCTCCTATCATACTACCATGGCCTCCCTAACATCATATGACATGCATCCATCGGTATGATATCACACATCACCTCATCATGGTAGTCCCCAATCTTGAACTTCACTAAACACTACTCATTAACCAAAGCTTTATGGTCCTTTTACAACCATGCAATCGATATGGATGTGGATGCTTTCTTCTTGTCAACTTCAACTTGTCAACCATCTCCTCTGAAACAAGATTGTCAGTACTTCCACTGTCAATAATAATATCACAACACTTACCTTCACATTTGCACCTTGTGCAGAATAAACTCTTCCTCTGATTGGGTTCTTTCTCCTCATTCAACAAAGTTCTTTTGACAACTAGGGTTTCTCTCCTTTCAGCATCTTCAGAATGCTCAGACCACGCATCTTCATCTACATGTGCAACTTGTGCATTACCTTCAGGTCTTCTATTTGTCCTTCCTTGATGTTGCGGACACTCTTATGCTCGATGTCCTTCTTCTCCACATTGGAAACAAGTTCCTCTAAAACCTCCTGAAATATACCAAGCTAATTTTTTCACTTTTCCAATTACAATAAGCAGAGAAATACACAATCATTGAAGTTAGCACTTAAACCAAATGATGCGGAATTCAACTCTAACCAAGAATGTAGACCAGGATGGCGTGATCATATGGTCAGAGGATCTCTATGCAATGCTGATAAAGGAGCTCTAACCAAGAATGCGCCTGATGATGGCTAGCATATGGTCAGAGGGTCTTGATGCAATGCTGATATAAAGAACTCTAACCAAGAATGCGCCTGATGATGGCGAGCATATGGTCAGAGGGTCTTGATGCAGTGCTGATACAAAGAACTCTAACCAAGAATGCACCGGATGTCGACGAGTATGTGGTCAGAGGATCCCTGCCAACTATTATGCTGAAATAACTTGACGTCAAGAATGTGCTTTCCAACTCGAAGTGGAATTGGAGCTACCATATGACGGAGATGCAAAGTATTACAAAGCAAATATGAGAATTATGAAGTGCTGACAGTACTACTGTTCAGCTTACAATAATTAGAGACTTCCAACCCAACTCAAATGATAGAAGTTAGCAAACTGAAATGACGGATCAATAACTTTGAAAAGACTAGACCAGCAACATAAAACCCTACAAAAATGCTCACACCTCACTCATTTCTCAACCAAATGACCTCAAATCTGATGCAATGCACTCCTATGACAATGGCAACCAAGCTACACACCAGAGACCACTCTTAAACCCAAGTATTTATTTAGCACGCTTTCCAATGCACTCCAAAGAGGGGCAGCCTAGCAGGAAGGGCGATTTCCTTCTAGAAAAATTAGATTCTTTATAAAAAAAATCTGCAAATTAGCACAATGGGGCGCCTAGCATAGACAAAGGGAAATATGAAATACCCAGAACAAATGCATTTTTATTTTTAGATTTATGAATGAAACTACAGATTCAGCCCTGTTATCAGCAACTCCAAAAAAATGACATAAAATGCAAATAACTGAACTACAACAGACTCAAGCTACAATGCAAACCTCACTACAAAAATCACTACTATCAGGAAACCTCTCCCTAGGTGCTATCTCTCAAGAACAAAGTGAGCCCAGGCTAGGAGGCATTCATTCCTCGAAGCAGTCCTAGAACCATTACGGCAGCATAACATTATCAAGATTTCGAATCCCCAAATGAGAGCACTCTTCCTCCTTTTATACTTTTCCAACTGGGAGTCTCTAAAATCCTCTTGCATATGGGATAAAACATGAGAGGGAAAATAATATAATCATCTTCAATTCTTTTTCAACCTCACCCTTAAAGTCCCCTCATTTAAAACAACATTATTATTAAATAATAATGTTTAATTTACGGACTTTAAAACGGAGGCCAAGATGATGTCGGAGATCAATGATCTATAGCTCGTTGGAAAGGTCTTGACAAGATGAATCCAACCCCACTCTCAAAATCCCGTTCTGGTGCCAATCCCGAACTTACTAAAAATAGTAGTAACCAATAGGGACTAAAGAGAACAACCTCGGAAAGAACCCACCAACCAAACCACACTCCACGAACAAAAGCAACCACCAAAACAAGAAACCCCAATTTCAACCTCCGAGTAGCCTACAGGTCTCTGGAATAGGCCAACGGTCAACTGTGAAAGATCAAGCTAGAAAACGGAACATTACAGTCCGCCCTTCCCAAGATTGCTTGTCCTCAAGCAATTGCAAGCTTGGATGCTGCAGAATCTCATCATTCTCCCAAGTCGCATCCTCCATAGGCAAGTTCTTCCACTTCACCAAATACTCTCTAATTCTTCTTTTCCTCAAAGAATGCTCCCTGGAATCAAGAATCTCTTCTGGAATCAAAACTAACTGTCCTTCTTCAACCAAAGGTGGCAACTGTGATGAAGCAACAACATTGTGTCCAAGTGCCTTCTTGAGGCGAGACACGTGGAATACATTGTGCACTCTACTATCCGAAGGTAGCTCCAACTCATAAGCCACTGCCCCCACCTTCCTAGTGACCTTGAATGACCCATAGAAACGTGGTTTGAGCTTCTCAGCTCCACTTTTCTTGAGAGTGGACTGTCTATAAGGTTGTAGTCAAAGATAAACCATATCTCCAACTTCAAAAGAGCGCTCAACACGTCGTTGATCAGCGTACATCTTCTGCTGATTCTGTGCAATCTAAAGATTGTTCTTCAATGAGTTCAAGATATCTTGACTTTGCTGCAAAAATTCTTTGGCCTGAGGGGCTTTGCTATCACCAAACACCAAATCAGCAAAGCTAGGAGCCTCATAGCCGTAAAGAGCCATGAAAGGTGACATCCTTATTGACATGTGAAAAGTAGAATTATAACAATACTTGCCCATGTGAAGCCACTTCACCCAAGCTCTTTGCTGCTCTAAAACATAGTTTCTCAGGTAACCTTCCAACCACTTGTTCACTATCTCTGTCTGTCCATCAGTTTGAGGGTGATAACTAGTGCTTAGAGTAAGCACTGTACCACTCATTCTGAAAACCTCTTGCCAAAAAGTGCTTAGGAACTTGCTGTCCCTATCACTCACAATGTTTTTTTGGTAACCCATGTAATCTAAACACCTCATAAAAAAATAGATCTGCAACTTGGGCTGCTGAAAAAGAGCTGGCAATGGCGAAGAAGTGAGCAAATTTTGTTAATCTGTCCACTACAACATAGATACAGTCTTTACCTTGAACCTTGGGCAACCCTGTGATGAAGTCCATTGATATGCTTTCCCATTTTGATTGGGAATGGGAAGAGGTTGCAGAAGACCAGCTAGTAAAGTATGCTCATTTTTGTTCATCTGACAAGTGGGACACTCCTGAATGTAACGTTGAACCTCCCCTTTCAGCCCTTTCCAAGAAAATCTTTCCCTAATCTGCCTATATGTCTTGAAGAACCTTTGATGACCAGCAAGTGGAATGTCATGAAAGGTCAACAAAATATTCTTTTTGAGCTTAGAATTAGCCACCACAAAGATTCTATCCTTGTAGTGTATCAGCCCTTTGACCACTTTGTACCTTTCATCAAGAAAAGTACCCTCAATGATGTTGGTTGCAAACTGATTTTTGGCATAATCAGCAAGCAACATGTCCCTCCAATCAGCTGTAAGCTCACACAATGAGCTCAAATAAGGTCTCCTAGATAGAGCATCAGCCACAATATTATTTTTTCCTTTGATATATTCGATGTCAAAATTGTAAGCTTGAAGCTTACTCACCCACTTTTGTTGCCTCTCGTTCAAATCTCTTTGATGCATGAAGTGCTTGAGGCTATTGTGATCAGTCTTGACCACAAACTTGCTCCCCACCAAGTACTGTTTGAACTTAGCTAATGCATGCATAATGGCAAGCATCTCCTTGTCATAGATGGAGTAGGTCCTTTCAACACCTCTTAATTTTCTGCTTTCAAACACAATGGGATGTTTGTCTTACATCAAGACAGCCCCAACTCCTTCACTGAATGCATCACACTGTAGCTCGAACGGCTTGGAGAAGTTTGGGATAGCTAAAACCGGACAAGAGCTCATGATCCCCTTAAATTTATCAAAAGTAGTTTGAGCCTTTTCTAACCAACAAAAGGCACCCTTTTTCGTGAGGTCAATAAGAGGAGCAGCATTCTGAGAGTAGCCCTTCACAAATCTTCTGTAAAATCTACAAAGACCCAAAAATCCTTTCAGATGAGTCAAATTCTCATGAGGTGGCCAATCAACAATTGCCTTGATCTTTTCAGGATCAACCTTCACTCCTTCAGCACTGATTATATGGCCAAGGTAAAGTAACTCCTTCATTCCAAATTCACATTTGGATTCTTTGGCAAACAAACTCTCTGATTCCAGGATGCTAAGCACTTCCTCCAAGTGCTTGAGATGTTCTTCCCATGTCTTGCTGTAGATCAAGATGTCATCAAAAAATATCAATACAAACTTCCTCAACTGCTTCTGAAAGATTTTGTTCATACATGACTGGAAGGTAGCAGGAGCATTAGTCAACCCAAATGGCATGACTAGAAACTCGAAGTGGCCATAGTGACATCTAAATGCTGTCTTCTCAACATCGGATCCTCTCATTCAAATCTGGTAATAACCTGATCTCAAATCAATCTTTGAAAAGAAGTTGGCTCCATGTAGCTGATTAATGAGCTCATCTATCCTCTGGATGGGATATCAATTTTTGATGGTGCTTTGATTCAAAGCACAATAGTCCACACACATGCGGATGGTACCGTCCTTCTTCACCAGGACAACTGCCGAAGCAAAGGGGCTCTTGCTTGGATGAATGAAACCCATCTCCAAGAGTTCCTGAATGTTTTTCTCAATCTCATCCTTTTGCTTCTTAGGATACCGATAAGGAGTTGTAATAACTAGTTTAGCTCCTTCCTTGAGCTCTATGACATGCTCCGAACCCTGATCAGGAGGTGGTCTAGGAGGTAAATCAGCAAACACCTTGCTCTTCTTTTTGAGTAAAGACTGAATATCAGGAGGATAGTCTCTCTTTGTTTCAACTGGACTAGTAGGAAGAATCATACACTCTGCAGCCCACTCAACTTGATCATGACAAATTAGCCTCGCCATCCTCTTGAATGACACAATTCAAGGACCACAATTGGACATTCCTCTTATCACTACATTCTTCCCTTCAGATTGAAACTTGAGCTCCATGGTTTGCAGATTTAGAGTGATCTCCCCGAGTGAATGCAGCCATTGAATGCCTAGGACGACATCTGTATCTCCAATTTTGACTACATAGAAGTTGTCCTTGACTTCATAGTTTCCCACTTGCATGGTCATGTTTGAGATCTTCTTCGTGCAGGTGATATGAAAACCATCAGCAACCATAACCTTGAAGCCTTCAAACTCTTCTGTTTGCAACCCTTTCTTTGCCACCACAGCTTCGTCAATGAAGTTATGCGTTGCTCCAGTGTCAATCAAAGCAACTATGCGTTGCCCCTTAATCATCCCTTGAACTTTGAAGGATTCATTCCTTTGAAAGCTCAAAAGTTGAGCCAAAGTGCCTCCACTTCCCTTTTCATCTTTGGATTCCTCTGGGACCTTTTCCACTTCACTGTCTTCAGAATCAGACTGCTGGTCTGACAAATCAAAATTACTTTCTTCAGTTGAATAGTATTCAATTTGATGAAATTTGCCTCCTTTTGGGCAAACATGATCTTGGGACCATTTTTCTCTACATCAAAAACATAACCCTTTTCTTCTGAATTCATTAAGTGTCTTAGGATCCAACCTTGTGACATGAGGTTGATGTTGTTTGAACTCCTTATGCTAAGGTCTTTTTCCTTTATCTCTTTTGTGAAATGATGGCTTGGGTTGAAACTTTGCTTTAGGAGCAGCCCACTCCATGTTTCTTGCCTTCTTCATTGCCTCTTGTAGAGAGGGTGGATCAAAAGCTTTAATCCAACCCTTGAGTGGCTCCGTCAATCCTTCACTGAATAGGATCAGCAAGCGCCTCTCAGTGACTCCTGTCACCATGACTAAAAGCCTCTGAAACTCAGCTATGTAGGCATCAACTGTACCATATTGCTTAAGTTGTGCCAATTCTCTAAAATGCACTTCAGGATCTTTTTTCTCAAATCTCTCTACGAGCTTATTGGTAAACTCATCATAGGTAGTGATAGACCGATGACCCAAGGTGACTAGACCATGGTACCACCACTCGTGCGCCATCCCGTCTAAGTGTAGCGTAGCAAACTTAATCGCCTCCTCCTCCTCCATGGGTCTAAGAGCTAGATAGTTGTCTAACTTCTATATCCAAGCTCTGGCTGAACTATTGTCACTCCCATCAAAATGTGGAAGCATAACCTTGTTGATAGCTTAATGCAAATCCCCATGAACTATTGTCCTCCTTTGTTCATAATGTCTTCCTTGTCCTCTATCCTTCCTTTTATGATCCATAAAATCATTATAAGACATATCTGCCTTAATTTCATCAGGTAGAGAATCATACTCAGCGCGACCGAGTCTCAACTGTTCAACAAATGACACATTTTCTTCTAGATCAAGGTGAGGTTTTACTGGTGCCAAGAAAGTGGGTTTGAATGGCCTGGAAGAAATGTATGTGTTATTTGAAGTAGGTTGAGCAGCATGTCCATTATGCTGGTTGGTGGCACTGTGTTCTCCACTATGTCTTGAATTGTTCAGTAGAGGTTGGTTCTGACCCATTCTCCCCATCATGAGAGATATCATATCCATTAAGGTATCCATCTTCCTCTCGAACCTCTTTTCCGGACTTAATGATCTTTCTTTTCCTTTCCCATTATCATCTCTGTTACCTCCCGATGCCCTCTCATTATCCCCCATTTCTCCTTCAGGAGAAGACTCCCAATTGGCTCTTAATACCTCTGAAGCTGTCTGACCTTCTGGAGCTTGATGCCAATGCAATTGACTGGTAGCCTTCTTGTATTCTCTTGCTAAGTACCTCTATTCTCTGTCACTCATAGAAGGTTTGTTTTCACAGGGTGGCAGGATGCGTGGCTCTGATACCAGTAAAATATACCGAGCCAATTTTTTCACTTTTCCAATTACAATAAGCAGAGCAATACACAATCATTGAAGTTAGCACTTAAACCAAATGATGCGGAATTCAACTCTAACCAAGAATGTACACCAGGATGGCATGATCATATGGTCAGAGGATCTCTATGCAATGCTGATAAAGGAGCTCTAACCAAGAATGCGCCTGATGATGGCAAGCATATGGTCAGAGGGTCTTGATGCAATGCTGATATAAAGAACTCTAACCAAGAATGCGCCTGATGATGGCGAGCATATGGTCAGAGGGTCTTGATGCAGTGCTGATACAAAGAACTCTAACCAAGAATGCGCCAGATGTCGACGAGCATGTGGTCAGAGGATCCCTACCAACTATTATGCTGAAATAACTCGACGTCAAGAATGTGCTTTCCAACCTAAAGTGGAATTGGAGCTACCATATGACGGAGATGCAAAGTACTACAAAGCAAATATGAGAAGAAGTATGAAGTGCTGACAGTACTACTATTTAGCTTACAATAATTAGAGACTTCCAACCCAACTCAAATGATAGAATTTAGCAAACTGAAATGACGGATCAACAACTTTGAAAAGACCAGACCAGCAACATAAAACCCTACAAAAATGCTCACACCTCACTCATTTCTCAACCAAATGACCTCAAATTTGATGCAATGCACTCCTATGACAATGGCGACCAAGCTAC
This sequence comes from Cunninghamia lanceolata, assembly GCA_027924645.1. Classification (NCBI taxonomy): domain Eukaryota; kingdom Viridiplantae; phylum Streptophyta; class Pinopsida; order Cupressales; family Cupressaceae; genus Cunninghamia; species Cunninghamia lanceolata. The sequence continues at coordinate 86,894 of BSBN01001399.1, forward strand.
ACACCAAAGACCACTCTTAAACCCAAGTATTTATTTAGCACGCTTTCCAATGCACTCCAAAGAGGGGTGGCCTAGCAGGAATGGTGATTTCCTTCTAGAAAAATTAGATTCTTTATAAAAAAATCTGCAAATTAGCACAATGGGGCGCCTAGCATAGACAAAGGGAAATATGAAATACCCAGAACAAATGCATTTTTATTTTTAGATTTATGAATGAAACTACAGATTCAGCCTTGTTATCAGCAACTCCAAAAAAATGACATAAAATGCAAATAACTGAACTACAACAGACTCAAGCTACAATGCAAACCTCACTACAAAAATCACTACTATCAGCAAACCTCTCCCTAGGTGCTATCTCTCAAGCACGAAGTGAGCCCAAGCTAGGAGGCATTCATTCCTTGAAGTAGTCCCAGAACCATTACGGCAGCATAACATTATCAAGATTTCAGATCCCCAAATGAGAGCACTCTTCCTCCTTTTATACTTTTCCAACTGGGAGTCTCTAAAATCCTCTTGCATATGGGATAAAACATGAGAGGGAAAATAATATAATCCTCTTCAATTCTTTTTCAACCTCACCCTTAAAGTCCCCTCTTTTAAAACAACATTATTATTAAATAATAATGTTTAATTTATGGTTTTTAAAACGGAGGCCAAGATGATGTCGGAGATCAATGATCTATAGCTCGTTGGAAAGGTCTTGACAAGACGAATCCAACCCCACTCTCAAAATCCCGTTCTGGTGCCAATCCCGAACTTACTAAAAATAGCAGTAACCAACAGGGACTAAAGAGAACAACCTCAGAAAGAACCCGCCAACCAAACCACACTCCACGAACAAAAGCAACCACCAAAACAAGAAACCCCAATTTCAACCTCCAAGTAGCCTACGGGTCTCTGGAATAGGCCAACGGTCAACTGTGAAAGATCAAGCTAGAAAACAGAACATTACACCTCCTCTTCTGGGTCCTTGCCCAAGTCGGCCCCTTCCTCTTCCTCTTTGTTCACCATTGTTCTGGTCACGAGGGTGGTATGCATTATCCCCTCTCTGATTTTAACTGGTGCCAACTTCTTTACTTTTTTTTTATCTTCATTATAGCCTCCATAGGGTCTTCCACCAGTCCTTCCATCTTGACCTCTTCCCCTTTGCTTGCTATCAAATCTTTTATCTAGCTTCTCTTCCACCTTCAGGGAAAACTGATACACATCTTCTATGGTGGTCATTCTAACTAGGCTCAGCTCTTCTTGAATACTTGGCCTCAACCCATTAATGTAATGGGCTACCTTCTCCTTGTTGGGCTCTACATGGCCTGTCTTGATAGTAATCTTATAAAACTCTTCTGTATACTCCTTGACAGACTTGTTACCTTGCTTCAATCCTTGCAGCTTCTTCAACAACTCCATCTCATACTCCACAGGAATGAACTACTTTTTCAGTTTCTCCACCATCTAATCCCATCTGGTGATCTTTTCTTTTCCTCTTCTATTCCTCTCTAACTAGACCTCCTTCCACTAAATACTGGCATGATCCTTCAACTTTGTTTTTGTAAACTTAACTCAATCTGGGTCCTCCACATCTTCATACTCGAAATACTCCTCCATGTCATTGATCCAATCAATGAGCTATTCTAGATTCAAATCTCCAGAATATGTAGAAACTTCAATCTTGGGCCTCTTTCTGATCTTCGAAAGGGCCCTCAACAACCTAACTTCTGCAGGATCTCCTACAACTTCTTGTTCTTCCTCAGATAGCTCTTCTTCAGCTTCATCTTCGCCTTCTTCTCTTGTCCTCGGCTCAAACCCTCTTCATAGCTCCTCTTGTAATGTATCGATTTGCCTTTGCAAGGCTCTAAAACACTCTTCGATCAAAGCATTCCTCCCAATATGATTTCTTCGTGGAGGCATCTTGATCTCTATAGCAAACCCACAACCTCAGGTCCTCATGCAAATTGCCTCATAATCAGCAATCTGTCTACACACTCAGGAACCCTTGCTCTGATACCACTTGATGAAGGGGGTAAATAATAAAACACATAACAACAAAACTTACACACATAAAATAGAACTTTCTTTATTGATTTGGACAACTTATTACATTACAAAAGCTCGAATACAATCAGAGGAATCAACCCTTCACAAGATGCAACACATTACAGCTTCCTCTCACAAGACTCTGGAATCATCTACCATTTGTAACCCTAAATCTGCTAGGGTTTCTATTTCCCACCTATTCTTGACTCTACACTTTCCCCCTTAACTCTACTATTGCCTAGGGTTCCCAAAAATGGTTATTAGTAGGCTTTTTGGCGGCTAACAACCTAATTTTGAAATTTGCATCTCCCTCCAAAAATAGGTCAACTTCCGAGAGCCATAACTTTTGATCTAGGTGTCCGATTGACAAACCATTTTATGCGTCAGAAAGCTCACAGAGTGCTCTACGCGCTAAGAGCCTGCTACTATTTTTGGCCATTTTTGGGCCCGTACGGGACCATTTAGTGCCTCAAACTTGAGTTTGAATAATTTTCAGGTATTTTTCGAGAAACAAAAACTTTAATATCTTTCAACTCACAAATGATCTTTGCGTGATTCCATCGCCAAAGGTCTTATTTTTCAGTTATGAAGCTTCCTTTAATTTTTCACTTCATTTCATACCCAAATGTAAACTTTCTAAAAATAGGAGGTTGTCATTTTTAGCAGTTTGGAAAAATTGAAAGTTCTAGACCATTATTCAAGCGATTATGGAACCAAAACCACAAATTTTGAAAAGAAATGGAAAGAACATCAACAATTTTGAAACACATCTTTTTTTGGGTGATGCAGGTTGCCCTTACACCACTAGATGCTCCTACATCACATACTTGCAACATTTATGATACGAGAATTCAATTGTTATTCATAAGGTTTATGAATGGACTAATGATGCACTGATCATGATCTGGTGTTTGCAAGTTATATGTAGGAAAATAGGTTTTTGATGACTCTCTGAGAAAGAGAGAGAGAGAGTATCTTCTAAGGAGAGGAGAATAGACCTTAGGTTATAAATGGTCATTTTCCAAATGAGTATAGTGTTCAACAGTTAAATAACTGTAGTAGATTGAGGTAAGTCACATTTTATTGGTTAATTCTTGGATTGACATGACAGGTTGTCGATGTCATATTGATTCCTTTTTGAGTTAAGTTGTGTGTTGACCTTGTCACTTTGTGAAAATGACATTGTCAAAAAAGAATGTTAGTCATCTATGACTAACGCGACCTTTCGTTGATCACGTCGTAAGTAGTTGTGTTTGCATCATCAAAATGTATATGGTTAAATTGTTGGCATGATTATAGTCTAACATTGCATGTTCGCTCATGGCAAACTTAATCGATGTAAAGTAGTGTGTATTCATGAAGGGGAGATGATCTCAACCCTATCATGTTTTACATAAGTCTTTTGACTTATTATTATATTAATCTCAATCGAAGTTATAAATATGGTCTAGGACTATTAATATTATCATGTTTATTATTTTGTTAAAAGGGGTTGCTTGTGGTTTACATGAGTAACCACCTTTTCTTTAATGATGTTCTTAATCTATTTTAACTGTCTTTCTTAGGTGTCATCACCCTCTAAGGAGCTAGGGTGGTGAGTGTAGTGGTAATTAATATACCATGACTCCTTTTTGCTTAAAACTTAGAGTGACCTAGTGGAGTCCTTGTGGCTTATTTGATTTTGTCTTAGCAACTATTAGTTTTGATTTAATGAAGCCCAGTAACATGTTCATTAGGGTGTCGAACTTATGATGGGAGAGTGGTATGTTATACCACATATTTCCTCACAACAGTATGCTTGACTCCTATAATTTCTCTTAAGTAGAGTTTCTTCAAATTAAAAGGAGGTTGTTTCAACTATACGTAGTGGCTCCTTATTAATTGTTAGTCATGGCAAAGGAGACAATGACTCATAGCTGAGTCGTATGTTTTATCTAAAACAACTACCTTAGAGTCATAGGGGACACAAAAATAAATAGGAAGAGTATTAAAAATCTTTAGTAAATGGTGAAGAGAAAGGCCGAGAACTCTTTTGTTTAACAAAAGAAAATAAACGTATGGTGAAGGCTAGCACAGTAGTTTTGGAGTAGAAGAGTCAGCAATGACAGAAGATCACTATGATATCTTAGCTCAGACTTGCACATGTTCATCTTACATGTTCTTTTCTATTTTAGAGGTCTTTTAATACTTTATGACATGCATGTTATATGCTAGACTTCATAGTAATTATGAGTAGATGTTTTTCCCTCTACAAGGTCATCATCTTTGAATGATAATTTGCTTGATTCTAGTTTGTTTGGATTGTTATGCAACTCTATTAAACCTTGGACAGAGAATGAAGGAACGTATACATCGAGAGTTTGTCTCTAATCTATTCCTTTTGAGGTTGATATTATGGAATGACATATTGGCCGACTCTTATAAGAAAGAGAGCCTCCATGATAAGATATTTCTACGTCCTTTATAGTTGTAAATCCATGTAACTTTTAAAAGAAGGTTTGATAGAAAGATTTCAACACTTCTAGTTAATATTGCATTATATATATGCTTGGTCGAATAAGAGATTTAAGACAGAGTTATTTTGAAGACTCAAGAAGTTTCTGTGACAACCATTCACATATTATCATACTGAACAGTTTTAAACTTGATTGTATTTTTCAATAGGAAATAGTCCAAGCTTGACAATGTAAATTACACAAGTCATGGATACTATAGATACTGTATTCAATTGTCCTTATAGAACCACACGACTTTATGCTCTTTATGTGTTAGAAGTTTCACATTGTTTAAAGAGTAAACTTATTGTGAGTAATGATGCCAAGTTACTAGTATTTATATAAGTCTTTTGCATCCTTTGATATTAAGTCAATTATAGATGTTGTTTGAACTTGATTGAAACCCTTTGTTTAGCTTTAAACTGAGGTTTTCGTGTAATAAGAATTAGTCTTGCTTAAAAGATTATAATGACCTCATAGAGGAAAGAAGATTAGAGGTTTAACATTTATTTAAGCCATGTATTGTTTTTAGCATTTTTTTTATTATTCCATTATTATGGTATAGGGAGGATAAGACCCTAGGTAGACCCAGAAGGATAAAATTATTTAATATACCTTTATAGTTTCAATTTGTCTTAGCTATTTCTTTATGGATCGATGATATATGGGACAATTACCCTAACTTTGATGGTTTATTCTTACTAGTTAGAAAAGAAATGTTTATCTAATCAACAATGCTTAACCTTGGTAAGGTAACCTTCTTAGTCATTACAAATCAATTTAAGTCCTTAACTATCGATAAGTTTTGGATCTTAGGTATTGCAAAGATGCAATGAGAATCCATGTTAGAAAGATAGTCCATAAGGTTTATGGAACATTGATAGTGTTTGTAAAAACTTGTCTAAGTTGGGAAGACTAAAATATTGAAGTTGTCAAGACTTTATAGCAAACATAATTGACCAAGTCAAACTATAGGAACATAATAGTATCCAAGTCGAGTTGGGGTGGGTGGACATAATGACTGTGTTTATTATAAATGTTTATTCATATTGAATCTTTAGCCAAAGTAATGCATACGTCTCTGCGTGCATTGTCAGTTTTCTGTATCTGGATTGCATAAACCTATAGGAATGATCATACTTAGCTAGAGGGTATCTAGGTTTGTATGATTGATAAAGTTATGTAAGATATAACACTAGTACGTAGATGGAAAATTACCGTTGGTCACCTTTGGTCTATACTCTTCATGAAGGGTAGGGCCACTTCCAATTGGAAGATGTGGGAGACCGTCAATCTGTGGTTGGAGGAAAAGCACTGGTAAGATGCTCTCTCTCTCTAGTAGAAGACATGCCGAGGCTTTCAATAATGATGTTAGATTTCTAGATGCAATATACCTTTGGGTTATGTGACTTGTGTTTATTAAGACTATGTAAAACATTATCTATTGTAGATATTTGTAATTGTAAAGACAAAATGTTATCTTTGTATCTTATATCATGTTGTTCATTTCAAAAAAGAAATTATGTAAAATGTTGTATCTTGATTTTAAGTTAAATAAAAGGAAAAAAAATTCTATCTTTTTCACCTTTTATGTTTTATCTCTTGGTAAATATCTATGTTTAGTCTTGTTTAAGTTTTTGTACGTTAAAGTCTCCTTGATTGATTTGGTTCATTGTAAACAAGGTTTGAAAGAGAAATTGACAGAATTCATTAGTCGATATCAAGGTCTCATCTCACAAATACAATATCCGATTAAAGATGAAGATCTTTAGAAGGTATTCATTATGAATTTACAACCTAACATCCATGATAAAATCCTCTTAATGAAGTATAGCTCTTTTCAACATTTATGCACAACTCTTCATGATTACCAACTTTCATCTAGTCAGTATGAGAATCAAAACTCATCAGCTCAAGTTGGTTAATCCACAACTGGAAAATATCAAAACAAATTTAAGAGGAACAACAAGATTTTAATCAAGATCAATGTGCCACATCTGTATAATTTTCAATCACATGTGTCCACTATCACTAATCCTAAATGGGCATCATTTCAAATCAAACAACAACAAAGACAATTCACTCAATTATTTGACTCTCTTCAATCAATTATGAATCAAGCAGTAAGAAACAATCTTTTGAAGCTTCCTCATGTGAAACCATTTGATAGTAACATGATACAAGAACCCTCATTTGATGCTAATGCCTTTTGTCAGTATCACCACTCGATAGGACATGACACCGAATGATGTATGCATCTGAAACATGAAATTCAAGACCTCATTGATTTTAATATAATACAAGTAATGGGTGTGAATGAAAATGGAATAAGTCGATTGCCCCTTTGAATCAAAATTTACAAATCTTTACAAATCCTTTTCCTAAGCATAACGACAACAATATGATAGCAAAAAATACAATAGAGCAGGAAGATGACTACCTCGACTATGATGAAATAATTGGTTTGATAGAAGTGGATAAGGAAAAGACTGAAAACTCACCTCATCCATGAAGGAAAGGTATCTATGTTGAGGTTCCTCTGTCGTTATCCCTATAAGGATTAGGAGACAACCAAAATACAATAGATACACAAATTGAGCAAGTTTGATATGATAACACTAAGCAAGAGAAAGTTGTCATGATGGAAAGTATCCCATTTCATCGCAAAAGACTCCTTCATCAAGCAAATCAGAATAAGAAAGAAAAGAACAAGGTGACTGTCATCGACAGGAAATAGTAATGATTCTCCTCCGTGTAAGCAACAAAAGATCTTAAACATATAGGGTCTTGAGAAACAGGCACTGCAGGACTACTTCAAAAATAAAGGTATGAACTTCTCACATAATTTGTCACACTTGATGAAGCACCTCTTTAAGATGCTCACAAGTTTGAATTCCTCTTATATAAGATATATATGTCATGTTGTGTTCCCCTGTGTTGTGTTATGTCTTGTCTAGGTCTCCTAGGATGATCCTTGATACTCTTGTAAGGTCAAGGATACTGAGAGATCGCCATTGTGACCATTATTCTATTTGTTTCTACATTCTTCTATCTCTTCTCTCCTCTATTTAATTGTTGTGTGTTGTGCCTTGGGGGCATTCTCCTACGTGGTGTTCCTAAGGTACTTACTTCTCCTTTCTCATTTTTATTGTTTACATTTCTTTAGTGATTCTACCTAGTTAGCAGATGATTAATACAAACAAATACTGATAAGGATCATGTGTCCCTTCAGAAAGTAAGCAAAAATGGACCCAGTCCATGTATGAAGATGGGGTTGATATATATATCCGACGCTTGACTAGTAGAATTATTCCATGTTGTGATTCATCTGGTACAAATCTCCTAACAAACCTTTGCAACAATATGCTTTTGTACACTTTGGATTATTTTGCATCTCACCTTGTAGCTACACTCAGTCCTGAGATACTTGCAGTATCACCCAATGACTATACTTGGTTCTGAACCCACAAGTGTGGCTTTGGTCTTTGATTTGATCTAATAGACATGCATAGCTTCTTTAAATTGATTTGGTTGTTATCTTAGAGTATGATTTTCTAACTAAAGCTTATATCTTGTTCATTTACTTAGCAAATGATATTGATGTGTCTGTTGGAAGCATTTGGCGATCGTAAAGCACATGTCACCTTGGGGGCATGGGCTTTGTGCTTGTTTCCTTGCATGTTTGTTAACTTTACCTTAAATGTGATTGCTCCTGGCAAGTAGAGTCAACCACTTTAAGGTGGGGGAATATAAACTGGCATATGTTTGATTATTTTAACACTGACAAAGTGTGTTTGAAATCCCTCATCACGAGGTGGGATGGTGTATCTCTTGAGCTAGTGCACATCCTATTAAAAAGCAAGCAAGAAAGCCCTCATCATAAGGTGGGATGACATATCTCTTGATCTAGTGTGTATCCTTTTATACAAAGCCCTTCTGTGGAAGGTGAGATGGTGTATCTCTTGAGCTAGTGCACATCCTTTTATACAAAGTCCTATGCGGAGGCGGGGTGGGTCTTGAGTCATTCACTCGTAAGCATGTCTTTAGCAGTTGTGGTAGTGTAGCTCAACCGTCAGGTGTGTTTGGTGTGTTTTAGATGACAGGAATTAGCAATAATCTCCTTCCCATCACTCATGTTTGCCATGTATAAGATATATAGTGTGGCTATGGCATACTATGCGGCGCTCGTGTATTCCATGTGTCTTCTTATTTGTCTTTTGTGGCCCTCGAGTGTGGTATAAAGGAACATAGCGATGAGCTCCCTCCGCCCCCTAGTTTAGGATTTATATACATTGTTAAATCAATGTATACTTTGTATATTGTGTGACTTCTCTAATGTCTTCTTCGTGTATTGGGTGCTTCACTGTATTCTCCATGTTTTGCATGCTTCTCACTATCTTCATTGTGTCTTGCATGTCTTCCATGTGTTTTCTAGTGCTCACCTGAGATTGTAGGCTAGAAATAGTCCTTCAACCTTTGGGTATGCCTTAGCTCTATGTGCTTGGCATGTTTGATATGTTTTTATGCTTTGACCGTACTTTAATGCATGTATTGAATTGTAAGACCATACATACATTAAAGTGGGGGCTAAATGTTATGGAGTAAAAAGTAACCTCATGCCTTTTTACCTCCTAGTTTAGCTTCTAGGTCCCCGTGTTTACATTATGCAAGCTTAATACTTATCTTGGAGCAATTTCCTTTGAAACCCATGTCAATTGGGACCTAGGGGTCCACTCTAAACCTTAATCAAGACCAAAATATGGCCTTGGGACTTGGGTGCCCGTGCCCAAGTCCAACCTATTTTGTTGGAATCCAAATTTCAATGTGTTGGCTTGGGCCCTCTCAAAAGGTTTCCCTTTGTCGACCTATTTAATTTAAATTATGAATGTTAGTGAGAAAGCATATATAAACATGTTTAGGACTTCATTTTACACCTAGATGGAAAATGCAAACTTGTGGAATTAAGCTAAGGGATTTCAAGGCATTCATTATATTGCAGAGCATAATTGTGTTGTTATTGTATTTGTTTGTTGCAGATTTGGCTTCATCAATCCATCTCCTCATGATTTGAAGGCTCTTCATCTTCGTGAGGGTTTCACTTCAAAGGTGACATAAATTTGTGTTTCAATCATTTCAATTCATCATTTGATTTGGCCTCTACCCTCCTTGGGCACACACTCTATCTAACAATGGTGTTGGAAGACTTGAATGTCCTTCCAAGGCTTGACTGAGGCAAGATCCTAAACACCACAACCCCTAAACCCCTCTTTTGTGATTGCAGGTTACAGGTGCGGGATTAGGCAAAGTGCAGGTGTAGAGAAGCAATTTGAAGCATAAGGATTTGGGATCTTGTAGGAGTTTACTAATATTTTACCCTACTAGACTAGGGCACCCACCTCATAGTCCTCCTGATAGGATTTTACCTGAACTCAAGAACAAGTTACAGTCTAACACTACTCACTGTCTTAGATCTATAGAAAAACTACCCTATCAGACTTAGGCACCTGCCCCATAGTTTGTAAAGTCTTTAATTCCAGAAATCCAACTTCTGCTGGTGAGTTTCTAATCATCCCTGAGTATCTTCCTGTATGGTTGTCTGTAGCATTTTGTGTGTCTGTACCTGATTGCATTATAATTAGGGTTTGAGACTTATTGAATCTAGGGTTTGACAAATCTTCAATCTAATATAACTTTCCATATCATTTTTGAGTACATCAACCTGCAACTGAGTCCCCATTCATTTGTAGTGACTTGGCTCTATTTTTGTCCTTGAGTGTTAGTGTGAAAGGAGGGTTTGATTTGATAGATCTTAATACTATCCACCATCATCCCACTTTTTATATCTAACACTTGGGACAAACTTTGTAAATCAAAGCAGATGGGGGGAATATGTATTCAAAATTTATAAGCTCAAAAATTGTCTATAGGTGCCAAATTAGCCTGGAATATCTTCACAAAGCCTTAAGATAAATGGAGTAAAATAATGAGGCAAAATACTTAGACAACTCAAATCAAGAGATAATTTTCATTATTGTAAACCCTCCACAAGGTTCTAAGATTTGAAACTTTATTCTACTATGCAGATAGGCTATCTTGCCTCACTTGACTTGGGTCATACACAATGGGGAAATAAATCTCTTTTGGGAAGACTCTTAGAATAGCTTCTCCCCTTTATGCACTTTAGAGGGATTTTCAAAAACTAAGAACATCCTAAAGCAGTTGTGGGTAGAAAAAGTTAAAGACTATTTAGAGATTAGTCGAGATGCCATCCTTTCTAAGGTGCATTAGAGGGATTTAAAAGATTGTTGCATTCCTTTGGATCAAAGACAACAACTAGAATCTACTTTGATTGATAGACATATATTCTACTCTTTGAAGCAAGACCAACTTACTTGGGCCCCTTTAAAATTAGGTCAGTATACTGTTAAACAAGGTTGTTCTTATTTAACTTCTACCTCAACTCAAGGAGATTGGCCTCATTTTCTTTTTTGGGGAAAAAATTGTTCTTCCTAAGGCTTGAGCATTTTCCTGGCTTGCACTAAAGAACAAGATTATTACTAGTTCTAAATTAACTAAACTAGGCATTGCATATCCTTTTAATTGTGTTTTATATGGTGAAACCAATGAGGATACAAATCATCTCCTCTTAAACTAATCTTTTGCCTACAATTGTTAGAATTGGTTGTGTAAGAAGATGAGTTGGCAAATCCCTCTTCCAAATGATATTTTGGAACTATTTGTTAGTTGGCCTTCCCTATATGTACAATTAATTTTTTCTCTGATATGGCAAGTGGCACCTTCCATATTGATATGGAATCTTTGGCTAGAGAGGAATAGAAGGATCTTTAGAAAAGAGATTGGGAGTACTAAATAAGTGATCTTCAAAATTGAAAAGTCCATATCTAAGGTAGTGATGTCCCACGTCTTAAAGAAGAATAATCCACCTTTTTCCTCATGGGACTTTGATTTTAAAAGATTGGCCTTACTCAAACCTATCACAAATGCAATAAAGATAGCCAAAGGTGTAATTGATGGATCACAAATTCATTAGAAACCTCTAATTAGGAATATGGTAAAGCTCAACTTTGAAGGGGCTTCCCATGGTAATCTAGGAATTCTAGGGCTAGGATGTGTAATAAGAGATTTTTCAAGAATGATACTAGTGGTTTTGGTGGTCAAACTTCCTATTGGGACAAACAATGAAGCCGAAGCACAAGATTTTCTACTGGGTTTAAACTTGGCAAAATTTTTTTTAAAAGCATATCAATAGAAGAAGATTTAATGAATGTTATTAACACAATTAAAAAGAGAGCTTCCAGTAGCTAGTAGATTAACAACATTTTACAAGAAGCCTAGGTGTTACTTGACTAGTTTGATTACTTTGAAACAACTCATTCTTACAGAGAAGGAAATAAGTTGGTCAATAGCCTACAAAATTTGGCTTGTAACCAAGACACAAGGATAATAGAGTTAGAAAGTGAGACCTTGCTAGATTTCCAAAAGATACGGGAAGCAATGCTAAATGATAAAAAAACAATGTTATCTCCATAATCAAGTGGAGATTTTTATAAATGACACCACTTTTGATGAATGTATGTAGGTTATATCACAATTATCATACCATTCACCACCTTTAGTCATCAAAGCGTGTGAATAGGATGCACAACTTACAAATGTGACTAACGCAAATATGAGGTAGCGTATTTGATAGAGGAAGTCATAAGCACAATTAGTCATTAATAGGACAATGATATAATTCCCCAAATGTGTAATGCTCCTTTAAAACTCTTGGGTTATTTCATTGTTTTTCATGCAAGCTTTAGAGTCTGAAAAATGGAGATGCAGCTGAATAAACACATGTTTTTCTCTGTCTAGAAATGGGAGTATCCAATACAAGGAGGATTCAACTCTAATGTTTTAGGAAAGGTCTTCAAAATTGATTACATTGAGGTGGAAGAGGAAATCAGAAAGCTTACTGAAAGAGAATTGTTGCAGGATTTTCCTAGAGTTCTATATTACTTTTAGGTGATTTCTATTTTCGTTTCAAATGCTATGGATCTTATATAGGATGCTAATATAATCAAGAACCTAGTCTTTGATTATATACATGACTATTTGATTTTGGAAGACTTGTTTAATGCTGCTTTGAGTGATTATGATCTATTTAATTCTCAAGGAGCATTAGTTGGTGGACTTTTTAAACACTGTGAAATTCAGAGATCACCTTCTATAAATGCAATGCTCTTAAGCACCATCTTCATACTGCATGATCTATCTGTTGAAAGGTACAAGACATTTGAGAGGGGGGGTGAATCAGTTGTATCAAAACTTCAACTTCTTTAAACCAAATTCAATTTCATAATCAATCAACTTATTTCCTTATTCTGTTATGAACATTACACATGACTAGCAGAATCAAAACATGAACACATCAACACCATCCACACATGAACACCAAATTTTTTACATGGAAAACCCTAAATAGGGAAAAACCACGGTGAGTGTTTGTTGATAATTGAGAGGGGGGTGAATCAGTTATCTTAATTAATTTAACTTTCTATTCTTCTTTAATAACTAGTGCAACATCAAAACAAATAAGCATCCATAACCATGAAAGCAGAAACAAAATCAATACACATAACACAATGATTTTGATGTGGAAAATCCTGTTAAGGGAAAAACCATGGGGTGACTAACCCAAGATTGTATTCTTTGTTAAAAGAATAGAAGTACAAAATGGCACTTGCCAATTAGCACTCACTACCTAAGCACACTGCTCACAAGAGGCTCACTGCCTACAAGAGACTCACTGTCTACAAGGTACAAGAAGGTAACAAGATACTTGAACTGATGAGAAGCATCTACATATGCTGAGGTTCAGTTTGGGTTTGGCTCAATACACTGATCTACTGCACTTCATTCTTCCTCTTCTTCGGTGCTACTGTCTTGTCACATACCGGACCTGTATTATTGCTTCCACATTGCTCTCTGCTTTTCTTCACACTTCACAACACACACACACCTTCTCATCAAAATCCATTTGGTATATATATCCACACAAAGGATTTCAACATCTTTCTAGTCGGCATCTGGAATACTCAATATTTTCCCAAACTCTAGTCTATCAGCTGAATCCTTGCTTACCAAGTGATGCGTATCAAGGAGATGCTTATAGAAGTCATCAATCATGTCAGCCAATCGTGAATGATCCCTTAAAAAACTTGATTACCATCAATACCTCATCCAGATTAAGGTCTGAAGCTCTGCCAGTTAGTTCTTCCTTAGTCTACTCTGCCAAATAGGAACCCAATACTTAGGTGCTCATATCTCTTCACTCTTTCATCACCAGAGGCTCAATCCATGGAATGTATTAGTCATGGCATTCCTCTTGACTTCCCCAGGTCTGCACTTTACTGAGATACTTCCTCTGAGAGATCCAGACCTAATTGTCAGACCTTGCTACATGTTCTGTTCTTGCTCACCGGAACAAGATACTCTTCAATCTAATTTCTGGTATAGACATACCATGTCCTGCGGATGTGTGGGATGGACTTTGTTGCCATCAATGACAACACTTATGAAGCCACATAGTGTCTCTTGCCAACAATCTCCCCCTTTGGCATTGATGGCAACACTTAGTGAAAAATGACTAAGTGTCATACTATACTCCCCCTTAGCTGATGCTTTGTTCTAATGTACACTTTTCTGGAGCTCCCCCTTAGCTGGATTCCACATTTTTCACTATTCTTCACTCCCCCTTTGACATCAATGGAAAAGGGTAGAATCTGCATGCCAAAATTTCCAAAAATCAATCTATACAGATTCACATAAGTATATATACAAGTTATACTTACATATACTTAAGTATATCTACAAAAGTATTCTTTAACTGTACAACTTCTGTCACCCAACTCTGCTTCATCCTGTCCAAAATTGAGATGTAACCACTCAACAAGAATGCAAAAGCTTCTACCTTCTTAAGATCTGTTAGATCACTGGTCTGGGCTGTGGTCTATGCATCAGTTAGGGCCTCATGCATGGCCTCTAACTTAGGGATAATGATCCCTCTAAGTTCACCCATCCTACTTATTATATTCTTCCTTTCCTTTTCAAGTTTCTTTAGTTCATTTAGAATGGCAATAGTCTGACATTCTTGGTTTATTATGGATGTGGTGAGAGGGTCAAAATTTTGAGATAAACTTGACAGTTTACCCTCTTGTTCTTTCACTTTCTTCTCAATATCCTTTGTCACTTTAGACCAGGATAGACAAAATTTATACATTTCGCCGCCATCTTTAAGAGCATTTTCTAAGCTCTTTATCCCAATATCCATATTTCTCCTATCATTTGTTATTAGCCCTTGTACTTCGGAGAATCTTTTTCCCAAAACTCCTTCTAGACCTTTTCTTCAGCTGACTTCTCTAAGGAATCAAAATGTGTATTAACAGAATTTACAAGAGATTTTTGATTACCGGATGAGGAGGCTGAGAGATCCTTCTGGAAGGATGGCATGATCTTCTCCAATACACTGGATGCAATTTTTATCAGCTCACAGTCTTCCATGGGAGACTTAAAAAGTTTTTCTTTTGCCTTTACTTGAGCAAAGGATTCTATCTTCATGGTTTGAACTGGGGAGAGGGAATCAAAATTGAATGGTCCTTGGAGTAGCTCCGGTTCATCTAATTCCATCATTTCTTTTGTCAGGAAGTCCTTAACAGCTTCTGCAGTGTCTCTTGTTGGAGACAGAGTTTCCTTTCCTTCTGTGGCCTCAGAGGTGTCAATAGAGACCTTCTCTATTTGATCTTTTTCTCTCCCCTTTTCTCCTCTTCTTGACTTGCTCTCTCTTCTTTTCTTAGTTCTTCTTCAATTCTGGAGTCAATAGGGGGATCCGGAAGAGCGGTGTTTACTTCTTTAGGGACTTCCTCTTCTGGAGCAAAGGAATCCAAATCCTAAGTCCTTTCCTCACTTATGTCCTTTGGCTCTTCTATATTTTTCACAGTAGATTCTCCTTTGTCATCCATGACAGAGGGTTCATCACCTAAGTCCTCTATAACAGGAAGATTGAATCTTTTAAAAGCATTCTAGAGGATATCTTCTATTTCTTTAGCCACCTGATCAGTCTCTCCAAGCATAAGCTTATTCATTCTGGCTTTGCTTCAGAACTCATCCTTGCAATCCTTGAAGATCATGTTCTTTTGTTGAGGAGTGATGGAAGGATAGAGTTGGATAGCAATCTGCTCCCAGATTTCTAAGTCTTTTTCCATCGCATTGTTCTTTCTCATTTCAAGTTCTTTTTCTAAACTTTTGGGAATCAAAGATATAATTTCAATGAATGCTTTGTTATAGATGTTTAGATACCTGACTACAACTTCTTGCAAGATCTTCTGATTAGCTTCACTAAAATCATCATAAAATTCAGTCATTGGTTTCAGGGTCCCATCCACAGTGACTAATTTGATGATATCATCAATGTAGAGAGTAGGCTTTTCAGTAAATTCTTCTCCCTTTTCTTCCTTGCCTTGACCAGTAGAGGGTTCACTGGATGTCATCTTCTTCTTCATTTTCTTGACTTCCTCATTGGTTTCAGTTTCTTTATCATCCTTCTGACTTGTATAGGATCTTGTTGCCTTTTTCTTTGTTCTCTTCTCTCCCTTTCCGGATGTCTGGGCTTCCAGTTTTGATGCCTTTTGGCTCTTAGAGGTGGCAAGTGCAGAGCTCTTGGAGGATCTGGTTTGGGAAGGGGCTTGCACTGGATCACTTTCTTTTTCTGCATCTTGTTTCTCTTTCTCTGCCTTTTCTAGTTTTTCTCTATTTGCATCAAGTGCTTCTTTTGAAATGCCATACCTTTTGGCAACATCCTCTACATCTTTTCTCACTTTTCTTTTCATCTCCGGTTGTCTTAGATTTACATGAATCTTTACACTCAACTCTTCAAAGGTTCCAAACCTTTCTGCCTCAAGGTCCTTTGGCTGACTCAGCAGGTGTTGAATATGTAGCTCTATAATTTTCTCATCAACTTCATACCCCATTGGCATGATCCAGACTATCTTTGGTTCCACTGCCTCCATTAGACATTGATTAGTTTCTACCATAAAGCATATTGTATCCTTATACTCTTCAACTAGAGATTGGGGGATTCTCTCTGGCTTGCATCATACTTTGAAAGTTCTTGAAGTAGCCCCAGAGTGTTGTATTATGTGCCTTGGCATCACCAATTCCATGCAAATAATCTCTGATTTGTATGGCTACTGGTCTGTCATTTTGCCATATCCAACCACTGGATCTGGGAAGCTCATTCATAAAGTAAAAGAACAAACATAGTATTATCCCACCATACTTGAATGAGTTCTTCTTGTTCTTCTTGATCTTTTGTAGGTTTTCCAACAGTTGGTTTAGAAGAAGCTTACAAAGATCATAATCTGCATTCTCCCTTAACATCTGATAAGCAACATAGATTGCAGTTCTAGATACAGAATTCTCCCTGTTGGAGTGATATATCTTATAGCCAATTATCATGGATGAAAACTTGATATCCAGATCAGTGATATCTCTAATTGTCATTGCTCTCTTGTCAAATTTTGATCCTGTTGCCTCGCTCATTATCTGATTCTTGACGGATTTGAGAGTAGGTAACCCACCAGATGAGTGCAATCTGGTAACTACCCTAATGGCATCCTTGGTTATCTTGAATGGCCTCATCAACCACATAAAGTTGTCATGCATTCTACTCAGAACATAGCGGACCCATTCAAAACAAGGGAAATGGATGCAATGTCCAAAATGCTTGTCCCAGATAGCCTTGTATTAAGGTTTGAGTTCAAAAGAATCATCTATTAACTGATTGTGATAGATATCCATTAGCTTGGATTCCCCAAATTCCTTAATGTTTGCATGAATATATGCCCTAACATCTTCTACATGCAAAACCCCATGCGGAATGCTTGAAAAGGCGCCTAGGGGATCAACTTCTAGGGATTTGTAGGGATGTTTCTTGAATTTAGGATGCGGCCTATCAGTGATCTTCACAACATTTAGAGTAGCCATCTTTCAAAAGATTTAGAGAGAGGTTTTCAAGTGCGAAAAATACCTTTTACGCTTCTAGGGTTCACGATATGAGCCGGATCGGATTGCTAGAAGAATTGACTTCTACGGTTGATCTTTGAGGGGCTTGAGACAATTTTGTTGCAGAGCTCCTTTTCTCTTTTTCTTGAATGTAAATGTATAAATGATGAACAAAAGAACCCTTTTCTTTCTGCACAAACCCTAATTCCATTTTACAATAAATGCAAAACTTAGGTTATTCTGATTGCCTTGTTTTCCTTGTTTCTGAGAGAGATCTTTCTGGATCACTAAGATGCACTTAGAGTTATTCTTGGTGAATATTGGAAATCTATCTACCTTTATCCAATCATTCCATTTATCTACAGATCAAGATACCTCAATTTGAATCATATCAGATCTAACTGTGAAAATCCTATTCTTACCAGATGACTATTGTAGACACCTAAAATTGGCTTAGGTTGAATTAAGTAAATATTTTGATATTTATCTTAATTCTTATTTCCTTCTGTCAATTAAATAAATATTATAAGTTTATTTGATTGATTCATTATCCTACAATTAAATAAAATTATTTTATTTAATTAAATTCCCTAAATTCTTCTAATGTCTCAAGTCCTAAAATCCACCTCACAAAATCCACCTCATCAATCCACCTCATCTCTTCCACCTCACCATGTTGCACATATAATTAAATATTCTTAATATTTAATTAGCTAATATCCTCTATTATCCAAAATTGAATTCTTAATTCAATTGTCCCCCACTATTCTCCACTCATTGAATTCTTAATTCAATTGTTCCCCATTATTATCTAAAATTGAATTCTTAATTCAATTGTCCCCCACTATTCTCCACTCATTGAATTTTTAATTCAATTGTCCCCCATTATTATCCAAAATTGAATTCTTAATTCAATTGTCCCCCACTATTCTCCACTCATTGAATCTTTAATTCAATTATTCCCCACTATTCTCCACTCATTGAATTCTTAATTCAATTGTTCCCCACTATTCTCCACTCATTGAATTCTTAATTCAATTGTTCCCCACTATCCTCCACTCATTGAATTTTTAATCCAATTGTCATAACTCACTATCTTCCACCATTTATTCTTAATTCAATTGTCATAACCCACTCTTCTCAAAAAAAGAATTTTTAATTCATCCATTATGAATTAAAGATTCACAAAAAATGAGAGCCATTGATCTCATCTTTTGATCCTCACCCTCCATTGCCTTTTTAGAAAATCTATAAATAAAACTCTTCTTTAAGCAATTAGGGGGACTTCATTCTTGCATCCTCATAATGCCCAAATTCCTCTAGGGAATCTTCTTCTCGATTCTCTTCTTCATACCATCGTAATGCCAAAATTATCCTAGCCATCCCATATCCTCCTTCATTGTCCCTATGTTTGAAGCTCATCTTCAACACAACAAAATATCACAACCGTTCCATTCTTGTCACCGTCAACAAGCAAGGAAGCAAGCTCCCTGAGGGCCAACCTTCTTCATCATCAAGGTCGAGAATAGATAGGCGAACAATAGATGCCACAGAGTAATAGGTTTTGTAAGTTTGTCATTCATTTATTTATAGCTGTTATTTGCATATTTCATTGATGTTTGGGTTTATTTATCTTTATTGATCAATCTCATTTTCCCATTAACAACTATTAAACCAGATCAATCTTGGTAGATTAACCTCTTCTAAATTTCTTGTGGATCTTCCATATCTTTACCAAGGCTTATTTAGATGTTTCTCTAAGAACCCTTTAATCCACAACTTTCCATGTGCCAATTTCAGGCACCAATTGACTGGTTGGGGGAACTTGTTTTCTTTTGTGACTCCCCCTGAGCCAGAGCTCATCTATTTAATTTCCAGAAGGAATATCAGCACCAAATTATGGTGCAGATCCATCCTCAACATTTTTTGTACTCCTCTTCACCCAAATCTTGTTCATCTCCCTTTGAATTTCATTTGCATTCACTTTTCCTTTTCCTTTGTCTTGGTTTTGATTATGATGCACCGGACCCTTTTTGTCCTGATTCTTACTTCTGTAGAATTTGGCAATATGACCGAGTCTATTGCAATTGTAGCAAACAACATTTCTTTGCATATTTGACTGATATCCTCTTGATCTACACTGATTAGCCATATGTCCCATTCTATTGCATGCAAAGCATCTACCATTGAATGAATTGTTTATTTGCATATTTCTACACTCATGAGAATTGTGACCATACCTTTTGCAATTAAAACACTGTCTAGAGAAGGATGAATTAGTCTGATTCATTCTTCTTCTACACTGATTTGCTTTATGACCAAAGTTATTGCAATCGTGGCAGTATCTATTGAAGGATGGATATCTTTGAGCATTTGGTTGCCTTACCAGAGGTCTTCTAGGCCTATTCCTTGGATTTCCTAATCCAGAGTTCTTATGACCAAATCCGAAGCTTTCACCTTTCTCATACCCTAAGCCTTGCTTGTCATCTACCCTCTTTTGGCTTTCAAGAAGAACTTCAAGATGAGTAGAGCTTATCTTGAATTTCTCTTTGTATTCATTTGTTGTTTGAAGATCCTTGTTTAGAGTGACAATCTGATTCTCAAGTTGTTCTTCATTATCTCTAGCTTCTTCAAGATCAGATTCCAAATGCCTGATTATTCTATCCATTTTGTGGCAGTCTTCGGACTTCTCCTTGAGAGATTGTTTTAGATTGTCTTTAGTCTTTCTTTTCTCTTCAATTTCTTGGGTGAATTTCATAACTCCTGAATCCATTTCATGTCTTACAATAATCACCTCTTTTGATAGCTTCTCACATAATTTGTTCTTCTCATTCAGATCTTCATTAGTATCATTGGCTTCACTTTGACTTGCTAATTGTTGAAGAAGTTCATTTCTCTTTTTCATAGAGATACTCAGTTTCTCCTTTAGTTCATTTATGAAATCATCAGCTTGTTTGAGTCTTTCTCTCAAGTTATTGACTTCAGAGTGAGATTACTCAAGATCATCAAGGGTAGACTGAAGTTGTTCCCTCATACCGTACATATCCATTTGAATTCCTAGATCTTCCTTAAGCTATTAGGCTTTGTTTGGAGGAACTTAGCTCTGATACCAATTGTTGATAACTGAGAGGGGGGGGGGGGTGAATCAATTATCTTAATTAATTTAACTTTCTATTCTTCTTTAATAACTAGTGCAACATCAAAACAAATAAGCATCCATAACCATGAAAGCAGAAATAAAATCAATACACATAACACAATGATTTTGACATGGAAAAACCTGTTAAGGGAAAAACCATGGGGTGACTAACCCAAGATTGTATTCTCTGTTAAAAGAATAGAAGTACAAAATGGCACTTGCCAATTAGGGCTCACTGCCTGAGCACACTGTTCACAAGAGGCTCACTGTCTACAAGAGACTCACTGTCTACAAGGTACAAGAAGGTAACAAGATACTTGAACTGATGAGAAGCATCCACATATGTTGAGGTTCAGTTCCGGTTCGGCTCAATACACTGATCTACTGCACTTCATTCTTCCTCTTCTTTGGTGCTGCTGTCCTGTCACATATCGGACCTGTATTATTGCTTCCACACTGCTCTCTACTTTTCTTCGTACTTCACAACACACACACACACCTTCTCATCGAAATCCATCTAGTATATATATCTGCACAAAGGATTTCAACATCTTTCTAGTCAGCATCCAGAATACTCAATATTTTCCCAAACTCTGGTCTGTCAACTGAATCCTTGCTTAACAAGTGATGTGTATCAAGGAGATACTTATAGAAGTCATCAATCATGTTGGCCAATCATGAATGATCCCTTAATAAACTTGATTACCATCAATATCTCATCCGGATTAAGGTTCGAAGCTCTGTCGGTCAGTTCTTCCTTAGTCTACTCTGCCAAATAGGAACCCAATACTTAGGCGCTCATATCTCTTCACTCTTTCATCATCAGAGGCTCAATCCATGGAATGTATTAGTCATGGCACTCCTCTTGACTTCCCCAAGTCTGCACTTTACTGAGATACTTCCTCTGAGAGATCCGGACCTGATTGTCAAACCTTGCTGCATGCTCTATTCTTGCTCACCGGACCAAGATACTCTTCAATTTGACTTCCGGTGTAGACATACCATGTCTTGCAGATGTGTGGGATGGACTTTGTTGCCATCAATGACAACACTTATGAAGCCACACAGTGTATCTTGCCAACAGTGTTAGCTCACAATATAATGTAGCAACAATATCGAATATCAAATGGTGGCTCACTGCCAAAAAGAATGGCCTACTATTGAAGGGTTGGCTCATTTTTGGGGGTGAATCTCTACCAAGGGTGGCTTACTACCAAAGGTTGAACTGATTTAGTAGCATCTACACCATGCCTGAGTTCAATTCCATTGAAGCACAATATATCTCCTCTACCCTGCTATGCTTTTACACTTTTCACTTATCTTTTCATCTGCTCAATCACACTTCAAACACGAATTCATTACATGTATTTATACATATCATCAACCTTGGAATGAACATCAAGGTTGGAATTAAGGACATATGAGATGGCTAATTAAGGACATTGTAATTATGATGCAGTGTACTTTTCTGACAAATGCCAATTTGGCATTGATGATCTCCCGCGATAAGTTGAGTTAGCTATTTGATGTTGATAAAAATTTTAAATGTATGATTTATGAGCATGGGAAGGACTCATAGTAATTGGAGAATGAAGAGGCGTATCTGAGTAATGATGACTTAAGGATGCCAAATAATTTCCTTAGTTATTTCATATTCATGCTTCTTTATGCCAGTGGAGTTAATACTCGCAAGTACTTTGAAGAAAGAGAAAGACAACGATTTTCCTAAGTATTATTCTCCTCTGCTCTATGGGTTTGAAGGAAAGGTGATCATGGGGGGGACAAAATTTGCACTAAACCCATCTCTTGCAGTGAATTCAAGGATAATGTTGTTGTGTGGCACTACTGTAAAGAAGGAGGTATTATTCCTTTCCTCAAAAGCCTCAATGGTCATGACGAAAACCTTTCTGTGGTGTGCCCTGTCATGGGATAACCGCAAAGTTAAAATGGCAAGATAGGGTTTGAAATTTCAGAGGAACTCATCACGATGGCTACTATCCTTTCCATGAAAGTCACGAAACTGAAGAGAAAGGCTAAGGTTGCTGACCTCCACAATCAGAAGTTTTTCTGGGTGAGGGGGAGGAACTTGTCCCATATCAAGGAGGGTTTGGTCATGCAAAGCTCCCAAAGCCATGGAATGAGATGTACTACCTTCTGATGAAATATTTCACCCTGGAAGGATGTTTTACCAGGTTCTATAATTATCACCTTCCCCTTCTTAACCATTTTAGGAGAAATGCTCTTATTAGCTTTCCTTTTTATTTGTTGTCTTCTTTGGAACACTCTATTCACCGTGTGAAAGGTAAGTTGGAGAAGAAACCCTCAAAGTGTCCAGTTCCCCTTCACCAAGGCCTTATCCATCATCTGTATAAGTTTCATCTTGCCTTGGACCTACCGAAACCAATTCAACCCACAATTGTTGAAATCCCTGCAGATATTCCCCCGAATGCTGCTATATATTTTGAGGAGCCCTATCATTCTACCCCTAACAATTAGAAACTGAAAGGGGTTTCCTTTACTAAATCCCTGGAGGAGAATACTATGAAGGACATTCATACTTCTACCTCCAAAGGAAGTGTGAAAGGGAGGAAACAAAAATTTAAGGAGATGGTTTCTACTATGGAGGTTACAGAAGTGGAGGATATAATGGGGGCCCATAAGAATCAAAACAATGATAATGAGGGACCACCGAAAAAAGCCAAAGCTAAAACTACTGTCAAAGCTAAGAATGAGGGTTTCTCTTCGGGTGTCAGAAGGTCTGGCAGAATTGCTGGCAAACCAACCCCTCATGCAAAATTGATTGATTACTTTGAAAGTGATTCTAGGTCTTCTACTCAGGGAGATGAGTAGGCTAAAGGTGAAGACATTAAGGTTCAAGAGATCTCTGAGGAGACTAAAGGGGTGGAGGACAAAGAGACACAAGCTGAGGATATTGCTGGCAGGGATATTGGACTTGATGATAATGCTCAAGAGGGGGAGTGGATGACTATGGAGGAGGATGAAGAGGTTGCTAAGGAGGAAGGTGATGGTCAGGAGGATGAAATTACTGTTCTTAGAGGTTGTGTGGAATCCCTGGAGCAAAAGGTTCAATCTATGAGATGTTTTATAAACAGTATGCTTTGCCACTCGGCTATGATCAATTTGACTCTGCTATAGGAGCACGACACCCTTGCCCATGGCGCGGATGAAGAGAAAGTTAATGAGTTTGATAAGATTTATGAATTTTTGGCTAAAGGCTGGGAGGATGTTTCTCATTAGCTTTGTTTATTTGCTTTCTATTTATCTATTGTTTATCGGTTGTTAATGTTGTAGTTGGGTTGTTGGCTCCTTTTGCTTGTGAGCCTTTTCTATTCCTTTTTGGGCTTCTATTGTAAGGCTTCAACCCCTAGTTTTTTCTGCCTTATATTATAAAAAACATCAAGGTCAGAATTACAATTACAACCATTGGAACTTTCTCCAAGGTCGGCATACATACATAAATCAAATTAGGACTACACCTAAACAATCTTGCGGAGCAAATGAATGAAGGATGAACACATCATGGCTTATCTTGGACCCAAATACATCCTCACATGCTTGGACATGTTTCCACAATCCATGAATCACCTTCACAACAAGTATGACAAACCAGGTCGGCCAGAACTTATGCACATATCAAGAACACTTAGAAACATGCTTGCAAGATCTTCATTGTAGCTTACGGTTCAAGCACACACCTTCAACACATTCTAGAGACATCCATGGACAACATAGAATCACTTGGGAGTTGACAAATCCAACCACAACAGATCTTACTTGAACACAACATATATCACTTGAAGAACATATTACAGATGACTTCTTATCAGACACTGTCAAACTTTGCTAGTCATTAACTTACCTTCTGGAGTACCAAATGACAAATCCTTTTGAATGAAGATGACTAAGGACCTTATAAGCTTAAGTTTAGAACCACAAAGCTAAAATCCAATATGCGGAGAAATGCAGAGCAAAACACTTTCTCCTTGTCACTCTGCAAACCCTACCAGGCACAGTCTTCAAATTGGTGAATAGAACTTTTTCTGCACAGTGATCCAGACCACCAAATTCTAGATTTGGCATCTTTAGACATTTCTCTAAATCATATCCAAAGCTCATACTCCAGTCTTCAATACAGAGAAAATGTGGAGCAAAATACTCAAACAATGTTCCTTAATCAATCAACAAACATCAACATCAGAAGATGCAGTTGGCACCAATGACAACACAAACATGTTGACATTAATGACAACACCAGTTAGCACATACTTACAACACTATCACTATCAATAAATCCATACACTCACATGGTTCAGAACTAGGCATTCAAAAGGTCGAACGTATTGAGGATGTTTTTTAGGCACTATTGTTCCTAATTTCTCACCATCCTTGCTTGCCAGCTCTACCAAGACAAGAAGATCAAGTGGATGAGGAAAACTAGAATGTCATTCGCTAATATATCAATGTCAACAAGCACCCCATGCAGTTTTAGTTATTAAATATCATGTTTATGGCATGTATAGTTTTTTGGCTATGTTTCATCCCTTTTTCTGTGGTTGCTGATGGCTTTTGACAAGCCTCGCTATTAATTTGTAATTGGCCTTTTTTGTTGGGTCTTTTATGTTCTTAGCCTCTATTTTGTCTTTGGCCATGGTGATGTAGAAGTAATAACTAGGCATCTTCCATGGCCCTTTTTGTAAACTTTTATAATATATGTTCTTAGCCTCTGTTTTGGCTTTAGATATGGTGATGTAAAAGAAGTAATTGACCATCTTTTAGGGCCTTTTAATAAACTTTTATATATTATATATCTATATATTTAAGGTGCATGCACCATTTGTCAAAAAAATGTTACGTGTGTTAGAAAAAAAGGTTAATATAAGGGCAAGGTAGGGAGGAACAAACACTATTCATCATCAAAAACATTATTCATCATTGGAAACACTATTCACTATTGAAAACAATATTCATTGTTGAAAACACCATTCCATCATTGGAAACATTGTTCACTGTCACAAACACTCTTCATCATTGGAAATATTGTTCACAAGTGATTGTATGACTCAATTTGCAAATAAAAATTACTTTTTTTTCTCTAACATCAAAACTAGGCAAGTTTTATATGAAAATGAGGGTTCTTGGGCCTTTTGGACTCAATAATGAGGTTCAATTTATTTCAAGGGGCTTCCTACAAAAGTGCACCCCTGGATCTTCCCTAAAAAGAGAGTTAAAACCTGCAAGAACAAGATGCAAAAAATTACAAATGAGGGATCAGATAAGGGACAAGAGTCCCACTGGGCATGCCTGAATGTAACCAAGTAAATTTAAAATGGAAATGCAAGACTCAAACCAAAAGATCTAAATCCTACTTTCAAATCTAAAATACAAACCTTAGATAAAGCATATGGCAAAACAAACAACAATGAATGAAATCACAATAGATCTATAAGAGTTGGTATAAAATGCTTTATACCATGCAAGATTTGGCTATGGAGCTAGCCACCCAATATCTAAGAGCTTCAATGAAAGCTCAAGAGAGGCCCAACATGAAAGAATAACTCTATTCTATCAAAGGATGTTTAAATACACAATATGTACAACAATATGACATGAATATAAAATTACAACGAGACTCACCCTTGGATACAGAGACCAAGGTGAAACATAAGACAAAATAAGATTATGACAAGTGTTAATATTATGACTTAAGACACAAAGTGATAACTATCCTTACTCTTAGTGTACCCCAAGTATGTCCTAAGTAAACTTAACTAGACAAGTGTGAATAAGACCTAATGTGAAACCATTGAGGTAATATACCCTATTCACACCAACGCCCCCCTTAAGTGCAACTTACAGAGGATAAAAAATGTAAAGATTCAATGATGGATCATAACTACAAGGCCATGCTAGGCACCCATGTAAAAAACAATCTCTCACAAATAGAAAAAAGGAGAAAAACTCGTAGGAAAAAAACCCTCTCTAAAATAGAGAAAACACCTCCAAAGTATGAGAAGGAAAAAATCCATGTGAAGAAAAATTCCCCCATAAGAGAGAATAAAAGAGACCATGTAGCCCCCCTCAATGTAGAATCTCCTACATTAATGGTAGATGATCGACAATGAATGTTGAAGATGATCTAGGATCACCAAACATTCCTCCCATTAGGAAGAAATAAAGCCAAGGATGTATGCAAGATGTATTCCCATTCCTGAAAGGAATATGAAGGAAGAAAATTCAAGATGTGTGATGTCTCTAAACTTTGCTCATGTGTTACCATGTCAATGTTGGAAGGTACCACAATCAAATTAGGAGTCCTAAGCCAAACTAAAGAGTGTGATGATCCAAAACCTAATGGAAGAAAATGTAGAACATGATCCATAGATGATGAAGATGAGTCCTCTAAATGTTGCTCAAGGATCTCCAACCCAATGCCAAACTATGAAAAATGAATGGGTGGAGAAAGAACAAGAGGGTCTGAATGTGTGCTCATCACATCCAAATAAGATGATGCAACTCCCTAAGAGCTAACATCAAAGAGGAGATGAATGTCCTCAATAGTGTCCTCTAAATCTATAATATAGGAGTGACAAAAAAATCTAAAATGTATGTCAAGTACTCATCCCAAGTAGCTCTATCTAGAAGACAATATATGTCCCACTTTACTAAATCACTGGAAACCATGGATGTAGAAACACTAAACTCTGTAGATGCAATAGGAGATGATGGAGGAGAAGTTGTTTTAGCATAGGTCTCTATAACCTTAGTCGATGAAAGAACACCAAGATTCAAATGACCATACTGTATCTCCTTAAACGTTTCCACGCTAAATGCCTATTGTGTACATTAGCTGAAGTAACAATAGTAGAAAAATGTGAGAAGGTGTACACTAGAGATTGATTATCTACCTCCCCAACTGTAATAATATCTTTGTTATGCAAATCTTTAATAACCACAAAATCTAGTGTGAACTCAACACTTTACCCTGCTCCACTATGTGTGATTTGATAGATAGAAAGGATGTTGGTTGATAATGAAGGGACATAAAGGACATCATTGAATGATCCTTTGTCCATGTCAATAGATCCTTTCTCACAAACATCTACATATGTGTTGTTGGCCATCAGAATGTGTGGTGATGAACGAGTCTCAAATGAAGAGAACATACTCTATGATGAAGCCATATGATGTGAAGCCCCTAAACCAAGAATTCATCTCCATAACCTAGAATCTACAACTGCAATAAGTATTTGCCCCTTCTATCACTCTAACTTTGAAAATGAAGAAGAAGAAGATCAACCCCCTGACATAATTGAAGGGAAATTAATTTGATTCTTCTTTACAAGATGCTTGAACTCACCAATTGCCTAATTTATTTCAATATGCACATTTTGACTTCTCCTTCTTAGATGATTTACCTTTGGAAGAGGATTTTTTATGTTCTTTTGTTGAAGTGGATGTGGATTTTTTGTTGTGTGTTCTTCTTAGGTTAGTTCTTTGTCTTTTCTTTGCCACTAGAATCCTTCTCATCCTTTGTAATCAAGGCTTGTGATTTTGAAGTTCAAGGTGCCCATTTGAATAAGATTATCTTTCCCCCTAGTGAGTGACATAGGAAAATATTTGAAGGAAGGCATCTTAAACTCACTCCCTAAAGCACTCTTTGTAGTATAGAAAGTAGACACACACATTGAATATTGAGGTCCTATCTTATAAAGAAAACTTAATATTGTGCTCTTAGTGACTTAAATTTGGTGATGAAGTCCTATATGTTGTCAAAATTGCATGGATTGAGACTTATTAGTTTATTTTCAAAAAAATGTCCTTTGATTTCATTTGTTTGGCTATTTTTTTGATAGTACAGTCCACATAGCCATAGGTGTATCCAGGTGCTCAATGTGAAACAACCTAGGAGATACATACAAGCACAATATCCAATAGCTTCTTCACAACTATTCAACCACTTATTATTTTTGACTTCATTATTGGTTGGTTCACCATCAAGCCCATGAACTATCCTATATAACCTCTTAACTCTTAGTAATTTGTTCATTTTAGATTTCCATTTAGGATAGCTGTATGGTGTTAGAAGTGGAACCATAGATTGCTCCATGGTGATGTAAGAAAGAACACAAATCAAGAAGAATGCAAGCACAACCACAAGAAGATCGCCCCAAATTCACTCAATCAACGATCCCCCTGACAATATATGATCTTGGCACTTTATACTTAGTGCAATTACAACTGCCACTTGCAAAATTAGCAAAGTGGTGTTGATCTTAGTACATTACAAATGCCAAATTAGGCCACAAATTTGAAAGTACAATTTTGATACAGAATTGAATCAATCTAATTACACCACTACAAAGTACACAAAAAATTATGCACTTTAAAAAATGCACCAAAAAATGTTACTGTATGAGCTCAAATGAAGCCTTGGAAGTTCCCAAAATGAGAACTGCTCAACAATAGTTGTTAAAATCTATAATTTCTAGAAAAATTAGACACCAAAATAAAAACTTATTGCACCACTGTGAAATTCTACCCAGAAATTAAAAAAATGCTTGCACAAAGGAGCATGTATGATTGAGAACAAGGTCTCCAAAGTTTAGTTGCCAAAACTAAAATGCAAATGGTGAGGGGGGGTAAATTTGAAAATGGCCCGATTACGTTAGCACACCTAGATGGAATATGCTCCTAGGTTGACATAATAATCTCTTTGACTACAAAACTGTCATTCATTTCCGTGAAACTGCTTAGTTGAAAACCACTTTTTGTAGTGTAAAAAGCTACTTGTTGGCCATTGGAATGTGGTATTACAGTGACAGAGGGGAATATACCAGAGTATATGCTATCACTGTGATGTTTCAAAGGACTACCAAAATGTTTTATTTCTATTGGCATAGTGGCTACCTGTAACAAGTCATCAGTGGGGATATGGTAGTGTGTGATGGGGCTTGTGGGGCCATGTGTTGGCCTGCAAATGTAGGTGGGTACCCTGGTATGACCTTGTGACCTATGGTTTAAAACAAAAAAACTACAGAATAATAGAAAATACAACGAACAATTTTTTTATCTAGTGGATTAAAAAATATACTACTGTACTACCTGTGTAGTAACTAGCACATGATGTTGGCCAAATATTCTGCCAAAGATGCTAATTCTGTAGAGAATATTCTCTATTGTGTGATCTTTACAAATGAGGAGGGGATTTGTTTTTGATGGATTGAGGCAAAAATGTTCAATTTTGAAAAATTGATAGTCAATCCTTAGGTTCTTAAGCCTTCTCGATGTGATGGTAGGTTTAGATTTGACCTAAAATGCTCCAAAATTGTAGCTATCTCCCAGATTTGGCAACTACCTCCTAACTTCAAACCCTTGTATATCTTTCCTTTAATGTCCAATTTGGACAAATCAAAAGGTTAAACTAACTTTACACCTTGAACTCAATGGTGAGCTTAGATTTGCATCAACATGCGTCAAAATGAATCTACAATACAAAGCCACAAAGAAGAGACCCTCCCAAATCTGATATTTCTATCAAGTTTTTTTGATTCTCTAGGTCATCATATGATGCAAGAGAAGAGCATACTCAAATTTTCAAGAGAAACCAAAATGTTTATCATAGCTCTCTCAAAAGACTAACATAAAGCAATCCTACAAGCTCTGATACCATGTAAGAGTTGGTATAGAATGCTCTATACCATGCAAGATTTGGCTTTGGAGGTAGCCACCCAAGATCTAGGAGCTTCAATGAAAGCACAAGAGAGACCTTAAATGAAAGGATGTAAATACACAATATGTAAAATAATATGACATGAATATAAAAATACAATGAGAATCCCTTGGTTATATAGTCCAAGGTGAACCATAGGACAACATAAGATTATGACAAATGTCTTAATCTTATGACTTTAGACACAAAGTGATAACTATCCTTAGTGTACCTTAATTTTCCTTAAGAAAATTTAACTTGTGGAACCAATTAAGTAATATACCCTATTCACACCAACAAGATCTCACCCAACTCTTCCTTGTTGCACCGACAATGATAGTTGTGCTCCAAGATCGTTTGAAATAATGATTGAATGTAATATGGTCAACTTAGCAACATAAATTTACATTCAAAATTATATTGATTATGGCTTGCGACAGGTTTAATTTATAGATTTTTGATGGATTGATTTTGTGAAAAAGGATAGGATACATATAAGATATTTGATTTGTTTCTATTTAACTAGTTGCACATGAGTTAATAAAATGGAAATAAATCAAGAGGGATAAGATAGGATGTGAGAGGATATTTAATGGAATTATCCAATTAATTTAATTAATTAGGTGCACATGAGTTAGAAATGGAAAGAAATTGAGAGGAATATATGAATGGATAATTAGCTAATTAAATAAATATTTAATTTATTTAATTAATGTTTGAATAATGAATTGATTAATTAATTAAATAATCATAAATTCTTTAATTAATGCTCTAGGAAGACATTTAGTTTGATAATGTGGTGATGGTAAGACATGGGAATGTGGGAGGAATTAGGTGGCATTAGGACGTAGTCAAATTTAGGTGTTTATAGGACCCAAGGATAACATGTTTATAATGAAACAAGGCTTAAAGTTAATACTAAATGATGCAAGGTTAAAATGTTCAATTAGGTCAAGTTCTTAATGAAGAGTTTAGAGGCATCGTAAGAAAAGTAAACTAAGAGAATTCATTTGATACGTTAAAGGCAATGTAGAACAAATTTATGGTATTAATATTAATTATGAAATTTACTCTTGAATGCATTTATTAATTACTCTCCATACTTCTACAAGAGAATAACTTTTAATTGTTAAATACCAAGAGAAATCGTTAAAATATTAACTCATGTCATTATTTTATCTGAAATTAATACTCGTATTCATTATAGTAAAAAAATGGGCAATGGGAATGCGGCATACTTAACCAACTAGCAAGATCATCCAAAAGACTTACCAACTACAAGAGACACAATCCTTTCTACATTCATGTGTAGATACAAGTAGGACTAGGAGATACAAGATGTAATATAGATATAGAATAGATAGAACATGAGATAAGATGTAATATGAGATGAATAGGTATTACGAGGTAAAAACTAATGTACAAGTAAGCATTGTAATAGATATATATGATGAATATAATATACCGCAAGTTGGGATAATGGATGTTTACTAAGTTGGGTATAGGATGTATGAATGCATGTGAGAAATCATTTAAATTTTAACTATTCTTTCCTACCACAGCCTTTGTAACTTATTGCACAAGCCCTAGACCTTCCTCTTACCGTCCACACTAGGGTATAAATACAACTCTCAAGAAACTCAAGCTTAGATCCTTGATCTGCACCTTATTCTTGCTAACATTTTAGTTCCATTGTTAGGACCCTAGTAAAGCAATAAAGGAAAGGATTAGATAAAATAAATTGTCAATTGTGGTAGTAAAGGAGTTAATAATAAAGGAGTACAAATAAAGCAAGATTTTTTTTATGGTTTGCAGTAGGATCCTCTAGGTTTTAGCCTCATGAGAGGGGGTTAGGCACCTAGGGGATGGAAATTGGAAATAGGGGATCCTAAAGGGATCTTTGAAGAGATGTGACAAATAGAAGTAGAAAAAATAAGCCATAGGGATGAATAAAAGGATTAATGAAACACCAAAACAATGACACCCATGGCAAATGGAGATAACAAGAAGCTAAGAGAGATTAGAGAAGAAATTGAAATGGCTATGAAAGTGAAGATGGAATAAAAGAGACTAAAACAAATTTAGAAAAGATAATAAAGGCACCATAGAAGGATAGAAAAGGCCAAGCAAGTTGAGATAGAGCATGCTAGAGGGGTTATTGTCAAATATAGTTATGAGGAGGAGATAAAACACACCATAGGGTTTGCTGCTAATTATGAAAACAAGGAGGACAAGGAGTGTGCCAGAGGGGCTGTAGCTGATAGTATTAAGGATAAGGAGATAAATGAAAACCCACTACCACTAGAGGAATTTCTTACAAATGAGAATGTCATTGGGGTACAACTAAACTTAAATATTTGATAGAGAATGTTGAGACTTTGAATAGCCATCTTGATAAGGCAACTAAAATTTTGTCTAGATTAGAAAATAGATCAAAGATTATGTTGTGTCTAGAGAATCATTAGAAGAAGAGATTGGAAGCACTAGTGCTAATCTAGGGCATGAAAGCATAGATACTCCATCATTTGAATTATTGACTCAAACACCACAGTTTGAACCTAATTTGTCAAATCTGAGGGTTACGGTTAATGAGGGATTTGAGGAATCATTAACACCCTTTACAAAATTTAAAACTCAGGACCTCAGTGTGGAGTATCTAGATAAAGTGGTAAGTATGAGCAACTTGTAGAATTACAAAAAGGATAAAATGATGAAAGATTGTAAATTAAAGGAAAGAGAGAAGAATGTGGAAGAAGAAGTAGAAAACATTTTCAATGACTTAGTCATGGATACAATTGAAACAAGCGATGAAGGATGGGAAGATATGGTATTATTTAATGAAACATGTCATTAACTAATGAGAAGTTATATCCTAACTTAAAATGTTCTTTTGAAGAGTTGAACCCCCCTAACAAAGAGTCATCTCTTGTGCTAGCTAAGACAATGAGAGTTATTTCAAAAGGTATATTTAGTGATTCTAGTTAGATAAGGGAAAAAAAAACATCAAGAATTCTTGAGTGGTTGTAAAGAAGTACTGGGAAGTAATTTATTTGATATAGAACTAGGAAGAGATAAAGGGAGAAATATGAAACTAGTAAGACAATAGAAGTATAGCAAGAAAGTTATGTCATTAAAGGACCAAAAACATACAAATTCAAAAATAGAGGACAAATTTTATTCACACCAATACCAACAACTCAGAGGAACCAAATATTACCATGGATCACACAATGCAGCTACCGGTCTTTAGAAAAGATACAATTAATGCATCTAAACATATCTTGTCCTAGATTCTACATGGGGGAGGAATGGGACTTGAACCAAATAGGCTAAGTTATATGATTTTGTAGGCACATTAAGACATGACACATTGAAATGGTATATGACGAGTGGCCATAGAATGATAACAAATGGAAGGACATCATGGGGGAATTCCTCTTTAATTTTGAATCTCTGAAACTTCCATCTAAAATTGTCAGTAAAATGAGAGAAATGATGCAAGAAGAAGGAGAAAGTATCAAATAATATGACCGTTGGTTTAAGGAAGTAGTGTGGAAGATGGAGGAACCCCTCACTAAAAAATAATGAATTGAATTGTTCATTTTGGACTAATACCTAAGTACAAGACTACATTAGATGGTAGAATATTTGAAACCTATTAAAGTGTGGTAGAATTAACATTTCAAGTTGAAGGCCAACCTTCGAGGAGAAAGAATAAAGAAGTAGAAAATAAAGAAATGGAAAAGATGAGATTAGAGTTAGAACAATTAAAAATAAAATATGAAATATTGGAAAAAGGAAAAAATAATTTGTTAAAGTGTGTATTGTGGGATTTGTGGTTAATGGGATGAACATGAAATTGATGATTGCCCATCCCTTTTATTTAGGGTAAGAGATGAAGAAGAAGAACAAGAACCATGGTATAGTCATTGTGGAGAAAGTAATTATCCTATTCACAAAGGTATGGAAAGAGTAAAGGGACTATTAGAAAGACCATTCCACACCCAAGACCATGGACGCAAAAACCCTACCTAGAAAACACAACACACCATCCATGCAATACAATACACCCTACCCCAAATTATGAATGAACAACCCTCTACTAGCTACCTGTTGAATGAAAATATAGGTTATTACACCAATTACAGAGGAGGATATGGTAGAGGTATAGGCCACAAATAGATGTTGGCATGATGTTTTGTCATTGATGTCAAAGGTTAGGTTGAGAAGTTGTCATTGTTGGTAGAATGTTCATGGTGTTGATTTGATGATAGTATGCTTGATGGAGTTGCTCATATGATCAGATGGATTCATGTCTGTATGATGTATTCAGATGGAGGTTCTTATTCATATCATAATCATGCTTCAAAGGAACAGGCTTATCAAAGGTTCACATGATGCACAATGCCAAGTTTTATGTGGTGCCAAGTTTCATCTGGACATGACGTTATGCTCATATCATTCTCCTAATCAGTTGGATGGAAGATTTCATATTGGTTGATGTTGTCACATTGACCAAGAACACAACATTCATGCTCTTTGTTACATTGATCTCAGGTTGCCAAAATCATGAGGATTAGTCATCTTGTTTGTGTTGGTTATAGATGATTTGATAGGTGGTGATACATCTCTAATCAAAATACCTTTATGATGTCGAGAAAATCTTCATTCAAATATGTTCAATGTTATATCAAAGGATCATTTTTTTTTCTCATTAGGGGTTCTTTTTGGTCCTATGTCTTTCCTAAAACCTAAAATCATTTGCTAAGATCTAGTAAAAAAGCCCTAAACACCCGTCACTCTAAAAGCATTTGCTTTTATTCTATTTAGAAGGTAACCTAGGATCTCAAGTCATATCACTAAAGGGCACTATCTAAAGAGTCATTAAGTCATTACTTCTAACCAGCCACTTTGATCTGTCACCTTCTCTTCCAGTCACCTAAGCGCTCAAACGAAGATCAAAGACAGTCTTTAAAAGTTGTGAAGGCGGCAACTTAGTCATCGATGGTCTGAATTCAAATTTATTTCAAATTCATAATGAACCTGTGTATGGGTAAAAGTTGATGGGAAGACTATATCATTGAGCCCTAACTATTCCAAATCAGTTATGAACTGAATCATCGGTGATCTCTAGGGCCAGTCTTTTTGTCTTTGGACTCTGCATGCTGTTTTAAATGAAGAGGGTTGGTGATTTGAATTTAAGAAGGCAATGTCTACACACTCATACGTGGAATGCCTATGTTTGAATGAAGAGAAAGGAAAACTTGAACAAATGATTAAATACAGTATGGGAGTAGAAGATCAAGCACAGTATGGTGTTTTCTTTATCTGACAATATTCATGAAGTTTTGGTTTAATTGGAAATCCTGAATAATTAGAGTGTGATTTGAATAAGAGTTGCTTGTTCTAATGACGGATTTAGTCTTGATCAATCTATGAGCAAAAGTGATTACTCTGTTCATATGAACATAAGTATAGAACTTGTTTATATCTATAATCTATACAAGAGTGTTGTGGTCCTTGTGATTGTATTCATTATATCATCTATCTACTCATCCAAAGGAAGTCATATGTGAGGCCGATTATTTTCACTTCCCTATTTTGATCATTTTATATTTTAGTTGATGACATTATTAGACTTTGAAAGACTATTATTTCCATTATGCAGATTAGATTATAGCTACGGACTTTAATTTGGCATTGATTAGACATGTGGTGATTTGATGTGATCATATTTTGATGTTATGATGATGTTAGATATATGCAATATAGTTGATGATTATTGACGTGATTTCAAGTTCATTATGTGGATATATTATTTGATGATGATTATGAGACATTAGATAGAAAATGTAGTTTTAATATTAAATTATGTTGTAAATGATTAATGTTTTATGCAATGACATGAATTTAATTTTAGTTGCTTCAGCTATGATTATCCGTGATGTGATTGACACTTGATCTAGTTATGCAGGATGATATTCCCAGGCCACGAGAAACTGGAGGTAGTGTTCACACATATGTTATTCCCTATGAAACCAATCCATTCTCAAGAGGTATGAGGATCACGTGTGATCAGATGTTGCTTGCGTGCATGCGTAATTTATTTATTTTGGCCTAGTGACCCCTTTCTTAGTTGATTTATATCATGTGTTGTATATTTATAATTGTTTTACACCACTTGGTATTATTTTTATTTATGGACCATTTAAAGTGAATTTATGCATCCCTAGGTGTACCTTAGTGTCCCAAACTTAACTTAGGTGGTAACCCTTGGGTCTAGGGTCAATTTTGACTAACTAAATCTTAGGGTAACTCACTTTTGGTCACTCTAAACTGGGGTTTAGTCAAAGTGACGAATTTTGAAATGGCTAAGGGTGGGAGATGAGTCATGCTTTGGGAAAGATCGATCTCCCTTCCCAAAGTTTGGGGATCCCTTCACCAAGAAGACTTGGGAGGTCTTCAAGACTCCCAAGTGTGTGGGATCTCCCTACAAGACTCTCACACATGTGTGAGAGCATCTTGGAGGGAGATGGCTCTCTTGGAGAATAAGAGGATGCCATATGGCATCCCTTATCCTCGTGGAGGCTTGAAGGGAATTACCACCTCACCGCTTGGTCTCTCACACATGTGTGAGAGTACAAGTGGATAAGGTGAGGGATAGAATGGAATTGGAGGGTGACACTTGTCACCCTCACACTCCTTCTCCCTTGCAAGTGGCATGGGATGAGGAAGGAGAAGGTGACAGCTGTCACCTTCTCATTCCTCAAGGACAAATTGGAAGGCCTATATTACCTCCTCTTAGAGAGGAGTGTGGTGTTGTTCTTTTTTTAGAAATTTTCTTCTATTCTGGGTGGTTTTGAGAGTGTTAGAGAAATTTGGAGAGTTGGAGAAATTTTTGGGAAGCTTGGAGATCTTCATACAACGTGCTTCCATTTTAGGGCTTTTGAAGGTAAGCTCCATGGCTATGGCTATTACCCTTTTTGCTTATGTTATTTCTTTTTGTGTATGTGGTTGAAAATTAAGTGTGTTGTTGTTTTATTTTTGTGTGGGATGGGTGTGGTGAGAGCACCTCCATTTTGGAGGAAAGGCTCAAATAGTTTGGGGTAGGGGAGAGTGAACCTCCTCGAGGTCATCCCCTTTGTGTTGCACTATTTATAGCCTAGAGGGCATCATATGGAGTTTGGGGAGTATTTTTTATTTTGGCATGAGTGCCATAGTGATTCTTGAGCATGGTGGAAAAAATTGTTTGGCTTGAGGCCTTGGGATTTTTGTGTTTCATGGAGTTCTTGGGGTGGCCTCTTGAGTTGAGGGGTCCACTTCCCTACCCCCTTCAAACTCAATTTATTGAGTTTTGTTTGTGCAAATCCATGGGAGTGAAGTTTTGTGTGTTTGAAAAATGTCTTTTGTTATGGTTTGTGTGTGTGCAAAATTGTGTGAATCCTACCTCCCTAGCTCGGGGGTGACCCCCGTAGCAGGTCTATGGTAGGGAGGAGGGCATTCCTTCATGGCTTGGTTCCCCATTGTTGTGTTGTTTATTGTAGGTATTTAGTTGAAGAAAATGGAGCTTGGTGAAGTCTATTTTTGATGTTTTGGCATTACTTTTGGTTGGCTGCTTTTGAGCCATGGCATTAGAGGCCTCATTGTAATTTTTGTCAAATTATTACTATTCTTTGTGTTGGCTGTATAAGGAAATCTAATGTGAGCAATCCTTATTGTTTATTCAAAAAACTGTCATTAATTTATGCTGTTATGTTTACATGTTTATGGAGAAAGGCAATAGAAGATATAAGTTGTTCTCATATTATTTAAAAAAAAAATAGACAAACAGTGCTGTTGGAAATGAGTTTTAGAATAGTTAAATGTGTTTTGTTCCCACTTTTATGCTTATGATTTTGTTAAAAAAAAATTGGTGTCCAAACTAGATTTTATGCTCATAAGTAATGAAGTTTTGTTTTGACTGTGAAATTACTGTAAAAGGAAAAGATAGTTGTATATGGAATGACTTACTCAAAAAAAAAATATAGGGTATTCTGTTTTACTTAAACTCAGTAAAAAAAAATAGCAATCATGGACTAATTATTGTTTTAGAAAAGAAAAATAAAAAATGCTATATTTCTGGCTCAATTTAAGTTGCAAATCTAGTCATATTCCTCCTTGGATGCATATATATATATATATATATATATATATATATATATATATATATATATTCTTATCTGGTTTATAAACATGTTTTGTGCTATTGCTGAAATTGAGCAAGTAGGGAATATACAACTGAATGTATATATATAAGTATACACATATACATCTGCTATTTTTTAAAAAACTACTTTAATAGCTTATAAGAACCAGACATTATTTTAAACCATACCGAACCCTAAATATACCCCACAGTTTTGGGTGCTGTTTGACACAACATTTTATTCAAAAAAAAAGAAATGAAATGGGAGGACGGCTGACTGACTGCCGCCCTACCAAGCTTCCTTGTGGCTTTGTTACTGGTGGCGGGGTGAGGGGGGGACGATCCCTCCACCCACCTCCCACTATATAGTGGGGGGTGGGTGGGAGGACCCCCCTCCCCCTTTTTTATTTTCTTTTAAACACTAACAGACGCGCCATGAGGAGGGCTGTCCACCCTGGTCCAGTTTGGCCGCCGCCACTCTTACCCTACCTTCATAGATCCATTCAGATCTACAATACCCTCCGCTTATCAATCATTACTACTTGTATTTCTAGGTAAATATATACATGTGTATATATCTCAAGTGCTATGGAATTATATAAAAGAAAACATCTTCAGATTCACAATACATAAATAAGCTTGTTAAAAAAAAGGAAAAAAACCCCAATGTGTTTATAATGAAAATATACCTTTGGTTATATTCCATGGCAGCCATGGAGGGTAGATCTTCACCTGCAAAAGAACAAAAAAAAACAAGGGAGGCAATAGAACAAGAGAAAAACACAACTAGAGAGGAGAAGAGAAAAGAACAAGTTAGAGTTTCCATAAAGAAAATTATAAAATATGTTTAGGGCAACTCTTTTAGAAAACTAATATAATAATGAAATAGGGTTGAATGGGATGTGAGGATAATTGTTTTGTTATTTATTTTAAATTCCTTTTTTTCGTCATCCTTTGTGCACGAGAAATCTTAATTCCCTCCCTTTTGGCCTTGGGTCATTTTGGTTTGTTTGACTTCTTGTGGTTGTTTTATTGATTTAATATTTATTTGAGGTTTTGATTTAATGCCTTGTGGAGATTTATTTTAGTGGTTTTAATATTTATCTTGGGGTTTGGATTTTATTCCTTGTTAGAATGTTATTTGGTGGGATGATTTATCCCTTAAAGTATTATATTTACTTTGGGCATTTATATTTATTTTCTTGTGTTTTTAAATTAATGTTGTGGGAGATCTTTTATTGAAGTTAATTTTATTTTAATCAATTTCATTCCTGAGGGGATAATTTAATTATTCCACTTTTAATTATTTTAACGTGAGTCAATTAATAAATATGATTGTTGAAGTTATATTTATTAATGGACTTGACTATTGAATTTTATTTGGTCATTTATTATTTTAATTCAAATTTTATAATTTTGTTGAGTGATCCATTTATTTAACCTTGGAAATTTTATTTTATTTTCTTTACAATTATTTATTTTAATTTTTGCATTAATTTCTTCTTAGAGATCTCTTTTAAAAAAATTTATTTCAATTATTGGAAACACGTTATGCTGTCAAATTTTTCCTAGGTTTTAGGGTTTCATTTTTATAGCATTTTTGTGACATCATTTAATCACTCCATTTTATCATGCGACCATCTGATCTTTTGATGCTTTTTTATTATTCAATTTTTATTTATGCATTAGAGTAGGGTTTGATTTCGATTCAAATGAAATCACCTCTCTCACCTAGGAAGCATAGGGTTCAAATTAAATCTGTTCTAACCCTAGAAGTGGTGCACATTGCATCACATAACCCTCTAGTCGACTTTCATCATGCAGGGGATTACGTAGGTAGACGCACTTCCCCAAATATGTTTGACTTGTTTACGCCTTAGGCATTTTTCCATCAAGCACACAGTCACGTGCGAGGGGGTTTCTAGGGTCACACAGAGAAGTTTTTGTTATTTCGTGTCATGACCACATGATATGTGTGTTCCGTGTTGTGACCGCATGGGAAATGTGGGCATGACATTTGGTATCAGAGCCCAAGTTTAAACACTGGGCTTGTTTTGGGCACATTATTATTCTGCAAGTTTGATTAATTTGTAATTACCTCATTTTTGTAGGATGCCTCCTCAACGAGTTCAGCGAGCACGATCCCGCCACACTGCATCCGCTGAGATGCATAGTGATTCTTTAGCTAAGGGTCAGGCACCGTAGGCCCCACAGATACCACAGGCACCACCGGCACCACTGGCACCACCGATCCTACCTATATTAGATATTGTAGGCACTACAGGCAATGTTAGATAGACTACCACCAGCCGCAATTGAGCCGCGCATAGAACCACATGTTGAGCCCCGTGTTGATCCATGAGAGGAGCCACACATGGAGTCATGAGAAGAGTCATGTGTGGAGCCTTGCGTCAAGCCGCGAGAGGCAC
Organism: Cunninghamia lanceolata; assembly: GCA_027924645.1. Classification (NCBI taxonomy): domain Eukaryota; kingdom Viridiplantae; phylum Streptophyta; class Pinopsida; order Cupressales; family Cupressaceae; genus Cunninghamia; species Cunninghamia lanceolata. The sequence continues at coordinate 127,968 of BSBN01001399.1, forward strand.
CACGTGTGGAGCCATATGTTGAGATACCAGATACGATGGTGAAGGAGGTTGGATCAGCCTATAGGGCCCATAGCAGGAGCCCTCCATGTCATGCTAGGCATGAGGAGGCAGTGCGAGTGGAGAAGATTGTTCATAGGCCTTATGATTATTATGCAGATGAGCCTATTAGAGGGCACAGAGATCAAGGAGACCCCATTAGGGATTTATTGAGGCTTAATCCACTTACTTTTGTTGGGACTACAGAGGGTGTTAAGGCTGAGGCCTGGCTCATCAGTCTAGATAGATACTTTGTGTTGCATCCTTACGAGGGAAACACGAAGGCACATGTGGTAGTCCACATGTTACGAGATGCAGCAGCTACTTGGTGGCACATTGGGGAGTGCAAGCGCCATCTATCATTAGACACACTCACATGGGAGACTTTCATTAAGCACTTCAATGTGTGATATTTATAAGATCACTACAGATAGCGTCTCATAGAAGAGTTTCATGACCTTCAGTAGAGAGGGCTCACTGTTGCTCAGTATGAGGATAGATTCACCGAGTTGTCTCAATATGCAGAGTATCTCCATGACGAGAAACTCCTGGTTCATAAGTTTATCAGAGGATTGAACCATAGTATAGCAGGGCCTGTACACATGGCAGACCCTTAGACATTAAGTGATGCTACCGAGAAGGCATACATAGCTGAGGAGATACAGGGATGAGGGCAGAGTTCATGCCCTCAGTTTCAGGATCGTGGTCAGCAACAACATCAGCAGAGTTACCATAGACCACCACCGCCACCTCAGAGAGGAGGATTTAGTTTCGCATCCTTACCTCCTAGGCCCCCACAGTAGTAGCAGCAGAGATGGGGGCATAATCAAGGTTGGTAGTAGTAGGGCCCATGCAGAGATCAGAGGCAACAGGGACCACTTGCGAGACCCGCGAGGTCACAATAGTCATACAGGGGTTCACAGGTAGATCTGGATAGCAGCAGTCGAGTAGGACTCATACTGGATAGGTACAAGCTAGGGGCCCATGTTATGTATGTGGTGGAGTGGGATATCTAGCTAGAGAGTATCCGCAAGGCTTTATAGCAGGGGTAGCCTCGTGCAGAAGGATCAGAGCAGACGGTTGGAGATATGGGTAGGTCCCACCGTATGTTTGTAGCGGTTGATAATCACCAAGCTAATTTTCATGCATCAGTGATTGAGACATCAGGTATGATAGGGGGTGTCCCCATTTCTATTCTTTTTGACTCTGGTGCTACTGACTCTTTCATGTCTCCATTGTTAGTGGAGCGTTGCAGGCTGGTGGCCTCTAGGCAGGGTGATAGGTGGGAGGTTGAGTTTGTTGCAAGTATGAGGTGAGCCAATGTTGTCATTGATGTCAACATACTCATATTGCATTGACAAGAAGGATTGGATGAGCTGTGTGCTAAGGATATTGAGAAAATTAGCCTTAGTCAGGAACAGTGAAGAACCGTGATGAGAAGAAGGAAAATGTATTGTATAGGTTGAGAATCGGAGGATGCGGATTAAAGGGTTTGTAGATATGAGTCTTGAGATGCTTCAGTTAAGATTTCAGAGGTCCACATGAAGATCTGAAGGAGTTGTGACTGTCGGTGTAGAACCGGTTCCGGCAAGTATTCAGAGGTGACAGAGGATCACAAAAAGGTCCGGTGAGGTCCGGAACTGTATAATCCTAATCTGCGGATTGGAAGGAGTCTTTGGGATGTCCTTGTGATGTGCCATCTCAAGTTGTGTATGATTTGGAGGTCCGAAAGTACCTCTTGCATTATGACAGTGGCGACAGACAGTGTTCTTGAAGTTCCGGATAAGGAAGAGAAGAGATTCCAGTAAGTAAAGAAAGTGCGGATGTACCTGGTCATTCAGGCAGGCTTGTGAAGGTTCTTGGATCATGTTGAGGTTGTGTTGTTGGTCTGTATTGATAGTAGAGCCCAGAATTGAAGTTATTCTTCCGGATGAAGTTCTTGCTCTATTTAGCCGACCGGATGAGTTGTTCATCCTGCGAATGTTCTTATGGTGGCCGACCGGATGTGTTATTCATCTTGCGGATACTCTTATGGTTGTTTGCTGACTTAGATGTTTGTTCCTAAGTCGATGTCTTGTATAAATAACGGTTTGTGAGTTCATTTCGAAGTGTGGATTGTGTGGATGAGTGTGGTATAGCGAAGAGAAGTGCAAAAGGCAGAGCAGAGGTTTTTGGGCTTAAATGGAACTGATCCGGACATGGTAGAGATGTCATTCTCCAGTTCAAGATTGTGATTCTTATCACTTTGTAGATAGTGTGTCTCCTTGTAGGCAGTGAGCCTCTTTGTGAGCAGTGTGCTCGGGCAGTGAGCCCTAATTGGCAAGTGCCATTCTTTTTTTCTTATTCTTCTAACAGAGAATAATCCTTGGGTTAATCACCCCGTGGTTTTTCCCTTAACCGGGTTTTCCACATCAAAATCTTGGTGTTCAATGTGTTGATGTTTATCTGCTCTTGTGTTTATGTATTATGCTTTCATGGATGATTAATTGATATGCTGTTAACTAACAACGAAGAATCAAGTGTTTGAAAGAACAAGAAGTTTTATACAACTGATTCACCCCCCCCTCTCAGTTGTATGCCTTAAATCCAACAATTGGTATCAGAGCCAAGTTCCTCTGAAAGGAGCTTAACCGCTTGAGGAGATCCAGGATGTCGTCATACAAGAAGGATAGTTCAAAGTTCGATGGAACCAACTTCACTCTCTGGAAAGGTCGCATGAAGTGTCACTTGGAATGTATGGGAAAAGCATACTTGGCTATGGTCTCAAAACCATATGTACCTCCACAAGGTGGTCCGACAACTCTGAATGCAATCACAGATGCTGAAAATAATCTGTGGACCAAGGAAGCCCTACTAAGCGCATTGAATGATTCAGATCTCTCAAATGTTATTGACCTACCAACTGCATATGAGATCCTGACTAAACTGAAACTTCTGTATGAAGAAGATGAGTTTGTCAAAAGTGCAAAGTTGCAAAGTCTAAAAGGGAAATTTGAAAGATTGAAGATGAGAGATGATGAAAACATCACTACCTTTATGCCAAGAGTGAATGAGCTGGTATGTGGAATTAGAAATGCTGGTGGAACTCTAGATGAAAATGAGATTGTCTGCAAAATCCTAAGATCCCTTCCTGCTGTCTACAAAATCAAGGTTGCTGCCATTGATGAATTCAGAGCCCACACAACTATTACAAGAGAACAACTGGCTGGCAAACTAGCTGCATTTGAAATGACCGAGTTTGGAGATGATCCTCCCAAGACTGAATCTGCTTTCAAAGCCAGTGCCTATGTGAAAGGCAAACAGAGATTTGATCCGGGAGAAAACTCATCAAGGAAGATGTCATGGTATGATCAAGCAAGAAGAGACATGGAAGAAGAAGAAGCAGAAACAGCTCAACTTGAAGCCCTCATTGCAAAGAGACTGCCAAGAGGATCCGGTAAGTATGAAGGAAAACTACCCTTTAAGTGTTTCAACTGCAATAAGATTGGTCATTTTGCTTCAAGATGTCCGGAAAGATCTGCAAGGTCTAATACTAACAGACAAAGGTTTCAAAAGAACTGCTATTATGTTCATGAAGAAGATGACAATGAAGGAGTAACAGATGATGAATCAGAACTAGAAAGCAAATCCGGAAATGAATGGGTGTTTATTGCCATCAAGGAAGAAGATTCAATATCCTCTGAATCTGTCAATCACAAGGTTGTGGAAAGAGCTTTGGCTGCTCAAGTGGAAGAAAAGGATGATTGGGTTATTGATAGTGGATGTTCTCACCATATGACTGGTGACAAGAATAAGTTCTTAGATTTGGAAAGGTATGAAGGAGGAATGGTAAAGTTTGGTGACAATTCTGCTGGCAGAATCAGAGGTAGGGGAACTATTTCCTTTGATGGAAAGAGCAAAACAGGTAATGTACTATATGTTGAAGGATTGAAGCACAATCTTCTCAGTGTTGGTCAGTTAGTGGACAAAGGCTATGATCTCCGGTTCAAGAATGGAAAATGCAGAATCTTTACAAGCTCCGGAACTGAAATTGCATCCGGTGCTCAAACGAAAGGTAATATCTTTCATCTGGTTGGTTCAAACAAAAGTTGTCTGTTTGCTCAAGTTGATCAGAGTTGGTTATGGCATAGAAGAATGTGTCATGTGAATTTTGATAACATCATCAAGATAAGCAATATCCAGGCTGTAAGAGACCTTCCAAAATTGGTGAAACCTACAAATAGTTTGTGCAAAGAATGTCAGCTAGGTAAACAGAGCAGAGTCTCTTTCAAAAGCAAAGATCAGTCTTCTACCGGATTGTTGGAATTAGTACATACTGATCTCTGTGGTCCGACAAGAATCAAGAGTCTGCAAGGTGATAGATATTTCATGTTTTTAATTGATGATCATTCCTGGATGATGTGGGTTACCTTTCTAAAAGAAAAATTAGAAGCATTTGAGAAGTTCAAAATCTTCAAAGCTATGGTAGAGAATCAAACCGGATTGAAACTAAAGTGTCTAAGGTCTGATAGAGATGGTGAATTTACATCTGGTGAGTTCATTGACTTTTGTGAGAAGCAGGGTATAAGGAGACAATTATCTGCTCCTAGGACTCCACAGCAGAATGGAGTAGTTGAAAGAAAGAACCGGACCATCCAGGAAGCTGCCAGGACAATGATGTTGGAAGAAAATGTTCCTCAGATGTTTTGGAAAGAAGCTATCAGCACTGCAGTCTACACTCTCAATCGAGTTCAAATCAGAAACAACACTGGTAAGACCCCCTATGAACTCTAGTTTGGTATCACTCCTACTGTGAAATATTTCAGAGTATTTGGTAGCAAGTGTTATATTAAAAGAGATGAAGATCTAGGAAAGTTTGATGCTAGAAGTGATGAAGGAATTTTCTTGGGCTACTCCACTCAAAGCAAAGCATACCAGTGTTACAATAAGAGATTGAGGAAGATGATAGAAAGCACCAATGTGAAAGTTGATGGAGGAATTGAGAAGCCTTCAAGATTTTATGAGTTTGATGAAGATGATCAAGATGGTGTTCAGGTTCAAGGGACTCAATCCCCTCTGGTAAGTCAGAATCAACTTGATCCAGTAAATCAGGAAGAAGAAATAGGTCAGAATGAACCTGATCAAGGAGCAACAGTGCAGGATATTCCCAAAATTCCAAGGTATGTAAGACTAAACCACTCTGAAGATCAGATCATAGGTGACATAAGCAAAGGTGTGCAAACTAGAAGGAATGTTGCTCAAAATCAGGATGAATGTTGTCTGATTTCAAAGATTGAACCTAAAACAGTAAATGAAGCCTGCAATGATGAAAACTGGACTAAAGCAATGAAAGATGAATTAATGCGAATTGAGAAAAATCATACTTGGGATCTTGTTCCCAGACCTAGAGACAGGAATGTGATTGGAACCAAATGGGTCTTCCGGAACAAACTGAATGAAACTGGTGAAGTTATCAGAAACAAAGCTAGATTGGTCTGCAAAGGCTACTCTCAAATAGAAGGAATTGACTTTGAAGAGACCTTTGCTCCGGTGGCAAGAATTGAAGTAGTTAGATTATTTCTTGCATTTGCTGCCTTCAAAGACTTCAAGGTATATCAGATGGATGTCAAGTCTGCTTTCCTAAATGGTGATCTGGAAGAAGAAGTTTACATTGAACAACCGGATGGATTTCAATTGTCTGATAATGATGATATGGTTTACAAGTTGAAGAAAGCATTGTATGGACTAAAGCAAGCCCCAAGAGCATGGTATGAAAGGTTGGATAAGCATCTTGTGCAGATTGGATTCAACAAAGGTACTGCTGACAGTAACTTATATTTCAAAATTGTTCATGAAAACATTTTGATTGTTGAAGTGTTTGTGGATGATATCATTTTTGGAGGAAGAGATAGTATGTGCAAAACTTTTGCAAATCAGATGAAAAGTGAGTTTGAAATGTCTATGCTTGGTGAAATGAATTTCTTCTTGGGTCTGTAAATTACTCAAACAAAGAAAGGAATCTTCATTTCTCAGACCAAATATGTGAAAGAATTGTTAAGGAAATATGGTATGGAAGATTCAAAACCAATGAACACTCCCATGGCAACCGGATGTAAGTTGAGCAAAGATGATGACTCCCCAAAGGCAGATCAGACAAAGTATAGATCAATGATTGGTGGATTGTTGTATCTCACTCAGACTAGACCAGATATAATGCAGGCTGTTGGTCTTGTGGCAAGATTCCAGGCTGATCCTAGAGAATCTCATGTTATGGCAATCAAAAGAATTTTTAGATACCTGAAAGGAACAGTTGAGTATGGTCTATGGTACCCTAGAGATCCGGATTTCTCTCTTCATGCTTACACAGATGTAGATTGGGCAAGAGATGTGGATGACCGAAAGAGCACTAGTGGTGGAGCATTCTTTTTGGGGAAGAGATTGGTTTCTTGGCTAAGCAAGAAACAAGATGCAATATCTCTGTCTACAAATGAAGCAGAATACATTGCAGCAGTAGGTAGTTGCACTCAAATCTTATGGATGAAGCAGATGCTAAGAGACATTAAAGTTGAATATGAGGAGCCTATCACAATTTTCTATGATAATTCAAGTGCAATTAATATTTCTAAGAATCCGGTATTGCATTCTAAGACTAAGCACATATCTATCAAGTTTCACTTTTTGAGAGAACAAGTGAACAAGGAAGAAGTCAGATTGGAGTATGTTCCCTCAAAGGATCAGATTGCAGATATCTTTACTAAACCTCTTCCCAAGGACTCTTTTGAATATCTCCGGGAGAAGTTAGGGGTCATGGCCCCTCCAGTGATGAACTAGGATGCACTGATGTGCATCAGTCCGGTGGATATCACAGTCATATCTTGTGATCCGGATTGATGATGGGGAGCTGCAACTAAGGGGGAGCAGCTGGTATGATTCTGATGTATGAGAATTGCAAGTATGAGCCATTTGCCATTGATGTCAAAGGGGGAGAGAAGACATGTGAAAAACAAGTGGTTGATGATCAAAGGGGGAGCAGTAAAGGAAGAGAAGACATGTGAAAAGTTGTTGTTGATAGGGGGAGCTGTGACAGAAAGGAGAAGTTCTTGTCTTGATGGTTTTTCACATCATATGTTGCCATCAATGACAAAGGGGGAGATTGTTGCACGTATGAGGTGAGCCAGTGTTGTCATTGATGTCAACATACTCATATTGCATTGACAAGAAGGATTGGATGAGCTGTGTGCTAAGGATATTGAGAAAATTAGCCTCAGTCAAGAATAGTGAAGAACCGTGATGAGAAGAAGGCAAATGTATTGTATAGGTTGAGAACCAGAGGATGCAGATTAAAGGGTTTGTAGATATGAGTCTTGAGATGCTTCAGTTAAGATTTCAGAGGTCCGCATGAAGATCTGAAGGAGTTGTGGCTGTCGGTGTAGAACCGGTTCCGGTAAGTATTCAGAGGTGATAGAGGATCACAAAAAGGTCCGGTGAGGTCCGGAACTGTATAATCCTAATCTGCAGATTGGAAGGAGTCTTTGGGATGTCCTTGTGATGTGCCATCTCAAGTTGTTTATGATTTGGAGGTCTGGAAGTACCTCTTGCATTATGACAGTGGCGACAGACAGTGTTCTTGAAGTTCTGGATAAGGAAGAGAAGAGATTCCAATAAGTAAAGAAAGTGCGGATGTACCTAGTCATTTAGGCAGGCTTGTGAAGGTTCTTGGATCATGTTGAGGTTGTGTTGTTGGTCCGCATTGATAGTAGAGCCCAGAATTGAAGTTATTCTTCCGGATGAAGTTCTTGCTCTGTTTAGCCGACCGGATGAGTTGTTCATCCTGCGAATGTTCTTGTGGTGGCCGACCGGATGTGTTATTCATCTTGCGGATACTCTTATGGTTGTTTGCTGACTTAGATGTTTGTTCCTAAGTCGATGTCTTGTATAAATAACGGTTTGTGAGTTCATTTCGAAGTGTGGATTGTGTGGATGAGTGTGGCATAGCGAAGAGAAGTGCGAAAGGCAGAGCAGAGGTTTTTGGGCTTAAATGGAACTGATCCGGACATGGTAGAGATGTCATTCTCCAGTTCAAGATTGTGATTCTTATCACTTTGTAGACAGTGTGTCTCCTTGTAGGCAGTGAGCCTCTTTGTGAGCAGTGTGCTCGGGCAGTGAGCCCTAATTGGCAAGTGCCATTCTTTTTTTCTTATTCTTCTAACAGAGAATAATCCTTGGGTTAATCACCCCGTGGTTTTTCCCTTAACCGGGTTTTCCACGTCAAAATCTTGGTGTTCAATGTGTTGATGTTTATCTGCTCTTGTGTTTATGTATTATGCTTTCATGGATGATTAATTGATATGCTGTTAACTAACAATGAAGAATCAAGTGTTTGAAAGAACAAGAAGTTTTATACAACTGATTCACCCCCCCTCTCAGTTGTATGCCTTAAATCCAACAGAGTTGGCCTCAAGGGCCAAGATGTTCGTAGATGCCTTAGTCCATGACTGTGAGATATCTTTGGGACCCTTTGCCATAGTATGTGACCTTAGAGTTATGACATTAGGATCCTACGATGTAGTTTTGGGTATGGACTGGCTTGCAGCTCATTGAGCCAAGCTAGATTGTCAATGATATCTGCTCAGCAACTTAAGTGTTGCATGCAGAAGGGATGCCAAATGTTTGTTACTATAGTGAGTGACAGATCAGATGATGAGCCTGAGGCATCTTTGGATGACCATCCCATCCTGAGAGAGTTTGCGGATGTGTTTCTAGTAGAGTTACTAGGGATGCCACCCTGTTGTGAGGTAGACTTTCATATTGACTTAGTTCCAGGTACTGAGCCAGTGTCTCGTGCACCCTACAGGATGACCACTCATGAGCTCATAGAGCTCAAGTTATAGCTTGAGGACTTGCTCGAGAAGGGGCACATCCGATCAAGCATTTCACCTTGGGGTGCTCCTATCATCTTTGTGAAGAAGAAGGATGGGTCTCTTCGATTATGCATGGATTATAGGCAGTTGAATAAGGTGATGTGGAAGAACCATTATCCTCTACCCAGGATTGATGATCTCTTCGATCAGATGCAGGGAGCCAGGGTGTTCTCTAAGATTGACTTGAAGTCCGGTTACCATTAGTTGCATATCACAGAGGTGGATAGCCATAAGACCACCTTCTGGACTCAATATGGCCACTATGAGTTCATTGTGGTCCCCTTTAATTTGACGAATGCCCCTACAGTGTTCATGAGTCTCATGAACGGGGTGTTCCATACCTACTTGGATAAGTTCATGATTATTTTCCTCGATGACATATTGACCTATTCACAGACCAGGGAGGAGCATGAGGAGCACCTACGTTAGGTTCTACAGTGTTTGAGGGAGCAGAATCTTTATGGGAACTTGGCAAAGTGTGCATTTTTCAAGACAGAGGTACAATACTTGGGGTATATCCTATCTGGCGATGGAATCTCCATAGATCCATTGAAGATCAGGGCTATCAGAGATTGGCCAGCACCCTCCAATGTGACAAAGGTAGGAGTTTTATGGGGTTAGTTGGTTATTACTGTAGATTTGTTGAGAGTTTCTCTCGGATAGCGCACCCCATCACTTCCCTTTAGCAGAAAGGGAAGAGTTTTCCATGGACTGAGTAGTGTGAGAGGGCCTTTGAGGTCCTCAAGGAGCGTCTTACCAGCACTCCCATTTTAGTGGTTCCTGATCATGTAGTGGATTTTATGGTTTGCACAAATGTATCACTTGAGGGTTTGGGAACCGTACTTATGCAAGGTGGTAGAGCAACCGCGTATGAGTCACGAAAGCTCAAGACCCATGAGCTGAACTACTCCACTCATGATTTGGAGCTTGCAGTAGTGGTTCATGCTCTAGTTCGTTGGAGACATTTCTTATTGGGTCATCGTTTTGAGCTTCATTCAGATCATCATAGCCTTTAGTACATATTTTCATAGCTAAATCTGAATGCCCATCAATGGCATTGGATGGAGTTTCTTTGTGAGTATGACTTTGATGTCCACTACATCAAAGGGAAGGAGAATATGGTTGCTGATGCATTGAATCAGAGGTGCCATGGGATCTTGACCTTGAATCTGAATGTGGACTTGAGAGGATGCATTATTCAGCATCTACCTGAGGATGAGTGGTTTCTTCAGGTGCAGCAGGAGATCCATTCACAGAGGGCCCTTGTGGGCAAGTTTGCAGGATACTCACTTGAGGTAGATGGATTACTTCATCATCAACAATGCATCTATGTACCCTGTGCAGGTGACCTATACACTGTAGTGTTATCAGAGGCTCATAGAACACCATATGTGGCACATCCAGGGGTGAAGAAGATGCATGCCAATCTACAACAACTGTACCATTAGGCAGGTATGAGATGAGATATTACAGAGTTTGTTGCTCGATGCCTTGAGTGCCAGAGGGTCAAGGCTGAGCATCAACATCCAGTGGGTCTTTTATACCCTCACGAGATACCTGAGTGGAAACAGGACACCATTTCCATGGATTTCATTGTAGTTCTTCCTATGTCTTCACGTCGCCATGATGCCATCATGGTGACAGTTGACAAGTTGACCAAGGTGGCACATTTCTCACCTATATGCACGACGTACAATGCACCAGCAGTGGCGAGAGTATTCTTAGACAATATTGTAAGATTACATGGGGTACCTCGCTGCATCATTTCTGATAGGGATTCAGTGTTCACTTTAGCCTTTTGGAGAGCTTTGCAACAGGCGTTGGGCACACAACTTAACTTTAGCTCCACTTATCACCATGAGATAGATGGACAGATAGAGCGAGTAAATTAGGTGTTGGAGGACATGCTTCGTATGTATGTTATGGACCATCAGTCTAGATGGGAGGAGTATCTGTATCTGGTTGAGTTTCCTACAATAATGGGCATCACAGCTCGTTGGGTATGCCTCCTTTCCAAGCTTTATACAGTAGACCATGTAGGACACCATTGAGTTGGGATCAGATAGAGGACAGGGTTGCCATTGGTCTAGAGTTGGTTTAGGCTATGGAGCAGCAAGTCACACTGATTAGGCAGAGACTTCAGGAGGCACAAGATAGACAGAAGAAGTATGCTGATGCTAAGAGACTTGATCAGAGCTTCTCGGTGGGTGATAGAGTATTCCTTAGAGTGCGGCCACACAAGAGTCCAATCCATTATGGAAAGGGCTCTAAGCTTGCACCACGGTTTGTAGGAGCATTTGAGATCTTGGAGCAGATAGGATCTATAGCCTACCATCTAGCATTGCCACCTAGCCTGTTGTGTATCCACGATGTCTTTCATATTTCTATATTATCTGATTTATCTCATGTATTGGACTGGAGTGTTCTATAGGTCGAGGTAGATGGGCAGTTGGCTTTGGAGCCAATTTGCATATTGGCTCATCAGACGCTTGGCCTTCAAAGTCGAGAGCTAGACTAGGTTAGGGTCTAGCGGGATCGTTATGATGATGTCATAGCTACTTGGGAGGATGCAACCAGTTTGAGGGTACTCTATCCTCACCTTTGATGACTTCCAGGAGGAAGTTCAGTCTTAGGGGGGGAGAATGTGAGGCTGATTATTTTCACTTCCCTATTTTGATCATTGTATATTTTAGTTGATGACATTATTAGACTTTGAGAGACTATATTTTCCATTATGCAGATTAGATTATAGCTCCTGACTTTGGTTTGACATTGATTAGACATGTGGTGATTTGATGTGATCATATTTTGATGTTATGATGATGTTAGATATATAAGATATAGTTGATGATGATTATTGACATGATTTCAAGTTCATTATGTGGATATATTATTTGATGATGATTATGAGACATTAGATAGAAAATGTAGTTTTAAAATTAAATTATGTTGTAAATGATTAATGTTGTATGCAATGACATGAATTTAATTTCAGTTGCTTCAGCTATGATTATCCATGATGTGAATGACACTTGATCTAGTTGTGCATGATGATATTCCCAGGCCATGGGAAATTGGAGGTAGTGTTCACACATATGTAATTCCCTGTGAAACCGATCCATTCCCAAGAGGGATGAGGATCATGTGTGATCGGATGTTGCTTGAGTGCATGCTTAATTTATTTATTTTGGCCTAGTGACCCCTTTCTTAGTTGATTTATTTCATGTGTTGTATATTTATAATTGTTTTACACCACTTGGTATTATTTTTTATTTATGGGCCATTTAAAGTGAATTTATGCATCCCTAGGTGTACCTTAGTGTCCCAAACTTACCCTAGGTGGTAACCCTTGGGTCTAGGGTCAATTTTGACTAACTAAACCTTAGGGTAACTCACTTTTGGTCACTCTAAACTGGGGTTTAGTCAAAGTGACGAATTTTGAAATGGCTAAGGGTGGGAGATGAGTCATGCTTTGGGAAAGACCCATCTCCCTTCCCCAAGTTTGGGGATCCCTTCACCAAGAAGACTTGGGAGGTCTTCAAGATTCCCAAGTGTGTGGGATCTCCCTCCAAGACTCTCACACATGTGTGAGAGCATCTTGGAAGGAGATGGCTCTCTTGGAGAATAAGAGGATGCCATATGGCATCCCTTATCCTCATGGAGGCTTGAAGGGAATTGCCACCTCACCACTTGGTCTCTTACACATGTGTGAGAGCACAAGTGGATAAGGTGAGGGATAGAATGGAATTGGAGGGTGACACTTGTCACCCTCACACTCCTTCTCCCTTGCAAGTGGCATGGGATGAGGAAGGAGAAGGTGCCAAGTGTCACCTTCTCATTCCTCAAGGCCAAATTGGAAGGCCTATATTACCTCCTCTTAGAGAGGAGTGTGGGGTTGTTCTTTTTTTGGAAATTTTCTTCTATTCTAGGTAGTTTTGAGAGTGTTAGAGAAATTTGGAGAGTTGCTGAAATTTTTGGGAAGCTTGGAGCTCTTCATAAAACATGCCACCTTTTTAGGACTTTTGAAGGTAAGCTCCATGTCTATGGCCATTACCATTTTTGCTTATGTTATTTATTTTTGTGTATGTGGTTGAAAATTAAGTGTGTTGTTTTATTTTTGTGTGGGATGGGTGTGGTGAGAGCACCTCCATTTTGGAGGAAAGGCTCAACTAGTTTGGGGTAGGGGAGAGTGAACCTCCTCGAGGTCATCCCCTTTGTGTTGCACTATTTATAGCCTAGAGGGCATCATATGGAGTTTGGGGAGTATTTTTTATTTTGGCATGAGTGCCGTAGTGATTCTTGAGCATGGATGAAAAATTTGTTTGGATTGAGGCCTTGAGATTTTTGTGTTTCATGGAGTTCTTGGGGTGGCCTCTTGAGTTGAGGGGTCCACTTCCCTACCCCCTTCAAACTCAATTTATTGAGTTTTATTTGTGCAAATCCATGGGAGTGAAGTTTTGTTTGTTTGGAAAATTTCTTTTGTTGTGGTGTGTGTGTGCCCATCTTGGGGGTGACCCACTAACGAGTCTATGGTAGGGAGGAGGGCATTCCTTCATGGCTTGGTTCCCCATTGTTGTGTTGTTTATTGTAGGTTTTTAGTTGAAGAAAATGGAGCTTGGTGAAGTCCATTTTTTATGTTTTGGCATTACTTTTGGTTGGTTGCTTTTGAGCCATGGCATGAGAGGCCTCATTGTAATTTTTGTCAAATTATTATTATTCTTTGTGTTGGCTATATAAGGAAATCTAATGTGAGCAATCCTTATTGTTTATTCAAAAAACTGTCATTAATTTATGCTGTTATGTTTACATGTTTATGGAGAAAGGCAATAGAAGATATAAGTTGCTGTCATATTATTTCAAAACAAAAAAAGACAAACAGTGCTGTTGGAAATGAGTTTTAGAACAATTAAATGTGTTTTGTTCCCACTTTTATGTTTATGATTTTGTTAAAAAAAATTTGGTGTGCAAACTATATTTTATGCTCATAGCCAATGAAGTTTTGTTTTGATTGTGAAATTACTATAAAAGGAAAAGATAGTTGTATATGGAAAGACTTACTAAAAAAAAAATAGGGTATTTTGTTTTACTTCAACTCAGTAAAAAAAAATATCAATTATGGACTATTTATTGTTTTAGAAAAGAAAAACAAAAAATGCTATATTTCTAGTTCAATTTAAGTTGCAAATCTAGTCATATTCTTCGTTGGATATATATATATATATATCTGGTTTATAAACATGTTTTGTGCTACTGCTGAAACTGAGCAAGTAGGGAATATACAACTGAATGTATATATATAAGTATATACATATACATGTGCTATTTTTTTAAAAACTTCTTTAATAGCTTATAACAACTAGACATTATTTTAAACCATACTGAACCCTAAATATACCCCATGGTTTTGGGTGTTGTTTGACATAGCATTTTATTCAAAAAAAAAGAAATAAAATGGGAGGACGACGGACTGGTTGCCACCCTCCCAAGCTTCCCTATGGCTTTGTTACTAGTGGCGGGGTGAGGGGGGGATGATCCCCCCACCCACCTCCCACTATACAGTGGGGGGTGGGTGGGGGGATCACCCTCCCCCCCTTTTTTATTTTCTTTTAAACATTAACAGTTGTGCCATGGGGAGGGTCGTCGACCCTGGTCCAGTTTGGCCGCCACCACTCTTACCCTGCCTTCATAGATCCATTCGGATCTGCAATACCCTCGGCTTATCAATCATTACTACTCGTATTTGTAGGTAAATATATATGTGTGTATATATCTCAAGTGCTGTGGAATGTTATAAAAGAAAACATCTTTAGATTCACAATACATATATAAGCTTGTTAAAAAAATGGAAAAGAAACCCCAATGTGTTTATAATGAAAATATACCTCTGGTTATATTCCATCGCAACCATGGAGGGTAGATCTTCACCTACAAAAGAACAAAAAAAAACAAGGGAGGCAATAGAACAAGAGAAAAACACAACTAGAGAGGAGAAGAGAAAAGAACAAGTTAGGGTTTCCATAAAGAAAATAATAAAATATGTTTAGGGCAACTCTTTTAGAAAACTAATATAATAATGAAATAGGGTTGAGTGGGATGTGAGGATAATTGTTTTGTTATTTATTTTAAATTGCTTTGTTTTCCTCATCCTTTGTGCACGGGAAATCTTAATTCCCTCTCTATTGGCCTTGGGTCATTTTGATTTGTTTGACTTCTTGTGGTTGTTTTATTGATTTAATATTTATTTGAGGTTTTGATTTAATGCCTTGTGGAAATTTATTTTAGTGGTTTTAATATTTATCTTGGGGTTTGGATTTTATTCCTTGTGGGACTGTTATTTGGTGGGATGATTTATCCCTTAAGGTATTATATTTACTTTGGGCATTTATATTTATTTTCTTGTGTGTTTTTAAATTAATGTTGTGGGAGATCTTTTATTGAAGTTAATTTTATTTTAATCAATTTCATTCCTGAGGGAATAATTTAATTATTTCGCTTTTAATTGTTTTAATGTGAGTCAATTAATAAATATGATTGTTGAAGTTATATTTATTAATGGACTTGACTATCGAATTTTATTTGGTCGTTTATTGTTTTAATTCGAATTTTATAATTTTGTTGAGTGATCCATTTATTTAACCTTGGAAATTTTGTTTTATTTTCTTTACGATTATTTATTTTAATTTTTGCATTAATTTCTTCTTAGAGATTTCTTTTAAAATTTTTTATTTTAATTTTTGGAAATGCGTTATGCTATCAAATTTTTCCTAGGTTTTAGGGTTTCATTTTTATAGTGTTTTCGCGACATCATTTAATCACTCCATTTTAGCATGCGACCATCTCACCTTTTGATGCTTTTTTATTATTTGATTTTTATTTATGCATTAGAGTAGGGTTTGATTTTGATTCGAACAAAATCACCTCTCTCGCCTAGGAAGCCTAGGGTTCAAATTAAATCCATTTTAACCCTAGAAGCGACGCACATCACGTCGCATAACCCCCTGGTTGGCTTTCATCATGCAAGGGATTGCATAGGTAGATGCACTTCCCTGAATATTGCCACCGAGCACGCAGTCGTGTGTGAGGGGGTTTCCAGGGTCACGCAGAGAGTTTTTTGTTATTTTGGGTCATGACCACATGATAAATGTGGACATGACACGTGTGTTACGTGTTGTGATTGCATGGGAAATGTGGGCATGACATTATAGTCAAGTTATGCATGTAGTGCATAAATTGAAAGATGTTGAAAGATTTCTATTGAGAGTGTATGTATTTGAGATAACAGGGTTGTATCAGGATGGTGACATACAAAGACATACCTACATGTTGATATGCAGAGAATGATTGAGAAGGTTCTTTGTTAGGGTTTGTTTGTATGATGTAGAGGGCCAGTGAATTTCCATATGAGATCTGTATGATGTTTTTGGAGTTTGTAGTCATTGATAAAAGTTTATGGAAGGTATATCTACATGTCTACATAAGAATTGATCAGTTTTATGTAGGGTATCATGGAGTTTGCAAAGATTGAAATTTGAAGATCAATTATTTGCAAAGATTGAAAGAGGTTTGATTTGTTTTCATTGACATTGAGTGAATGGTTTGTGATTGAAGGATTCTTTGTTGATTGATGAAAAATAAGGATTTTTGTGTGATGGTGCTTATTGTAACAAGGTAACCCCCTGAAGTTGTATTTTTTTTATAATAGATGAGTATTTCCAGTGAGGCAAGTGTATTCCATTGAGGCTTTGTATGCCAGTGAGGCTTTGTACTTGGGAATTTCATGATTAAGCCAGTGAGGTAATTTTGAGTGGTTTTTCTTCCCCTTGAGGGTTTTCCACTCATGAAATCTATTGTGTAATGGTCTCAATTGTTGAGTGATTCATTTATCCTCCTTGCTTGAACATTCAGTCCTATTTGTTGTTCAATATTTGATTCCTTGTTTTGATAAGACATATTGATAGCATAATTACTTTCTCTATTCAAGTTTGATAAGAAGTAAATAAGTTTTTTTTTTTTGCTACAACACTAATTCACCCCCCCCTCTCAGTGTTGTATGTACTCCAACAATAAAGAATAATAGAGGAGGCTACATGCTACAAATGTGGTCAGTTAGGTCACTATGCAAATGAATGATAGGAGGAAAAGAAAAATACTTATGGGTTTTGTGGGGATATTAATCATGATTTATTCAGTTGTACAAGAGCATAAAAATATTTTAAGAATGCACCACCACAGACAAAGATCAAAGAGTTATATGGACCCAATGCTTTGAGAGGAGCTAAACTAATGTTGAGAGTACCTAAAGAAATTTTTCAAGGGGCTAGATGGTAGACGAGTGCTAAACTAGATGAGAAAGATGAAAGAAGCCAGTCTACCTTGACAAAAGATGAACAACTAGGAAAAGAGTATTTGGAGAAGAAAGAAGAATTAAAGAAGAAATATATCACTAAATTTGATGAAAAATACATGTGTGGTAGTAACTAGAGGGGGGTAGACATTGTAAAAGGAAAATAGTGGTAGAAGAGTGAAAATAAGAAGAGGAAGATGATTATTTCCCCACCAAGCCAAACCATGATTTGATAGTAGGGGACACTAGAAGAATAATTATAGAAGAAAAGAATAAAGAGGACTACCGCAAGGCCTGTTTCTCTGAAAGAGAGGCCCTACTGTTAAAAAATTGGTTAATTTTGTGGAACAAGATAACATATTAGAAAAACTTAAACAATTCACAAAATACTAGAATAAAGGAAAAACAACCAAACAAAAGCCACATATAAGAAATGTGGTAAAAAATCCAAAGAGGTGGAAGAAAAATACCATCATGATAGAACCACGTATAAATAATAGATACTTCAAAACCATATATATTGATCTAGGTGTAGATGTAAGCATTATACCAAAGAGGGTTTGGGAAGATCTGGGAAGACCAAAGTTGTATGACACCCCCTACAACATAGCCCTAAATGCAAAGGTAAACCTATTAGGAATCAAAAAGATTTTTTTTTAAAGTAATTTAAATGAAGGAACCTTTTGATACATTCAACATTTTGTTGGGTCTAGAGTGGTTTGATAATTGTAATGGTACCACTGATTCACAAAGGGAAGAATTATATTTTGTTGACATGGATAGGATGTACACATTCCCTTAGATGTTGATGTGAATATTGCCTATATGGAGGAAATAGGGAAAGAAGAAAGTGAAGAAGATAACAAAGCATTGTATTCTCTCAGGAAAATCCCTAGAAATGAAACTTTAGATGAACCAAATTTTGAGGGGGAAATCCTTATTAATACTAACAACTATAGCATAGACAACGACAATGTGATGGAATCATGGCTATGGGATGAACCTAAGAGAAGATCTAGAAAATTGTTACGATGTGGTAGATGCTTTAGTCTAAGAAAGCTAAGATGAAAATAGATGGTTAGAAAGTTAAGATGGAGCATGATGTTGTAGTGGTGTTTTTCTAGAATAACATTTTAAAACATGTGAACTTGATAGAGAGCACACTCAAGATTTCTATTTTTTATATATTTTGTAAAACATAAATTTGGGCAAAGAATAAGTAAATCCAACCCTTAGGATCAAATATCCAATCCAGATCTAAGTGTAAGGGTTGGTAATTCCAAGAAAAAACAAAGTAAACACTACACAATATAACATGAACACAATATAATGTGAATATGTTAGATTGCACTCACATTATGTTTCATATGAAAAAAAAACACAATAAAGGATAGAAAAAGATAAATGCTCACAAATTTGCCCCCACAAGCTATCCTCTAAACTATCATCTGCATATTTTTAGTGGCATTAAATGAGTACTTGTATGCCTTTGAGAAATACCATATGATTGTTTGGAAATTGAGCACCTTTTATGTTTCATACATTCCTAGGACATTCATAGAACATTCTTTTATGTTTTTTAATCTTATATTGATATAGTGAATCATTGTTTTTATTCTTTTGAGAAATTCCTCGTCATTTTTTGACAATTGAGTTTTTTTAATGTTTCTTATGTTCTTAACATTCATAGAACATTTTTATTGTGTCAATTGTTTTATATATTGATATAGATTTGAAAATTATGGGGCAAAAACCATCAAAAAGGAAAACACCTAAGAAGATAAAAGCCAAGAGAGTGAAAAAAGGAACAAATGAGACAACTTTGTGAAAGGAGGAAATTAAACTTCGAAGGTGAAAATGTTGAAAGCAATTCTCTATTGTCTATTAAAGCTCCAAGAAAGAGAAAGAAAAGGAGAAAAAAAGGAATGAAAGTAAAAATTTCATGTAAGAAGGAAATCAATCTCTAAAGGCGAAAGTATGTCATCTTTGCCAAATGAATTTGAGATTGAAACAAATCCTAAAACTTCAATTTAATCAATAAATAATGAAATAATGAGTGATGATGAAATTAATAATTTAAACTTAGATGTTACACCAAATGATCAACCTATTCAAGACGCACTAAATTTACTAAATTATGAAGATAAACAATATATAAAAAATAAACAAAATATACCTAATGAAACAAATTTACCATTGAGAACACCACCTATAATTTTCCATAAAAAACTTAAGGTTTTAATTGAAATCAATTGATGAAAATATTTTAAAACCAAATGTGATAAAATTCTTGGATACACTTGTACAAGAAATACTAATAAAATATGGACAATATTTTTTTGAAAAGTTAAATGAAATAGTAAGATGTCAATTGTTTGTGGAAATGATGAGAAACCTTAATTTTAGACCCACTATAAAGATCCTTGATTTAACATCATCTAATACTAATTGAAAAATCTATTTGTAAAAAATCTAATTAATACATACCAAACAATAGGTGCAACCTCATGCACTAAATATAGTAATGCTACCTAGCATGTTATTACATCAACTATGGTAAGTAATCAAACAAATAAATCTTGTTAATTAGGAAAACAAGTAGAGAACTAAAAATAAATAGAAATTACTAATGAAATATGTCAAGAGAATTGGAAGAGTTGAGGATCCCAATAATAATGAACTATGGGTATTCTTGGTAGATTCCCATGGAAAGACAAAGTCATAGTTGAAGCCTTAAAATTCTTAATTGATTTAAAAAAAAAATATAACACAAGAGTTTTCACCTAACAAAGAGACTTAAAAAGGAGAATTTGTTGTCGAAACCGTGAGCCATGTCCTAAACATGTTTGGATATAACTCAAACACAATTTTATATCAAGTTTCTAGAGATTTATCCTCAAATCATGAAAGATATTTTGAAATGAAACTTTTTTTTTATGTTAAAATAAATCATTCACACACTACTTCTTGCTGTAGGGTCTATATTGAATTTTCTATGCATTATGATGTTTTTTAGCATATATATGTTACTTTGCATACTAATGCAGGGACTTCCGGAGGTCATAACTTTTGACTCGGATGTGGGTTTTCTACAAAATTTTATAGGTGGATGCGTTATGAGGTGGCCAGTGGTTTTCCAACCCACCCTAGTCAATTGGATCTCGTCTTAGCACTTTTTTGGGGCTTGAAACTTTCATCTTGGCCCTTAAAATGGCAATTTAGTGTTTTTTTCTAGTTTTTTAAAAGTTGCTTTTTTTAATAACTCGAAACTCATGTTTCGAATTTAGGATGTTAGTTGGCTTTTCATCCTACCTTAGCTTTATGAAGTTTTTGGGAAAAAACTAGATTCTCAAGATATGATTGT
Organism: Cunninghamia lanceolata; assembly: GCA_027924645.1. Taxonomy (NCBI): domain Eukaryota; kingdom Viridiplantae; phylum Streptophyta; class Pinopsida; order Cupressales; family Cupressaceae; genus Cunninghamia; species Cunninghamia lanceolata. The sequence continues at coordinate 148,612 of BSBN01001399.1, forward strand.
AAAATTACCTAAAATGGCAAAATCTGACAATTGTCAAAATCTGCCAAAAAAGGTAATTTTTTTATTTTTTTATTTTCTTGGATGTAAGAGAGTTTTCTCTCATTGTAGTAGTAGAGTTGATGAATAGAAGTTTTTTTATGTTCTGGTCTTCAAATCTTTGGCTCTCACATGATTAATGGCAAAATTGTATTAAGTGTATGTTGTGTGTTGCATCATCTGGTATCAGAGCAGGAATATGGCTGGGAGAGGAAGATGAAGAGGCGGTCTTGCCCAGATGCATAGAGAAATGCAAAATCTGCAAAGGCAAATAGCAGAACTTACAACATGGATGGAAAACCAAAGACTGGGTAGAGGAGGAGATGAATCTAATGAAGAGATAGGTTGAGGAGGTGCAAATCAAGATACAAAACATGAAGAAGAAGAATTAGAAGGCATGAGTTTTGAAGAGAGGATGCTCAGGGCCTTAGAAGGGAAAAATGAAGGGATCAAGGTAGATGTTTCAAATTATGCAGGTAGTCTTAAACCAGAGGAGTTGATAGACTGGTTGAATGACATGAGAAAATTTTTTGAATGGAAATCCATGACAGGAAAAGAAGGTGAAATTCACATGCACCAAATTAAAGGGTCATGAAATGATTTGGTGGGATCATCTTCAAAAGGAATAAACAAGGAAAGGCAAGGATAAGATCGGGACATGGAATAAAATGTTGAAGAAGTTGAGAGAAAAAATTTTGCCCATAGATTATGCGCAAACCCTTTTTCGTAGGTTTCAAAATTTAAAGTAGAACCTCTCTTCTATGCAAGATTATACAAATGAGTTTTATACACTGTCTATACATATAGAGCATCAAGAAATTGATTAACAGATGGCTGCTAGATATGTGAATGGCCTGAAATTCTCTATTCAAGATGAATTGAGCATGCATCAACTCAACAGTATGGAAGAGGCTTACCAATTGGCTCTAAAGGCTGAAGAAAAACAAAACAGACAGTACCATCAGAGGAATAGAGGAGGAAGAAGGGGTACATCAACCCCATTTCAAGGAGGTTCATATTATGGTAGGGGAGAGTCATCCCATGGATTGGAAAAATAAGTAGACACTTGACAAGATACTCTGAATTAAGAATGAGGAAGGGGATTTCAAAGAGGTAGAGGTTATGGTAGCAGTAGAGGATGGGAAAACTAGAGAAGGCCTTTCACTTGTTTCAGATGTGGAGAAGAAGGGCATAGGGCATTTAAATGCTCAAATTATAACATGAAAGAAATAAATCGAGGAGGACAACCTAGGGTGAACCTGATTCAAACGCAACATGAAGTGGAAGGGATGGAACTAGAGGTTCCACCAGATGTGGGAGAAAATCTCATGATGAGAAGAGCAATGGTGATTCCAGAGAAGGAGAAAACATAAGCCAAAAGCTCTGATGGTTCATGGCTTCAAACCAATATCTTCAGAACCAGATGCACTTCAGGTGGCAAGGTATGTCAAGTTATTATTGATGGAGGTAGTTGTGAAAATATGGTTTCTAAAGAAATGGTAGAAAAATTTAATTTACACTGTGAAAAACATCCTCATCCATACCGCATTGCATGTTTTAAAAAGGGAAATGAAGTCACTGTTGATAAAAGATGCCTAATTAAGTTTAGCATAGGGAAGATCTATCAGGATGAGATATGGTGTGATGTTGTCCCAATGGATGCATGTCATGTGTTATTGGGAAGGCCATGGCAATATGATAGAAAAGTTATGCATGATGGAGAGAAAAACACATACACCTTTTGGAAAGATGGCTCTAAGGTGATTTTATTGCCTCTCAAGGATGAAGGAAAAGGTGGGACCATGTTGTTTGAAAGAGATCTTGTTAAAGAAATGAAGGTGATAGGGTGATGCTACACATTAGTAGTGAAAAAAGGTGAAGAGGAAGACATTTCAGTTCGCCCAGAAGTAGCAGAGCTATTGGAAGAATTTGTTGATGTTTTGCCTGATGAATTGCCTGATGGTCTACTGCCAAAGAGAGATATATAGCATCATATTGATTTAATTCCAGGAGCAACTTTACCCAACCAAGAAGCTTATAGGATGAATCCAACACAACATGCAGAGATGAATAAGCAAGTAACAAAACTCATAAGTAAAGGTGTGGTGAGAGAGAGCATGAGCCCATGTGCTATACCTGCATTGTTGACCCCAAAAAAAGATGGAACATGGAGGATGTGCACTGATAGCAGAGAAATTAATAAGATTACCATCAAGTATTAGCTTCCTATACCTCGTATGGAGGACATGATGGATGTCCTTATAGGGGCCAAATATTTCAGCAAGATCGACCTATGAAGTGGCTACCACCAAATTTGGATCTGAGAAGGGGATGAGTGGAAGATAGCCTTTAAGACTAGAGATGAATTATATGAGTGGATGATTATGCCATTCGGGTTATCAAATGCACCTAGCACATTTATGAGATTGATGAACACTATACTACGACCTTACATTGGTAAGTTTGTGGTAGTTTATTTTGATGATATTTTGGTATTTAGTAACAGCAAAGAAGAGCACCTACAACACTTGAGGATCATCTTTGGTGTGTTAAGGAAGGAGAAGCTCTATGCCAATTTGAAGAAGTGTAGGTTCATGCAAGATAGTTTGGTTTTTTTAGGCTTTATCTTTTCTAAAGATGGTGTCAGAATGGATCCAGAAAAGGTCAAGGAAATTCTAGAATGGCCTAGTCCAAGCAGCATCACAGAGGTAAAAAGTTTTCATGGCTTGGCCACTTTCTATCGAAAGTTCATTCAAAATTTCAGTAGTATTGTAGCTCCTATAATAGATTGCACCAAAGGAAGGGAGTTTGTATGGACCAAGGATGCTAAGGAGAGCTTTAAGTACTTGAAGCAAAAGGTAACAGAAGCACCTATACTTGCATTGCCAAATTTTCATAAGGTATTTGAAGTAGAATGTGATGCCTCCCATGTGAGAATAGGTGTTGTGCTTAGCCAAGCTAGAAAACCTATAGCTTTCTTTAGTGAAAAGCTGAATGACGTGAGAAAGAATTATTCTACTTATGATTTGGAATTTTATGCAATTGTTCAAGCATTGAGGCATTGGAGACATTATCTAGTTCCCTAGGAGTTTGTATTGTTTACAGATCATATTGCACTGAGGTAATTGAACACACAAAAAAAGTTGAATAGTAGGCATGCCAAGTGGGTCTCTTTCTTGCAGGGTTACAATTTTGTATTGAAGCATAAGTCTAGAAAACAAAATCAGGTTGTAGATGCGTTAAGTAGGCGTGTTACACTTTTGACCACAATGGAAACTGAGGTGATTGGTTTTGATGCCATCAAAAATTTGTATGAGTCTAATGATGATTTTTGGGAGATTGTGGAACAATTGAAGGCACTAGTATCTGGTAACTTGGATCACTTTAGGGGTGAATATTTTATGCAAGATGGGTATCTATTTAAATGAAAACAACTATGCATACCAGTTGGCTCTATGAGGGAAAACATTATCAGAGAATTTCATAGTAGTGGGTTAGCTGGACATTTTGGCAAAGACAAGACAATAGCCTTGATAGAAGATAAATATTACTAGCCAAAGATGAAAAGGGACATAACTAAGTATGTAACAAGGTGTAGAATCTACCAAGTGGCTAAGGGACATTCACAGAATACAGGGTTGTATATGCCATTACTAGTACCAACTGCACCATCGACATATTTGAGCATGGACTTTGTGTTGGGACTTCCGCATACTCAATGAGGTAATGACTCCATTTTTGTAGTTGATAGGTTCTCCAAGATGGTTCATTTTATTTCCTATAAGAAAACTAATGATGCAACGAGGGTAGCAGAGTTATTTTTTTCAGAAGTTGTTTGACTACATGGTGTTCCAAAGACTATTACCTCTGATAGGGATACCAAATTCCCCAGTAATTTTTGGAGGACTTTATGGAAGAAGATGGGGACTAAGTTACAGTTTAGTAGTGCTTATCATCCTCAAAGGAATGGGCAAACAAAGGTAGTCAATCGGAGTCTGGGAAATTTGTTGAGGTGTATTGTTGGAGAAAAGCCAAAACAATGGGACGTGGCATTACCCCATGCTGAATTTGCCTCTAATAGTTTTGTTAACAGATCAACGGGAAGGTCCCCTTTCCAGATTATGTATGGGAAGAATCCTCAGGGTGTTCTAGATTTGGTACAACTACCAATAAAAGATAGGGTCAGTGATGATGGGGAAGCATTTGTAGAACACCTTCAACAGTTGCAGAAAGAAGTGAGATAGAAGTTGCAGGACAGTAATGAGAGGTACAAGAATACAGTTGATACTAGTAGGTGACATCAGATATTCAGTGAAGGTGACTTAGTGATGGTATATTTGAGAAAAGAGTGGTTTCCTACTGGAACATACCACAAGTTGAAGTACAGGAAAATTGGTCCTTGCAGAATTACGAAGAAGATCAATGATAATGCATATGAGGTCAGTTTACTAGATGATCTCGATATTTCTCCTGTGTTTAATATTTTTGATTTATATGCATTCCATGGTGAGGATGATGCTGAAGATAGTCAACCAGAAGTGGCATGGCACCACCACATTCCCCATAAGAAGAAGGAAAAGATTGTACAGGTTCTTGATAAGAAAACTATTTCCACTCGGCAAGGGCATTACAACAAGTATTTAGTACAGTGGGAAGGATTGCCACCAACAAATAGCACATGGATTACAGAGTGGGAAGTGCAGAGGTTAGATCCAGTCAAATGACAGTAGTTTGAAGACACTCACTTGCAGGAGCTGTGTTCTTTTCAACCAGAGGAGAATGATGCAGGGACTTCTAGAGGTCATAACTTTTGACTCGGATGTGGGTTTTCTATGAAATTTTACAGGTGTATGCATTATGAGGTGGCCAGTGGTTTCCCAACCCAGCCTAGTCAGTTGGACCTCGTCTTGGCACTTTTTCAGGGCTTGAAACTTTCATCTTGGCCCTCAAAATGGCAATTTAGTGTTTTTTTATAGTTTTTTAAAAGTTGCTTTTTTTAATAACTCGAAACTCATGTTTCAAATTTAGGATGTTAGTTGGCTTTTCATCCTACCTTAGCTTTATGAAGTTTTGGGGAAAAAAATGGATTCTCAAGATATGATTGTAAAATTACCTAAAATGGCAAAATATGACAATTGTCAAAATCTGCCAAAAAAGGTATTTTTTTGATTTTTTTATTTTCTTGGATATAAGAGAGTCTTCTCTCATTGTAGTAGCAGAGTTGATGAATAGAAGTTTTTTTATGTTCCGGTCTTCAAATCTTTGGCTCTCACATGATTAATGGCAAAATTGTATTGAGTGTATGTTGTGTGCTGCATCACATACTCATGATATTTTGGAGGAGTGTATGATATAATTTCCACCTAGACTAGAAAGAAATTTTATCTCAAGTATTTTTGTGAAAGAGCATATGGAAGTTTTTTAAAATAAGAAATCATGTTTGGATGAACCTATGATATTTGTGGTCGTTGAAAACCTTTAGAAAATTATATATACATAAAGAAAACACATGTAATTAGAAATGAACTAGTCAATTTTGGGAAATACAAGTCAGTGGCATACACTTTAAAAGATGGCAAATAGGACAAGAGGTGTGAATTAGTGAGTAAAGAGATAAGTGTATTAAAATTTATGGATATATTTTATGAGAAGATAATGTATGAGTATTTAAGGCATACACACAGAGCTTGATGGTTATATGAACAATTCAAGTTACATAGAAACACATTTCCTCTTGGTATTATTGTGTTATTTAATTTGTAGACTTTGTAGAGAACTATACACTACAACCAAATTACTAACACTTTATTCAAGTTATCATATTTTCACATGTAACATTCATGAAAGGAAGCAAAGGTGTGGAATATGCTTCCTATGCTAATCTATGAGAGGAGGTATGCGTAAAAATTAAATTGATCATATAGTTACAAGAAAATAAACAAAAAAGCAATATACCATAACAAAATGATTTATGTGGAGAATTTTTTTGGGAGAAAAACCCCACTCTCTAGAAAGAAACTCAATGCATTATTCAATAATCAATTCTTACACTAAACTTGTAGAGTCTAAGATTTTACATGAGTATCACCAATAAGAGATCTAGAGAAATTCTAGTAGCATAACAATACCTACAAAACTCACTATATAACCTCTATCTCAAACACCCAATAAATAGGAGAAGCAATACATGAACGATCAAATGTTAATTAGGAAACCATGAGCTAAAACCACCCAAAATATGGTGCCCAAATTGCTATTCAAAATTCAACACTCAAATCCCAAGATAAGTCCACAAGCTAAAAATAACATATTCCTTACACTTGACATAAGTTGTCATAACATCGTCATTATTATCTCATCAAATGGGCGTTCCATTTTGTTTCCATAATCTCCATTAAAATTTTCCTTATGATGTGTCATAGCATGCATCATAAGTTGGTCAACAAGTACAACTCCCTCTTACAACTCTCTTATGCATCATAGATTCTCTTACATTTATGATGTGGGAGGCATAATTTTTGGGGGCCATAAATTTTGATATGGGAAAATGATTGAGCCCTTTTTCTTAATTGTAGATCTCAGAGAGCTCCGTGTCACTATAATCAGGGTGCTTCAGTTAAGGCCCATTTCAACATTTTTAAGGCCAAAAGAGCCCTAAAAATTACATTTTTATGTTTTATAGATTGAAAATTGTATGTTTTTCATTCTTAACATTAGGGTGCAAGGTTTAGACACCTTTCTCAACATTTTCCCACTCGTCAAACATCTTGCAAGAGAAATGGGAATACCAACACCGTCACCTATCTACTAGGGGTCGGGAGGCCCATATACTTACTATACCCCCTGAACTTCTCTATGTTGATAGACTTTGTCAATGCATCTACAATATTATGCAAAGCATCAAGTTTTTGATGTAGAAGCATCTGAGCGAATGGGCTATCCCGCATCAAACAAAAAAATTTGCAATTTTTTTCTTCATTTTTTTTTTTGGTGTTCTTGGCATCTCTCAGCATCAGAAAGCACTTAGTGTGAACAGATTCGTGAATTCCAAGTTTTCACTGGTTCATTGTTTTAGAGGCCCCACAGACAATTTAACGGAAACAATTGTTTCCAAAGATCCATAAGAGTTGGGTGAAAATACTTCTAGGGGTAGATACTTGAATATGTTTTTCCTAATGCGCAAAAGGAATCATCACCAAATCTTTCATGGTTTGAGAGAATTTAAAATTATCTGATCATGGCTGGTAGTTTACGAGAAATTTAATTTCACAATTTTTACAAAGTCTGAAGAAAAATCCTTTGGAGGGAGACATTGTATTGACATTCCTCACATCTTGGCAAAGTTTTGTGAAAATCCAAGATCCTGCTAAGAAGTTGCATCAGAAGTCGTTTTTAGGTAACGGTGCACCATTCGAAGTCGCATAAATGGATTTTTTCCTCTAATTTGTTGTGCAAATTCAAAAAAAGGTGTAAATGAACTTCCAAATTTAAAAATTATTATTCTTCCATTTTCCTTATGTATGCATTTTCAAACTCCATTTAATAATAAAATATATACTAATAGGGGGCCATATATAGTGAATTGGGAGGTAGGTAATAAGGAGGAAATTCAACGCCTTTTTTGAGGAAATGAAACAAGTTTGGCACCATAAATTATTTCATATGTATTTTTTTAAGAGGAAAAAAAACTAGCATGGGAAAAGGAGAGGAAGATGGGTAGCCTGCTAAGAATTTGAATTATTGCAGATTTTAATTTATAACAGCAGAAAAATTAATGAAGATGAACAACCTCTTTTGAGGCTTCACAAATGACACATTTGCAAAGGAGAAGGTGTGGCAGAATGTGGTGGAAATTAAAAGCCAAAAGATTGCAGATAGCTCATGTTATTTAAAAGTAATATTTTTGCACAAAGGAGGTAGATTTCTCAGAGCAAATTTTGAAGAGGGAGATTGGGAGATCTTAGCCCATGTGAGGGGCTTGTGAAGTAGAGAAGATTGCTGAGTGAGTGTGAGGGCATGAGGAGAGTTTTCCCTATATATTTGTGAGGCCATGAGAGGCCATGAATGTGTATGTAAATAATATTTTATTCCAAGAAATTTGTATTTAATTGTTGAGATGAATAAACAATGAGTTTGTTGTTTTTTCATATTTTGTGTTTGAGTTGAGAGCTTGTGAGGATTTGCAATTTGTGTACATTGTGTGTGAGTTTGTGAGTTTGCAGTAGGAGGGAGTACTTCTTGCACCAATTTATCTAGCATTACCCCCCATCTTCTACCACATGTTAGAAATTAGGATCTTAAGATACTAATCATTATAAATAAAATGTAAAATAAATAAAATGTAAAATAAATAAAATGAAAATTATACAAACATAGATTTAACATATTACACAACATATACATGGGGAAAACCCTTATGGGTAAAAACCCCATAAAGAATAATTTTATTATAAAACACTTAGAAAAAGTAAGTCTATTAAAACTAGACTGAACTTGAGGACACTTCTCTACTTACTTCCACATGGCCAGTAATACCTCTAGTGCATAGTGATAAAATTTAGGTACTACAAATCTTCAAAATTTCCCTTACCTCTCAATGAGAGAGTTCACCTCCTTAAATATAGGAGAATGGGTGGAAAAATACCTAAAGGGGTATTAGTCACACCCATTCAAAGAAACCATTTGTAAATAATTAATAATTTGATAGTTATTAGATTATTAATTATTAAATGGTATATGCTTTATAAAGCATATAATAAACATAAGGTTTTATAACCCTATATTAGAACAATATATAAATGTTATAAGGGTATAACCCCTAATAACATTATGCTCTAACACTCTCCCTTAATGTTAATAGGGGGCATCACTTGTCAATTTCTATTAAAAAACTGAAGTACCCTAGTAGCGTAGGTCTTCTTTGATAGTGATAATAGAGACACAAATATATGCCAAAATGAAGAGCATGTATTCTAGATTACATGAAAGTCATCTTGTCATAATTTATAATCCTAGTGTTTTAAAAAATGATGCTTAAACAATTTCTTATAATGTCTTTATTGGAGCCCGAAACTCCTCAAACTTGTCATGCCCACATTTTACACATGGTCATGAAAACTAAACCGATAATTTTTTTAATAAAATAACTCTAACTCTCACTCTCATGCTACATGTGTGCTCACTTAACTTGTGCATACAATGATGTTGCATGTGCAATGTATGTCTGATACGTCGCCCAAGGCAAGGAAGTGGAAATGAGAAGAGGGTTGTACAAAACTCCTTTGTACCAATGCAATATGGAGGTTAACTTATTAGGATTTATTGACATGTCTTACGATGCCACAAGGGGAGACCCCTTCCGAGGTGAAGTTCCCCTAAGTTTCCTAGGTGTCGCGAAGTCGATCTTTCCCTAAAGACAAGATCTAACACCTAAACAAATTTAAAACAATATTAGAGTTATAGCATTGAGAATATTAGGAAAACTTTTTTAAAACATTTTAGAAACTATTAGAATACAATATTAGAAAAATTATTGAAAAAAAATCTAGAAAACTTTATCAAAACAAGGTTAGAGAAAATGAGAAAACTTAGCTAAACTAGCTAACTACGGAAATTATCTTCTCTATGAGAAGAGATTTCCTTCTCCCCTCCTTCCATCCAAATCTGCAAGTGAAAATGAGTGAATGAGAGGGTTAGTAGTTCTTTTATAACTATTTTTAGGGCTTTGTGATTTGCCCTAAACGATTTAGTGATTTAACCTTGTGTTAGGATTGATTAAGAGCCCTTAGGGAATAATAATCCTTTGCTTGTGGTTATATAGTTTTGATTTAATTTATTTGGAGATTTAATTGTTAATCTCTAGTTAGCTATTTAAATGTTTAATCACTTTATTTCCAAATGAGTTATATTTAATTGATTAATGTTTAGAATGCTTTATTTTATAATTTATCTTTCGAGAATCAAATTTTGATTGTGCAAATCCTTGATTCGAAAAGATTTAATTTTTCATATATTTTTAAAGGTAGCTTTCAGGTTTATTTTCTTGTGAGATTAAATCGTGTTGATTTAATTATTTATCATTTTATTTACCCATGGTCCTAGTGACGTTTGTAGTTATGTTCTAATTGTCAAAATAGTTAAGTCAACTTGAGTATTTAAATATTACATAAAATTTATTTTGTTTCTCTTGATCATTAAATGCCTTTGGAAATGTTTGAAATTATTTTAATTTTATTTCAATTTTTAAATAGTTGTGAGGGATATTTGGAAGTTCATTTTCGTATTTTAATTTTATTACTAAAATTAGATTAGGGTTTAGGTGTTAGGTCTTGCCTTTAGGGAGAGATCATTTTCTGCACACCTTGGAATCTTAGGGGAATTTCACCCCAGAAGGGGTCTCCCCTTGTGGCGTCTAAGATGTGTCATCAAATCCTAATAGGAAAACCTCCACATCATAATGTGTATGAAAGGAGTTTTGTACACCCCTCTTCTCATTTCCACCTCCTCGCCTTTGTGTGACATGTCAAACGTACGTTGCACGTGTAATGAAGTTGTGTGAGCACGCTTAACGAACACACATGTAGCGCATTAGTGTGTGTTATTGTTGGATTCAGTAAAATTTTTGTTATTTTGGTTTTCATGTCTACATGTAATGTGTGGGCATGAAAAAACTAGCCTCCCCTAGGTTCATTACATAGTTCTCATAGGTCTTATATAATACAATACTTTAACAACTGTAATATTTATAGAGAAGAATTTATAATATGCCTATAGGGATTACATATAATGCCTATAGGTCTTATTTACGCCTGTTAGGTCCTACATTTTGAGTTTATCCACAATGCCTACATGTTTTATTTTATGCCTTTATAAGTCTTACATTCGTAGGTGTCATTGTCATGCACACTCCCCCTCAATGGCAACTCCTTAAGGCCAATCATTGATTTGAATTTGGAGAATTTGGTACTACATAGAAGTTTGATGCTATATTGTATATATGATCTCTTTTATGATTATTGGGAGCCTAGCCTAGTTCTTCTTGATCATAGTATAGTTTCCACCTGATAATCAGTCTAGTTTGGAGAAAATAGATAACTTTAAGGAACTCCCCCTAAAAAAACCTATAAAATCATGGCAAATCCTAGCTAAGTGCTATAATTTTCTTGATGCATCTTTCATTTTTTGAAACAAATATTAATTTTCTTGGCAAATTTATGCCCATTTTTAGAAATTTTTTCCAAAATTGTGGTGAATACTAATGAATAATTGGTAAAAAAATAATTTTGTTGGTGAATTATAGTTGTATTAAAAAAAAAGTTTGGTGGCGAATTATTTAAATATTCAAAAATATAAAATTAATTATTTGACGAATGTGCTGGCAAGTTTTTGAAAAACATAATGTGGCTGGAAAAAATAACAAATGCTAAATGATAATAATTAAGTTACTTGGATAATTTATAGCCTTAAAAATATTTACATTTACATCATTGGATGATCACAGATCAACGACATGAGTTCTATTTCAGGCTGAAGTTCTGACACACCCAAATTCATATGTAAAGTCTCTAGAATAGAGACCAGTGTCAATGAGTCAATGATTCAAATTAACAAAAATTAATAGATAATAAAACTAAAATTCAAAAGGATGACTACAATTACAATTTACATCGATGTATTTAAAATATTATAATAAATTTTGATCATTAGATGATCGCAGATCAACGACATAAGTTCTATTTCGGGTTGAAGTTCTGACACATAAATTTCTACATAAAGTCTCTAAAATAGACACAAGTGTCATCAAGTGAATGATTTAGATTAACAAAAAAATAAATAGATAACAAAATAAAAATTCAAATTTCTATTCCAGGCCAAATTTTTGACACACCCAAATTTCTACATAAAGTCTTAATAAGTGAATGATTTAGATTAACCTTATTTTTTACATATATTCTTGATGAGCATGCAATTATACTGAGAGGGGGGGTGAATCGGTATAACACAATCTTTTACATAACACACATGCAATATCTAGCAATTAAGAATATTGGAAGAACACACGATTTACACGGAAACCCTTGCAGGAGAAAACCACAAAAAATTATTGCTTATATATTGATCTTTGTAGGCACCAAGCTACTTCTCTTATGAGTCTTCTTTTGTGAGCACAAACCCACTAGAGACACCAATCCCCACAACTAAGCACCAAATCAACAATAGACACCAATCTCTTCTTTGATAGGCACCAACCTTCAAATTCTTCAATGGATGATATTGTATTCACAAGATCTAAATGTAGATATACTTTCCCTCACAACTCTTGTAATATCCTTCCTTCACAAATCTAATTCAAATCATGCACTATCTTCTCTCACAAATTTGATTCAAATGATGCACACTCTTCTTTAATAAATCTGATCCAATCTATGACAATGTCTTCCTTCAAATTTGATCAAAAAATATATCAATGTCTTCCTTCAATTTCCTACTCAAAGTATGCAATGCTTTCCTTTATAATTCTTCCTTAAGGTCTGCTCTAATTTCACTTACAAATCTTCCCCAAATTGTGCATCATATATCTCTCTTCACAACATTAACACTCTCTTCATATATTTAATATAAATCTGAATTGCACTTTATTTTTCTTTCTCTTAGATCTACTTTTTAAATTTGCTCAAATATTCAAGTCATATTCCTTTTCATTGCTTACTTTCAAAACATATATTCACTCACCTTTTATTCTCTCTCAAGGGAGACATCCTTTTTGAATTGGTATGTCTTTTGCCAAAGGAACTAACTCTAGATTAAATCACACCACTTCAAAACAAATCGCAACCAAAGGGAAATCACATTACTTCACAAAAAAATCACATCTCTTCCATAAATCACTACTTTTTTACATAACTGATTCGCATCACTTCACATGAACCAAATCGCACCACTTCATATGTTAATAGGTTCCAAGGAAAATCGCTTAACATTTATTTATATGCCTTTTGATAATTGTTTGTATTATATGGAGCACTTCTTTATGGAGAGGTCGACCTCTCTTAATATTATTTTTTAAATCCTAAATTCTAGTCTTGGGTGCCAAACATGGGTCAGCCCATGTGTAAGGAAAATATTAAATCCTTATTTTTATCAACCATAAAAATGGCAGGAAAGATGACAAAGTGGGCAAGTACACGGTGAGAATTGGATACAACAACACTAACAAGATTTACTAGGAAGGCTTCAACTGGAATCATATTTGGGTTAATAACACCATCCCCAAGGTTAAATTCTTCAACTGGACGGCTAAGCACCAAAGGATTCTCACTATAGATAACCTCCAAAAGAGTGGTTTCCAAATGTTGAATAGGTGTATACTTTGTGAGAAGGCTGAAGAAAGCACAGACCACATGCTCTTTCACTGCGATTACTCCTGGAAAATCAGACAGTATGTCATGGTCCTGTTCCACCTTCAATGGACATGGCACAATAGCCTAAGGAAGAACTATGAAAGTTAGTTCACCCCATATAAACACCCTTTAATTAAAGAGCTGGGGTGGAAATCCTTGCTTTACATCAGTTGGGGGATTTGGGGAGAAAGAAACAACAGGATCTTCAGGGAGGGAAAAAGGAATTGGAGAATCATAGCAGAAATCATCAAACAGAAAATAACTGAAAACATCAAAGCCTTGAATATAAAAGGTCTCGATTAGAATCCTACTCAACAGGAAAACAAGATTACTTCAAACTGGGGGCTGACAGACAAACTTTCCCTTCTAGATTTTAGCAAGAAGATAAAAGAAAGAACACCAAATGGCCCCCCTGATCCTAGATGGTTGAAACTCAATTTTGATGGAGAGTAAAAGAGAAACCTGGGTCAGGTGGGAGGGGGAACTGTGGTGAGAGACTACAAGGGTAAAGTCATGGGCATCTATGCAGGGAACCTGGGAGTTTAAACTAATAACTTTGCTAAAGCCTATGCAGCTTACCAAGGTATATGCCTGGCCAAAGACCTCAAAATTAGGAACTTGATTGTTGAAGGGGACTCAAAAAATGTCCTAGACATGATAAAGAACAAGGGTACCCCTATTTGGAATATCAAGGACATTATAAACCTTTGCAAAGAGGAACTTAGGCACATGGATAATGTGGAGGTGCAACACATTTAGAGAAGGAAACTCTAAAGCTGATGGGCTTGCTAACATTGGCTGCACCATTAGTGATTTGTTAAAATGGAAAATGGGAGAGGACATCCCTAGGAATATTTTTGAACTCATTCATAATGACTAAAGCCATCAATATTAATGCTAAGCATGCCCCGGAGAAGCGTGGGACTTCTTGCATGAACTAGATCACTCAAATGACTAATCACAATCATTTGCAGATATGCTTCATTACCGTCGTCATGTTGGCTAGCATCATTTTATTCTCAACTCCTCTCCATACTTTCATTTATAGAATGAGTTGCAGAGAACAAGTTTGCGATAACAGAAAGATGGGTGGAGACCTCACTCAGACTGAACCTACCCAGCATGACAGGCTCAAGGAGAATGGGGATTTGTGGGAGATTTTGCAGAGAGGAAACTTCACAACCTACATTGAGTCCATGAATGGGTATGATACCATCCTGTCCAGGGAATTTGTAGACACTTGGAAAGCTGGGGTGGTGTACATTAGAGGTATCACATTTAGAGTCTTGAAAGAACTTATTGCTAAAGCCACGGGTCTTAAGTTGGAGGGGGCTAGAATTTCTAAGAGGGTCAAAGGGAATTACAACGAGAATATGTTAAATTCATGCAAAAGAGTGAGAGCATCACAAGGCTGCAGAATGGCTTCAACATAGAGGACCTACTAGGCATTTGGAAGGAGGTAGTGGAAGTTCTCATGAGATACGTCACTTTGGACGGGAGGTACAAGAGGTTCCATGCTTATCTCTTCCCTTTATTGAATCATTTTCGTCATGATGTTAAGATCAATTTCCCTTACTGGATTTACACTTCTCTTGAAGATTCTGCTTAGAAAGTTTTGCTTGGGGATAAAGTTCTTCCCCTGCATCAAAGCCTTATTTATGCCCTTTATAAATTTGAGTTGGCATTAACCCCTGCTTTCAATTTTAGACCTAGAATTTATAATCCACAGCTTATTGAAAACATCCATGATATTCCTGGCAAGAACACGGAAGGCAGAACCCTTTTCAGAGGTGAGGGTTCTTCTCAAGGAAAGAAACAAGTGGGTAAGGGCTCTGGGTCTATGAAGTTAACTAGGAAGGAGAGAGAGATTTCCTCGTCCAAGGTTCAATTTGTCGAGCCCCCTCATATTATGACTAGAAAGATAATGGCCAAGACTCAAATGGACAATACCTCTCAAACCCTCACTGTGAAAGTGGATAAGATGAAATTGCATAGCAGGGATATTCTTCATCCTGCTCCTATTAATCCTATTGCCAGTATGCTTGTTAGAAAGCCCCACCTCAGAAGCCACAAGGAGCCTATAGGAGTAGGGGTTTCTCAGAATACTGGGGTTGTGAGTTCCCAACCTAGCAGCAACAAAGGGAAGGGCATTAGGGAAGATAATTCTCAGAAAGGTGTTATTGTTCTGGATAAAGAGATAGATGCTAATGTTCACATGGATAAGAGTAAAGGTATTCTGAAAGGAAGTAAATGTAATACCTCTGGTAACACTGTTGACCCCCCTCAAGAAGAATAAGGGGACTAATGACAACACTCAGGAGAACTTCAACAGTGATTGTAACTCTTGCAACATGCTTATGGATAGAGTGGCTACTCTATATCAGGCTCTGGACCTTAAGAACCAAGTGTTGAAGTGGAAGCTTGCACAGCTGCATCATGCCAAGAAGAAAATTCAATAGTTGGAGGTCATTACCCAGTTGGAAACAATGGAGTGGCCTAAGGAAAGCAAAGATGACCTATGGGAACAAGTGGAGAGGATGGCCAACAAGTTCAAGAGGTGGGAGAATATGGAGGAAGAAATTGTGCAGATAAAAGATAATCAGGCCAATCTAGACAAGAAAATTACTGAGTTGGTTAATTACAGCAGAGAGACCATCAAGAACTCTGCCACTACAGTCTATGTGCTAAAAGAGGAACTTGAGAAAAGGAAAGCTTTGAGGGAGGGTACTGCTGGCAAGGACAAGCATCAAGCTTAGAAACAAGGGAAGGTAGGGCAGACTAGCAAATCCAAAGTCAAGGACAACATCAACAAAGGTAAACAGGTGAGTCATCAGATCCAAGAGACCGAGATCCAGATGAAGGACAATCAGGAGATTCAGATTTGCTAGGGTCGTGAGGAGGAGGAGAGCACCTTCTTAGACAAGATGGAATTCCTCAATAGGGAATGGCAAGCCATAAGTAGTCTCAAGTCTATGGCCAAATAGTAGTCTGGTCGGTTGCTGGTCTTTTTTGGTTTGGCTGGTCCTCCTGGCCCGTTCCACTTTTTTACTGTTTTCTCGTAGTTTGGTTGTTTTACCTCTTGTAAAACTCATCCTTTTCACCTTGTTTGGCCATTGTATATGGGTTCGGGCCCTTCTCAGTTACTTTTATCAAAACCATAAAAATGGCGCTAAAACTCAAGATGTTGGAATAGTTTAAATCTTTAATTTAAACTATATATTATCATTGCCCCTTGAATACTTATAGACGCTTCTTTGACATATCATATCATTAAATATTCTTAGTTGATCGTTTGATATTAAGGACAACACTTTCTTTGACATTCTTGTCCATACATCTTGGACAACTAATCCAATGATCTCCACAATGATCTCTTTGACATCACTGACAATATTTCCAACAATTCTGAATTATGATAGTAGATACTTCCATATTTTTGTTTAGGAAAACTGTTGTCTATGGGGACAACTCCCTATATTAAACTGAAACAAAAGATTACAGCATCCTAATGCACAAAGAAAGAACACCAAGAAGTGGATGCCCTCAATCACCTCTTGGGTTCACTCAATTTGTGGAGGGGAAGACATATTCATAAAAAAAGTGTCACATTCAGACCGGATCGAATTAGATACTTGAGTTGCATACCATTGGTGACCAAATTTGGCTTAGAAGAGTGGGGACATGTTTTGTGATCATCAATCAACTGCCAATGCATCTTGTTCGGTGTGATTTTTGAGTCCAACCTAGTCCTCTAAAGAGTTTGAAATGACTTTTGACTGCGCTTGGTCTATGGCACAGTTTGAGAGGAAGTCTGCAGTAGAATTAGCCTCACGGTACACATGTGAGATCGTGTAATCTTCTATCTGGTCCAAGTACAAGCTCATCCTATCAATCCAAGCATTAGATTTCTAGCTTGGGGCATGATGGCTCGCCATGGCATTGACGACGACCATTGAGTCACCCTCCACATCAACCTACTTAATATTTTGAGCCCAACAAAGCTGAAGGCTAACATGGAGGGCCACAAACTCTGCATCAGTGTTTGTGCCAGCTGGGAGTTTGATAGCACCAGCCCAAACTAACTCACCTTTGTCATTCCTTATTAAGAAACTGGCACCTGACAATCTTGGGTTGCCACGCGACACCCCATCAAAATTGAGCTTGAGTCTACCTGATGGGCACAAATTCTAATGAGCACAACCCCATTTTGAGCTTGGTTTGATGAAGTCACCTTTTGGCCTGATGAGGTGTGACCAAGACAAAAGCATTGTATCGTCCCATGTGGAGAAGAATTTGCATTGTCTCCGAATCACCTTTGTGTTTAAGTTTTCACTGATGCCAATTTCTATTTTGTTTATAACTGTAGTACGTTTCCTGGTATAATTTGTTCACACCCTATTATTCTTATGGTTCTAGATTAAATGATAAAATGATTTGATTATTCTATAATATAGTTATAAGATGGATGTATGTCGTGTTGGACTACCCTCCCTCATTGGTCTTCAAATGTTGCTTCGGCTATGATTGTATTGTTGGATTTGATGTTTCGATTGGAGTGTGTAGGATATACAAGTGTGTGACCAATGGGTGGATGTGGAGGAGGAGACATGGGACCACTTAACCAGATGTCTCACCTTACCTAGTCTAGTGATCAAGTTAATGACCCTGTGTTCATGCGGTAAGTTAGTCATTTAACCAACCCTATTCGATTTATGAATAGAGTACTATTCCATTGTATACCCATTTTCCTTTGACTGGAATCATTTATGATTTTGGAGCCCTATCTTATGCATAAACCCGTAAAGTGTCATGTTCTTTGTGTGATGTTAGTGGACTATAATGCTCTTTCACCTTATTGGTTTCCTTTGAGTTTGGTTGTGGTGTGCTTGTAGATAACCTTCTTGCTTTGGATGTGCAGTCGATTTGGTTTATCTATTTTCGTAGGAGGCTCCTTTTCATTTTAATGCTATGATGCAACTTGTTGAAGTGCTTTGTGAATTGAAATATGGTTTGAGTTTTGAACCATTTTGGGATTAGATTAATCTAAGTATTGTACTTGTTTACAAAGAATGCCTTTTCACTTGGATTTTAGAACTACTTTTAATGGAAGAATTTTTCTAGAAAGGTTGTTTACTATATGAAATCGGTGCTAGCTTTTAATTATAATTCAAACTTGCATTGTATTGAATAACTTTATTTTGAGTTTAGGGTTTTTTTTAAATTTTTAAATGTATATTATTGTAATAGGTCTTTTTGAAAAAAAAATATTGAGCTAGAGTTTGAGATAAATCGTTTTTGTGTTAATTTTGTTTAGAAAGAGTGCCTTCTCTCTTGAATTATGGAAATGCTATTAATGAAGCATTCTTTCATAAAGGTTTTTTTTTTTGCTTCTTTTTTAAATTGGTGTATTCTTTTAGTTACAATTAAAACTTTTAGTTTTACGGGATAACTATTAGCTTTGTTAAAAAAAAGGGGTTTGTGGTTTAGAAAAGGTATTGTGTTTTGGGGGGGAAGAGATCTTTTTGAAAAAATAATGGTTTTAAGGAAGAAAGGGGGACGTTTAGGGTTTGGGGCGAGGAGATATATTTTTTTATTTTTATTATTTTTTTGAGGGGGGAGAAAGAAAGGAGGGAGATGCCTCATTCTTTTGGGAGAGGAGGGAGCTCTTGGGGCGAATGGACTGCTGATGGAAAATGTTGATAATGCAAGAAGAGGAGAATGAGTACTAGTGTGGGCATCCTGGAACCTAGAGAGGTTCTTTCCTTTTGATTTATGTTTTTTGTTAAATTTTAACCTCTGCATTTGATATTTACCTTCGCAAGGAGATACGATAGTCTTAGAGTAAAATTAGTTTTTGAGAGAGAACAGTTGCCTCTAGCATACCTCAGAGGAATGCTCTTAATGGAGCTCTTGCCTTGATTTTCATACAAATGTATTTTCTATTTCTTTATTCCAATTATCCCTTGTCTGTCGCATGTGAGTGGTTTAAATGGAGCTAAGAGATAGTAGTTTCCTTTACTTCTCTCTGCATTCAAATAGAACGTAGGAACATTAGTCAGATTTTGGAGGCGTAGCAAGGTTAGAGTAAAGAAAAAAAAGATCTGTAGAATACCTGTGATGGTGCAACCCTGCCAAGACAGTAAAAAGGTCAAGAAAGGAGTTAAAAAAAAAATAGACATATGCTTGTGTGGTGGGGCTCATGACTTATGGAAGGCATGGCCCCAACAATGGGACGCAAGGCCTTAGATAGATGCGGCCCCCTCTTTTCAGAGGTGTGGCTTCTATGGTATGCCCTCCCTATGGCTGCCCTCCACTGGGACGTGGGCTTCTAGCCACTCATGCCTCCTATAGAATCCCTCACCACCATAAATACCTAGAATAAAGGAAAGAGATTTTTTTATGGTTTTAGGTTTATTTTAAGTCTATCCAATGTTTCATTAAGTACGACAACTAGTTTAAACTACAGGTAGGTCTAAAACGACTTCTTCTATTTTTAGAAGGAAAACAAAAACAAAAAAAGTTTGAAGCAGTTAATACCGTAAATAGCTCTGTTATTTCTTTTCAAACAACAATGTTGTTAAGATGTTATTTATTTACTTTTATTTATTTTTTTGGGTGCAAACTTTAGATGAGGGAGATGGTTCAATTGCAACGACAATAGTTGTTCATAACTGATTTAATATTCTAGTTGTTAAATGTGTTTTTTTAATCCTTTAAAGTATTCTTTTAAATTTTTGAGCTCATGCTTTTATAGTTACACACTTTTGAAAAGATTGTTTATTTAGCTATATATTTTAAAGCTTGCGTTATCTTCTTTTTTTGGGAGACAAAAAGTCTCATGTGGGGATATCTGTCTCTCCACCTCATGGACGTGAGTGCACGAGTTCAAAATCTCACTTTGTCGTGTCGTCATTGTTGAGTCCATGTTGACCCCTTTTTGGGTCAAAGTTGAAAATCAACGAAAGTTGACTTTTGGACTTACGATCGGGTACCTAGTCTTCTATTGGGATCCAAATTGAGGATCACAATTGCCATGTTTTATATCTTCATTTGATTTGTTCTATTTACTCTTATTTTACATCGAAGTTGTATCTTGTTTTCTATGTTGTCTTCATTAGTGAAAATGACATTTTGTATGCATAAAATGGATGAAATGTTTTTGACTTGGGTTTCTCCTCTCTCTCCTTAATTGCATCAAAAATATAATGAATAGTGTTTAAAAATAAAATAAAATATTTGTATGACATTATATTTATTGACATTCCTTGTATTGCCTCCTTTCCTTCTCCTGCTTATTTGGGTCATGAGAGTCTCTTTGATGAATTATGCTTGGGTTTATGTTTGGTGTGTATTTAATTATGGGTGTGTGCGTTGAATCTTTGTTTTGTTCTATTTACCCTCTTGTTGCATGTATTTGGGGGCCAGTGTACTCTAAATATTGAGTCTCAATGATTCCCTTGGCATTGCTTGGGGTGCATGAGAAACCCTTGCCTTTCCTTGTGTGGCTCACCTTGTTGTCTGTCTTCCCACTCTGTTGTGCGTGTTTAGCCATGCTAGCAGTGGTTCAATGATCTCCTCTCTCTGTAGCTTGGGGGTTGCCTAGAGTGCCAATAGACATCTATTTCCCTCAATGATGGCAATATGGTAGGGAGGTGGGCAACATTCCCCATTGGTCTCTGTTTAGATGATCTCTTGGAGGCTTAGTGAGATCCTTGTGCTTTATCATTATGTTGTACTCATGTTGTTCACTGTGCCGTTGGAGCACCTCGAGGGTTACTTAATTTATGTTGTATTATTATTACTCTTTGTAATTTATTCTTGAAGCATAATTGTTCCATGTGTTGGGAAGTAGCCTTCATCTTATAACTGTAAAATATTATCACTTGATTCTGAAATTGATACTTGATTTGTAGGAGAATATAATGTTGTGAATGTAATTGATTGTGCCTAGATGATTATATCTGGACCTTGGAGTCCTCTTTGTTTAGTAATTTATCTATGCTATGTTTTAGAGTTAGATTCCAATCATTATGACCTAGAGATTTCATAAATCTTGTATGTTAGCATGATTGAAATTGCATCTAATCTTTCTATGAATGGATAATCTTAACTAAAGATGCATGGTCATTTTATTTACTTCTTTTTGAAATGAGTAAAGTTTCGATGCTTTAAGTTTGGATTCCCTATGTATGCTCTTCCCTAAAGAGGTTTTATAGTTGTCTCCTTCCATGGTCTATTGGTCTTGTTGTCGTTTTGGCCCTGGTATACCTTATCTGTACCCTATTATTCTTATGGTTCTAGATTAAATGATAAAATGATTTGATTATTCTATAATATAGTTGCAAGATGGATATATGTCGTGTTGGACTACCCGCCCTCATTGGTCTTCAAATGTTGCTTCATCTATGATTGTTTTGTTGGATTTGATGTTCTGATTGGAGTGTGCAGGATATACTTATACATGTGTGTGACCAATGGGTGGATGTGGAGGAGGAGACATGGGACCACTTAACTGTATGTCTCACCTTACCTAGTACTGCGATCAAGTTAATGACCTTGTGTTCATGTGATATGTTGGTCATTTAACCCACCTTGTTCAATTTACGAATAGAGTACTATTCCATTGTAGACCTATTTTCCTTTGACTGGAATTGTTTATGATTTTGGAGCCTTGTCTTGTGCGTAAACCTATAAAGTGTCATGTTCTTTGTGCATGATGTTAGTGGACTATAATGTTCTTTCACCTTATTGGTTTTGTTTGAGTTTGGTTGTGGTGTGCTTGTAAATAACCTTCTTGCTTTGGATGTGAAGTTGACTTGGTTTAGCTATTTTTGTAGGAGGCTCCTTTTCATTTTAATGCTATGACACAACTTGTTGAAGTGCTTTGTGAATTGAAATATGGTTTGAGTTTTGAACCATTGTGGGATTAGTTTAATCTAAGTATTGTACTTGTTTACAAAGAATGCCTTTTCACTTGGATTTCAGAACTGCTTTTAATGGAATAATTTTTCTAGAAAGGTTGTTTACTATATGAAATCGGTGCTAGCTTTTAATTATAATTCAAACTTGCATTGTATTGAATAACTTTGTTTTGAGTTTAGGATTTTCTTTTTTTTTTTAAATGTATATTATTGTAATAGGTCTTTTTGAAAAAAAAAATTTGAGCTAGAGTTCGAGATAAATTGTTTTTGTGTTAATTTTGTTTGGAAAGAGGTCCTTCTCTCTTGAATTATGGAAATGCTATTAATGAAGCATTCTTTCATAAAGGTTTTTTTTTCTTCTTTTTAAAATTGGTGTATTCTTTTAGTTACAATTAAAACTTTTAATTTTAAGTGATAACTCTTAGCTTTGTTAAAAAAAAAGGGGTTGTGGTTTATAAAAGGCATTATGTTTTTTGGGGGAAGAGATATTCTTGAAAAAAGAATGGTTTTAAGGAAGAAAGGGGGATGTTTAGGGTTTTGGGTGAGGAGATATATTTTTTTATTTTTTTAATTTCTTTTGGGGGGAGGGAGAAAGAAAGGAGGGAGATGCTTCATTCTTTTGGGGGAGGAGGGAGCTCTTGGGGCAAATGGAAAATGTTGATAGTGTAAGAAGAGGAGAACGAGTGCTAGTGTGGGCATCCTAGAACCTGGAGAGGTTCTTTCCTTGTGATTTATGTTTTTTGTTAAATTTTAACCTCTGCATTTGATATTTACCTTCTCAAGGAGATAAGACTGTCTTAGAGTAAAATTAGTTTTTGAGAGAGAACAGTCACCTCTAGTGTACCTCAGAGGAATGCTCTTGATAGAGCTCTTGCCTTGATTTTCACACAAATGTATTTTCTATTTCTTTATGTCAATTATCCCTTGTCTATCGCATGTGAGTGGTTTAAATGGAGCTGAGAGCTATTTGTTTCCTTTACTTCTTTGTGCATTCAAATAGAATACAGGCACATTAGTCAGATTTTGGAGGTGCAGCAAGGTTAGAGTAAAGAAAAAAAAGATCTTTAGAAAACCTATGATGGCGCAGCCCTGCCAAGATAGTAAAAGGTCAAGAGAGGAGTTTAAAATAGACATATGCTTGTGTGGTGGGGCTCATGACTTATGGAAGGCATGGCCCCAACAATGGGATGAGAGGCCTTAGACAGAAGTGGCCCCCTCTTACCGGAGGCGTGGCTTTTGTGGTATGCCCTCCATGTGGATGCCCTCTGCTGGGACATGGGCTTCTAGCCACTCATGCCTCCTATAGACTCCTTCACCACCATAAATACCTTTGTAGCTACCTTTGAGTTGGTTTAGAGAAAAAAATAGAGTAGAGGAAAGAGATTTTTTTTATGGTTTTAGGTTTATTTTAAGTCTATCCAATGTTGTATTAAGTACGACAATTAGTTTAAACTACGGGTAGGTCCAAAATGACTTCTCCTATTTTTAGAAGGAAAACAAAAACAAAAAAAGTTTGAAGCAGTTAATACTTTAAATAGCTCTGTTATTTATTTTCAAACAACAATGTTGTTAAGATGTTATTAATTTACTTTTTTTTTTTTGGTGCAAACTCATGTGAGGGAGATGGTTCAATTGCAACGACAATAGTTGTTCATAACTAATTTAATATTCTAGTTGTTGAATGTGTTTTCTTATCCTTTAAAGTATTCTTTTAAATTTTTGAGCTCATGCTTTTACAGTTACACACTTTTGAAAAGATTGTTTATTTAGCTATATATTTTAAAGCTTGAGTTATCTTATTTTTTTGGGAGATGAAAATTCTCATGTGGGGCTATCTATCTCCCCACCTCATGGACATGAGTGCATGAGTTCAAAATCTCACTTTGCTGTGTCATCACCGTTGAGTCCATGTTGACCCCTTTTTGGGTCAAAGTTGAAAATCGATGAAAGTTGACTTTTGGACTTATGATAGGGTACCTAGTCTTCTGTTGAGATCCAAATCAAGGATCACAACTGCCATGTTTTATATCTTCATTTGATTTGTTTTATTTACTCTTATTTGACATGACGAAGTCGTATCTTGTTTTCTATGCTATCTTCATTAGTGAAAACGACATTTAGTATGCATAAAATGGATGAAATGTTTTTGACTTGGGTTTCTCCTTTCTCCTTAATTACATCAAAAATAGAATGAATAGTGTTTAAAAAGAGACCAAAAGCTTTGTATGACATTATATTTATTGATGTTCCTTGTATTGCCTCCTTTCCTTCTCTTGCTTATTTGGGTCATGAGCGTCTCTTTGATGAATTATGCTAGGGTTTATGTTTGGTGTGTATTCAATTATGGGTATGTGCGTTGAATCTTTGTTTTGTTCCATTTACCCTCTTTTTGCGTGTATCTGGGGGCCAGTGTACTCTAAATATTGAGTCTCAATGATTCCCTTGGCATTGCTTGGGGTGCATGAGAAACCCTTGCCTTTCCTTGTGTGGCTCACCTTGTTGTCTATCTTCCCACTTTGTTGTGTGAGTTTGGCCATGCTAGCAGTGGTTCCATGATCTCCTCTCTCCCTAGCTCGGGGGTTTCCTAGAGTGCCAATAGACATCTATTGCGCTTGACAATGGCAATATGGTATGGAGGTGGGAAACATCCCCCATTGGTCTCTGTTTAGATGATCTCTTGGAGGCTTGGCGAGATCCTTGTGCTTTATCATTATGTTGTACTCATGTTGTTCACTGTACCATTAGAGCACCTCGAGGGTTAATTTATGTTGTATTATTATTACTCTTTGTAATTTATTCTTGAAGCGTGACTCTTCCATGTGTTGGGAAGTAGCCTTCATCTTATATTTGTAAAATATTATCACTTGATTATGAAATTGATACTTGATTTGTAGGAGAATATAATGTTGTGAATGTAATTGATTGTGCCTAGATGATTATATCTTGACGTTGGAGTCCTCTTTCTTCAGTAATTTATCTATGCTATGTTTTAGAGTTAGATTCCAATCATTATGACCTAGAGATTTGGAGCACCTTGAGGGTTACTTAATTTATGTTGTATTATTATTACTCTTTGTAATTTATTATTGAATCATGATTCTTCCATGTGTTGGGAAGTAGCCTTCATCTTATAACTGTAAAATACTATCACTTGATTTTGAAATTGATACTTGATTTGTAGAACATAATGTTGTGAATGTAATTCTTGTGCCTAGATGATTATATATGGATGTTGGAGTCCTCTTTCTTTAGTAATTTATCTATGCTATGTTTTAGAGTTAGATTCCAATCATTATGACCTATATATTTTCATAAAACTTGTATGTTAGCATGATTGAAATTGCATCTAATCTTTCTATGAATGGTTTATCTTAACTGAAGATGAATGGTTGTTTTATTTACTTCTTTTTGGAATGAGTAAAGTTTCAATGCTTTAAGTTTGGATTCCCTATGTATGCTCTTCCTTGAAGAGGTTTTATAGTTGTCTCCTTCCGTGGTCTATTGGTCTTGTTGTCATTTTATCTTGAGCCTTGGGTGTTAATTAGTCTCCTCAGTTTTAAGCTTCTCACTTTTGTTTGTGAGGATAGATGTTTTTATTAAGGCTTTAATCTTTAATCTTGGTCTAGGGTTTAAACCAAACTGCGGTAAGCTTGAAAGAGGAGACTAGGGACTGCCTCTTGAAGGAAACCTTCCCTTTTGGCGATGCATGATGTGACGCCTAACCTGTTAGGTTAACCCCCATTTTGATAGGACACAAGAGTAGTTTCACGTTCCTTGTCTTTGTAGACTTTGACCTCATTTCTTTGTAGTGTGCTTAATGTTGTTTGTGCTTGCAACAATGCTAAGTACGCTTGTTGTCAAACGTGCTTGATGCGCGCAATGGGGTTCTAGTGTCGGGTTTAGAAAATTTTTGGTTTTTCGTGTCATGACCACATGGTGGATGTGGCATGACATGTGGTTTTTGTGTCATGACAACATGGCAAATGTGTGCATGACAAGAACATAGTTAATCAAGGAATCCTTTCCTTTGAATATTCTTGCATTGCGTTCCTTCCAGAGGTGCCAGATAATTTGTGCCAGGACTTTAGACCAAAGGTCATCCCATATTGCTCCCTTATTTGTGCGAGGCCATAGATACTTCTAGAATTAACCAATGGCTACAATCATAAATAAAAAAGTTCTAGAATTATGTTATTAACAAAAAATAATAGATAATAAGAAAAAATTTAAAAGGATGACAACAATTACAATTTAATTCAATAACCCATATTATAATATTATATTAAAAAAATGAGTTTATAGAGAATTTTTTAGATAACCCTAAGCCAAGGTGCCCTAACACAAACCTTGGATAAAGACATACGCAGAAGAGGGAGAATTAAAAAGATGCAAAATTTTTTAAAACTCAAAACAAAGTTGTTAATGGCCACCATTGATGCATCACCTAACAACTGCCACCTGAAGAAGAAAATTTGTAGCATAAACAAAAAACCTTGCCCTTCTTAAGAAACAGGCACATAAATAATTATGTATAACAAGATCCTTGCTAAAGTGTTCCAATGATCCTTTAACAAGTGCCCTCCTTGCCTCTTGAAGAATGCAATTAACTACAGTTGAGCACTCTAAGACATGAAAAGGGAAAATTCTAGCCTTATCCCATGGTTTGGAATCGTAATCATAATCATTTAAAGCTAAATCAAGCTTATATCTAGGGATAAGTGATTCTTGAATCATTTCCTTCTTGATCATCTTCATTATTTGGGTCATCGAGCAAGTCCATTAAATTCAACAAAAATGCATAGACAATGTCACTGAATAGATTTTTTTGAGGATATTCTAAAAGAATATCATGGCAAATAATGTCCCAGACAACATCATCTTGAACCAAGGGGATTCAATTAGAAACACCTTCCCTAGTTTTTGTTCATCAAATCTATTCAAATCCGCCATTTCCCGCTTGTAGGGCAACAGAGAAACACAATGATAGATCAAATGACTCATCTTGATCAATGATTGCAATTCACTAGGAATGAAAACAAAAGCAACCAAAAAAAGGAAGATGCCTAATATTTATAGAAGATGCTATATTTATTATGTCATGTGTGATAATGTACAAAAACCATGCCACCTAGTGCCAACATTTATTTCCATCATGATCTCAATTGAGACAATGGGATTGATTGGAAATAGTGTCGCACAATTGATAGGACTAATTGGAGTACCTTTATCATTATTTAGTTATCCTCTGCAATCAAATCCATCATATCAAACTGTGATACTTTGAAGGCCAAGTGATAAACCAGATAGATTAGCCAATGCCAATTGAATTCATTCATGATTTTGGATTTAACTATGTGATACTGATGATTTTTGGCATCATCTACTTTTTTAATTTTCTCTTGTCGTTCTGAGATTCATCTCTCTACCCTTTTTGAATTAGGAATTTATATAAATATTAAAAATAGAGTTCACAGATGTAGAAAAATACGATAAATAATTTTA
Source organism: Cunninghamia lanceolata (assembly GCA_027924645.1). Classification (NCBI taxonomy): domain Eukaryota; kingdom Viridiplantae; phylum Streptophyta; class Pinopsida; order Cupressales; family Cupressaceae; genus Cunninghamia; species Cunninghamia lanceolata. The sequence continues at coordinate 176,471 of BSBN01001399.1, forward strand.
TTTGTGTGTGGCTATGTGGGATGTTATTGCTTTGTAGTTCTCAGGATGAAGAAACATAAGCCTTCATCAAGTGGAACAAATCATGTCAAGAATTGACAATTTTAACATTTGCAAATGACACATTCTACTTTGGGTGGTGGGTTGAATCTCCCACACATGTATGTATGTATGAGAAACTAGAAATTTGAATGGATGCATGGAATTGGTATTACAATTGAATTGACAGTGACCTAGAGAACATCAATTTAATTCTCCTTTACTAGACTTATTATTACCCATACCTAGTGGTTTCTTGTACATATAATGCACAATTCCATGGAAAATCATTTATTGTCATTGTGAATGACTACATAATTGAATTTTTAATGAAGACATTGCCTATTAATAAGATAGTTATTGTTGCAAGTATGTGTAGTTAAGGGTTGTCATTGATGTCAACAAGCTTGTGTTGTCATTGGTGTCAACTAGTTGAGTAAGAGCATATTGCATAAGTATGAGTTTGAGCTATTGGTGATGGTTGAGGAAGTGTTGTTGATGTTGTTGATGTATTCTTGGTGCTGGGTTTCCAAGTGCTTTTGAGAAAATTTGATTAATAATGGAAATAGTGTGTTGAAGATGTGTTTTGGCTTACAGAGTAGTGTTCGAGTTTGGCTCTGCATTTCTTCCTTATTGAAGATTTGCTTATGCAATTTGAATATGTTAATCAAAGATGTTCAAAGATGTTATATTCCAAATTTGGTGCTCCAGTTTGTTGTGTAGAGAAAGTTGTGTTCACCAGTGTGTGGACTGTGTTTCTAAATTGTGCAGGGGTGTCTGGGAGAAACTATTTTTATCTGCATTTCTCCGCAGATTTGTTTTTGGCTTTACGGTTTTGACTTAATGCTTATAAGGTTTACATTTTTCTTTAGTTCAAGTTTTTGTACTCCGCAAGTTTATTTCTTGAGTAGCACAGTATGACAGAGTTGGTTGAGTGCTTTGGTGTGAACTTTCTTCAGGTGAAAGTTGTTGCAAAGGATTTTGTTGGTTTTCAGGTGCTTGTGGATGTTTCTAGATCATGTTCAAGCTTGGTATGAGGTTCACATGTCATCATTTGATTTTGAGGAAGCATGCATTTAAAAGTTCATAGTGTTTACACAAGTTTGGCCTACTTGGTTGTTTACACTAATTACGGTTATGCTTCGTTGATTATGGAAGTGTGGAATAATGTGTAAGAGTGGATTTAGGTCTATGCTAAGATGTGGTGTGATCCACATTCAATCCTTTCCTCCTTGGGAATGTTTAGGTCCAGACCTAATTTGAATTTTCTAGGTTAAGATGTGTTGCCGACCTTGGAGAATGTTTTCAAGGTTGATGTTGGTATAAATAAGTGTCAAGGATTTGTGAGTAAATAAGTGTGTGATGGATGTGAATTTGATCAGTGCAGCAAGAGATTTCATGTGCTAGGATACTGGATGCAGTGAGCAGAAGGTGTCTACTATTTTTTAGTGTTGCGATGAAGGTGATGTTTGTGTTGTGGTGAATATTGTGTTTCATTGGAACTGTACTCTATGCATATGTTAGATGTAATTATATCAATTCATCTCTAGCAGTGAGCCTTCTCTTCTATCTCTTTCTTCTAGACAGTGAGTCCTCTGACAGCGAGCCTTTCTTTCTGGGCAGTGAGCCCTTTGGAAGTGAGCCTTTTGTAATTTGGTATTGTTACTACTTTATATTGTGAGCTAATCCTCACCATGGTTTTTCCCTTCTTAGGTTTTCCATGTAAAATCTGGTGTTGTCTTATGTTTGGTGTTGTTATGATTCATCTTCGATTATTTTCTTTTCATGCTTAATCATCATAATAAAGTTAAGGGTTAATTAAAGCTAATGTGGATCTAAATGTTTGTGAGTGTTTGAAGTTTATAATACAACTAATTCACCCCCCCTCTCAGTTGTCTTGTGTATTCAACATTGGTATCAGAGCGAGGTTCCTTAGAAGAGATCTTAACAACTTGAGGTAGATCTGGGATGGCACACAAGAAGGATGTTCCCCTATTTGATGGATCTGACTTTGCACTCTGGAAGTTAAGGATGGAATCTTTTCTAATTTCTCTTGGTTATGATATCTAGAAGTTTGTTAGGTCTGATTACTCTATACTTGAGAATCGTATAAACACTGCTAATGAGATCAAATCTCATGAAATTGATGGTAAGGAAAAACATGCTCTTTTAAGTGGTCTTACTAATTTTGAATTGGTGAAAGTTGTGAATTTGAAAACTGCTAATGAGATTTGGAAAAGGTTGGAAAGTGTTTATGAAGGAGATGATAAGGTCAAGCAAACTAAAATGTAGAATTTGAAGCTCATGTTTGAGACCATGCAAATGTCTGAAGATGAAAGCATTACAAGCTACTTATAGAAGGTGGATGAAGTTGTCAATGGCATCAAAGGACTTGGTGGAAAGATAGATGATAAAGAAGTAATATTGAAGGTACTCAGAACTCTTCCTAAGTCTTATAGTCATAAGGTTTCTACTATTGAAGAATTACAAAATTTGGATAAGTTTACCAGAGATGAGTTGATTGGCACCTTAACTACTTTTAAAATAAGAGAGTTTGGGACAACTAGTGGAACTACAAAGGTTGAGACTACTTTTAAGGCTAGAAAATTAGAGAAGACTGTGGAATCAGATCTGGAAGACCTTGATGAAGTGGAAGCTAACTTTGTGAGAAGGATGAAAAAGGGTACTGGAAAGTTTAGTGGTAAGTTTCCTTTTAAATGTTTTAGTTGTGGAAAGATAGGTCATTATGCTTCAAGATGTCCAGATAGAGCCCTGAGAATTAAGAATAAGGAAAATAGAGGTAAGATGGTTAAGAAAAATTTCTATATTAGAGAAGATGCAAGTATATCTGATGATGAATCTGATTATGAGGATAATAATGATGATGAATTCTTATTCATATCCCTAAGAGATGAAATTGTTTCTACTAACTCTAGAAGTTGTGTGAAGGAAAAGGGTCTGGAAGCAAGTACTAATCCTGAAGGCACTATAATGACCACTTTTCATGCTAAAAGAGAAAAAGATGACTAGGTCATTGTCAATGGATGCTCAAATCATATGACAGGTGACAAGAATGAGTCTTCTTGCAGAGAAGAAGAAGAAGCTAAAGATAAAGAAGTACAGGTTGAAGAACAAGAAGCTCTAGAAAGAATCCCTAAAACTCCCAAGTATGTGCAGAGCCATCACTATGAAGAACAGATCATTGGTGATAAGAGCAAAGGTGTATTGACAAGAAGGAAAGCTGCCTAAGAACAAGTAAATCTATGTTTACTTTCTAAAGTTGAACCTAAAACAATGGTTGAGGCATGCAAGGATGAGTATTGGATCAAGGCTATGGAAGAAGAACTAATGCTAAAAGAATCAGAGAGATCAGAGAACAAAAATGTGATTGCAACTAAGTGGGTATTCCAGAACAAATTGAATGAGAATGGAGAAGTGGTAAGGAACAAGGCAAGGCTTATGTGTAAAGGTTACTCACAAGTGGAAGGAATAGACTATGAGGAAACTTATGCTTCAGTGGAAAGAATGGAGGCCATTAGGATGTTTTTGGCTTTTGCAGCACATAAGGTTTTTAAGGTATATCAAATGGATGTGAAGTCTACTTTTTTGAATGGTGAGTTGGAAGAGGAAGTATACATAGAACAACCAAATGGATTTGAGTTATCAGATAAACCAGATATGGTTTGTAGGTTGAAGAAGGCACTATATAGGTTGAAGCAAGCTGCCAGAGCTTGGTATGCAAGGTTAGACAGGTATTTATTACAGCAAGGATTCAATAAAGCTACTGCAGATAGCAATCTATACATCAAGATAAGTGAAGATCAAATTCTGATTATGGAAGTTTATGTTGATGATATAATTTTTGGTGGAAATGAAGGTATGTGTAAGAGTTTTGCAAATGAAATGCATAAAGAAATTGAAATGTCAATGTGTGGGGAGATGAACTTCTTCCTTGGGTTACAGATCAATTATATAGATAAGGGTATTTTCATTTATTAGTCAAAGTATGTAAAAGAGATGTTAAATAAGTTTGGAATGGAAGATTCTAAACTAGTTTTTACTCCTGTGGTTACTGGTTGTAAGTTGAGTAAGAATGATGAATCACCTAATGCTTATCAGAGCAACTATAGATCAATGATTGGAGGATTACTATATCTAACTGCTACTAGACCAGATATTATGCATGCAATCTATCTTCTGGCTAGATTTCAAGAAGATCCTAGAGAGTCACATGTTATGGCAATAAAAGGATATTTAGATATTTAAAGGGCACTCCAGATCATGGCTTGTAGTATCCAAATGATACTAACTTTACTCTAAATGCTTATACAGATGTAGATTGGGTTGGTTGTGTAGATAACATGAAAAGTACAAGTGGTGGTGCATTCTTTTTTGGATGCAGATTGGTGTCTTGGCTATATAAGAAACAAGATTTAGTGTCTTTATCCATTGTAGAGGTAGAGTATATCGTTGCAACATCATGTTGCACACAGGTGTTATGAATGAGACAAACCTTGAAGGATATCAAAGTTGTGTATGATGAGCCAATTTCTATTTTCTGTGATAATACAAGTGCTATTAACATTCCAAAGAATCTGGTGATGCATTCAAGGAAAAAGCATCTTTTAATTAGGTATCACTTTTTGAGAGAGAAGATTGCATAGAATGAATTGAAGCTTGAGTATGTGTCTAGTAAGGATCAAGTTGCCGACATATTCACTAAGGCTCTTCTTAAGGATACATTTGAGTATCTTTAGGAGAAGTTAGGGGTTATTGCCCCTCCTTCTTTGAACTAGATGCATAAGGAGATGCATCCATTCAGTGTGTGTCAAAGATTCATTCCTTATTATGGACTGATGTTGGAAGCTACCTCCTAGGGCGAGTAGGTAGTGGCTTTGTTGATTGTTATAGTCAGGGGGAGGAAAAAGAGTAGTGAAAGAGAAAGATGTTGTAGAGCAGTAGTGAGCGGTGCAAGTATGTGTAGGGAGAGAGTAAGAAATATTTGTGTTACCCTTTACCATTGATGTCAAAGGGGGAGAGAGTTCAAGGTGAAAAACAAAGGGGGAGAAAGAGAGATCAATATGGAAAAGATAGCCAAAAGAGAATAGTAGTTTGAGGGGGAGTGAAAGAGAAAAGAAAAGAGTCAATGTTAATGATTCTATTGTCTTGATGCTTTTTCATGTTAAGTATTTCCATCAATGACAAAGGGGGATATTGTTGCAAGTATGTGTAGTTAAGGGTTGTCATTGATGTCAACAAGATTGTGTTGTCATTGGTGTCAACTAGTTGAGCAAGAGCATATGGCATAAGTATGAGTTTGAGCTATTGGTGATGGTTGAGGAAGTGTTGTTGATGTTGTTGATGTATTCTTGGTGCTGGGTTTCCAAATACTTTTGAGAAAATTTGATTAATAATGGAAATAGTGTGTTGAAGACATGTTCTGGCTTACAAAGTAGTGTTCGAGTTTGGCTCCGCATTTCTTCTTTATTGAATATCTAATTTTGTGATTTGAATATGTTAATCAAAGATGTTTAGAGATGTTATATTCCAAATTTGGTGCTCCAATTTGTTGTGTAGAGAAAGTTGTGTTCACCAGTGTGTGGACTGTATTTTTGAATTATGTAGAGGTGTCTGGGAGAAATTGTTTTGCTCCGCATTTCTCTGCAGATTTGTTTCTAGATTTATAGTTTTGGATTTATGCTTATAAGGCTTATATCTTTCTTCAGTTCAAGTTGTTCATGGTCTGGTGCTCCGCAAGTTCATTTCTTGAGTAGCAGAGTATGACAGAGTTGGTTGAGTGCTTCGGTGTGAACTTTCTTCAAGTGAAAGTTGTTGCAAAGGATTTTGTTGGTTTTTATGTGCTTGTGGATGTTTCTAGATCATGTTCAAGCTTGGTGCGAGGTCCACATGTCTTCATTTGATTTTGAGGATGCGTGCATTTAAAAGTTCATAGTGTTTACACAAGTTTGGCCAACTTGGTTTTTTACACTAATTGCGGTTGTGCTTCATTGATTATGGAAGTATGGAATAATGTGTAAGAGTGGATTTAGGTCTATTCTAAGATGTGGTGTGATTCACATTCATTCCTTTCCTCTGCAGGAATGTTTAGGTCTAGACCTAATTTGGATTTCCTAGGTTAAGATGTGTTGCCAACCTTGGAGAATGTTTTCAATGTTGATGTTGGTATAAATAAGTGTGTGACAGATGTGATGTGAATTTGATCAGTGCAGTGGGAGCTTTCATGTGTTAGGCTAATGGATGCAGTGAGCAGAAGGCGTCTACTATTTTTTAGTGTTGCTGTGAAGGTGATGTTTGTGTTGTGGTGAATATTGTGCTTCATTGGAACTATACTCCATGCATATGTTAGATGCAATTATATTAGTTCATCCCTGGTAATGATCTTCTCTTCTATCTCTTTCTTCAAGATAGTGAGTCCTCTACCAATGAGCCTTTCTTTTTGGGCAGTGAGCCCTTTGGCAATGAGCCTTTTGTATTTCAGTATTGTTACTACTTTATATTGTGAGATAATCCTCACCCTGGTTTTTCCCTTCTTAGGTTTTCCATGTAAAATTTGGTGTTGTTATGATTCAACTTCTGTTATTTGCTTTTCATGCTTAATCATCATAACAAAGTTAAGGGTTAATTGAAGCTAATGTGGATATGAAGGTTTGTGAGGGTTTGAAGTTTATGATACAACTAATTAACCCCCTGTCTTAGTTGTCTTGTGCATTCAACAGCTATGAACTACAATGAAATATTCATTAAACATCATCGAAAAGAGGAATGAAAAAGATTTTGGAGGACCAAATCAAGGTTGAAGGATAAACGTTTTATATGTAACTAGATAGTAGAGTATGATAGTCTCTTCTTAGTGTTCAATATTGTTGGAACTTTGAGTTTGGTTAGACATTCCTGTAATTCCCTAATTTGTTTGACGATCATGTTAATTAAAAATATAGAAATAAGTATGGTTTGACATGAGTTCAATGGCAATGTATACAGATGGTTCAATAACAATCATCACATTGCAAAGATAAATGAGTTTAATGGAAATGTATAGCAATGTATAAATAGGGAAAAGATAAATGGATGAGAAGACTATAAGTTGTCCTACAAAATAAATGCTAAGAATCAAATTTCACATAGGAATTATGCTATTATTACTATCTATTATCTTGTCTTCTATCAATATGGACCTGAAATAATACATCTGAGCTAGACCAATTTGCAATGTCACTAAAAAACCATAATAGAAACCAAATTCTTCTTTTGGGGTTATCGTTAAATTTAGATTGTGAGATGATCACATATCAACGACTTATATTCAATTCTGAGCCAGAGTCTTGATGCATCCAATTTTGTACATAAAGTCTCTGAAAAAAAGACAAGTGTCAACAAATTAATGAGTGAATAATTATTTATTAACATATTATTTTACCATATTATTATTAATTTTGCGCCATTAGTTGAATGGTGCTAACTCATATGTGGTGGGCCCTTTATGAATCATTTCGATTGTCAGATGATCACAAATCAATGACGTATGTTCAATTCTAGGTGGAAGTCTTCAATTACCTAACTTTGTTCATAAAGTATTTGGAATAGAGACAAGTGTCAATGACTCAATGAGTGAACGATTATTAATTAACATATTATTATTATCATATTATCATTAATTTCTATTTATTAATTAAGATATTATTATTACCATATTATTATTAATTTTGCATCATTGGTTGAATGGTGCTGACTCATATGTGGTGGGCCCTTTATGAATCATTTTGATCATCATATGATTGTAGATCAACAATGTATGTTCAATTCTAGGCGAAAGTCTTCAAGCACCCAATTTTGTACATAAAGTCTCTAGAATAGAGACAAATGTCAGCGACTCAACGCGTGAACAATTATTAATTAACATATTATTATAACATATTTTTATTAATTTCCATTTATGAATTAACTTATTTTTATTAATTTTGTGCCATTATTATTATATGAGTCATAAAAGTGGGCCTGACTTTATATAAAGGGAGTCTTTGAAGCTGATGAAAGAAACACAATGAAAGGATACACGTGGCACTTCCGTGTGATGTTTCACTATTTGATGAACATTGGATAGACGATTGTAGTTGAATTCTGAAATAAAATGTCTGAAGCACTAGACTTGCAAAGTCAAACCTCTGAAATCAACCTAGAGCTGTTAGATTTGCAAAGATCAACGGTTGAGATTTTATAATATGTTTTCAATGCCACTGCTCGACATACGTGTTGAATTAATTGAGGTTGTAGACTTGTAGGCCATCCTTAAATTTTTTTTGGAGTGGGAGTACAAAAATTGTAATGTAACACATTTCACTCACTTTATTATTACTTGGTAGTTGGCACTTATTTGAGAATAAGAAGAAAATTAAGAACTTAAATTGTAGTATTGAACATAGACAATTGAAGTTGCAACGGCTAAGTGAGATTCTAGAAGTGAGAAGTTTAGGGAGATTGCAGTGCACCAGGGAGATTTTGGGATTCAATACAGTCAGTCTGTGCTAGTCTTTGTATTCATCTTTTCAAATTCTAGGTATGTGTCATGTGAAATACATAAATCCTACATTCCTTCAAATTAATTTATAAGCCTTAAATTTAATTTTTTTCAATCTTGGGGATTAAGCATGTCTATAACCACTAACACACCACCGATTGGGAAAGACAAAGAAATACACAAAATAAACTACACTGGACTTCTTAACACCCTAGGTTTTATTGATGAATACCACGGTATTTATGATTCTACAATATTTGGTAGGATTACCTCAGAACTTAGATTTTCATGTGAGAATAAGGTTGCAATGCAAATGCAAGATAACCTAGGAAAGCTAGTACCAATTAATAGTTTCACTACACCGTGGGTGGTTGGCTAATGCTCCCTGAGGTCTTCCCTTGCCCAAAATTTATCATGGTCTGTTCCCAGAATTATGATGAAAATGAAAAGCAATTGTTAATAAAGATAGCTAGAATGAAATGTTAACCATTATTACAGTAGGAATTAGCAGAATGTTGGGGTTTGCAACTAGGGATTTTGGAAATGTCCACATTGACCTAGAAAAGTTAGCTAGTGATTATGAAACAGTCAGTCTAAATACCAAATTTTGTTTTATCAGAAAAATAACAATGGATGGTTCCATACCCAAAGAGAATCAGAAGCCTCCTTATCGAATTAAAATTTTTAAACCATGGGTTTAGGATAATATTTCCATGCTAGCATTTTTCCTTGTATTGGATAGTAATAGGCAAGTGGATGCAAGTATCCTTGAAATGGTATACAATATCCGTTATTTTAATCCCTTGTTAAATACATATTTGTAGAGCACATAGCAAAATCCATGCAGAAACAATTTTTAATGATTAAAGGAGATTCCAATTCTAGTTCCAACATTAAGACCTTTAGGTTCACAACCTACTTGTGCAATTTATTTCTAGTGTAGTTTAGTGGAACATTTGTGGCCAATAAGTTTCATATTCAACCCTTTGTAAATGATGAGGCAAAAAGAGCACTTCCACTACATGATTGGACGTATAAGATAAGGATGCATGATGCTTGAAGGAACTACAATAATTTTGTGGACTACTTTTTGGCTCAATTGTATTATGCAATTATAAGTACTCCAATGCCTAGTTTGTCTGAGTCTTGTAGAGATTCCATTCAACTGGGAACAAAAATACAATTGGCTGACTGGTACTTCATGGAAGAATATATTGTGCTAAGATTTTATGGATAAGGAGTAGAGCCCCACAAAATTCCAATACATGTGATAGAGAAGGTTTTTGCATTGGAATGCATATGACAAATGTATAATACAGATCAACTGTACTTTGTTATTGAGAAAAAGAAGAGCATATCTCCTTCCTTACCTTTTTCATGTGGAGGGTTCACATTCAATAGAAAAGCATTCACTATGGCACACCAAATTTTACAATTTTTTAAATTTGATGTTGACTCTCACTAGTAGTATGACCCATGTGACGTGATTAAAGCAAGGATTCTAGCCAATAAGAATACTGGAAGTTGAATTCAACATCAAAGTAAACCCCTACTAGAAATATTGAAAAACAAGGATTCTTGGGATGAGGTGAAAAAAGTAATGGAGGAAACTGCTGTTGAGAAAGGTATTACTTTTCAACAATTATCAGTAGAAATAATGATATTGCACCTACAGAAAGTGACATAGATGCCAATCACTATTAGGAGGTCAAACAATTTTTATAAAAGAGCTAATCAACCATCTAGTTTAAAAGAAATATCAGAGTCTCTCAGAAAATCTTGTATAGAGGAATTGTGGACATAAACAAAAATAAATCTCTTCTAGTCTATGAGGAAAGATCTAGGTGATCGAAAAGTACTACAAAATTTGAGGAGATCTTAGAAGATGAAGAGTTTAGAAAATTGTGGAATATATCTAGCATCCCTCTGAGGCACCTAATCATGAATTTGATGATGATACTGATAGGCAAAATCAACCCTTAGATCCCACTAAGGACAAGGCAACACTTGGGTAGTAACATAGGTAGATCCTAGAAGACTTGGTGATTTTTGAGGCATTGGAGCTGATAAAAAAGCCCAAAGGAATAAAAGGATAGATAGTACATTTCAATTTGTTGTAACTTCAAATCTTGATAGTCAGATACAATCACAAGTACAACTAATACTACTAGGGTTTTTAGATCTTCAAGATAATCATTCGATTGGTAAAGAAGATGGTCAAGAATCTAGTGCTACTGGTGGTGATGGTATGGGTAGTAGTGGTCACCAAGTGCTAAAACAATAAAATACTCAGAAGAGGCCAATACTACAAGATACTATATAGAAACTCGGTGAACAAGGCATTGTGAAGAGGCAAAAGATTATGATAGATCCAAGTCCAACTTCCTCAATTTCCACCTCAATGGAATTATTTACATAAGGTAACCCTTCTGTTGTTAGTGTGACTGGGATAGGAATGGCTAATCCTTAGGCTCAAACAATTACTCCTTCACCATTTAAGCATTCGATTGTGTTAGTATTCCCAAGTTTTGATTACAAAAAGGAATTTGACAAGAAAGCAAAAAAATCTAAAAGATACAAGAATCAAGTGCTAGAGAGTATACCTATTGTAAATTCAGAGCTTGCAAGAACTAAGGTATTGCCTAAATATGACCTAGATACATAAACCATGGAGTACATGTTTGTTGTGCCCAAAGTTCAAAATAAACTAGGGAATTAGATGCAACGTGTTAAGTCTCAAAAATGCAGGTTGCTAATCCTAAGAGAATGCCAGGCTCTATGCTTAGATTTGCAACGTTTTTGAACTAATGTGACGGAATCAACCTTTTGGGTTTGATGACTCCCTGCACTTTAGGTCCTGCTACACCTAGGTGGGTGAACCTTGGAAATTAAAGCAAATTAAATGTAAACGTATTGACTAATTAAATGGATCTACCTACAGTGGCAAATGGTGTAGGATAGATGAAATCTTGCTAATTAATTCTATATCTAATATCTGATGAATGGTTGGTAGAAATTGTATAAGCAATATCAAGGTGGATTCTATGACTGTGCTTAACTAATAAAAGGGTTTTTAAGTGATAAAGTGAAATGAGACCAGTGCCTTGTTGGGTAACATAGTCAAATGGAAGACTAAGACTAGTGGCTTATAGTTGGCAGTAACTCTAAGTATTTGGCACAATATTTTAGTTCATAACTTGTATAAATGTACAAGGAAATGACTGACAAACTCTTCTTAACAATCCAACCAATATAATCATACCTCTTGTAATTCACCAGGAGGTAATTTAATCCTTTCTTGAAGGAACCAATTGAATGAAATATGCAAGAATAACAGATAATATCAACTTGGAGATAGAATGGCAATCCTAATTATATGGTCCTTCTTAGTAATCCAAACTAACACTTACAGGTTACTGTGATTGATCAGAAGGATTTTTAATTCCTCTAATGGAAACCAATTAATTCAATCACACAGATACAACAAATGTGCATTGACAAATTAACCATATACTTGATATATTAATTTGAATAACAAGGAAATACTGAAATGGAGACAACCACACAATTGAATAATCTTAACAAACAATTGATGCTAGAATAGAAACACTAAATCAAAGAACTTCAATTTACTTCTTCAATAATAAACTTGCAACATGGTCTTTGAGAAACATTGTAAACTTTTTGTATTATATTCTACTGCTGATGATAATTCAGCATCATATGTTTGAACTTATATAGAAATGCTTGTGAAGAGATATAACTCTTCAAGAAGTCTTTTGGGAATTAACTAGATTAACATAACAACCATAAAACAACAATACTTAGGCCCTATTCAACCACAAGTATAACTAAGCAATGTGGTCTAAGTACTCCTGGCTACCATGTGAATCATTAAACTCAATGGTATTCCTTGTGATCACATCCATCGTAACCATCCTCTCCAAATTCTTGCAGGCTTCCCTAGATGTAGAGTCTTTGTCCTTAAGATCTCCTAAAGCTTCATGTAATATTGCTTGACAGTCTCTGCTCCATTCTTCTTTGCTTTTTAAATCTTTATCCCTCTTGAACAATGTGGGCACTCCTGCCTTAGAGGCTTCAACACATTCTTTGGCGTCAGTCTTAAGTTGGTCATAAAACTTCTTATGCTACTCAATCAAATCTTTCACACTAGAGGTATTTGCAATGTTAGAAGTATCTTTGCCACTTGTCTCACTGAGTTTCTCCTGCAACCTTTTGTCCAGCCTCTCATGCTCTTGGATTGCTTTATAATTTTGAGAATAATTATCCCAAAATTGGTTCAGCCAATGCATCATATTGGTATGCCTGTTCTGGAGTACTGTGACAAGTGTATCCATCTAGATTTGGGTGACTTGATCTATGGATAATGATTGGACACTTTGTGAGCTTTCACCCTGGGTTAGTCTCTTTACTGATCCCCTAAAGGTGCTCTTGATAGTGTCTTTCAAATAATCATTCTAGTTTGTCAATCTCTCACAGCTGAGTTTGTATGCATCTCTTTCCTTAATTAACATATGAGCCTGTGCCTTATTCAGCTTTGCAACATTGATGCCAATTTCTGCAGATCCAGGGGTCAGTCTCTCCTGCCTTCAAAGTCATGACATGGCCAAAAGTTTTCTCTGTCTATGATGGCTGTCTTTTTGTGGGGAGGATACAAGGCCCATATCATCAGTGAATTTTCATCATTATTATATTTGGTGCCTATATATACTTCATTGACACCTTCAGGAGTGAGCTTGTATCTATCATCTGTATTATTCATAAAACTATCAAATACTAAGGCATAATTTAAATCAAGGCCAGGAATGATCATTACCCTTGCTTCTTTGAGCATCTGTCTACACTTACTAGGGGTCATATCTTGCAATTCATTATCAACTGTTGCTTTCAACCTATCAAGTAATTGTCTCTCATTATTGGCAGAGACATCATCAACTGACTCTCTAACTTCCTTCCCCTTGCACTTATATAAAAATGATTTGAACTCTTTAGAGTGAATAAATTTATCATCAGAAATAATAAAATCATAAGCTATTTGTCTTGGGTCTTCATCAGCAGGCCCCTCCTCATCATGTGCTATGATAAGAGGCTGATATTGTTGCATTTTTCTTTTGGACATTTTTATTGTCTATTTCTATGGTTCCTCTTGCCCTACAGGTTCTTCATCACTAGAGGATAACACCTCAATTTTTGCCAGCTGCTTCCTTTTCTCATCTAAATCCCTGTTATATTGTTCAACCACTAATTCCATCTCAGCCTCTTCCAAATTTCTGATGACATCATTGTGTGGATAGGGGACATGTGTGTACCCATTAAGGTTTTTCTTCCTTCGAGCAAGGTCAATAAAACACTCAGGGTCAAACCCTTTTCTTATCTCAGCATACCTCATATTATAGTGCATCAGTTTGTCCAAAATGAGATTATAACCTTCTTTGGAAACCACAGTGAAATCTTCAAAACACAAAGTGCTAGGCATAAAAGACTGTTTGTCATGGGAACTCAGATGCATCACATTAGAACAATGCATTTGCCTAACTATTTCTAGGTAGGCAATTCTGTCAGGGACAGTTTTAGGTAAGATAAAGGGAGTGTCCTCAAAACCATACACTATAACCATGGTGGCATCCTCGAAATAGTACCAATCTCCCCAGTTGTGAGTAACAGTAGGAGGACCACCAAAATCTTTTGGTCTAAGGAACCTCTTTATTTCATTTGAAATTGAATACTCACAGGGATGACTGAAGTATCTATATAACACTTTGACACAGTAATCCTCAAATTGCACATAGCTTGAATGGGCATATCTATTCTCCCCTATTCTGGTCCACATCTGTATAGGTGACCTCTGCCCCTTTTGGTCTACTGGAACAACCTTGAACTCATTTGGCCATAACCCCACTTCTTGGCCAAAATATAGCACCATGTGCTTGAGAAGTGAGTAATGTTCAAAGGCAAATGATGGCATTGTTCCTTATTGCAACCAGACCAAAGTCAATTCTATTACAAATATAAGCAGCATAATCAAATTGCCTGGTGTTGTGGCACTGAATGTCAGTAGTTATGACCATCAGAGCAATTGTCATAAAGTTAGGGATCTCTAATCCCAGGACCTGACCCACAAAGTAATAGGTGTATTGTATGTAGGGTTCAAATATTGATACATGAAAAGGAGGGCCATCATCCTCACTGAGAGGCATTAATTCTCCCTTTGACCTGGGCCTGTGAATAGGCAACCTCCATCCATTGTAAGTAGTATCTATTCTCTAGTATTCCTTTTCTAGATCCTCATAAACAATGGGGACAGTACATAAATCATCCAGGTCAAAAACTTCACAGATGGCATTCTTTGACAAGTGTATAATAGGCTCCCCTTGTGGGTTGCATATAGCCTTAAGACCTAGGTTATACTGTTTAGCAAGGAGTTGGAGAAGTTTAACATTCAAAAATACATCAGGAACAACTAATTTACACAAATTCAAATGCCATGGGTTTGACACTGGAGAATTCCTAATTCTTCTATTGTAATGGAATTTAAAAAGCTCATATCCTCTAATTGGGGTCCAAATATTCTGAAGGTATTTACACTTGTCTTCTAGCTTCTCCACCTCCGCCGTAAGTTGTGCAGACCTTCGGGCTTTGGGAGTTGATCCTAGTAGTTGATCAATCAAGTCTTGATTCAGTTTTCTATCTTTTGTTTTCTCTTTAGGGGTTTTGTCAATTTTCTATTTTTTAGGTTTACTTGTATCGCCTTGTGATTTTCTACCCTTTCCTTTCCTTGGAGTCTCCATTTACAATCCTTGATAGAAAAATTCAAATTTCAGGCTATAGCATAGAAGTTTTTAGGTATGTACTTAATATTGGTGGCTCTGATTGAATTCCCCTGTTTTCTGCTTCAAGTCTCTGCCTGTAGGCTTTTCTCAAACAATTCTGTCAAGTTTAATTGTAATGATTTCAAATGTTATCTCAGAGGATTTCTTTGTCGTCTGCAATTAATTGTTCAAACAATTCAATTTTCTTGATCGTTGTGAAATGTCACATCATCATAACTTCTCTCATCAGCATGATTTTCATAATGTCTGGGTGATTTTAATATCTCCTCATGGCACGAACGTTTGTTCATAGATCAATTGATGTAACCCTTCAATTGTCTCCTCGACATCATATTTTGTTTGTGAAATTGTATCGGCAAGAGATTTCCAAGCCTTACCTGATGTGGAAGTGGGCATGGTTGCTATCGGCATGACTTTCTTCATCGCTATGTGAATAACCTTCTTCCCTGATCTCCTAAGTGTCACTGATAGGATTATCAGGGAGAGTCTCATTGATGAGTTTATTGCTATTGGAGTAAGATATGTTATTGTAGTAACCTTGTTCAAGTCACCCGATCAAGGTTATCTCCTCGATAGCCCTTTACACTCCTTATCGGAGAGACCTTCACAACATGTCATTGACATCATTGTGAGTATCACTTCGGTCAAACTTATAAGTTTTATTCTGATTCATTTGCTCTCACCGATAGTCCTTATTCTTCATACATATCGGTGTAAGCTATGCCGAAGCACTTCTCTTCAATCGGTGAGACTTTAGAATATTGGAAACTCCTTGATTTTTCTTTTTGATATTCATCTCCTGTCGATGACCACTAATTCTCTCCGTTCCACTGGATGCTCGGTAAGAGTCTTATCGAAACTTCTTATCAATATGACCTATATCGTCAAGAGGTCTTGTAAAGCATTCGCCGATAGTAATATCTTATACCGATCGGCGTGACTGATAACTCTCTTTCCAATGAAAGGCCATCGGTATCATTCTCTCCATCAGTGATTCTTGATATCTTCTTGCTGATGCTTATTCTTATGCCGATAGCTATTTCAATAAGTTCCTTGTAGAGCATGGATCGATATAACAAAAGGGATGTCTTGCTGAAACTTAGGAATTAAAGCCCTTCATTCTAGTGCAATTTAGTGAGTGATACACTCACTTGTGGTGAAAGCTTGTGATTTTTATGGAATACACTAGTTATCATCATGATTTTGGGCATAATGTTTTCTAATTTTGGTCGGATATGGATGAGTAAGAATACAAGAAAATTTTAAATTTTCCTATCCCAACAGTGGCTCTGTCTAGGATGTATACTCCTTGTGAGTATAACAAGAATTTAGATCTCTTGGGGAAGTAGGCCATTTGTTTTATTTATTCAAGATTGCGGTTTCACATAATTGTATGAGAAATGGGGATGGGAGTGAAGACGATGGGGAACGGGAATGATCCTATACTACTGTACATGGAAAAGATTTTTTTTTTTTGTATACAGAGATTCATAGGACTGTCCATGTACTAGTAGACCCTAATCTCTTTTGATTTCCCTAAACTACTATGCATGAAATAAAATTATTTTAAGAATTTTAAGGGTTGTCCATGCACTGGCAACACTTAATTCTCTTTGTGCATGATTTTCTATGAAAATAAAGGCTTCAGATATTGCCCATGCACAGGCAATTCCTACTCTTCTTCGGACATGTTTTACAAATAATAAGAATCATCACCTCCTTTGCCAGTTATAACAAAAGGACCTAACCATAAAGCTTCAAACTTTCCATGCTTTCCTTTGTCCTGGCACTTAGCATTCCACATTAGCACTAAGTCATTCATCTCAAATTTCCTATCTTTGGCCTTTCTGTTAAATAGGTATTTCACTTGTGATTGCAACTTAATATTCTGCCTTTGGGCTAGTCTCCTTGTTTCATCAAGTTTTGCGAAATGTTCTAATCTTTCCTCCATTGGTTCAGGAATGTTTAAATCTTCCTGAAGAATAAATTTGTAAACTAGCATGAGATTTTCTAATGGTATTCTCGCTTGTGTTCCATATACTAGTTCAAAAGGAGATCTCCCAATTGCTCTTTTTATAGTAATCCTATTAGCCCATACAGCCATTCTTAACTTTGAGTCCCATGCTTTCTTGTTTCCCTCCAACATTCTTTTTATGATTTTTAGAAGGCTTTTGTTGCTGGATTATGCCTATCCATTTGCTTGTGGATGATAAGGGGCAGCATAGGACACAGTGATGCCGTGTGTACCAAAGAAATTTTTGAATTCATCAGACCTGAAACACATCCCATTTTCTACGATTAACCTTACTGGAGTGCCAAATCTGAATATAATATTTTCCATCAGGAAGTTAATCACCACCCTGCTTGTTTCTTGTTTGGTTGGGATTGCTTCCACCTATTTAGTGAAGTAATCTGTCACCACTAAAATCCATTTGTGTCCACCACTTGACTTTTCCACAATTTCTCCTATGAAGCCAATACCCCACTGATAGAATGGAGCCTCCACCTACATGGGTTTCAAGGGCAATGCTCCTTGATATTTCAACTTTTCTAAGAATTTCTGACATGCTTCACATTTCCTAGTGTAATGATATGAATCATTAAAAAATTTTGGCCAATAGTATCTAGCCCTTAAGATCTTGTGGGCTGTAGTCTTTGCTGAGAAATGACCTCCACACATGCCCTCATGTAACTCTTTCATGATATGTTTTGATTGATGTTCATCTAGGCATAATAGTAGAATACCATCCCTATTTTTCCAGTAAAGATCTCCATCAATAAATACATATTTTGAGGCTTGCAATTTAAGTGTCCTTTTATTATCATCATACCCCTCAAGACATTTCATGTGCTTTAGATAATATATGATGTCGGTATACCACAGAGTATGCTCAATGCTAGAACTTGTATTATTGACATCATTAGCACTACATATCTAAGAAGCTTCAAGATTACTTTCAGCCATCAACCTGGAAAGACCTTGTCCTCTCACTAGTTTAGTAATCTAGATTTCAATATTGAACTCCCAAATTCTATTGATCCATCTGCATCTTCTACCTGTGACTTCAGTTTGGACCAATACATCTTTTACTGCAACATTAGGCACATATGCTATGATTTCAGCTCCCACCAAGTATGACCTAAATGTTTTAACTACCTTCACCAATGCATAGGCCTGTTTCTCAACAATATCATATTTTAGCTCTGTATTTTGAAGAGATTTGCAAAAAAATAAAATGGGTTGTTCATGTCCATCATTATTTTTCTGCAATAGTACTACTGCAACTGTATGATAAGAGGCAAATGAAAATAGTTGGAATGGTTTACTGAAATCAGGGGATATCAGGACAGGAGCTTCTTTGATTGCTCTCTTAATAGTGGAAAATGCTTCTATTGTTTCTGTTGTCCACTTTACTTCTGAGTTTTTCTTCAACATCCTTGATATGGGACTAACTATTTCTGCAAAATTTGATATAAACCTCCTGACAAAGTTAATTTGGCCAAAAAATGACTGTATGGCTTTCACATTTTTAGGAATAGGAACTTGGTCAATTGCTTTTACTCTCCCAGGATCTATTTTCACTCCATCTTTTGAGACTATGTGGCCAAGCAACTTCCCCTCTGTCACTACGAAATGACATTTCTTAGGATTCAATGAAATCCCATATTCTAGGGCTTTGATAAATATTTTCTCCAAATGTGCACAATGATCTTCAGCCCTTTTTGAATATGCTGTCATATCATCTTAATATACTATCATGATTTTGTTAATCAATTCAGCAAATGCCACATCCATTGCTCTTTGGAATGTTGCTCTGGCATTGGTGAGTCCAAATGGCATCCTTAAATATACATATGTTCCCCATGGGGTGGTGAATACAGTTTTAAATTGTTCTGACTCTTTGACCTTCACCTAATTATATCCTGAGAAGCCATCCATCATTGATAACAGTTCACATCCAATAACCTTTTGTAATATTGCTTCCATATTAGGGAGGGGATAGTTGTCTTTTAGGGAAGATTTGTTTAAGTTCCTGAAGTCCACACATAATCTAATATCACCATTCTTTTCCCTGACATGCACCAAATTAGAAACCGAAGAAGAATGCCTGATGGGTTTAATGATAGCTTCATCTCTTAATTTTGTAAGCTCTTCAAGCATCTTAGGAGCTAATGTAGGATTGATAGGCCTTTGTTTTTGCCTGAATGGCTTAGCATCTAGTTTTAGTGGTATTTCATGCTGAAACAGATCCTCTCTATATGCTTTTAAATCATCAAATGACCAGGCAAACACGTGTCTATACTTACTAAGTAAGTTGATGATTCTACTCCTAATTTTTGGGTTAAGATTTTTTCCAATATACACATTCTTTGGGGCTACTTGTGTCCCCAAATTAATCTCTTCAAGGTCATTCTACACCACTGGTGTGTCTTTCATTTTAAATCTACCATGTCCATTGAATGCCTTTTCCAAGGCTATAAGTCTCTTAGGTATTTTATTTGTTTTCAACTAAACTATCTCTTGACTAAAAAGGGTTTCCTTCCCATCATGTTCTTCTACAAATGCATTGAAATCAATCTCTTGATTTTCATAATTATCAGCACAATGCAAGAAGTTGATTATATCAGCATCATTATCAAACACTTGCCAGTTATGTACATTATCTGGAATAGTAGGTCTGGTTTTGAATTCAACTTTTGTAATACCTGCTAATGTGATATCATCTCTTTTCAATGCAATATTCGCTAGAAAATCTGCCATAATGTTTTTTGACCTATCAATCCAGTTGATTGAAAAGGCATCAAATAACTCAATATCATCCCATACTGCGTTTTTGTACTATCTCAATCTCTTGTTTTTTGACAGGTATTTCTCTCTCACTTGGGAAGTAACCAATTCATAATCACCATATACAACTAACTTTTTTATCTTATGTTTGGTGGCTATGTTCAAACCAATGAGCAAAGCTTCATACTATGCTACATTGTTTGTGCATTCAAATATTAATAGAAAAGAGTATTTGAAAGTTTTACCTCCTGGTGAAATAAATACTACTCCGGCCCCATTTCCTATTTTGCTGCATGCACCATCAAAGTACATCTTCCACACATCATTTTCTTCTTTTTTAGACTCAATATGTATTGGATCAGTGTTCTGCAATTCTGGCTGATTTTTCTTAACCTTGAAGGTTCCCAAATCTGTATCACAAAAGAAATTTATTTGATGTTGATCCAAGCGTTCTATGATATTTTCATATCTTGGCTCCCTGTATAAGTTGATTTCTTTACCTCCCACTAGTATTGTGGGATATGATAAGTCCAATTAGACATTCCCTCCTGCCATTGCAGCCCATTGTCTCGACAGAAGCATCCCATAATATGGTGGGATGTCAACCATAGTAATATCAATGTTATAAGTTGCTTCAGGGTATGAGGCAAGTTTTATCTCCACATCCCTCATAATACCAACGACTGGGATGGATCTATTATCCATTGCATAACACCTACCAAATGTAGTGTCAACCCACATTCCAAGTTCCTTCATAACTGCTATTGGCATGATATTCATGGCCGCACCTAAATCAATCATGCAATTCCTCACTATCTTGTTTTTGATCAACAATGTAGTGTAGAAAGGGTCCACCTATGAGGGATTCTTTGTCAATGTATCACCTAGGTATACTTCAGGCATTTGGAATGTTTCCTGGTGAACATTGTTTGTTCTATTTTCAGACCCTTTATATTTTTGACTTGGTATAACTGAAATTAGTTTGACTAGTGTATTCCTGTATTTGTTTATCTTCACCATTTCTAGAAGAGGAACTAATATTTTTACCTTAGATATTGCATGAGCAATGTCAAATGAATGGGCCATAGTCTGATCATTATTTTTTGTCTTTGTATTTTACTTTTCTTAATTTTGTGATTTTTCTTTTGTTTTATTTTTATCACCCTTTTCTGGTTCTTTGAATGATGACTTTGCATTATTCTTTTTGTAGTTCTGATTTTTTATAAATACACTCCCAAGTGTTCCTTGTTCAATATTCACTGTCCTATTCCTTAAGTTATAAGCATTTTTAGCTTGAGCTATTGCAGCTATTGTAAGAGCTTCTCTTTCATTTTCAGTGGGCTTTCTCCATTGACAATACAGCTGATTGTTATAATAGGTAGGTTCCTCATAACCATCCTCCTGATCTGAGAACACTTCTTGTTCTCCCATATTGATATGATGTCTCTAGTTTCCCACATCATACTCATATCCCTCTTCCTCTGTAGAAGAATAGTCTTCAGTCAGCAAACATGGTGTATCTTGCATCATGTTTATAGTGTGATTGTCTCTGTTATAATTGTATAACATTTCTTCATGTTGTACTATTTTGGCCACCTCACAATATTTAGATGAATGTGGTAAATTGCACACCAGACACCAAGGTTTATCTTCTACCATATGTGCTACATTCCTTTTTAGAGGGTCAGGGGTATCTTTGCCATAATGTTGCTTTCTGTGGTTTTCAATGGGTCTCCCATCTTTCCAATTCGTATTATATGGCATATCATGCAACCTGGGCCTTTCATGTCTATGCTGACCTTCTTGTTTAGTCTGCTGAATGTTTGGGTTCTAAGTATTTCTAGGGTTATCCCTCTTGCTAACCATACCTGCAGCTTTCCTATTGTTTTCAATAGTTAATGCCATTTTTTGTGCTTCATCCAGGGTTGCAGGGCACCAGTTTCTAAGTTCATACCCTATCTTGGGATCAAATGCTTTTAGATAAATGCTCAATGCTGCTGGATTAGACAGCTTGGATCCATGTGGTATTTTGTTGTGTAATTTGGAAAATTTTAGATTGAAGTCATACACTGATTCATTTTGGTATTTCTGGATACTTATCAATTCATGTAATGCAAACTCAGGGGCATACTGATTACCATACTACTCCTTAAATTGATTATGGAAATTAGTTATTGAACTAATCAAGGCATCAGATAAGCTGTTGAACCAGTCTCTTGCATCTTTAGTCAGGGACATCATGAATAACCTCATTCTAACATCTTCCCAGTCCATACCAATATCTTGCACAAAAGCATTGAAGCTTCTGATGTGATCTTCAGCTGATATTGCACTGTTCCTAGTAAACTTGAGAACTATATTTCTCCAATTACTATCCATAGGATAGGGATACAACTGATACCTAGTCAGATCAAATTGGCTACATATGTTTGCGAGGTTTTGAGGTGGAAAATTCATGGGTGGTGGATTAGGATAGTAATTATATCCACCTAGAGGCTGATGATAAGCATATTGCTGTTGTTGGTTCATGTGGGGATTTGTATAAGGATTTTGTAGTCTATAATATTGTTGGCCAGGGGGTGGGTGGTGCAGGAGCACCTGAGGTGTCATCAAACCCCCATAAGGCACATTTTGAAGTTTTTGTGTTCTAAGAGACCATGGTTGTTAATAAGGTCTTTATAGACCATAATTACATGTAATAAGATCAAATAAGGACCCTTGGGTATGTTGGGAGTCAGTAGGGGCTAGTTTTATTTTTCAATAAGGTCTATTTAGACCATACATTATGTTTCATGTTCATTTGGTTAGGAATCTCACATGTTAGCAAGGGTTATCAAGGTGTTGTTAAGCATAAAATGTCAAACTAATGCAAAATATGATGTTGGATGGAGGTTCAACGGTCCTTAGGCAGTTATGTACATTGGAACTATTGTATTCAATTGAAATATGCTCACAAATGTTGAAAAAAACATGTTGGATGAATAAAATCACGTTTTTGTGCCTCTTTTCCTTGTTTTCTGTACTTTTCGACTACAAATTTGCTATTCCCAGCATTGGTACAGTTCTGTATGGATAGATACAGGGGCAATCCATATATGGTTGGAAAGAGGATTGAGTCACCTTTCAAATGCATCTAGTTTGAGGTCCTAACTCCATTCCTAGAGGAAATTATTGTTGTTTTTTTGAAACTGCCTATTTATAGTCTGTTAAGGGTTTTGAGGGAGTAAAAAAAATGGTATTTTAGTCATTCCACTTGCTGTCCAGACCTGTAACTTGGTGGAATGACTTGATTTATGGTAGGTTAGATGTTCCAATGGTTTTGGGAGGCAGAAAAGGTATGTTGTGTGAGTTTGTGGTGATGCCCTTGAGTTGTTGGTAGTATTTTCCATGTGAAAATGAGGAACCAAAGAGGAGATTCTGAAATATGTCTGAAGAACTACCTATCTAATGGTTTTGTGAGCATGTGCAGGGGTATTTGAAGGTGTTTGAAACACTGGCCAAAGTGGTGGAGGGTTGGAACATAGATTTCCAATAAAACCTAGGGTATTTTGCCTAAAAGTGAGGGTTTCTTTATTTGCCATGCAAATGATCATACCACTTGAATGTGATTGTGGATTTGGAAGTTTTGGAACCTATTGAAAGACTATTTTTGGGTTTTGGGGTTTAACTTGACATTTTGAGAGTAGTTTCTTTGTAAATGTGGCCTAATAGGCCTAGTTCAAGGTAGGTCTGTCATAGGATTTGAAGCTTTTGTCCAAAACAACCTATATCCATCTTTTGATATGTTGACAAACAAGATAATGGGTGCCCAAAAGTGTCTTTGTTTCATTGATACCATACCCCAAATGAAAATTATGGTCTGATAGATCCTAAAATAGGGCTACAAGGGTTTTAGGTACCTAAACAAGGAAGTACCAAAATTGAGTTTGTTCTGCCTATGCTAATGGTTGGGATGGGTCCCATAGCATGTCAAATCAACCTTTCCATGATGGTTTCAAAGATGTTAACTGATGTTCCCACTTTTGCAAGTTGATCCTTGAATTTGGGTTTTAGAGTGTGAAGAAAACCTTGTCAATTTGTGGAATCCTCTATCCATCCTAGTGCCTCTACATCATAGTGGTATCAGAGCAAGGAAGTAGATTCTTGAAGGTTGAGAGAAGAAAGTTTGGATAGTTGAAGGCAAGATGCCTCCAAAAGGTGGATCAGCAATTGCTAGGGAGTTTAAGGCCCTTAAAGAGCAAGTTACAGCATTGGAAGCCAGAGATAGGAGGAGGAGAGTTGATGGAGGTGAGAGTGAGTCAGAGGAAGAAGGTGGAGAAGAAGTTCCACGAGAGGAAGAATTGGATCCAGAAGATGCAAGGATGGAAAAACTTCTTAAGGCAGTTAGAGCAAGTGACCACAAAGCCAAGGCAGATTTACCAATGTATGGAGGGAAATTAGATGGTGAAGAACTTATAGATTGGATTGTGTCTTTGGAAAACTACTTTGAGTGTGAAGAAGTGGAAGAAAATTAGAAGGTTAAGGTGGCCAAATCAAGATTGAAAGGCCATGCTTTGTTATGCTGGGATTGTGTGCAGGATGATAGGTGGAAGAAAGACAAGTCAAAGATCACTTCTTGGAGCAAGATGGTGGAGAAGTTTAAGGCAAAGTTTCTTCCCAATGACTACTATGTTCAGTTGTACAAAAGGCTGCAAAATTTGAGACAAAAGGAGAAGGATGTGCAAGCATATACGGAAGAGTTTCATAAGTTGGATATTAGGACAGTACATGAGGAAGATGATGAAGAGAAGGTAGCAAGGTATCTCAATGGGTTGAGGTACAATATCCAAGATGAACTCAGTCTCACAACACCAAGGACAGTTGAAGAATGCTACAAGCTGGCTATGAAGGCTGAAGAAAAGTTGCAAAGAAGGCAAGAGAGACAAGGAAGAGGTAGAGGAAATACCAATAGAGGAAGAGGAACAAGACCAACCCAAGAAGACCAAGGAGACACAAGTAGAGGTAAGGACTAAGTTTCTGATTTTAGAGGGTGATTTAGAGGCACAAGAGGTGGAGGTAGATGTTCTAATGTTTTCATTGGGAGATGTTATCATTGTAATGAGATTGGTCATACATCATACAAGTGTCTAATGAAACAAAGTTCTACATCTAGTGGTAGTGAAAGGAGGTAGATGAAAGTGTTAACTCTCCAATTGGGAGTGCAACCCCGGTTCAAGATGGAGAGACATTGATGATGAGAAGAACACCATTGCAAGCATCCAAAAAGCCATTGAATAGGAGAGCTCTTTTCAAAACCACATGTAAGTGCAAGGACAAGGTATGTAAGGTTATAGTTGATTCAAGATCTACTACAAATATGGTTTCAAATGAAATGGTTAATAAGCTAAATTTACAAAGGATTCCTCATGAGTTGCCATATAGGGTGTCATGGTTGAGTGATGATCAAACTCTCTTGGTTAATGAACAAGCTATTGTTGAGTTTTCTATTGGAGGATATAGGGATAAGGTACTTTGTGATGTAGTACCCATGAATTGTTGTCATTTACTTCTTGGTAGACCCTGGCAATCTGATAGGGATGTGTGGTATAGTGGCAAGAATAATACATATACCATACATAGTCAAGGCAAGACATTTACTTTGTTGCCACTCCTTGAGGATGATGAGGATGCAGGTCTAATGAATACAGTGATCATGTGTGGGAAGAAATAACCCATACTAGTTGACAGAAAGGTTCAAGGTGTTGTCATAAACAAGTTCAAACCAAAATCTGATGTAAAAGATGAATTCGTAATTGATTGGAAGGCTAACATTTTGATTGGAATGGTAGTGTGTCCTTTGGTGTAGGATTAGGCTGTTGTACAAGTTAAAAGTGCAAGTATACTGGTGTAAGGTGTTGATACAATAGTGCATGTAGTGGTCAATTTGCAAGAGCAGGATATGCCACACAAGGAAGAACCCAAAGAGTCTGCAAATGCAGCAGAGAGAGTCAAGTATGTGGGCTTCTCATCAAGGTGAAAGTATTTGTAATTGCAGGAAGGAAGGATGGATGCCATTGCCAAGTCCAAGGACAGCAAACAAGTCCTATTTAGATGTGATTCCCAAAGTGCAGACCAACTTGCAAGATGACAATGTCATGATTCCAATTTGGCATCCCATGTTGTAGTACTTGAATCCATGGAGCAGACCTAAGGGTGATCATGCTTTTGGCCAATGTTGTGGAGTTGATTTCAGTCCTTCCTCATGGGACATGAGTTCTTTTGTAGAGGGGGAGTATGGTGCAGGAGCACTTGAGGTCTCATCAAACCCCCATAAGGCACATTTTGAAGTTTTTGTGTTCTAAGAGACCATGGTTGTTAATAAGGTCTTTATAGACCATAATTACATGTAATAAGGTCAAATAAGGACCCTTGGGTATGTTGGGAGTCAGTAGGGGCTAGTTTTATTTTTCAATAAGGTCTATTTAGACCATACATTTTGTTTCATGTTCATTTGGTTAGGAATCTCACATGTTAGCAAGGGTTATCAAGGTGTTGTTAAGCA
Organism: Cunninghamia lanceolata; assembly: GCA_027924645.1. Lineage (NCBI taxonomy): Eukaryota > Viridiplantae > Streptophyta > Pinopsida > Cupressales > Cupressaceae > Cunninghamia > Cunninghamia lanceolata. The sequence continues at coordinate 203,224 of BSBN01001399.1, forward strand.
TAAAATGCCAAACTAATGCAAAGTATGATATTGGGTGGAAGTTCAATGGTCCTTAGGTGGTTATGGACATTGGAAATATTTGAATTCAATTGAAATATGCTCACAAATGTTGGAAAAAACATGCTGGATGAATAAAATCACGTTTTTGTGCCTCTTTTCCTTGTTTTCTGTATTTTTTATTGCAAATTTGTTGTTCCTAGCGTTGGTACAGTTCTATACGGATAGATACAGGGGAAATCCATATATGGTTGGAAACAAGATTGAGTCACCTTTCAAATGCATCTGGTGTGAGGTCCTAACTCCATTCCTAGAGGAAATTATCACTATTTTTCTGAAACTCCCTGTTTATAGTCTGTTAAGGGTTTTGAGGGAGTAAAAAAAATGGTATTTTAGTCATTGCACTTGTTGTCCAGACCTGTAACTCAGTGGAATGACTTGATTTATGGTAGGTTAGATGTTCCAATAGTTTTGGGAGGTAGAAAAGGTATGTTGTGTGAGTTTGTGGTGATGCCCTTGAGTTGTTGGTAGTATTTTCCATGTGAAAATGAGGAACCAAAGAGGAGATTTTGAAATATGTCTAAAGAAATGCCTATCTAATGGTTTTGTGAGCATGTGCAGGGGTATTTGAAGGTGTTTGAAACACTGGCCAAAGTGGTGGAGGGTTGGAACATAGATTTCAAATAAAACCTAGGGTATTTTGCCTAAAAGTGAGGGTTTCTTTATTTGCCATGCAAATGATCATACCACTTGAATGTGATTGTGGATTTGGACATTTTGGAACCTATTGAAAGACTTTTTTTGGGTTTTGGGGTTTAACTTGACATTTTGAGAGTAGTTTCTTTGTAAATGTGGCCTAATAGGCCTAGTTCAAGGTAGGTCTGTCATAGGATTTGAAGCCTTTTGTCTAAAACAACCTATATCCATCTTTTGATATTTGACAAACAAGATAATGGGTGCCCAAAATTGTCTTTTTTTTATTGATATCATACCCCAAATGAAAATTATGGTCTGACAGATCCTAAAACAGGGCTACAAGGGTTTTAGGTGCCTAAACAAGGAAGTACCAAAACTGAGTTTGTTCTGCCTATGCCAATGGTTGGGATGGGTCCCATAGCATGTCAAATCAACCTTTCCATGATGGTTTTAAAGATGTTAACTGCTGTTCCCACTTTTGCAAGTTGATCCTTGAATTTGGGTTTTAGAGTGTGAAGAAAACCTTGTCAATTTGTGGAATCCTCTATCCATCCTAGTACCTCTACATCAGTGGGTAAGAATTAGCCATATGTTGAGATGTATTATGTATGGGAGGTGATCTAGGATTTTGGGGAATGGTATTTCGATGACTTCCAAATGATTGTGAATTTGAAACACCTCATGTATTTTGGTGTATATTTTGTTGTGGATTCCTCGAAGTGTTTCCCCTATGTGGAGGTACATATTTTGGGGGGTTTGTTTTAGCCCCACTCTTTATGTGTTGAATCTCTTGTTGCAACAACCTCTTAGTTTCCTCTATTTTGATCATTTCAAGTTCTTTCTGGAGCCTAAGTAGATCCTGTTGTGCTTGATTCACACCTCCTGGATTCTTTGGACTTTCATTTATTTCTTGAATTGAGAGTCCATGCTTTATCCCTTCTCCCTACTGTAGTGACATTTTAAAATCATATTCAGCTTTCCTTTGATCAATTTCCCTCATGGCCTGTGCTTCATATTCAAGCTGTTCTTGAGAATCTAGTCTCTATTTTGCCAATATATCATCAGTTACTCCATTGAGATTATCATTTGATTCATGCAGAGGTGTAAACTTATTGTGAATTGCAATAGTTTGCTCAGCATTATCTTCTTGAGCCTCATGGTTATTATTCTGGTGAGAATAATTTGATGTTTTATTTCTCTTGGAGCTATTTCTAATTGGTGGAGATGATTGCAATTTCTTGCCTTCCATTTTAGATCTCCTACCATCCATTTGGTATCAACTTTCTGTTATAACAGTTTCTAGAGTCGCCACCTATTTTGTAAATAGGAAAAAGTTTATGAATTATCTTTCTGGATTCTTCTTGCCAGCAGAGTTACCAAATTAAAATTTTCTGAAATGACTCTATAAAAGGAATAGTTTGTTACTAAGGTCTCTTATTTTATCCCTAGTAGAGTCACGAATTTGTTAGGTCCCAAAAATGCAGGTTACTAATCCTAAGAGAATGCCAGGCTATATGCTTAGATTTGCAACATTTTTGAACTAATGCAATGGAATCAACCTTTTGGGTTTGATGACTCCCTGCACTTTAGGTCCTGCTACACCTAGGTGGGTGAACCTTGGAAATTAAAGCAGATTAAATGTAAATGCATTGACTAATTAAATGGATCCACCTACAGTGGCAAATGGTGTAGGATAGATGAAAGCTTGCTAATTAATTCTATATCTAATATATGATGAATGGTTGGTATAAATTGTATAAGCAATATCAAGGTGGATTCTATGACTGTGCTTAACTAATAAAAGGGTTTTTAAGTGATAAAGTGAAATGAGACCAGTGCCTTGTTGGGTAACAGAGTCAAATGGAAGACTAAGACTAGTGGCTTATAGTTGGCAGTAACTCTAACTATTTGGCACAATATTTTAGTTTATAACTTGTATAAACATGCAAGGAAATGACTGAAAAACTCTTCTTAACAATCCAACCAATATAATCAGACATCTTGTAATTCACTAGAAGGTAATTTAATCCTTTCTTGAAGGAACCAATTGAATGAAATATGCAAGAATAACAAATAATATCAACTTGGAGACAGAATGGCAATCCTAATTATATGGTCCTTCTTAGTAATCCAAACTAACACTTCCAGGTTACTGTGATTGATCAGAAGGATTTTTAATTCCTCTAATGGAAACCAATTAATTCAATCACACAGATACAACAAATGTGCATTTACTTGATATATTAATTTGAATAACAATGAAATAGTGAAATGGAGACAACCACACAATTGAATAATCTTAACAAATAATTGATGCCAAAATAGAACCACTAAATCAGAGAACTTCAATTTACTTCTTCAATAATAAACTTGCAACATGGTCTTTGAGAAACATTGTAAACTTTTGGTATTATATTCTACTGCTGATGATAATTCAACATCATATGTTTGAAGTTATATAGAAATGCTTTTGAAGAGACATAACTCTTTCAGAAGTCTTTTGGGAATTAACAAGATTAACATAACAACCATAAAACAACAATGCTTAGGCCCTATTCAACCACAAGTATAACTAAGCAATGTGGTCTAAGTACTCCTGGCTGTGATGTGAATTAGTAAATTCAATGGCATTCCTTGTGATCACATCCATCATAACCATCCTCTCCAAATGCTTGCAGGCTTCCCCAGATGCAGAGTCTTTGTCCTTAAGAGCTCCTAAAGCTTCATGTAATATTGCTTGATAGTCTCTGCTCCATTCTTCTTTTCTTTTTAATTCTTTATCACTTTTGAACAATGTGGGCACTCCTACCTTAGAGGCTTTAACACATTCTTTGGCGTCAGTCTTAAGTTGGTCATAAAACTTCTTATGCTGCTCAATCAAATCTTTTTCGCACTGGAGGTATCTGCAATGTCAGAAGTATCTTTGCCACTTGTCTCATTGAGTTTCTCCTACAACCTTTTGTCTAGCCTCTCATGCTCCTGGATTGCTTTATAATTTTGAGAATAATTATTCCAAAATTGGTTCAGCCAATTCATCATATTGGTATGCCTGTTCTGGAGTATTGTGATAAGTGTATCCATCTAGATTTGAGCTACTTGATCTATGGATGATGATTGGACACTTTGTGAGCTTTCACCCTGGGTTAGTCTCTTTATTGATCCCTCGAAGGTGCTCTTGACAGCATCTTTCAAATAATCAATCTCTTTTGTCAATCTCTCACAGCTTAGCCTGTATGTATCTCTTTCCTTAATTAACATCTGAGCCTGTGCCTTATTCAGCTTTGCAACATTGATGCCAATGTCTGTAGTGATCTAGGGGTTAGTCTCCCCTGCCTTCAAAGTCATGACATGGCCAAAAGTTTTCTCTGTGTCTATGATGGTTGTGTTTTTGTGGGGAGGATACAGGGCCCATATCATTAGTAAATTTTCATCATTATTATATTTGGTGCCCATATATACTTCATTGACACCTTCTGGAGTGAGCTTGTATCTCTCATCTGTATTATTTAGAAAACTATCAAATACTAAGGCAGGATTTAAATCAAGGCCAGGAAAGATCATTACCCCTGCTTCTTTGAGCAGTTGTCTACCCTTACTAGGGGTCATATCTTGCAATTCATTATCAACTGTTTCTTTCAACCTATCAAGTAATTGTCTCTCATTATTGGTAGAGACATCATCAATTGACTCTCTGATTTCCTTTCCCTTGCACTTATATAAAAATGATTTGAACTCTTTAGAGTGAATAAATTTATCATCAGAAATAAAAAAATCATAAGCTATTTGTCTTGGGTCTTCATCAGCAGGCCCCTCCTCATCATGTGCTATGATAGGAGGCTGATATTGTTGCATTTTTCTTTTGGACATTTTTATTATCTGTTGCTATGGTTCCTCTTTCCCTATAGGTTCTTTATCACCAGAGGATAACACCTCAATTTCTACCAGCTGCTTCCTTTTCTCATCTAAGTCCTTGTTATATTGTTCAACCACCAATTCCACCTCATCCTCTTCCAAATTTCTGATGACATCATCATGTGGATAGGGGACATGTGTGTACCCACTGAGGTTTTTCTTCCTTTGAGAGAGGTCCATAAAACCCTCAAGGTCAAACCCTTTTCTTATCTCAGCATACCTCATATTATAGTGCATCAGTTTGTCTAGAATGAGATTATAACCTTCCTTGGAAACCAGAGTGAAATCTCCAAAACACAAAGTGCTAGGCATAAAAGACTATTTGTCATGGGAACTCAGATGCATCACATTAGAACAATGCATTTGCCTAACTATTTCTAGGTAGGCAATTCTGTCAGGGACAGTCTTAGGTAAGATAAAGGGAGTGTCCTTAAAACCATACACTCTAACCATGGTGGCATCCTCAAAATAGTATCAGTCTCCCTAGTTGTGAGTAATAGTAGGAGGACCACCAAAATCTTTTGGTCTAAGGAACCTCTTTATTTCATTTGAAATTGAATACTCACAGGGATGACTAAAGTATCTATATAACACTTTGACATAGTATTCCTCAAATTGCACATAGCTTGAATGGGCATATCTGCTGTCCCATATTCTAGTCCACATCTGTACAGGTGACCTCTACCCCTTCTGGTCTACTGGAACAACCTTGAACTCATTTGGCCATAACCCCACTTCTTGGCCAAAATAGAGCACCATGTGCATGAGAAGTGAGTAATGTTCAAAGGCAAATGATGGGGCATTGTTCCTTATTGCAGCTAGACCAGAGTCAATTCTATTACAAATATTAGCAGCATAATCAAACTGCCTGGCATTGTGGCACTGAATATCCATAGCTATGACCATCAGAGGAATTGTCATAAAGTCAGGGACCTCTGATCCCAGGTCTTGACCCACAGAGTAATAGGTGTATTGTATGTAGGGTTCAAATATTGATACATGAAAAGGAGGGCCATCATCCTCACTGAGAGGCATTAATTCTCCCTCTGACTTGGGCCTATGAATAGGCAACCTCCATTCATTGTAAGTAGTATCCATTCTCTAGTATTCCTTTTCCAGATCCTCATAAACAATGGGGATAGTAGATAAATCATCCAGGTCAAAAACTTCACAGATGGCATTCTTTGACAAGTGTATAATAGGCTCCCCTTGTGGGTTGCATATAGCCTTAAGACCTAGGTTATACTATTTAGCAAGGAGTTAAAGAAGTTCAACATTTAGAAATACATCAGGAACAACTAATTTACCCAAATTCAAATGCCATGGGTTTGACACTGGAGGATTCCTAATTCTTTTGTTGTAATGGAATTTAAAAAGCTCATATCCTCTAATTGGGGTCCAAATATTCGCACGGTATTTACACTTGTCTTCTAGCTTCTCCACCTCCGCCCTAAGTTGTGTAGACCTTCAGGCTTTGGGAGTTGATCCTGGTAGTTGTTCAATCAAGTCTTGGCTTAGTTTTCTATCTTTTGTTTTCTCTTCAAGGGTTTTGTCAATTTTCTATTTTTTAGGTTTACTTGTATCGCCTTGTGATTTTCTGCCCTTTCCTTTCCCCAGAGTCTCCATTTACAATCCTTGATAGAAAAATTCAAATTTTAGGCTATAGCACAGATGTTTGTATGTATGTACCTAATATCGGTGGATCTAATCAAATTTCCCTATTTTTCACTTCAAGTCTCCACCTATAGGCTTTTGTCAAACAATTCTGTCAAGTTTAATTGTAATGATTTTGAATGTTATCTCAGAGGATTTCTTTGTCGTCTGCAATTAATTGTTCAAGCAATTCAATTTTCTTGATCATTGTGAAATGTCACATCATCATAACTTCTCTCATCGGCATGATTTTCATAATGTCTGGGAGATTTTAATATCTACTCAAGGTGCGAACGTTTGTTCATAGATCAATCGCTGTAACCCTTCAATTGTCTCCTCGACATCATATTTCATTTATGAAATTGTATCGGCAAGAGATTTCCACGCCTTACCCGATGTGGAAGTGGGCATGGTTGCTATTGACATGACTTTCTTCATTGTTGGGTGAATAACCTTCTTCCCCGATCTCCTAAGTGTCACTGATAGGATTATCAGGGAGAGTCTCATTGATGAGTTTATTGCTATCGGAGTAAGATATGTTATCGGAGTAACCTTGTTCAAGTCACCCAATTGTGGTTATCTCCCCTGTAGCCCTTTACACTCCTTATTGGAGAGACCTTCACAACATGTCACTAACATCATTGTGAGTATTGCTTCCGTCAAACTTATAAGTTTTATTCCGATTCATTTGCTCTCGCCGATAGTCCTTATTCTTCATATATATTGGTGTAAGCTACGCCAAAGCACTTTTCTTCATTCGGTGAGACTTTAGAGTATCAGAAACTCCTTGATTTTTCTTTCCAATATTCATCTCTTGCCTATGACCACTAATTCTCTCTATTCCACTAGATGCTCGGTGAGAGTCTTATCGAAACTTCTTATCGGTATGACCTATATTGTCGGGAGGTCTTGTAAAGTATTCGCTGATAGTAGTATCTTATACCGATTGGCATGATCGATAACTCTCTCTCCAACGAAAGGCCATCAGTATCATTCTCTCCATTGGTGATTCTTGAAATCTTCTCATCGATGCTTATTCTTATGCCGATAGCTATTTCAACAAGTTCCTTGTAGAGCATGGATCAATATAAGAAAAGGGATGTCTTGTCAAAACTTAGGAATCGAAGCCCTTCATTCTAGTGCAATTTAGCGAGTGATACACTCACTTGTGGTGAAAGCTTTTTATTTTTATGGAATACACTAGTTATCATCATGATTTTGGGCATAATGTTTTTTGATTTTGGTCAGATATGGATGAGTAAGAATACAAGAAAATTTTAAATTTTCTTGTCGCAACACAATGCTCTAAGTATGAGGTGAGCACTATCCAAGTGGATTTTTCTGGAATGAAAAAATGCTAACAAAATTAATATATCAAAAAGGAATAAGGATGTGGTGTACACATTATTGCTAAAGCAAGAGAGAGACATAAATAGGTTGTAGAATCAAATAGAAAAGTTACATGAAGACTTAGTAAATGAGAAAGCAAAGAGGAAATCAACAAATAACAAGAGCAATGAATTAGAGAAAAGGATAAAGAAATCTGCCTCTACATCTACAAGCAAATAGAATGAACAGCTAGAGGTGGAACCGAATGAACTGAAGTAAAGGTTAGATGAAATCATAAATAATTATGATAATGAAAGAGCCAATTCAAAAAAATTACAACAAAAGCTGATGAAAGCCAAGGCCTTAGCAAAGACATTACAAGACAAAGTAGACAAAAAAACACAAAGAGTAGATTTGTGGGAACATAAAATAAAGGAAGAGAGAAGAACAGCTAAAAAACTACAGCTACAACTAAAGACTGCAGAAAATAAAATAAAGTCTTCCTAAAATAGAGTATCTAAATTTTGTAGAAAAATAGTGAGGCATATAAAACAAAACATTTGGGAGGAAATAATGTAGAAGACTGATGATTTGTCTGAATTATTTGAATTGATTGATGGTCTGAAGTATAGAATGTGAAGTTGAAACAATAAATTTAAGACAACAAAAAGGTGAATTCAAGTCAGAAAATTGCAAAGCAAAATTTGTAAACAATCTACAAAACCAGTGATATTAAATTGGCATCCAAAGGAATTTACAACCAGATTGATGCCTCGATATAGATATCATCTATCATTTAGAAGTGTACGAAGCTAGGTGAAGCACAAGAATTTTTGGATGAGGTTGAAAAATTCATTCGAAAGATGCATAAAAAATGTAGAATACTTGAAAGAGCTTGGTTTTCCATGGGCTTTTGACAAAACAGAGCGATACATTGGAAAGAGTGCTCTCAAAAAGAAGATGGAGGATATAATAAAGTTGGATTTGGACCAATTTCCTCAAAAGCTAGATGATTAATTTTTCTTGGATTCCATCAAACTAGTGATAATATTGAATGCAAATTTGATTAATACATTAAAGTTACCAGTTAGTTATGAATTGTTAACAAATTTACCAGTCAGATACTATGAGATAAAACTAATTGCACTTCCATCAGATGAACAGTGGAGCATGCTACAAAAGTTGATAGAATGATTTGATAATTTTATAATACTTCTATGTACATTGTATTCCTTCATTTGAAAATTAATATGAGACTCTTTTCCATTTTTTGTGTTCAAATTATCTGTATTATTTAATTTCTTAATTCAAGAAAACTCTGGTTTTGAGATACACATTAAACATTTTCTAATGTTGTATATGCTACTCTTAGTGTTGTTAGTATGCATTTAGTTGAATGCATGCAACACTTATCAGTATCACACAATAATAATATGAAATGACTAGAATAATATGTTAATTAATAAATGGAAATTGAAAACTGTGTAAAATTTAGATGCTAAAATAAAATAAAATTTGGAAACAATGTTTAAAATTTAGATTATAAACTGGAACATTAGAAAATAGTAGTATGTTATCTATTAATTTTTAAATGGAAAATAAAAAATATATCAGGATTTAGTGATAGAAAAATAAAATATCATCAACAACAGTTTGGAGTTTGGAATATGAAATACATTATAAATACCTAGTAAGTGCTAAATCTCTTCCATTTTCCAAAACATCTCCTCACTCTGACCATGAGATTGAGAGCCATCCCAATCTTGGTCTTCATTTTATTTGCTTTGCATATGTCCTCTTAAGTGCACCTCCTCACTAACACTACATGTGTTATTCATTGTGTCATTGTCATGTGTGCCAGCATGGTATGAAGTGTTGCAGAACCCTCTTCTTTCACATATGGACCTCTAGATTGTGAGTGCCCTTTCAAAAGGAAAATTTTGGATATCATACCTAGTTGTATACATCCTCAAGAAATTTTCTAAGTTCTTTTCAAGTTTGTTTCTTAGCTTTGATTTTAAGAACCCCAATGCAATGAAAACTCTCTCATCCTCCACTGACCCCAATATCATGGTTTGACATAAATCAACAAGTTTGAAATATTCTAATATTGAATCATGCATTATTTCACTTTGACTTAAGCTTTGTTATCAATCCATCTAGGAAGGGACTCTCCATGAGTTTAAACTGTTCCATCATTGATGTTGCAAAATGGGTTGATTGCTCTATAAGCTTAGATTTATTTATAATTATTTCTATTTGTTGTCCATTGAATTCTAAACTTTTGGAAAAATGATTGACCAAGGTCTTTATCTTGTTATAAAAATCAGTTGGTTGATAGTTGACTCAATATTGAGGATACACAACATACATGGCTTCAAGCAGTTCATCGTGAGAGAATCAACCTCTAATCTCTGAGGAAAGAGATCTTGCAATGTCCTTTAAAGTAGTACTTACAAAATTAACAATGTTGTCAAAATCTTCGCTTGTAACAAATACTTCTTTTATAGTGCCCTAACCCTGGTAAAATTGTGCATTGGTATCTCATATCCTCGTACAGAGACACATAACTCCCATCTTGCATTGAGCTATAAAAAAATAGTAGGGTTGTTCACATTTGTCATCAAGTGCCAGCTACTAAATTTTGGACTTATAAATGACTACATTGATAGATATAAGGGTCATACATATCATTCTACGTAGTTTAGTATATTATGAAATATACATAGTTCTTTCTTGGGCTTTTTTCACAAGAATATTCATTTCCTCTAGCATGGGAAGAATACTAGATAAAGTTAAGAGTGTCTCTATATCACTTAACCTATGTAAGAGGTCAGGAGTGTTGTACCTTGCACACACACCCCATTTTTCCAAATGGAGACCCCCTATTTTGCTTTGGCTTGGAGTCTCGACCTTTGTTACTTATGATGATGAGAAGGTGAATTTGTGCTTAGAATGCAGGATTTGTTCCATATTTGAGTATTTTGCATGCTTGGAGTCATTTGATGTCTTTCATGATTGACTTGGGAGTGTCTTGAGTGGTCTTGTGCTTGAAAGATAGCCATTTGGACTAAAATAGGGTGTTACTGCACTTTGCCCTAAAATCCTGTCACTAGATATTGTCCTTGAGATTACTTCTGCAGGATGTGTCATGTTAAAATTCTTGGTTTCCAGGTCTTAGAGTTGCAAAATCATGTCAAATTCCACTAGATTTCACTAAGTGGTCCATGTGATTTCACCCTGATACATGTTCCTGAAGCCCTGATTTGGCTAAGTCTAAAACCCTAAAAATCCTAAAAAATGGCTAAGTCTAAAATCTAATGGAACCTCAAAATTCTAGAATTTGCATATGAAATCCTATGGATCTAAAACCCATCTCAAACATCCTGAAAGTATATTTAAGAATATTTAAAGTATAAGTTATACTTAAATATATTTTTAAATATACTTTCACCCTGCCCAAATCAAAATTTGATGCTAAAAATGACCCCAACTGCACTTTGCACCAAAACTACCTCCTACCAACCTCTATGCTAAAATAACCTTTACTGACTTGCGCTGAAATGGTCTTCCACTGACTTAACTCACGTAGGTCGGTCAGCACCAAAACTCGCGCAGGTCGGTCACTTCGAAAAACCCCATAGCGCTAAAAAAGGCCCTGTCTGACTTGCACAAAAATCACCATCAATCAACTTTGGTCAGACACCTTTAAAACTCATGCTAGGTATGATGGCACCAAATTCCCTGTCGGTTGCACATAGAACATTTTGCGCTAAAAATAGGTCTCTCTGACCTACTCGAAAATCACATCCGACCGACTTTTAGGCGATACCCCCTGAAATCCGCGTAAGTCAGTGATGCTCAAAAGTAGTGCTTTTACATTTTTGCACTAAAACAGGCTATGACTGACCTTGTGCTAAAATCACCTCTGATTAACTTTTAGTCAGTGACACCTAGAATCAGCGCTAAGGTCAGTGATCCCAAAAACTCACGCTTTTTGCCCATTTTGGCCTAAAAACACATTTTTTTTCAAGGTGAAACTTAGATTTTCTTGGTGAATTTGGTCTGCACATCCATTTATCACATCATGATGGATCTTTTTACCAAGTTTTTCTAGATTTTTGGCACGTTTTACAACAATTAATGCCACTGCACATGAAAGGTATGTGACCCCCAAAAATCCCACTTTTTACAGAAAAGGCTAGAAAAACATGAAATAAAAGTCTGTAAATGGATTCTAATGACCACAAAACTTCCTAGATCAATATATTGGCCAAATGGGTACTTGAAAATGGTAAAAAATGCAAAAAATCATTGGATTTGCAAAGAGGACTATAAGGAAGTAACATTAAGTTTGAGTTGTTTTTCACTGATCCATGACTACAAATGGACATGTTTTGATTCAAATTTATAAAAAATGACTTGCTAAGATGAAATTAATGCTTTGCATTGTGAATTTCAGGTCTTAGAGGACACATGAGCTAATTGGAGCTCTCTCGGAAGGATGTACACACAGATATGCAGTGCTGACCTAGAAATGCAGATACTTCATTTTATCAACCAAATTACTGCTGCACCTGCAAGAGGAAGTTAGTATGATGTCCAAGATGATAGAAATAAGTCCTAGGAGCTCGAAGACATTAAAGATCATGCCTATTTCATGGTAGTTCTTGTAGATATAGTCCAAGGTCTAAGACATATTCACACTTGTTCATGGTTGTCCCAGTAGTCCAGTCATCAAGAATCAGTCCAACAAGCATCTAGTTGCATATACCATTACCAAAATACTCCTTTTGATCTATTCAACACTTGGAATCCCATGAATCCACATTAGCTCAAGTTTTCAAGCATCATGTGACTCTATTTTGGCTTTATTAGGCCTTGAAAATTGACTTTTCATCATGTACAACCAAATGGGTACCCATTTTGTCCAGATTCAATGTAATTGCAAGCTATTTTTTGTTTTTTTCCTAAAGGACAAATGCAAATATGAAAATGTAACAAACTGATGTACTTCATTAAATGCCATGTAATCTGGACCATTGATGTTGAGTTAATCTCCACCGTCCATTGAAAAACTCGGTATGGTGCCTTGTTTATAAAAGGGTCATCATTCTCTCATTGTAACAAGTAAGATTTGATAATGAATTGCTGAGACTCTGCCAAAATAAATCAATACAAAGCAAGCTTTGCAAGTTGCTGGGAATTTGTGATTATGTGTTATCTTATTTTGGTCTTCATGGTTCATGTCAATCTGAAATTAGTTGATATTTAGTTACACTTGTGATTAATTATTTAGATATTTGATGGATTTCATGTCCACACCATTAATGGCTTACTGATTGTATGTCATTGTGTATGGTTAGTCTGGGCATAGTTTATGAGATAAGTTTGATTGTATGATTTCATTGAGCTGCGCCAAGGATTGGGTGTTTGATGAACCCTCTACAATTTGAAAATCATTACATCTCCTTGGAAGATTACACATTCTTTGTGGCATTGTGGGCTGCCTGGTTAAGCAGAGATTTGTTTATTGTTTGGAATTTGTCTATCTGGTTATTGATCATTTCTGCAATTGTCTATAGGATCTATTATCCCTTTCTCTCTCCCTTTCCTTTTACATTTTCTTTACATAAAGTTTGGTAGATTTAGGATTTGAGAAGTATTACATTGATCATCTGCTAAAATTTCATACTTCAAAGTTTGAACCATCTAGGGTTTCTGCACTTGCATTGCTGCCATCTTTTCATAAACCTTGCATTTCATGTAAGACCCCTTGTTGGCACAGCTAGACATACCACTAAATCATTCCAAGCAAGCTAAGACCTAGCTATATTATCCTTGGGGAAATCCTATCTTGGATAGTATACCTTTTTCAAGAGAGGTGTGATCCCAGCAATCATACCTACGTTGTTGTGTGCTGAAACCACTCATCAACAAGGAGCTCTGTCTACTGTGAGGCAATGTTTGCACATTACTCTAATTAGGGATTGATATTATGAAAAAACTCATTGCACTTATCCATGCAAGGAGATCCATTTGGTATCAACATCCTTAAGAATCTTATGTCTTGTAGCTATTCCATCAACAAATTGTTGAAATTCTATAAACCATTTGGGACTTTGGCAGAAGTATAAGTAGAGCTCGCATATTAGATCTTTAACTTTTGATACTATAGAAAAATTGATCAGAATTTTAAATGATAAATTCATTTTGTGGTCCATGCAATGAATGGAAATTATGTATGGTGAAAAAGAAGTTTGTAGCTTTATGCAAAGACTATTCCTATGACCTTGCATTATTGAAGCTCCATCAGCCCCTACACACACCAACTTTTTGGCAATTGTGTAGTCATCCATACCTCTAATTTCATTCAAAGATTTCTTAACTAGTTCAAATAGATTTTTTTATGTCACATTCTCCTTCATTTTATAGATAGAGAGTAGATGAGGTTGGCGAACATGTTTTTTATAGTATACACATACATACATACCCAAGAAGTATTATCTACTATTGTAACTTCATCTAAAGCTAATGCAATAAAGGTTGACTCTTATTTTTTCTTGTAAATCTTGTTTTTCCACCTCAGCAAGACAACTTGTCCATTCCCATCCATTGTTTGTTGACCAATGTGTGTTAGAAAGGTTAGGAACACCCATAAAATATAATAAACTATTATATTCTAGAGTAGTCTATCATAGGATGCCCTTTGGTCAAAATATGAAAAACAACACTCAACTGAATAATTTATTCCATTTGTGCTTCTCTCATCATCTTCCAAATTGAGCTTCAATTGAACCTTCACATGCAACAATCTTTGCCTTTCTTTGCATATGTGCATCATATTCAAGGGTATTCTTAAATGAAGACATTCTTCCTTTGTTTCTCATCTTATCACTAATTTTTTCTTTCCATCTATGATTTTATTCATAAACTTTACCAATATGTTTTTCTATAGTGTCAAGTTTTAGTTGCAACTTCTTGTCCCTACGATATTTCCAACTACAAATCTTACACTTGCATTATGTTGGAGGTTCATCTTTGTTTGCATTCTATACTGGTTCAATGAATGGGTACTTTGGCACCCAATCAATTTGAAAATTCTTTGTCATATCCCACTCACACCCCATTTTTTATTTCACTTTTCTTTTCCCCTTCTGTGCAAGATCTACATCTTCCTTATCACTTGTTGAGGTCGAATTATTCATATTATCATTCTTTCTACCCTAGGTACCACATAGAACATCATCTGTAACATTGTCATCCAAGTTAGTGAACTCATTTCGGCTACCCTAGGTATCCCCTGAAACATCATTTGTGACATTGTCATCCTGGTCTGAGTTAATTAACTCATTTAGATCTTCCTCTGAGGTATTTCCTTATTCATTAATATATGGTACAATTGCTAATTTTGTAGCTCCATTTGATGGACCACAAACATTGCCAAAGTATGACATTATGTTTTTGCATTTTGATGACCACCCTTCACCACTTTCATCAAACTTATTCCTGCTCGACATCTCTCATGAAATAAAATCTGCAAAAAAGGTCTTTTGTTTAAGAAGGAATCATAGAATATAGATCCCTGGGCCCTAGATGTCTCCCTACTAAATATCATCTATATGAATAAAGTAAAACTGACAAAGAGATAAATAATCTTATAACACTATAAAGAAATGATCACTTACCTTTAGGCTTTTACTGACTCACTAATGCTTGTAGTTGTAACTTACCTATGATCTGAATTGAGAGATTAGATTAGAAAAATGCACAAAAGATTAATCAAAGTTTCGATTGTATCTATATCAATCTATATTTGGTGAATTCCGTAGGATTTTTAAACGGTGGAGTAATAATTTGGTGAATCCCACGTGATTGCAAAATGGTGCATATAAATGTTGGGTGAATCTGACTTGGATCAAACACATACATTGTAATTTTCAAGGTGATTATGGCCCTCAGATTAGCATGGATTTATAATGGTGTTGGAAAAATGGATCCTCATACATGGTGAACTTTGTAATGCTATTGGCAAATATGTGGGCAAATTAAAACATGCGTCTAAAATTCCAAGTGAATCACTGTTAGAAATGAGTAGGTTATTCTGGCAAAAATATTAGTTACAAATGCCTAATAAAATAAATTGGTGGTGAATTGAAATGTATTTGACTGATAATTCATAAAATTTAGGTGATTTGGCCCCCCGTTGGTTGCAATATATTCGCCAAATTCAAATTTGTGAATACGAACTATTCGCTACTAAAAAAATCATTGTTGGAGAATAATATTATGATGGAAACATCTTCCCTTGAATGAAGTGCCCATAAACTTCAAATGTTCTTTATTCCTAAAAATAGGAGTCTCTAGTAAGAGTAAATAGATTTGATTATCTTATATTAAAGTGAGACTTGTAATAATACCCAAATGAAAAGCTCTTCCAATAATCTCCTAAGCCACATTGATTCTTTTATAGCTACTTTTCAAGTCAAATATTGAATAAAGAGATAAAGAAGGTATATATTTAAATATTACTCCATCCATGTGATAGTACCTATACCATATTTTGAAGACATGGTTTCAGGTATATGTCCTATCTTGATAGGATCACCAAAATAGTCAATAACATAAAATCAATAAATTTTATTTTTGATGCAAGAATAATAAAATACCATAACTAATTTTATAAGAAGTAAGTCAACATATAATATGCTATGAAAATACTTTAAAAAATGATCTAATGATCTTATATGGGAGATCTATGGGATTTTCATAAGCATAAGCATGCATAATTTGCCATGTTTCTGCTAGGAAAAATAGTCATCCTACTAAACATATAGTAATTCAATCCATAAATTTTTTTAGAGTAAAGAGTGATATTTTGAGATGACAACCTTTCACTGCCTTGTTAACAAACTTGTGTGAAGAGACCTATTGTTGGAAGCTTGCTGGTGTTGTCACTGATGTCAACCTCTAGCATTGGAGTTGTTGGAAGTTGGAGTTGTCATCAATGTTTTCATTGATATCAATCCTCTGTATACAAAGTTTGTTGGAAGATTGAATTTAGTTGGATCTTGTTGATAATGATGGATGTGTCATGATTTGATGTCAACTTCTAGTGTAGTCATGATGATAAGTGGTTGAGGATGCTGAGAAGGTTTTTGTAGTATTAATGATGTAGATGGTTCACTTGGTTTCCAAGTGCTTTTGAGAAAATTTGAATAAAAGAGTGTGCAATATGACAGAAGTGTGTTTAGTGTTGTGCTCCACATTTCTTCATAGTTGAAGACTTGCTTGTGCGGTTTGGACGTGATGATCAGAGGTGTTATATCTAGAGTTTCAGGTTCTGAATTGTACAATAGTAAAAGAAATGTTTGGTAGAGTGTTTGCTTGTGAAAAAGGTTGTCTAGGAGAAATGAGATTGCTCCACATTTCTTCGCATTGAGGTTTCTTGTCTTGCAGATCTAGGAACATGCTTATATTGTATGTATCTACTTTCCCTTGAAGTTTCTAGTATTGGGTCACTCCGCAAGTTTGGTTCTTGTGTTGGAATTCAAGTGGTAGTGCATCATGATACATAGGATGAAGGTATTCTTTGTTTCAGATGGTTGAGGTAGTATTGCATAAGAGTCTGATGATTCTGGAATATTCAGGAAAATTTTATGATTTTGTTGTGTGGTCCATAAGTTGTTTCCAGACCTGGTGAAGCATGAACTTAATTTCTTAAGGATGTTAATGTAGGTTTGGCCAACCTGGCATGTTAGTGCTAATTGCGGATGTGCTTCGATGCTTGTGGAAGCATGGTGTAGCGTGTTGATGTAGATTTGGGTCTTGATTAACCCTTGGTGTTGTCCACATTTACTTCTTTCCACCACAGAGGTGTTTGGTGCTGACCTATTTGGTGTTTGCACATTTAAGGTGCATATTTCTCTTTGTAGTTGACTTGAAGATGTTTTTTTTAAGTTGTGGATGGTATTAATGCAAGGTGAAGTTTGATTAGAGATGATAGAGAGTGTAAGATGTGAATATAATCAAGTGTGGTGATTTGAGTGCGAGCATAAAGGCTTGTAAATTCCATATGCAATGAGAAGAAGGTGCCTACATTTCAGTTTGCTTGGGGTTACTGGAGGCAATGAGCCAAAGGTTGTAGATGGCAAAAGGTTGTGGTAGTGGAATTCTCCTATTGCCTTAAGATAGTGGATCTCTCTATAACAATCTCCCTCTATTCTTCTTTCTTCTAGACAATGAGTCCTTCTGGTAGTGAGCCTTTCTTCTCTTTTTGGGCAATGAGCCCTTGGTAGTGAGCCTTTTGGGCAATGAGCCCTTTGGTAGTGAGCCTGTTGTATTCAATGTTGCTATTCATATGTGTGTGTGTGTGAGCTAATCCTCACCATGGTTTTTCCCTTCTTGGATTTTCCACGTAAATCTAGTGTTCTTATGTGTTTGGATGTGTTTGCATTGATGTCTCATATTTTTACATTTTGTTAATGCATAATAAGAGTTTGAAGAATAATAAGGGTTGGAATAGTATTGAGGGTTTAATGTTTTAATGTACAACTGATTCACCCCCCCACTCTCAGTTGTCTTGTGCATCTGAAAATTGGTATCAGAGCGAGGTTCCTTGAAGAAGCTTAACCGCTTTGAGTATATTTGGATGGCACATAGGAAAGGTATTGAGGTTCCCTTGTTTTATGGAACAAATCATGCTTTCTGGAAGATCAGGATGGAAATCTTTCTTGACTCATTAGGGTATGGTGTATGGAATTTAGTTAAAAAATAATATACTATACCTACTGGTGGTCCAAAAGATGATGATGAGATTAAAGACTATGAGAACAATGGCAAGGCAAGGAGTGCTCTTTTGAATAGTCTTTTTGATTCAAAATTAGTTAAAGTAATGAGCTACAAAACTGCTAATGAGATCTGGAAGAAGCTAGAAAGTACCTATGAAGGAGATGCCAAGGTCAAGAAAGTAAACATGTAGAATTTGAAGACCAAGTTTGAAACCCTAAAGATGTCATAGGATGAAAATATTGCAAGCTACATGCATAGAGTGGATGAAGTTGTCAATTCCATCAATGGTCTTGGTGGAAAGGTGGAGGAAAATGAAGTGGTAAAGAAGGTACTAATAAATCTTCCAAAATCCTATAGTGCTAAAGTTTCTTCTATTGAAGAAGCTCAAAATTTGGATAATTATACTAGGGATCAATTGTTTGGTGCTTTAACTACTTTTGAATTAAGAGAGTTTGGTCAAGATGATTCAAGAAAAGATATTGCTTTTAAAGTTAGTAAGATAGAAAATAATGATGAATTAGATCCAAATGATTTTGATGAAGTAGAAGCAAATTTTGTAAGTAGATTGAAAAATAGCACTAGAAAATACAAAGGTAAGTTACCCTTCAAATGTTTTAACTATGGAAAG
Source organism: Cunninghamia lanceolata (assembly GCA_027924645.1). Lineage (NCBI taxonomy): Eukaryota > Viridiplantae > Streptophyta > Pinopsida > Cupressales > Cupressaceae > Cunninghamia > Cunninghamia lanceolata. Next base: position 222,230 of record BSBN01001399.1, read on the forward strand.
ATAGGTCATTTTGTTTCAAAATGTTTGGTCAAAATCTCAACTGACAAATACAAGGATAATAAAGGTAAAACAATCAAGAGGAGTTATTATGTGAAGGAATATGCTAGCATATCTAATGATGAGTCTAACTATCCGAATGATGAAAGTAATGAATGCTTGTTCATGGCTTTGAATGTTGTAACTAATGCTACTGACTTTGAAAGATGTATGAAGTAAATTGCTCTAGAAATAGGGCACATTATCAAAGGAGCTTTGGTAACTACTTTTCATGCAAGAGAGGAGGAAAACTATTGGATAATTGATAGTGGATGCTCAAAACATATGACATGTGATAAGAATAAGTTTGTTAATCTTGAGAAGTTTGATGGAGGTTTTGTTAAGTTTGGAGATGGTGCATCTGCTAAGATTTGTGGAAAAGATTCAATTAGTTTTGATGGAAATCATAATACAGATGATGTCCTCTATGTCAAGAGTCTCTGACATAATCTTCTAAGTGTACGACAAATGTGTAGTAGAGGATATAACCTTATGTTTCATGATGATGGCTGTGAGATCTGAAAAGAGAGCTCTGGAACTCTAGTTTCTATAGGAACAAGGACAAAAGGAAATGTATATTAGCTCAAAGGTACTAATGGTATGTAGTTTATGACACAAATCAATGAAATTTGTCTATGACATAGAAGAATGTGTCACATCAATTTTTATAGCCTAGTGAGGATCAACTCTACTCAAGCTGTAAGAGATCTGCTAAGAATTACAAAGCCTATCAATGCAATTTGCAAGGAATGTTAGGTTGGGAAGCAAACAAGAAAGAATTTCAAAATAAAAGAATATTCTACCATAGGACCTTTTGAGTTGGTACATACAGATCTATGTGGACCTACAAGAACATGAAGCTTTCAAGGTGACATGTATTTCATGTTGTTAATTGATGATTACTCTAAAATGACTTGGGTAACCTTTCTCAAAGAAAAATTAAAATCTCTAGATAAGTTTAAAGCATTTAAATTATAATTGAGAATGAAATAGATATGAAAATCAAGTGCTTGAGGTCTGACAGAGGTGGTGAGTTCACCTCTAATGAGTCTAACTATTTTTGTGAAGATCATGGAATAAAAAGGCATTTGTCAGCTCCTAGGACCCCTCAACAGAATAGAGTTGTGGATAGGAAGAATATGATAGTTCAAGAAGTAGCAAGGACAATGTTGAAAGAAGAATATCTACTGGATATCTATTGGAGAGAAGCTATTCACATTGTAGTCTACATAGAAAATAGAGTGCAAGGAAGGGTTAGCATTTCAAAGACTCCATATGAACTATGGTATGGAAGAACTCCTACCGTTAAATATTTTAAAGTTTTTGGAAGAAAGTGCTATATTAGGAGATGAAGAAAACTTAGGAAATTTTGATACAAGATCAAATGAAGGAATCTTCCTTGGATATTCTACAAAGAGAAAGGCTTACATGTGCTACAAAAAGAGGCTAAAGAAGTTATTTGAAAGTGCAAATGTCAAAGTGAATGAAGATTCACATCAAAGCTCAGTGCTGATAGAAGGATATGAATATGATGAGTTCCCTTGTAAAGAAGAATAAAGAGAAGAAGAAAAGGAAAAGGAGATGTAAGTTGATGAAGAAGATGCTCCAAAAATGATTCCTAACACTCCCAAGTATATACAGAAGAATCATTCTGAGGATCAAATCATTGGATATAAGAATAGAGGTAAATTGATAAGAAGAAAAATTGCTATGATAGATGAACAGGTAAATTTGTGCTTATTGTCTAAAATAGAACCTAAAATAATGACTAAAACATGCAAAGATGAACAATGGATCAAAGCTATCGAAGAAGAATTGATGCAAATTGAGAAGAATCAGACTTGGGAAATTGTCTCAAGACTAGCAGATAAAAATGTGATAGGAACTAAATGGGTGTTCTAGAACAAATTGAATGAGAATGGAGAAGTAGTTAGAAATAAGGCTAGGCTTGTGTGTAAAAGCTACTCAAAAGTGGAAGGAATAGATTTTAAGGAAATATTTTCTCCGGTGGAAAGAATGGAGGCCATTAGAATGCTTTCGGCCTTTGCAGGTCATAAGGACTTCAAAGTTTATCAAATGGATGTGAAATCTACATTCTTGAATGGAGAGTTGGAAGAAGAGGTATACATTGAACAACTAGAAGGATTTCAATTATCATATGATCCAAATATGGTCTACAAATTGAAGAAGGCATTGTATGGAATCAAACAAGCTCCTAGAGCTTGGTATGCAAGATTGGATAGATACTTGTTACAACAAGGATTCAAAAAGGATACTGCAGATAGCAATTTGTACTTCAAAGTTGAAGAAGATCAAATCTTGATTATGGTGGTATATGTTGATGATATAATCTTTGGAGGAAATGAAGGTATGTGCAAGAGATTTGTAGAGGAGATGCAGAAAGAGTTTGAAATGTCAATGTGTGAGGAAATTAATTTCTTCCTTGGGTTACAAATTAGTCAATAAGAAAAAAGGTACTTTCATTTTACAGTCAAAGTATATTAAGGAAGTATTGAAGAAGTTTAGGATGGAGGATTCTACACCAATATGTACTCCTATGGTTATTGGTTGTAAGTTGAACAAGAATGATGAATCCCCCAAGATGGATCAGAGAAAGTATAAATCAATGATTGGTGGATTGATATACCTAACTGCTACTAGACCAGATATCATGTATGCAGTTTGTCTTGTGGCTATATTTCAAGAAGATCCTAGACAGTCACATGTTACAGCAGTAAAAAGGATATTTAGATACTTGAAAGGCACTCTAGATTATGGCTTATGGTATCCTAAGGATACTAATTTCTACTTAAGTGCATATATAGATGCAGATTGGGTAGGATGTACAGATGATAGAAGTACAAGTGGTGGTGCTTTCTTTCTTAGAAGCAAACTAGTTTCATGGTTGAGTAAGAAGCAGGATTCAGTGTCATTATCTACTACAGAGGTAGAGTATATTGCTACAACATCTTTCTACACATAGGTGTTGTGGATGAAGCAGAAATTGAAGGATATCAAAGTATCATATGATGAACATATTCCTATTTTGTGTGATAATACAATTGCTATCAACATTTCAAAGAATCTGGTAATGCATTCAAGAACAAAGCATATTTCAATCTGGTATCACTTTCTAAGAGAGAAGGTTGTAGAAAATGAAGTGAAGCTGGAGTATGTGCTTACTAAAGAGCAAGTTGTAGAGATTTTCACAAAGTCTTCCAAAATATACATTTGAATATCTCTGATAGAAGTTAGGGGTTATTGCCCCTCCTACTTTTACTTAGATATATGAGTATGTGCATCTGTCTGGGAAGCATTTCAAGATACATTCTTAGTCCTGGACTAATGTTGAAAGCTACTTCTTATGGGGAGTATGTAGTGGTTCTATTGGTTGGGACAATTATATGAAGTATATTTTATGCCCCTAAGGAGGAAAGTTTAGAAAAGTGAGAGTAGCGGAGTGAGAGCAAGTGCTTGCTAGTGTTGCAAGTGTTGCCCTTTGAAGTATTATCAAAGGGGGAGAACAAAAGAATTCAATACATAAGAATAAAGTGTGAAGTATATGGTCCTTTTCCATTGATTTCAAAGGGGGAGAAAGTTAGAATGGTTGAAAAACCATAGTGCAGGAAAGTTGGTGAAAGAGTGTGAAGAGAAAGAGATGCCCCTGTCAGGGGGAGTGTTTTTGGGTAAAGAGTTGTTGACTGCTTCTGTTGTTGATGATTTTTTTTAGAGAGTTGGTGTTGCCATCAATGAAAAGGGGAAGAATGTTAGAAGGTTGATGGTGTTGTCATTGCTGTCAACCTCTAGAATTAGAGTTGTTGGAAGCTGGTGTTGTCATTGATATCAATCCTCTATATGCAGAGTTTGTTGGAAGATTGAATTTAGTTGGAGCTTGCTGATAATGATGGATGTGTCATGATTTGATGTCAACCTCTAGTGTAGTCATGATGAGAAGTGGTTGAGGATGCTGAGAAGGTGTTTTTAGTATTGTTGATGCAGATGGTTCACTTGGTTTCCAAGTGCTTATGAGAAAATTTGAATAAAAGAGTGTGCATTATGAAAAAGGTGTGTTCAATGTTGTGCTCCACATTTATTCATAGTTGGAGAATTGATTGTGCAGTTTGGACATGATGATCAGAGGTGTTATATCTAGAGTTTTAGGTTCTAGATCATGTGATAGTAAAATAAATGTTTGGTAGAGTGTTTGCCTATGAAAAAAGTTGTCTGGGAGAAATGAGGTTGCTCTGCATTTCTCTATGTTGAGGTTTCCTGTCTTGAGGATCTAGGAACATGCTAATAATTTTTGTATTACTTTCCCTTGAAGTTTCTAGTGTTGGGTCACTTCGCAAGTTCAGTTCTTGTGTTGGAATTTAAGTGGTAGTACATCTTGATACACAAGATGAAGGCATTCTTTGTTTCAGATGGTTGAGGTAGTATTGCAGAAGAGTCTGATGATGTTGGAATATTCAGGAATATTGTAGGATGTTGTTGTGTGGTTTGGAAGTTGTTTTCAGACCTGGTGAAGCGTGAACTTAATTGCTTAAGGGTGTTAATGCAAGTTAGGCCAACTTGGTGTGTTAGCACTAATTTTAGATGTGCTTCATTTCTCATGGAAGTGTGGTGTAGCGTGTTGATGTAGATTTGGGTCCTGATTAACCCTTGGTGTGGTCCGCATTCACTTCTTGTTGAACACCTAGAATACTAAGAGGGGAGTTAACAAGTATTCTCTTAAACCATTTACAAATCAAACATTTTAATCCATTTAGCATATTCAATTACATTAAAGTAAATTAAGCATAAAGCATACAACCACAACTCATGACACATGAACACCAAGATTTTTATGTGGAAAACTCAAAAAGGAAAAAACCATGGTGAGGGTTAGCTCACAATATATTGTGATAAAGCAACTGGTTATGGTTGATACAATTGGTGGACTCACTATCCAAGAATTCTCACTGTAGGTGGTTCACTGCAAAAGGACTCACTATCCTAAAAGAAAGAGATAGAAGAAAGGGGATGTCTCACTGCCAAAAGAATTGTTATAATTGCATCTAACATATGCATGGGGTATAGTTCCAATGAAGCTCAAGTTACAAAATAATGCACATCACATTGTTCTAAGATACCAGACTACACTGCTCTACATTCATTCAATTCCCATCCATAGGCAATTATCACATCACTTAGATCACATATCTATTTCTCATTAACTAAAACATTGAAAATAATCCTTCATAAATATCCACTTCTTTCACTACATCAATTAGGTTGGCCAAATAGGATGTACCATGCAAAACATCACATATGGAACTTGTCGGCCCCAAACCTTCACACACACTTCACGCCAATATTTAAACTTTGAAACAAATTGAGATAGGTCGGCATTGACCCAAATAGCTCCCACTTAACTCTACACAACTTACTTACCCTCCACATAACTTTATATAGGTCAGCTCTGCTAAAGATCTAATATAAAAACCCTTCAACTGTAGATTCATATACTGACCCAAACATCTCCAATTAACATGAAAACTATAAGTCACACTCTATTCACATTAGATAACATTCCCTTCAAACTACAAAGTTAGGAACCAAACCGTGGAGGAATGCAGACTCACTTACATACTTGCTTTGTATTGGGAACAACTGTGTTCTGTCAAGATGAACTTCTGTTACTCATTACTTTCAAACCATTCATAAAAAATAGACAAAATTCTAGATTTAGAATCTTTTGACAACCAACAGTAACATACTAGAACCGTAGAGAAAAATATTCAACAATAGAGAAATGTGGACCAAAATACTTGTACTCTATAACACAGAAGTACCACAGTTGACACTTGCTAAATTTCATCACAATTTCTTTGCCGGATCAAACCTTCTTGCCAATTTGTCTTCTATTGAGGATCAAGACCATATTGAAGAGAAGAGGATCAAACCCTCTTGCAAAATTATCAATCAGACTAATCTACACAATTGTTTCCTTATGCCTAGTTGTCACTTACTAGATTACTATATCTTTATCCTTCATTGTTATTGTCTCTGTCCTATGATGTTATTGACTTTAACATTTGTTTCTATTCTCTGGACCACTATATCTTCACTCTTTGAAGCCAACACTAACAATACTACAATCTCTATTGTTATCAGTCTTTGTTGCCATCAATGATAACACTGCTTAACCTCATGCTTATCACTTTCTACACCATCATCCTTATATTGCCAACAGTCTCCCCCTTTGGCATTGATGGCAACATAGCCAACACTCTTCCCCTTTGACATCAATGGAAAAGGGACTATTTATAAATTAGGAACTTATTTAACTTTTCTTTATATTGCACTCCCCCTACTATCTTATTTCTATACAAAAATATCAAAATTGTTTCCTTCTAACCATCCGCATATGCATAAGAGATCAAAAAATAAGAGACTTACAGATTTGTAGGAAAGATATCTTTGTAGATATTCTTCAATTGGATCACTGTTGAGTCATAATGCACCTTTGCAAAGTATAACATCTGTATCTGTCCATTTATTTGCAAGAGTAATTCTTCTATTTTATCCACTGTTGCAGGGGCGTTAGTTATCTTTCGAACATTATTAGCTTATTTTAATAGACCAATCAAAGAAGCCATTTTAAAACTTACTATCTCTCTCATCTGACCCATTTGATTTTTTATCAATTCTTTTTGGCTCTACAATTTCTTTATTATGGCATGAGACTTCTCTACTTCTACTCTTATTTCTCCATTTATATCTTTCAAGGGATCATAGGTTCTGGAGATTTTCACTATTTGCCCTTCTAGGCCATCAATTTTGTCTTTAATTTCCTTAGTATTCATGGGCCAAGATAAACAAAATTGATATAATACATTGGCATCACTTAAAGCATTGTGAAATTTTTTTATACTATTATCCAACAAAATCTATGTCTTGGAGCACTTATCTAACAATTCAACTAACCTCTTACCGTTTATTTCTTCCCTCGGTTTCTTTTCAGCTACCTTTTGAAAGGACTCAAAGTGACTGTTGACTATCTCCATTAATTTCTTCATTTGCAACACATGGGCTAGAGAGATATCTCTCTTAGCATTAGGCAATATCTTTTCAAACACTTTCATGGATTGATTCATCATCTCATTACCTTCTATGTGAGACTGCAAAACTTCTTCTTGAGCAGTTGCCTGAAAGATTATTCCCAGTTGAAGTTTTTGCAAAGAAGAAATACTGGATAAATTAATCTGTCCATCAAAGGATGGTACTTGTAGAAGTTACAGTGAAGACATGATTTGTGATTACCTTTGCTTCACCAAAAATTCTCTGATGGAGTCTAATGGAGAGACTTCAGAATATTCACCCACCTTATCCTTTTTCTCCTCTTTAGATATCATATGAGAATCAAGAGTTTCCGAAGGGCAGTTACCATCATGTACTTCTTCTCCTTCTTCATTTCCTAGAACAAGGGCATTATCCATGACATTACCAACTTGATCTTCAACAACCTCATTTTGTTAATCTTTTTCTTCAAATGTCTTGTCTTCTAATGGCTTTCTCATCTCTTCAATATCTACTTTGTTTTTCAAAGGAGTAGGAGAGGTAGCAACAACATTTACTACATTTATTTCATCCTCTATTTCCCTCTTTTCTTTTGGGGATTTGTTGACATCTGCATGCTCACATTGAGCATCAGCTTCCTAAGGAGTGTTTTCTTTGGTAGGTTCTTCCTCTCTTTTTCCTTCAAGGGTCATACCCAGCCTTTGTGTCAGGTCAGCAATCTTGTCTACAACTTCCTTCAGTATTTTGTCAAAGTCATCTTTGTCTTTACTCATGAGAGTGTTCATTCTCTGCTTTGTTCTCAGTTCTTTTGAGTATAACTTGGCCAATGTGGCCTTTTTCTCTTTTGTAAAAGAAGTATCAATGCTTTTCAAAGCAAATTCTTTTATTTTCCCTTCTTGATCAAGTGCTTCTCCTCTTCTATCCATCAGAATTTTCCACACTTCCACATGAACTTGACTAGCAATTTATTTCATATCAACTAAATATATTATGATATATTTTATAATTGCCTCAATTATAGTGGCCTTGTCTACATTATTAGATTAATTATACAAATTTGTAGTACTTGCTAAAGCATCATGCTATGCAATATTTGCCAATAGGGCATGTAGTCTCATTGGAGAGTGATGACTTACCAGTTTAGTGGTTCTTCCGTTTGACTTTAAACTAGAGGCCTTTCTTTTCTTACCTCTTTTTTTTCTTATTGGGTGTCACATTCTTGGTGGCCTCTTTCTTCTTGTCTTGCATGTGCACAACAAATTTCTTCTTGTCTTCCTCTATGTCTTCACTTTCAGATTCTATAATCTAAGTCTTTCTTCTCTTAGCACCTGCTTCACTTTGTGAAGCATCTTTTATCCTCTTTCGAACTAGTTTAGGTTCTATGTCTTCTTCTTCCACTTCTTTTTCTTCTTCCACACTTGTACTAATATCTTTTTTCCTAATTGCCTTTGTCTTTACTCTTTTCTTGGCAGGGGTTGTAGGAGCATCTTTAGTGGATGTTTTCTTCTTTTTTGCCTTAGAAATTTGGATTTCTGGAGGAGTTTTCTCCTTCATTAGAGGACCTGTAGCAGTTTTTCTTTTCTCACTAGTTGTAGGCATAGTCCTGGAGGACTTTTAGAAGACAAGAGGGGTAGTAGCAGTTCTACCAAATCTTCTTGAGCTCCTTGAGCTCTTCACACTAGTTTCACCCTTGACTTGTGCTCTAGCTCTCTACACTTGCTCTTTTGAAAAACCCATTCTTTCTGTATAGTCATCTACCATTCTTTCAACATTCTTCTTTATCTCAGACTTCTTATGCTCTAGATGTACTTCAATAGATTTCTCTTTAAAAGTATCAAATCTTACTTTTATGGTATCCTTGGGGCTCTTCAACAATATATCAACCAAACCATCTATTTCTTTCTCATAAATCTCATATCCCATAGTAGGGATCCATACAGTCCTTGGATCAACTACTTCCAACATACATTCATCAGTGGAAACCAAAAATGTAATATCATTATGATACTTCTCAACCATTTTCCTTGGAATTCTTTCTCTTACTTGCATCTTTTTTGAAATACTACAAAGAATGTAGTAAAGAAATCATCTTGTGCTTTGGAGTCACCAAGACTTCTTATGAAACCATCAACTTGATGTTCTAGGGTCTTCCTTGTATCCATCTCACATTCTGCATTTTGGGAAGCTCTTACAAAAAGTATAAAAGTATGTAGATAGCAAGAGTTCCAAACCTAAAGGGATACTTTTTCTTTTTTTTGTTTCAAATTTTCTAAAACCTGTTGTCTCAATAGCTCACACAGATCATAATCAACACCTTTCTCTACCATCTCATAAGCCACATTAATTTTGGTGGTAGACATTGAATTTTCCCTATTGGTAAAGTAGATCTTATAGCCTATCACCATAGCAACATATCTTATTGTTGGGTTTTGGATAGGATTCACAGTGAGAGATCTCTTGTTGTAGGTTGCACCAGACAATTCCATTACTACCTCATTCTTGATTGAATTCAAAACTAGAACATGTCTGGTGGAACATAGATAGGTAACTTCCTTTATCACCTCCTTTGTAATCATTCCCAACAGGTCTAGCTATACAAACGTGTCATGGAATCTTCTTATAGCTATTCTATCCCACTTGTCATCAAAACAAAAATTGGGAAACCACTACCAAACATCGAGTTTCTTTGCCATAAGGTTTTGATATTCAGGTTTAAGGGTAAAGTCATCTCTTGTAAGTTCCTTTACCCAAATATCCCCAATCTTCCTATGATCAAATTCTTCCATTTTTCTGTGAATGTATATTCTTATGTCTTTAGTCGGCAAAACCCCATGTGGAATGGATGAGAAGGCTCCCAACGGGTCATCCTCAATACATTTTTAAGGAAATTTCTTAAATTTTGGTTGTTACCTGAATATCCCTTGTAGTTTCCATTGAAAATGCTAATAAACACTTCAAAAATAAAGATCTCTAAAAAACTAGGGCAAACCAAAGATAGAGAAGTACCTTTTCTTCACTTTTTCAAAACTAGGGTTTGGGTGTGATGAACACTAAATTGCTTTGATCTCTTATTCTACTCAACTCAACTCTTGATTAGCCCTTAGAATTCTTTTGTGAATTATTTTGCTAAGTAAAATCCCTTTTATAACCTCTTAGATCTGACCTAATTCATATTTAATTCCTCAAATAAAGTTGTTAAACCTTTCTCTATTTACACAGTCGACTTCAAATGCTCCGCAAATTTCTACATTAGAAAATTTTCTACCACAGTCTTCACCAAAGAATTAAGCATGTTGATCTCCATCTTATATCTTCATGCTGAGGCATCAACACCATTCTTTTACTAGGGGAGAAAGGATTTTCAATAAAGCTCCCCCTGAGCCAAAGCACTCAACTTAGTTTCTGGAGGAATCTTTTGCACCAGATGTAACTTCATATATATCCTTAACCTCTGTTACATCCTTCTTAATCCAAATCCTATTGTAGACACCTAAAATGTTTTAACCATTAAACCACCCTTTGACATCTTCACATCACTAACTATCCCTTCCAATTAATTAAATAAATCCAATTTATTTAATTAATTTATCCCTAATCATCTACCCTTAGCCATTTATCCATCCTTTGTGATCAATTAATTCATTTAATTTATCACTATACCTTGTAACTGTATCCTCATTAATTAAATAAATATTCTTAATATTTATTTAGTTAATTTCTCCATCTCCTAATCCTGATTAATTAGATAAATCATACTTATTTGATTAATCTACCATGCTAATTAGCCTACACCTAGCCTAGTTGATTCAATAGCCAATATTTAATTAGCTACCCTAGACTTAAATTAAGTAAATAAACCCTTATTTAATTAATTTTAACCCTCCATTAACCCATCTACTAATTTTCTCCAGCCATATTAATTAAGTTAATCCCCCTGATTAGCTTGGTCAAATCTCACTTAACACTCATTCGCACACCCCACAAATAAAAAATTAACTTTTATTCCACATAAGGTAATTTTTATTCTAACTTGTCCTAGTCTCCATTAATGGAACTCTTCCCCATGTGAATTAAAAATTCACTTTTATCCCCTCCATTTAACTTGTCCTAGCCTCCATTAATGGAACTCTTCCCCATGAATGGAACTCTTCCCCATGTGAATTAAAAATTCACTTTTATTCCCATCCTCACACCCTCCCATGGGAATAAATTTTTTATTCATTCCTCATCCTTCCCAATGTGAATTTTAAATTCACAAATAGTGGGAGCCATCCAATCTTATTGACCAAATCTTAGCCTTTGATCTCTTTTATCCAACCCTCTTGTGACACTTGTCACAAGACTACAACTCCAATCCAAACCCTAATCCTCAAGCATCCCTATCCATTGATCTAAACTTTTAATCCTCACCCTCCATCCTTTTACCAAAAAGATATAAATAGAGCCCTCACCCAAGCTATTTTCATAACTTCTTCTTGCATCAAAACTATGCCCAAATTCCTCCAAAATCTCTCCATCATGCCATCATAATGCCAAAATATCCATAGCCAAATCATCTCTAATCTTCATCTCTATCAAATCCCTTACCAAATTCATCACTATCTTCATCCTCATATTGTGTTGAATCAAAAGAGCGATCCACATACACTATCATTCTCTTGGGTAAAGCTAGGAGAGCTCTTGGGTGCACTCTCCTCAACCTTATGAAGGAGAAGGAAGACTTCAAGGCTTAAATATGTGTGTTTTATGCATTTATTTGTGTTGTTCACCTTGTTTGATTTCCCTATCTTCATTTGGCACACCCGATGGTACCCCATGGTCCCTATCTAATCTTCTTTTCTTGAGTTTTTGCAAGAAAAATGTGTTTTGAAGGTTCTAGCGCTAAAACCTCTTGGTTTGGCACCATTTGTCTATAGATTGGCGCCATTTCCTAGATTTGTGGCACTATTCAGCTCTGTTTTGGCGCTATTTTCAGGTGACATTTTCACCAACCTTAGGCTTAGAGACTTGGTTTAAATGCTTTTTCTAGAGGTTTTGGTAGGTTTCAAGGTCTCCTCCTCTCTGTTTTAGCAGAAAATACACAGAAACAAGGAGGCATAATGTCAAAATTTCTCTAGAAATGCATAAAATATGTTTCTTGTCTAACTTTAACTCATTTTGCCTCACACTAATGGTTTTTGATGCTCTAATTTGACTTTTGGTGTTTGTGAAAGGATAGGGGACTCTCTAAACTCCCTTTGAGCTGATCATTTGAAACTAACAACCTTTTTTTAGCAGATTTAGAGAGACTGTGTTGCTTTACTGCTATCCATACACAGTTTGGCGCTATTTGGTCAAACAACAAGGTAAAGACAGGGAAAACTACAATTTTGATTCCATCCATTCATCCTTTGGTGCTATTCTCTCATTTAGCACCATCCATTCTTCCTTTCACACCATCCTTTGGTTTGGTGCCATCTTCTGGTTTGGCACCATCCTCTAGTTTGGCGCCATCTTCTATTTTCTCACCATTTTATTTGTTTCTACATTAGTGGCATTTGAACTATTCATAGGGCCATCTATCTAAATTTTAATGCCATTTATCTCTATTTTGGTACCATTTCTATATCATCTTCTCAGGATTTGTGTAGATAGCTAACACCTTTTGCAGGGAAAAAGAATACTTGTCAAAGTCATTAAATCAAACTACTAACAGGTTTCCTTGCAGGATTTCCACTTTTGTGTGTGTCTTTGCATGCTTAAACCTAGGAACATTTCGTTTGGTATTTCAAAAGAACTTAATCATTTGTTGTGTTTGGTGCACTTGCACTCTTTGTCAAGTAGATCCCAAGATAGAACAAAAGTATCCTCTCCCCTCACCTTTTGAAGGATCTTGGGTGTAAGAGAAATTGTTCTATCTTCTTTTATCTTTCTAGAAGGACCTGCCTTGGTGGGAAAAGAGGTACTCACCCCAAAGGATGACCCTAAGTAGTACTTTTGTTTAGTCTGCTATGTAAAAGAGGATAAGGCTAAAGCTAAGTCTAATCGGTATTAGTGCTTACCGTATAGTGCTAGTTTGAAAGGAGGCATACCTTTTGTATATTAGACTCCTAGTAAGACCAATTAAAGCTTTAAGTGGCTTGTTGGATGCTCATAATGTGTCGGTCCCCTGAATATCCCACACTAAACACCTTTGGTTAGAAGCCTACCCTTTTTCGACCTTGTGGTGATTTGTTCAAGGTAAGAGGACACATAATCCTCTCTAGATTCTCACCATATGGCTCCCTTGAGATGAGATGGGAATCCTCGACTTAGCATAAGCTATACGTAGCTTTCTGAGGAAAGGGTGATTGCATCATACTTCTAGTGTAGGAGGTCCCTATCCATCCTCTCTTGAAAGACAATATAGGGTGCACACCCATCTAGGTGTGTTGACATTTGAGTTAGAGATTCCAAGTTGTGGGCTTGACAAATTGATATTTGTTAGGAAAAGTGTCTCAACCTTGAAACTTTGAAAGGTTACTATTCTTCCCAGTTTTGGTCTTTTTGAATACCCTTTATCTTGGAGAATGATCTGGAACTTTCAAAGTTTCCAAAAGTTTCCAAATGAGCTAAAAATAGTGAGACTTACTATTTTTAGTAAGTCCTTCGATTGAGCTCAGATTAACTTGAAATTTTCCTAGAAGGTACGAAATAGCTAAGTGAACGTCTTGGGTGAGTTTCGTCTCAAGATCATATCTGGATCACGAGATATTAAAGTTTCTATTTTTTGAAACTGTCGGAAAAAGTCTTTGAACTCAATTACTGGAGTTGAAACTTCTCTAAACATCCCAAAAATTATCATAACTAGCATAGTAGGTTATAGGGTGATAAATCTCTTCACGATCTTTCCGATGCATCAAACGATTCATCAATCAGACACACGGATCAAAAGTTATGGCCTCCGAAAGTTGGACCTTCTATTGTTGGGAAATGTAAAAATGTGTTGGACACATAAAAGAGCTATAAAGGGGAGAGTTACACATGTTGGTGTGTGGTTTGGCACATCACAAGGCATCTTTGATTGGAGATAATTTAGGTGCCACTTTTTGGTGGTTTTGGCTCATGGTTTTTTAATTACCAGTAACGGTTTACTGTATTGCATCTTCTATATATCAGGAGTTGGAGATGGAGGTTGTGTGTAAGAATCTTATAGATGTCGAATTACCTCCTAGATTTCTAGTTGGATATACTCCTATAAAAGCTTGATCTGAAAGTATATTGTAATCTTCATGATTCCTGAATAATATATTGGGTGGCTTTGGAGTGTGGGGTTTTTTACCTGAAAGGGTTTTCCCCACATATATCTTGTGTTGTGAGTTTTGTGTTTGCATTTGGAAGTTGTTATTATCTTTCTTTTAATGTGCATCTTAATCTATAACTGTAAAATTAAAATTTGCACAAGTCTTTCCTCAGTAGATCAGTGTAGGAAGCCTTTCCGCATACCTTGCTTCCTTTCAGTTGGTATCAGAGCCTAATCAACTTTGGTTCTAGTTGTTGGGTAGAGGGTTTTTTGAGCTAATCTTTATTTGAGTGGGAGCTTGTGTAGAGGATTTTGAAATCGTTGTTGCAGGTAAGAGATGGTGAGCACATCTGGGAGGTTTGAGATAGAGAAGTTTAACGGCAGTAATTTTGAGTTGTGGAAACTCAAAATGGAGGACATGCTTGTAGATTGGGATTTATGGGAAGTTGTATTTGGTACAAAACCAATGGCAATGTCTCAAGAAGACTGGGATCTCAAAGATTGAAAAGCTAAGGGTTTGATAAGACTCTATTTGGCTGATTCAGTGCTCCTGAATATCCATGAAGAGAAGACTGCAAAGGAACTTTGAAAGAAGCTTGGAGATGTTTATCAAGCTAAATTCCTGGTGAACAAGTTATTCCTACAAAATAAATTGTATTCTCTGAGGATGGAAGATGGAGGATCTGTTGCTAATCACCTGAATACATTCAAAATGCTTGTTGTCCAGTTGACTTCTATTGGTGTGAAGATGGAGGAGGAGGATTGATGTATGACATTACTGTGTTCCTTACCAGATTCGTGGGACCACCTTGTTATGGCCATTGGGAGTACCACTACCACCTTCAAGATGGATGAAGTGGTTTCTTCATTGTTGTCTAAAGAGATGTGGAGAAAGTCTTCCGAATCAGCTAAGGAGGCTCTTGTGGTTCATGGTAGATCTAAAGAGAAAGGAAAGAAAAAGGATAAGAAGAAGGAAGAAAAGGGAAGATCCAAATCCCGTGGGAGATCTAAGTCTCTTAGAAAGTTCAAGGCCCTGTGTTGGAACTGCGGCAAACCTGGTCACTTCCGCAAGGAGTGCAAGGAAGAGAAAAATAAAAAGAAGAAGAATTATGATTCAGATTCTGACAAGTCCTCTCAAGATGAAGGAGAAACATTTGTCGCTGCCTTGGCAACACATGCATATGAGGATGTGTGGCTTATTGACTCTGGTGCATCTTTTCACATGACCTCGCATTGAGGTTGGTTTTCAAAGTATGAAGAATACGATGGTGGAAAGGTGTACTTGGGTGATGATTCTCACCTAGATATTATTGGCCATGGAAGAGTCTTGATTTGATTCCCTAATGGATGAGTAAAGGGAATCAATGGTGTTCTGCATATCCCTGGTTTGACATGGAACCTTCTTTCTATAAGTAAATTGAATGATCTGGGTGTGCGGGTTATTTTCTCAAATGGAGGATACAAGATGACTAGAGGATCTATGGTGTTGGCTAAGGGTGTTTGGATTGGCACTCTATTTTAGCTTGATGCATGTGTAGTTTAGTGCAATAGCACCTCTGTTTCGAAGAAGAGAGCTTCAGAGTCTTCATCTTCACCATTGGAACCAACAGCGAAGAAGACTATTGCATCTACTTCTGATGGTCATGCTTTTTGGGTACCTAAGGGTGCTCATTCTATGGAGATGAAACTTCCAGCTAAGAAGACAATGTTATGGCACCAAAGGCTTGGTCACATTGTTGAAAAGGGTTTGAGGACCCTGAAGAATAAAAATCTTGTTGGGGGTATGAATGATTGTAAACTTGAGTTTGATTTCTATGAACATTGCATTTATGGAAAACAAAACCATGTTTAGTTTTATTCTAGTTCTCACAAATCTTCTGAGGTGTTGGACTTGATTCATTCTGATGTGTTTGATCCTGTTAATGTTCCTTTGATTTCAAAATCTGTTTACTTTGTTTCATTCATTGACAATTATAGTAGAAGGACATAGGTGTATTTCCTTAGAAGTAAATCTGAAGTCTTTAATAGATTCAAAGAGTTTAAAGCTCTTGTAGAGAATCAAAAGGATAGAAAGATTAAGTGTTTGAGGACTGACAATGGTGGTGAGTTTTGTTCAATAAATTTTGACAAGTTCTATAAAGAGCAGGGGATTGAGAGGCACAAGACAACTCCATATACCCCTCAGCATAATCGAGTTGCAGAGAGCATGAATAGAATGTTGATGGAGAGGGCAAGGAGTATGCTAAGTGGAGCTAGTCTTGAACAAAAGTTCTAGCCTGAAACTGTTGCTATCGCTTGTTACCTGGTTAATAGGTCTCCTACATCAGTGCTCGTTGATAAGACACCTACTGAGGTATGGTCTGGTAAAAAGCCTTCATTAAGACACATTCGAGTATTTGGTTGTGAGGCATATGCACATGTGCCTAAGGAGAAGAGGTCTAAGTTGGAGAACAAGGTTGTAAATTGTATCTTCATCGGTTATGGTATCGATGTGAAAGGGTACAAGCTTTAGGATCTAGTAACTGAGAGAGTTATGTATAGCAGAAGCGTGATCTTCAATGAGCTCAATCCTTCTTCTATTGTCTTACATCCAGAGAAAGAAGAGAAGAAAGATGATGTGGTTCAACTTCCTTCCACCCTTGAGAAAGTTGAACCAAAAACATCTATTGGACCTGATAATGAGGAGAGCTCTAGTATCTCTGAAAGTTCAGAAGAAGATGAAGAATCCCAACCTCAACCTTTGAGGAGGTCCATGTAGATAAGGCAGCAACCTGATAGGTTTGGTTATTCATTGCATGATTCTAGTTGTATTTTTGCTTTGATTTCTAACACTGATGAGCCTAGAACTGTGAAAGAGGCTATGGGTATTAAAGATGTAGGTTCCTGGAAGGAGGCCATTGAAGAGGAGATGGCTTCTTTGGAAAAGAATAATACTTGGGACTTGGTGACTTTTCTTGAAGGATGAAAACCTATTAGATGCAAATGGGTGTTCAAAAAGAAATTCGGCGTAGATGGCAGTGTTGAGAAATATAAGGCTAGATTGGCTGCGAAGGGGTATTCTTAGGTGGAGGGATTTGACTATGGTGACATTTTCCTTCCCATTGCAAAGTTGACATCTATTCAGTTCCTGTTATCTCTTGCAGTAGTGTATGAACTAGAAGTGGAATAGATGGATGTGAAGACAACATTCCTTCATGGTGACTTGGAGGAGGAAATCTATATGTCACAGCCAGAGCACTATGTGATGAAAGGTAAAGAAAATCTAGTTTGCAAGTTGAAAAAGTGTTTGTATGGTTTGAAACAGTCTCCTAGGATGTGGTACTAGAAGTTTGATGCCTTTGTGTTGAGTATTGGATTTAAGAGATTGAAATTAGATCATTGTGTTTACAAATTTGACAATGATCGCATTCTCATTATTGCATTGTATGTCGATGATATGTTACTCATTGAAAATGGTAAAAGTTTGATTTCTGATTTGAAGTCTCAGTTGTCAGCACAATTTGAGATGAAAAAACTAGGGGCAGCTCAATACATTCTAGGAATGGAAATCAGAAGAGACAGAGCAAACATAAAACTTTGTTTATGCCAGAGTAAGTATGTTAACACTATGTTGGAGAGATTTAGCATGATGGATTGTAGACCTTTGACTGTGTTGGTGCTCATTTTGACTTAGAAGCTGATTCTTAATGTTTAGAGGGTTTCTTCATCTAAAACCTATATCTTCTTGCCCATCGGCATGACTTCGCAGGCTTCTTGGCGATCAGGTTGGTGGTAGGGAGGTGTTCATCGGTGTAACGCTCTTCATCAGCGAAGTAATTTTATGCTAGACCGATAGGGGGAGGTCTGGCCGATAGGGGAATTGATGTTCGGCATGTCGGGGTGACTTTTGCGTTGTTCTCACCGATGGAGATTTGCCATCGGCATGATGGAGGCTATCGGGGAAGACGGCAAGGGGTTCACCGATGGAGTGGTGTCTAGCCGATGGTATCATCGGCGTGTGCTTGGCCGACGGAAGGATGAGGCCATAGTTCATCGGCATGATGGCAGGTGTCGGCGTAGGTTTGAGATGTTTGCCTGACAGTTCTGGTCTGGCCGATGATGGAGTTACGATGTAGGCATCGGTGAGACTTGGTGGGTTGGCTAGAGGTTTTCTGGATGTTCCGATGGTAGTGGTCTAGCCGATGGAGGCTTGCAGAGGTGGAGTATGTAGTTTTGCATCGGTGAGACTAGTATGGTCAGCAGGAGAATTATGGAGTTGGCCAATGGTTTGTATCACAGCGATGGGTATTTGGAGAAGGGTTGTGTGTCAAGCGTGGCAAAACGCTCGACACCTATCATGTGTGCGACCATGTTTATGAACTACTGATGTGATTTCCTCACCATGCATGTGGGATTATTCCCCTGTATATTTTCAAACTTTCAGCAAAGCATGTTTTGGCAGGAATTTCTTTTTGAATGCTGCGGTGTTTTTCCTGGTGGTTGCGGGTAGTTGAGCCATCAATGGCGACAATGCAGGGGTATGGGCGACGGTACAAACAATGAAGTTGCCTGATCAGGGATGAAGACTTTCAGATGGTGGCGCATGGCTCGAGGCCCCTCTTTGTCTGCTGCATTAATATTTTTTGAGTGCCATTCCTTGGTGGGATCTGTATCTGGCGAATCTTGATATTTTTTGCCATGTAATTAATTGCTTATGGTACACTATCTGGCTGTTATAAGTAGATGGTGTTACCATTTTTTTTGGTTGTTGAAAGTTGAACATTTTTGGCTCTGTAATGCAATACAGCTGATTTGGTTGCTCTGTGCAGTAAAACTTGTGAGTTTATGTATCTCCTGTTGTATGTTTTTTGCATGAATCCACTGATTTCATGGTCAATTTTATATGAATAATGCTATGTTTGCATGTGTTGTGCTAATTCTGTCTCCAGTGTTGCATGTATCTTTCTTCTGAGTCCAGATATTTAAGGAATATCTAAGATTCTAGAACATAGAATTCCTGTGTTGAATGTTTGATCTCTTAACTTCTGCTCAAGGGGTAGATTAAATTGTTCTCAAATTGAATATTGGGAAGGATATACTGCAATAGGGATGCCATAAGTATAGATAGCTTAACACTTTGTATTGGGAGATATCTGTAAGTCAGGTATCATATGTATCCCCCTAAAATCCAATTTTAGTTGTTCATGCATATCATTCACAGGTGTATGTCTACTGACTCCAGGCCCTGGATAGGCACCAATCTTGCTTTGTGTTAGTGTTATAACCATGTCCAGCTTTGCATCCAAACATAAAATCAAAATCAAACTCTAATACAACCATTAGGACATTAGAATTAGTTTTAGGATCCAAGTCCTTTGTCTACAACTGAAAATAGGCCCAAAGCCAGCCCCTTTGCTCTTATCTTGCAGTTTTGGTCTACTTACAGGAGGACTTATCTGCTTTCTGTCAGCATCCCAGCCTTTGTATGCATATCCCCATGGATGTTGAGTAGGGAATACCCCCTTAGGTTTTGCAGAGCCTAAAGAAGAAGAGGAGATAAAATATAGAGTCTATCTCCTATACTATTGGCCCCTGGCCCAGAGATCTTGTTGATCATTGATGGCTACCTTGTAGGGAAATCTGGGAATAAGCATCCAGTCTGGGAAAAAACCAATAGAAATTGGCGACTCTACTGGGGACTGCGAAGTAAAAGTGCTATCTAATCATCTCCAGTGATATATTTGTGACCCATCCGAGTCACCAACAGAAATTGGCGACTCTACTGGGGAAAAATTGATGAAAAAGTGTTATATGTTGTAACCCATCCGAGTCACCAACAGAAATTGATGACTCTGCTGGGGAATCTTGTTAAAGAACCCTGATTTACAAAAGAAAATAGTTCCTAGTAATAGGTGGCGACTCCGAAGTAAGCTCCCAACCGGTCAAAGTGAAACTTATATGCAGGGGAGAAGATCCCAACAAAATCCTTTATTTGAAGAGTTACCCATAAAAATGATGTATAGAAAAAAGGGGACTGTTCGAGCCAGTCAAGATAATTCTCCTAGCCCCAAGAAAAATGATTTTATTCAGGATAATCTAAGGTCTTCAGACAAGACAGTACCTTATTTTTCAAACAATGAGGCTGAAATCCAGAGTGTGTATGAAAGACAGCAGGGTAATGGTTTGAGAATAAGGTTAGAGGTGTTTCAGGAGCGTCCTTTTCATGATTCTCCTGACAGATTTGAAGAAGCTGAATCCTTAAGAGATGATGATAATGAAGATCAGAATATGGTAAAACCATCCTCCTCTAGGCCTAGCGAGGAAGAACTAGCTGATGAAATTAGGAGCTTAAGGGCTGAGTTCGAATATCAGCAGGCAATAACAATCAAAGATGACCTGAGGCAGAAAGTGCAAGCTTTAAGGACTGCCCAAAATAATTCAATCCCTACCCTTCAGAATGCAAATGTGCAGAGACATCAACAGAGAAATGAAGTGCAATATCAACATAATGATCAAAGACAAAATGTGAATGATGCTAGGATACCACTGAACAATGTAAGAAACCAGAATGCAAACAGAAACATCAATGTTAATCAGTTTGATAGACAGCCCATGCAGCTAGATAGATTCAGACAGTTGGTGTTTGATGGTATTCCTGGGTATCCTAATCCCATTGACAAGCATCTAAGGCTGCAAGTGCCTAAATTTTCAGGAAACAACACAATGTCAGGAGAAGATCATCTAAAGGCTTTTCAAAATGTCATGGATAACTTTGAGGTAGAACAAGAGGATGTTTTCATGAAGTCATTCATGCAATCTTTGGTTGATGAGGCCAAGGAATGGTATAAGAATCTGCCTGACTGGAGTATTTCATCATGGGATGATTTTAAAAGGATGTTCAAGGAGCAATATGGTGACAAAACTGACCCTAGCTTTTTTGTAAATGAGTTTACCAGTATCACTAAATGGTCAAATGAGTAGGTTGCAGATTTTAATGCAAGATTTACTGAAGTGTTAAGCAAATTGCCACATCACATGAGGCCAAATGAACCTATGTGCATAATATTGTATATCAATGCCTTTGATGCAAAAACTGCATATGGATTAAGAGATAAAAGTACTGCTACTATCAGGGATGCTTTTAGAATTGTAGTGAATATTGAGAACAACAGGAAAGCATCAGGCAAGACAAACAGAAGGGATGATGTGAAACTTTTGCACAATCCAAACAAGCCTCAGAACACTCAAGGTAATATGTCTGCCCCTGAAGATAAGATAGACAAATTGGCAAATGTTGTTAAGGACCTAAGCTATAGAATAGCTAGAAGTGAAAAAGGGATAGGTCCTGATAGGCAAGTCTATCAAAGGCAGGAAAAGAGGCCATCATTGCATGATATGCCTTATAATACCAATTGGCATAATGGTAAGCCTATATTCCCACACAACAACACAAATCAGAGAGCTCAACATGTCAAAGAAACTCCTGATCCTCTAAAGAAAGCTATAAATATTGTTGATGATACTCCATGGTGTATAATTTGTCAGATGCCACATTCATAGTCACAGTGTATGATTGCTCAGTCCTTGTGTGATAATGTTACATCTTGTAATGAGTGCAATGAGCCACATTATGTGCAAGATGATCATGTTAATATGATGTCCATAAACAATGGATACCCCATTTATAGTGCTGATGAGAGTACAAATAATGGAATTCAGGCCTGTCAACAGGAATTTTATGATGACGGTAATGAAGAGAGCTATGTGTATGCTTAGAGCTCACACAATTTTTTGAGTAACTTACAACGACCTTCTGATGAGGAAATTAGGGCCTTCATAGCTGCAGTAGTTGCCCAAGTCAAGAGTAACTACAATCTCAGAGGTAAAGCTCAGTTAAGCAGCTCACATCAGCCAGAAGGTATTTCTGTAGGTCAACCAGTGCATGGTCATAAAGGAACTGAACCACAACAGAGGCAGTGGGTTAATAATAAACAAAATTTTAGACATAGAACAGGTCATGAATCTCAAGGACCAGAAAATATAATCCCCCAAGCTGAAGATCAAAGCAAAGGTTCCCAAGACAAGAATGATGATTAGGGAACTATGAAAGTAAAAGCTAAATCAGTTCAGGATAAAAACAAGATTGTGGAGCAAGCTACAACTGCTATACAAAATTATGCTCCATTTGATATAGCTCAAGTCCTCTCCCAGGTAAAAGTCTCTGTTCTGCTTATGGAACTAATGAGAGTGGAAGAAATCAAGAATAGGACAGTATCCCTAATTTCAGGGGTGCCTTTTCAAGCTAAACAAAATGTTCAGATCCAGGGTGACAAACATGTCATATGTAATGAAGAAGATGAGGCTCTTGAGGTTTATTTAGGAGTGACTATGACAAAGTGTCCTTCACAAGTGGAACCATTTTATGTATCCCTGGTTATAAATGGAAAAATAATCAGAAATTGTATGCTTGATTCTGGAGCATCTACAAATGTCATGCCTTTGGCCATCATGCAACAAGCTGGATTGAAAATTGACAAGGCATGTGGAAAATGTTATGCTATGGATGCCAGAGAGGTACCAGTTATTGGAATCATGAAGGATGTAGATTTCAAACTGGCAGCATTTCCTAAAAAAAGATATAAAATGAATATAACAGTGGTTGACATCAAGCCAAAGTATGGTATGTTGCTGTCAAGAAGATGGGCTGCACTAATTGGTGGAAGTATGCAGCTGGACCTGTCATATGCCATGATTCCAATGAATGGTAGGGATGTTAAGCTAATCAGAGAACAGAGATCGTCAGAGACAGTGGAAGACCAAGAAGCTGAGGAACAGATATGCTTTGTAAACACTGACTGTGATAACTTCAAAGTTGTCTCAGATGATAAGGAAGATAAACAGAAAGATGTCTGTAGTGAAGAGCTGGACCAGCAGGGTCTGTGGACCATGTATTTTGATGGAGCTTGTGCAAAAGAAGGCTCTGGAGCTGGAGTTGTTTTCCTGTCTCCAACTGGTAAGCTCCTCAAATTCTCTTTCTTGCTGAGGTTTGTTTGCACAAACAACATTGCAGAATATGAGGCTTTAATCTTAGGCCTAAATATAGCCCTCAAACATGGAATCAAAATGCTAAGAGTATTTGGTGATTCTGAGCTGATTGTATCCCAAATTAGGGATAGGTATGCTTCAAAAAATAAAAGATTGAAACAATACAAGCATGCTGTTTGGGATACCATTGAACTATTTGATGCATTTTCAATAGGCTGGGTAGAGAGATCCAAGAATGTTATGGCCGATTTCTTAGCTAATGTTCCAATAAGGCCAAATGACATCACTCTGTCAGATGTTACAAATGTAGAAGTTAAAATTAGGCCTGCAGTATTAGAGAACATATGCAGTTGGCAAGTGTTTAATGATGATAGGGACTTGTTAAAATTTTTGCACTGCATAGATGAATATGAGAATCAAGAAATTGATTTCCAAGCTTTTGTAGAAACCATAGATGGAAAAGAAACTCTTGTGGGGAAAGAGATAATTCAGTTGAAGACTAATAAAATCCCTAGAGGGTTAGTAGCTTTGGAAAGAGCTTTTGACAGTGGAGACCAATTGGTCACAAAGACATCTCCCACAAACAAGGAGGATTTAGAAGAGATAAATTTGGGAACATCTCAGGCCCCCAAGAAAGTATACATTGGTAAACAACTCAAACCACACATCAGGAGTATGCTGATTGCATTACTGAAAAGGTATAAACATGTTTTTGCTTGGTCATATGAGGACCTAAAAGCCTATAGGGAAGATTTATTCCAGCATGAGATCCCATTGAAGCCTGGAGCTAAGCCATTCAGACAAAGGCAAAGACCTATTAATCCTACCTTAGCTCCAAAGATGCAAGAAGAACTTAAAAAGCTTAGGTAAGCTGGAATAATTGTGCCAATCAGACATTCAACTTGGGTGTCTAACCTTGTCCCAGTCAGAAAAAAGAACAGTGATATTAGGCTTTGTGTTGATTTCAGGAACTTGAATGTATCCTCTTTAAAGGATAACTATCCACTGCCTAATATGGAAGCTATGTTGCAGAGAGTGACTGGTTGTGAACTCTTATCCATGATGGATGGATTTTCAGGTTATAATCAGGTGAAGGTAAAGGAATCGGAATAGTATAAGACTGCCTTCACCACTCCATGGGGAACTTATGTGTATGTTAGAATGCCCTTCGGATTAACAAATGTAGGTGCTACATTTCAAAGAGCAATGGATGTTGCTTTTGTAGGGTTGATTGATTCAATCCTGGCTGTATATCAGGATGACTTGACTGCATATTCAAAGAAGGAAGAGCAGCATTGTTTGCATCTAGAGCGTATTTTCATAAGAGCACTAGAGTATGGCATTTCTTTAAATCCAAAGAAGTGTGCTTTTGGGGTAGTTGAAGGAAAGCTTCTGGGGAACATTGTTTCCAAGGATGGAGTTAGGATAGATCCAGAGAGAGTGGCTGCTATTGACAGAATTCAAATGCCAAAAACTGTAAAAGGAGTTCAGTCCTTCTTTGGACAGATAAATTTTGTTAGGAGATTTGTTCCCAACTTTGCAGAAACTACAAGGAACATTTCTAAGATGATGAAGAAGGATGCAACTGTCAACTGGGAAAGTGAAGCAATAGAATCATTTCATAGTATCAAAGAGGCAATCAAGATGGCCCCTGTTCTTAAATCTCCTGATTTTTCTAGGCCATTCCAAGTATTTTCATTTGCTTCCTTTCACACTGTTGCTGCATGTTTGCTACAGAAAAATGCAGATGGTTTTGAACAGCCCATAGCTTTCTTCAGTATGTCCTTGCAGGCTTCTGAGTTGAAGTATGATATTATGGAAAAATAGGCATATGCACTAGTCAGAGCCATCAAAAGTTTCAGACCATACCTAGTAGGATCACATATAATTGCACATGTACCCCATGCAGCAGTCAAAGACATATTCACTCAACAGGAGGTGACCGGAAGAAGGTGCAGATGGATAAACAAACTGCAAGAGTTCAACATAGACATACAAATTACCAAGTTGGTAAGAGGAAAAGGATTGGCCAAGATGATGGCACAGTCAAACTTGGAAGCATGCCAAGTTAATGCAGTCCAAAATGAGAATGTAAATGTATCAAGATCTGGATGGTACAAGGACATTATATACTACTTGCAAAATTTGAATTGTCCTTCCCATTTCAGTGACAGTCAAAAGAGGACTTTAAAGTTACATGCAATCAGGTATGTTATTGTTCAAGGTGAGCTATACTGGAAAAACCTTGATGGTGTGCTACTGAGATGTGTGGATGAAGATGTAGCTAACAATGTTTTGAATGACATGCATAAAGGATTGTGTGGTGGACATTATACTATCCAAACAATAGCCCATAAAATTCTCAAGGCAGGATATTGGTGGCCCACTCTCTTTTCAGATGCACAAAGGTTAGTGAGGAAGTGTGACCCTTGCCAAAGATTCTCAGGAAAATTGAGATATGATGGTGCTTTACCCCTCAGAACTGTAACTATGGATGCTCCATTTCAGCAATGGGGAATTGACTTCATAGGGGAAATTGCAGACAAGTCAAGTGGGGGACACAGTTGGATTTTAGTGGCAACTGATTACTTTACCAAATGGATTGAGGGCATTCCAACTAAGAGAGCTACGAGTAAGGTGGTGATGGATTTCATACTAGAAAATGTTATCATCAGGTTTGGAGTACCATTGAAGATAGTCACTGATAATGCTATGTGTTTCAGATCAGGTGAATTTGTTGATTTTTGCAACAAATATGGGATCAATTTATCATATGCATCATCATACCACCCACAAGGAAATGGTCAAGCAGAATCAAGCAATAAGAGCATCATGAAGATTATCAAGAGGGTGCTGGGCAAGAACAAGAGAGCTTGGGACTCAAAATTAAAGTTAGTAATATGGGCTGACAGAGTGACAGTAAAAAAGGCTATTGGAATGTCACCCTTTGAGCTAGTATATGGTGCATCAGCCAGATTACCCATAAACAGTCTCCTACCAGTTTACAGATTCATCCAAGATAATGATGAGGAGATTGGAGACTCCATGATAGAAAGAGTGAATCAGCTAGTTGCATTGGATGAGAATAGAAGGAGAGCACACCAGATTAACCTCAAGAGACAACAAGATATGAAATATCAGTTTGACAGGAGAGCTACAAAAAGGAAGTTTCAAGTCAATGATCTGGTGCTCATCTGGAATGCAAAAGGTCAAGAAAAGGGTAAACATGGTAAATTCGAACCCTTATGGATGGGCCCATATCAGATTTACAGCACTCATGGGGAGGACTCTTATTTCCTCTAGGCCCTAGATGGTGAAGTTCTGGAATTGCCTGTGCATGGCCAATTCCTTAAGTTTTATTTTGCATAGATGGCCTATCCCTGTGCACATTTGTAAAAATATATATATAGTGTAAATATTCTGTACAGTTCGTACTTTTTTGGCTTTTTGCCTGGTCTGCCCAGAGACCTGGTTCTCGCTGCAAGTTTTCACCTGCACGTCCCCATTCGGAGCCAGTGTTGGTGCTCATTTTGACTTAGAAGCTAATTCTTAATGTTTAGAGGGTTTCTTCATCTAAAACCTATATCTTCTTGCCCATCGGCATGACTTCGCAGGCTTCTTGGTGATCAAGTTGGTGGTAGGGAGGTGTTCATCAATGTAACGCTCTTCATCGGTGAAGTAATTTTATGCTAGACCGACAAGGGGAGGTCTGGCCAATAGGGGAATTGATGTTCGGCATGTCTGGGTGACTTTTGTGTTGTTCTCACCGATGGAGATTTGCCATCGGCATGATGGTGGCTATCGGGGAAGATGGCAAGGGGTTCACTGATGGAGTGGTGTCTGGCTGATGGTATCATTGGCGTGTGCTTGGCCGACGGAAGGATGAGGCCATAGTTCATCGGCATGATGGTAGGTGTCGATGTAGGTTTGAGATGTTTACCCGACAGTTCTGGTCTGGCCGATGATGGAGTTGCGATGTAGGCATCGGTGAGACTTGGTGGGTCAGCCAGAGGTTTTCTGGATGTTCTGATGGTAGTGGTCTGGCCGACGGAGGCTTGCAGAGGTGGAGTATGTAGTTTTGCATCGGTGAGACTAGTATGGTCGGCAAGAGAATTATGGAGTTGGCCGATGGTTTGTATCACAGCGATGGGTATTTGGCGAAGGGTTGTGTGTCGAGCATGGCAAAATGCTCGACACCTATCATGTGTGCGACCATGTTTATGAACTACTAATGTGATTTCCTCACCATGCATGTGGGATTATTCCCCTGTATATTTTCAAACTTTCAGCGAAGCATGTTTTGGCAGGAATTTCATTTTGAACGCTGCGGTGTTTTTCCTGGTGGTTGCGGGTAGTTGAGCCATCAATGGCGACAGTACAGGGGTATGTGCGACGGTACAAATAGTGAAGTTGCCCGATCGGGGATGAAGACTTTAAGATGGCGGCACATGGCTTGAGGCCCCTCTTTGTCTACTGCATTAATATTTTCTGAGCGCCATTCCTTGGTGGGATCTGTATCTGGCAAATCTTGATATTTTTTGCCATGTAATTAATTGCTTATGGTACACTATCTGGCTGTTATAAGCAGATGGTGTTACCATTTTTTTGGTTGTTGAAAGTTGAACATTTTTGGCTCTGTAATGCAATACAGCTGATTTGGTTGCTCTGTACAGTAAAACTTGTGAGTTTATGTATCTCCTGTTGTATGTTTTTTGCATGAATCCACTGATTTCATGGTCAATTTTATATGAATAATGCTATGTTTGCATGTGTTGTGCTAATTTTGTCTCTAGTGTTGCATGTATCTTTCTTCTGAGTCCAAATATTTAAGGAATATCTAAGATTCTAGAACATAGAATTCTTGTGTTGAATGTTTGATCTCTTAACTTTTGCTCAAGGGGTAGATTAAATTGTTCTCAGATTGAATATTGGGAAGGATATACTGCAATAGGGATGCCATAAGTGTAGATAGCTTAACACTTTGTATTGGGAGATATCTGTAAGGCAAGTATCATATGTATCCCCTTCAAATCTAGTTTTAGTTGTTCATGTATATCATTCACAGGTGTATGTCTACTGACTCCAGGCCCTGGATAGGCACCAATCTTGCTTTGTGTTAGTGTTATAACCATGTCCAGCTTTACATCCAAACATAAAATCAAAATCAAACTCTAATACAACCATTAGGACATTAGAATTAGTTTTAGGATCCAAGTCCTCTGTCTACAACTGAAAATAGGCCCAAAGCCAGCCCCTTTGCTCTTATCTTGCAGTTTTGGTCTACTTACAGGAGGACTTATCTGCTTTCTGTCAGCATCCCAGCCTTTGTATGCATATCCCCATGGATGTTGAGTAGGGAATACCCCCCTAGGTTTTGCAGAGCCTGAAGAAGAAGAGGAGATAAAATATAGAGTCTATCTCCTATACTGTTGGCCCCTGGCCTAGAGATCCTGTTGATCATTGATGGCTACCTTGTAGGGAAATCTAGGAATAACCATCCAGTCTGGGAAAAAACCAACAGACTGTTCCTCTTACAATGGGGACAAAGTTATCTATTGAAGATTGTCCAAAGTCTCCTTTTTAGATAGAGGATATGAGTAGAGTTCCTTATGCTAGTGCAGTTGGTAGTTTGATGTATGCAATGGCCTGTACAAGACTAGACATTGCCCAAGCAGTTGGAGTCCTTAGTCGATTTATGGCTAATCCTGGGTGGGTACATTAGGATGCAGTTAAGAGAGTGTTTAGATATTTGTGGGGTACTTCTGAGTATTCCTTATGTTATCATGGTTATCCTACAGGACCTCGACATTCAATTTATATTTGTGGATTTGTGGATTCAGATTGGGTAGGTGATATTGACAGCAGGAGATCCACCAACGCTTATGTGTTCACTATGTTTAGTGGTACTATTAGTTAGATGAGTAAGTGAAAACCTGTGGTCTCTTTGTCCACTACTGAAGCTGAGTACATGGCAGCAACTCATGCTTGTAAAGAAGCCATTTAGCTTAAGAGATTGTGTTTTGATGTTGGGTTTGATGCAGGAGAGATTACTATTTGTTGTGACAGTCAGAGTGCCATATGTTTGGCAAACAATCCTACTGTCAACGCGAGGTCTAAGCATATTGATGTCTAGTACCATTTTGTTCATGACATGGTAGAGGATGGGAAGGTAAACTTGGAGAAAGCTGATACTTTGACAAATGTTGCAGATTCCTTGACAAAACCTGTGAGCACATAAAAGTTCAGATGGTGTTAAGAGTCTATGGGCCTCACGACCCCTAGCAATTAAATCATGGTGTTGATACTCCCTTTGCTCTTGCAAGGTGTTCGAGAAGTGGGACAATGTTAAGAAAAGTGTCTCAACCTTGCAACTTTTAAAGGTTACTATTCTTCCCAGTTTTGATCTTTTTGAATACCCTTTATCTTGGAGAATGATATGGAACTTTCAAAGTTCCCAAAAGTTTTGAAACAAGGTAAAAATAACGAGACTTACTATTTTTAGTAAGTCCTTCAATTAAGCTTGGATTTGCTTGAAATTTTTCCTAGAAGGTGTGGAATAGCTAAGTGAACATCTCAGGTGAGTTTCGTCTCAAGATCATATCTAGATCATGAGATATTAAAGTTTCTATTTTTTGAAACTGCTGGAAAATGTCTTTGAACTCAATTACCAGAATTGAAATTTCTCTAAACATACCAAAAATTGTCATAACCAGTGTAGTGGGTTATAGGGTGATAGATCTCTTCACGTGCTTTCCGACGCATCAAACGATTCATCAATCGGACACCCAGATCAAAAGTTATGGCTTTCGGAAGTTGGACCTTCTGTTTTTGGGAAATGTAAAAACGTGTTGGACACATAAAAGAGCTGTAAAGGGGAGAGTTACACATGTTGGTGTGTGGTTTGGCACATCACAAGGCATCTTTGATTGGAGATAATTTGGGTGCTATTTTTTAGTGGTTTTGGCTCATGGTTTTGTAATTACCGGTAACGGTTTACTGTATTGCATCTCCTATTTATCAAGAGCTGGAAATGGAGGTTGTGTGTAAGAATCTTATAGATGTCAAATTACCTCCTGGATCTCTGGTTGGATATACTCATGTAAAAGATTTCTCTCCAAGTATATTGTAATCTTTGTGATTCCTGAATAATATATTGGGCGGCTTTGGAGTGTGGGGTTTTTTACCTAAAAGGGTTTTCCCCACGTATATCTTGTGTTGTGAGTTTTGTGTTTGCATTTGGAAGTTGTTATTATCTTTCTGTTAATGTGCATCTTAATCTGTAACTGTAAAAGGAAAAATTTGCATAAGTCTTTCCTCAGTAGATCAGATTAGAAAGCGTTTCCGCATACCTTGCTTCTCTTCAAGTGTTTTGTGATTGTGTTTATACCTGTGGAAATTTGGACCTTGAGGGCCTTCTTGAACACGCACATCATGCTTGAACTTCCCATCCAACCTTTGGCCATTGTATTCTCTTGATTGGAGTGTTTGTATGCTTGCCAAGGAAACTAGCATTGACATTATTCAAAGCCACCTAGATCATTGAACCATTGAAACATTTGGCACCTTCAAATCTATCATTTGACCTTCAAAAATCCAAAAACATTTGACCTCCAAAATCCAAAAGTTGAACCTAAAAATCCAAAATTTTCCAAAGATTGCCAAATACCTAGACAAAATCCAAGACATTGTCTTATTTTAGTGCTTTAACCTCTCTGTTTGGTGCCTTAAAATTCTCTTGTGGTTCCAATTTCCATGGTGCCATAATCCACTATTTTAGCACCATCTGTTCATCTTTCAACACCTTCATTCATCTATTTAGCGCCATCTGTTCATCCTTTAGCGCCATCTGTTCATCCTTTAGCATCATCTATTCATCTTTTAGCACCTTCATTCCTCTGTTTAGCACCATTTGTTCATCCTTTAGCGCCATCTGTTAATCTTTTAGCACCATCTCCCTCTATTTTAGCGCCTTCATCTGTTTTAGCATCATTTTCCTCTGTGTCCAAAAATCAAATTTTCCTATCAAAAACATCAATTTTATAAGACCATTTTTCAAAACCCCCCTCACATTAGGCTGGGCTTTCCTCCCAACACCACTGAACCACCCCATCCATTTATCAAATCCCATCATTTGAGCTTAATTGATCCCTTGGTGTACTTATTAGGGTTTAGGGTTTTAGGTTCGTAAAATTATAAGTCTTTGCCTTTTAAAAATCCTTTAAACCTAAGTCCATAGGCTCATGCGCTTTATTTTCTAATTCCCTATTGACTGCCTGTGATAGGTTTCCGGTCCCTTAAGTCATGACTTAGAGCCTTTATATTCGTTGAGTGACCGACCCCATGTCCTAAGTCTTACCCCCTATGGCTCGTGAAAAATTAAACCCATGTCCTAAGTCTTCGCATAAGTTATAAGGCTTAATAAGAATGTATTTCACAGCGTTGCAGCGCATATTACATGATGTCATCATCCCATTGTGCAGCCACAACAAGGTGACACATGTCAAAGGATCTAAGCTTACGTCCTTTTATTTTAAGAATCATTAATCAACTGTATGCTGCCAAGTGTCAGTCTAAAAATGGTCTGAAGGAAAGTTTTAATCTAACGGTTGCACTATGGTGACACGTAGCCCCGTCTTATGAAGTAAGTCAAAGGAAAATGAAGGATGGATGTGTGGAGGCTTTATCACACCTGCGTAGGGTAGGTAAAGTGGTGGCTCACTTTCGGCTGCAATGCCTCATAGTGATGCCATGTGTTTAGGCTAGACAAAAGGTGATGTGGTCAGCAGCAGATGTACATCTAATATGTCTCATCTTGATTGGCCAAGGATTTTTCAACTATGATGACTGAGATTTTCAAATCTCATAGGTAAATTATAGTCGTGGATCTCGTAGGTAAATTACAGCTGTGGATCTCGCAGGAATGACCTCAAATCAATGGCATAGGTTTAAACTTTTGTGATGAAGATTGAAGGTGCCCTATGACACAAATGAAAGGTTAAGGCTAAGCCTACCTCCATTAATGCTTCAGAAGCTATGCTATGAAACTTAAAAGGAAGAAAGCTAGGGATTTTTGTATCATCCCTTCAAGAACATACAGAGTTCAGGTGCACGACGGATTCTCAACTGAGCAAAGAACGAACTCCAAACTTTTGCAAGAAATAAACTAGTAAGTTCTTTTTGCCTGCCTATGCCCGACATATTTTAAGTTGATTGTTTGGTTGAGGAGATAGGTAATTGCCTATATAAGAAACCCTAGCTTGTTACAATCAGTTTGAAAATGAGTCAAACTAGTCAAGCCTCCACCTCTAAGCACAATTTAGATGAGGATCTTACGGTCTAGCTCCCAGGTTCTACTAGGAAACCTATGAATTTGCATGGTCCCGATGGACCAGATGATAAGTTCCTTGACTTTTGTTACAATTGCAGAGATGCCCGACTACCTGTTCCTAGTTGGGTCCTGTTTGAGAACTGGCACCGAAGAATGGATTATAAAGCCCCCGTCTGCCATGCTTGGTGATTTGACTTGGCCAAGCTTATCTGCCCTAAAGTATTCCCTAATCCAGACCTACTAAGGGCAATAGCATTGAGATATGATCCTCAAACAAGGATAATCTTAGTAGAGAATGGCATGAAAATTATCAATCTCACAAAGGGATACATTGCCACTATGTTTAACCTGAACCCTGCAGCTAATAAGCCAATTGACCTAAAAGAATTGAAGAGGAAGTTCCAAACTATCAAGCGTGCCTATAGAGACTTCAACCTAGCCAAGCATAGGCTGAGAGGAGTTGATGGTAAACTAGTGAAGAAATCAGACAGTGAACAATAACATTTCTAATGCGACCTGTTCATGCACTATTTTATCAGAACATATCATAGTTTGTGTTAGGTGCTGGGCATGCCTCAGATAGAATACCCATCTCTCTGATGATGATGGCAGTAGATATTTAGAGTCAAGAGACTAAGGAGCCATTTGACTATGCGTCCTACATAGGAGATAAAATGCACGAGCAGATGAACGAATTTAAGAGCAAATTATTTACTGCGGATGCCCATGTTGAATTCACATGGTGTTCCATGCTATGCCATATGCTTCTATTTTCTTTGTCAAGGATGTGGCACCAGAGTCTACATGTCAAAATGGTAGATGCATAGGGGAATATGTTGCCAGTGCAGATGTGGACTTGCATGATAGATATGCATTATACCAATGCTGATTATATAATTTTTGAGGAATATTTTGTGAGGAGGATTCTTGGTTTCTTGGACCCAGAGGGAGAGATGCTACATCCAGATGTGTTGGATTTCTTGAGACCTTTGGAAAGGACCCCTCACTTGGGGATTAATCATAACTGGGGTGACTAGTTTTATCATGAACACAGTACCTACATCAAGGTCTATGGGTGTGAAGCCCCACCCCAAATTTTGCCTAAATATGTTCCTAAGAGAATTGCATTTTTGGAGATCATTAGGCAGTTGAATGAATTAGATAAGGAGCACCTGAGGAAGCACAAGAAAGGCTCATTTTTTCCCACCTCCCTTAGATTCAATGATTTTCTGATAGTCAATAAAAGTGGGTTGGATCAGATTAATTTAGTGTTGTAGTATTATGGGATGTATTTGGAGTAGCCAAGGATTTTTAACCCTGAGGGTTTTTATTAACAGGGTGAGGGTCAATAAACAAAGGCCAAGATATATCCACCAGGTTGACCTTAATGAAGATCCTGTCAAAAATTGTTTCACGATGAATGATGTCCATCACTCTAGGATCAAGTGGGACACAATAATGGCAAGAGAAAGAATGAGGAAAAATGTGAATGCATCATATTAGGGTGCCTTTGTAGAGGTGCAAGACCCTATACAAAGAATTTAGAAAATGTTGGATAATGCAGAGCAACTAATTGCTAGTACTCCTATAGAAGAATAAAGACCCTCCTATTAGTCTGGTAGCTCAAGGAGAGGATATGATGTGAAAAGAGAATCAACTACCCCTTCCCCTGCCAAGAGGGTAAAGATTATTGATCTAGAGAATCCAGAAGAAATTGAAGTAGTGGATTTAGAGGGGGAGGTAGAAGAATAGGTATAGGAAGCTACCCATAAGGTGAATTCACTTGAAAGAATAAGGCCCTATTCATCCCCTGAAAATAGGGCAATGAGGACAATGACAAGCCAGAGTATAGATATTGAAGATGTCAAAGTTATGGCTTGTAATAAATTTTTAGAGGATGATGAATTCATAAACACTCCTGAATCCAGGAGTTATGTGTTGAAAGTAAGAAGTGAGAAGTTCCAGAAAAGGATTGAGGATGCTAAGAGTGGAGTTGACCCCTCTGAGTATGAGGCCATCACCCAAAGGGTGTTGAAAGAAGTTAATCAAGCCATTAGCACAATGACTCTAGAAGAGGTGAGGGAAATAATTGCCAAAAATAATATCTTTCTCGTCCCTCATTGGACTTTGTCAGATACAATTGCATTTGAGACAAGAACTAGGGAAAATTCTAATATGACAGATGAATAAGTAGACAAGGCTCTCTCTGGCGTAACTTTCAATTCCAGGTTTGAGACATTGGAAATATGGCCTCTAGCCCCAAATAATAATAAGCCTAGGATTGGATTGGGGGAATTAGTGGGAGATGTAATAATTAAGAGGGTATATGACACCCCTGCTCCCCAGGTTGCAAGTTTAAATACACAGATTGCACAATTTGCTAAGGCAGTCACTAACAAGATGTAGAAAGAACATGATGAGTTGTTAAAGTATGCAGAAGCAATTGCAGAGCTCAACAGATGTAAGGAGAAGCTATCATTAGGGGTTGGTACTTCCACACCCCCACCTATGATCTCAATAATAGAGCCCTTCCCAGTTGATACACTAGAGCCTTTGTTGACTGAAATCAGAGAACTAAAGGAGGTAAAAAATTGAAAGAGGAGAAAAAGGTTCATTTAAGGAGATAGTCACTAATTTGATAAACCACAGAGTGACTAAGATTGTGGCAAGGATGGATGAGACATGGAATTCTCATTTGGATTTGAAGGATGCATTTGATAAACATGAGCAAGATAAAGAATATCTTAAGACAATGCAGGTGTCATGGTTACCAAGGACTGGTGAATGAAGAGACTTGATTAGATGTGCAAGGTATGATGCACATTCACCACCAGAGATGAAGCTAACCTTGAAATGCTAGAAATTCTTGAAGGGGTTGTAGCTTTCCAATTAAAATTGGATAAAGTGCTTGGTGAGAAGAAGCAGTTTATGGAGAAAATAGATAAGAAGATAATGCCTAGCATTCTGGAGGCCAATGGGCAAGTCAAAGGCCTTGACAAGTGGAAAGCTCATTTCAATGACAATGCCGGCTAACTCATTTCTACTTGTTGCACCGATGGGGACCCCAAGCTAGTAGTCTTAAATTCAACTTTGGATAAATTGTATGTATTGGCTATAAATTTTGTATTGGCTATAAATTTTGATGGATGCAAGGTACACAGAACACAATAATAAGATTTCAAAGTTGATTGCATTCCAGTGGCCATCAAAAAAGTCATATGCTGAGTGGGTAGAGAGATACAGATAGGTGTACTTGAAGCAAATGCACAACTACTCCTCCCCTGCATTTATTTAGCTGAGCTCCTCAAGTCATTTGGGTCCCATGTGACAAATTGTTTTTTATGTTTCTCTCGTCTCAATGTAATAAATGTCTCAACACCCATGAGTTGTGCTCTGTAATGTATTTTAACCAAACCAACACATGTAATGAATGCTAGGCACCAGGCTCTATGTCTATAAAGAGCTAGTTGCTTCACTTTGTAAGTTGTTGGAAGATTGGGATTTTTAGGACTAAAAGTAATACAAAATTTTGACTCGTTGCTCTCTCCATTTGTCATGTGAGTTCTATTTTAATGTGCATGTGTTTTTCATAAGCCATTTATCGGTTTTAGATTAATTTATATGAGTAATGCAGTGTGCATGTATTTATGTTGATTGTCTCCATTTGTTATCTGTATCTTTCTCTTGAATGAAATAACTAAGGGTTTTCTAAATTCTGCGGTGTATATCTATTGCATTGCATGTTTGATTTCTTACTTCTATTTAGGGAACAGATTAAAATGCTTTAAGTCAAACATGGGCAAATATGTGTGATAACAGGGACATTTGTAAGCATGGTTAATAGAAATAGTTATTCTTGGGAGTTTTCTACAAGCTAGTAACTAAAATCCCTCTGAAACTTGTATATTTGCTTGGTGTATGGAAAGTCATTTACATATTTTAAGTTAGACTCCATGCCCTTGGATAGACACCAGTCAGAGACCTGGATTAAGTTTATGAATCAAACCCTAATCTGACAATCAATCACATAAAATTTCAAATCAACTCAAAACCTTAACTTTAGGATTATAGGAGTAGGGTTTAGGTTTCAAATCCTCTAGTCCACAACTGAAGTTAGACCCAAAGCTTGCCCCTTTGCATTTATCCCATAGTTTTGGTCTACATAAGAGAGGATCTATCTGCTTTGTGTTAATACCTAGTTACAGTTAGGATTCATCATATGGGTATTGAGTAAGGGAAAACCCCCCTAGGTTTTGTAGAGCTTGAAGTGCAGAGGAGACATTAGAGTCTGTCTCCTATTCATTGACCACTGACCCAAGGATCTTGTGGATAGAAGATGGCAACTTTTTAGGGAAACTTAGACAATCAGGTGGAAAATTTCCTATAGATTGGTGACTCTGCTAGGGAGTTGAAAAGGAACTTGGAACTTAAGTTAAATCCCAATAGTGGGTGGTGACTCCGAACAAAATCTCCCAGCTGATAAAATAGAAGTTGTATACAAGGGAGAAGATCCCTGCAGAACCCTTTGTTCCAAGAATTACCAAGAAAAATGTATAGAAAGAAAGGAACTTCTCAACCCGGTCTTGAAGATTCACCAAGTCTAAGAAATAATGATGATTCCCAGAATAATGTTAGGTCTTCTGGACAATAACAATATTTTTCAAACACAGAAGAAGATATTCATGAAATGTATGAGAGATAACAAGGTAATGGGTTGAGATTAAGATTTGAAGTATTTCAAGAACATCCTTTTATAGATCCCCTTGATAGATTTGAAGATACAGAATCCCTAAGGGATACTGATAATCCCAATGGGAAAGGACCATCCTCTTCTATGCCAAGAGAAGAAGAACTAGCTGAAGAAATTCAAAATCTCAAGATAGAACTTGTTTATTTACAAGCCCTGAAAATAAGAGATGATATGAAACAAAAAGTGCAAGCTCTGAAAATGACCCATCAAGATTCAGTTCCCACCCTCAATAATGCAAATGTGTTGAGAAACTAGGAGGAAAATAAGGTCTAGAACCAACAAAATGATCAAAACATCCTTGGAAATGATCAAGGGCTTAACCAACATGTGAATCAAAATCCACAAAATAATTAGAGACAAAATGCAAATAACAATAGGATACCACTGAATAATGTGAGAAATTAGAATAATAATGTTAATGCAAATAGGAATGCAAATGCCAACCAGTTTGGTAGAAGACCTATGCAGTTAGATAGGTTCAGACAATTATATTTCAATGGTATTCCCGGATACCCTAACCCCATCGACAAACATATAAGAGGTGAATTACCAAAGTTTTTAGGGAAGAATGCTGTGTTAGGAGGGGATAACTTGAAGGCTTTTCCAAAATGTCATGGATAATTTTGAGGTAGAGCATGAGGATGTTTTTGTTAGTGTAGATTTTTTATTCCTTTTTATAAGGTTTTTCCTACACATTTATTTAAGCTTGCTTAGGTTAATAAAGCATGTTTTATTAGATGATAGGATTATGAGGTGTCACCTTCCTACATGTGAGCATCCATTATCTATCTTGGGAAGATACTTTGCTATCTTTAGTCCGATAGATGGTTGCTCCTCATTGGTCAATGATGCCACCTCCTCCCTCTCCCTGGTCTATATAAGCATGCTCCCTAGCTTGTATTTTGATCCATGTTGAATGTATAGTATTGTTACTCTACTATTCTCTTGTGTTGAGATCTTATTGCATTTGCATCTCATTGACTTTTGCATGTCTCTCAAAATCACTGGTTTGCTTTCATTTGCATTTCAGTTTATGTAACTTAGAGCTCTCTCTTTCATATTCTAGTTTTCAATCTTATTCAAGATTTATAACATGGTATCAGAGCAAGGTTTGAGAGTTTTAAGTTCATTTGATTCTTGATTGAGAGATTGAGTTCTATAAGATCTTGTCAATCCCGTATGCTCTTCTCTTGTGTTTTATATTGATTTGGAGAATCAGAAAGGATATAACAAAACCCATTAACCCTTATATTTTTGTATGCAGCTTTTTGTAAGATTTAGGTGATTGTAGCATTTCTGATTACATTGGCAGCATTTATGGTTATTCCAAAGTCATAAATGGCTTTCATTTCATCTGATTTGGAGATCATGTGAAAAAGTTGCAAACAAGGGTTTGAAGCTCATATTTTGTGAAGCATCTTTCAAACGGGATATTTTCAGGCCAAAAGAACATTTCCATTATTTTTGGAAGGCCCAAAAACCCCCATTTCCATATAAGGTTTGTGCAGATCGGACACTGGAAGCTCTGCATGTCATTTTTTCCTTGTTGAAGACATTTTTTTACACTGAGGCCACATCCTTTGCAAGTGATAAAGAAAAATGCCTTCTGGGTTTTGTTCGTTGCATCACAAAACTATCTAGGTATTAGTTACATTTTTCATGCAGTCAATAAATCATGTGAAAATTGCATCAGAAAGCTTCAGTTGGACCCCTCACCATTGCAGTTTTCATTTTTACCACTGATCTTCAAACAACTCATTCTAAGCCATACGGAAGTATTTTTCAATGAAATGTTTTTTGAAAATAGTTAGAATTTCATGCTCTTTATAGTGGTAAAATTGGTTTTTTCTCAAATGATCCCATTTTTCCAGAATTTAAGTTCTCTCATCAGATCTAAAGGACAGTCCTCATTTTTTAAACTTCAAACTGCTATAACTTTCTCGTATCGAGGTCATTCATTTTTTGAAAGTGGATATTTTTTTGAGAACTACACATTTATGTGGGTTATAAGTTGTCATTCAGAGTTTTTTTGTACCTTCAGTATTTGGGTCCATTTTTGGACATTTGTATAGCTATGGAAAACAACTCCAGCATTGTAAACGCATTGATCTATAAAGTGCCAAAACATATTTTCTAGGGGGGGCTCTATTGATTGAGTGAAAAAGGGGGGTGTCTTAAGTGTGTTCTTTCTTCATTGCCTTTGAGCTCTCTTTCCTACACAACAACAATCTTTACTTTTGCATTAAAATGGATCAATTAACAGTGCCTATACTGACACCCTATAACTACTATGAGTGGAAGTCTAAAATGATAATCTATCTTAAGAAGATAGGGTTGTTTAGAGTAACTATGGGTTTAGAAATTAAACCATCTCTAATTGTAGAAAAGCCTAAATGGTTTAACAAACTTGATGAAGCTTTTGGAACCTTATGTATGTCTGTATCTCCAGATTTACTTTTTCATATTGAGTCTGCTACAACACCACAAGATGTATGGACTACCTTGGAAAACCACTTTGGTGCACAAGATGAACTTAGAGGACATTTACTGGAGAATGAGCTGATAGGGTTAAATCCATGTAATTTTGATACAATTCAGGATTTCTTCACAAAACTAAAGGCTTTAAGATTGTAGTTGAAGCAGTGTGAGATAGAGAAGAAAGATAGTCAATTAATTCTTAGCATTCTTTCTAAACTAGGTTCCAACTACTCTGTGTTTGTTTCTACATTCTATGCCACTAAAAGTGCCTTAGGAACCACATATAAGATGCCTTCTTTAGATGATTTTACAAATGAACTCACTAAAGAGAAAGACAAGTTGGTTCAAATGGACACAATTAAGCCCTCTAAATCTCATGCCTTGGCTGCAAATCAGGGCACTAAAGATCAAAAAGG
The DNA here is from genome assembly GCA_027924645.1 of Cunninghamia lanceolata. NCBI lineage: Eukaryota > Viridiplantae > Streptophyta > Pinopsida > Cupressales > Cupressaceae > Cunninghamia > Cunninghamia lanceolata. The sequence goes on from BSBN01001399.1 coordinate 262,582, forward strand.
GTCTGGTAAGCAAGATAAGAAACAAAAGAACTAAGGAGAAAAGAAGCAAGAATAGAAACAAGTTTCTCCAAACACAACTAAATGCCTCTTCTTCAAAAGGTGACAAGCCCAAGAAGGAGAAAACTCAGTGTTCCTATTGTAAGAAACTTGGTCACAATGAGCATAAGTGTCTAAAGAAGAAGATTGATCACTTGACTCATCTTCTAGAAAAGAACAACATCAAGGTGCATGATTCTGTCAAGCAATGTTCATCTCAAGAATCTTCAAAGGACACAAACAAAAGTAAGGGGAAAGGAAAGGGCAAGGCCTTAGTTGCTATTGCTTCTCAACTAGATTCTTGGATCATTGACTCGGGTGTTTCACACCATATGGCTTCATCACAAGGCATATTTGCCTCCTTGGAGTCATGTTCTTTGCCAACTATTTTACTGGGTGATGATACATCTGCAGAGGTAAAAGGGAGAGGGTTTGTTGATGTGGGGGATGGCACATTTCATGATGTTCTAGGTGTGCCCTCATTATCAACTAGTCTCCTATCTGTCTATCAGATCACTCACATCGGTGTTGGTAAATGGGTTGAGTTTACTCCAAACACAATGGTTATCAATGAGATGCACAATGGGTCTACAATTGTTGTGGGCAAGGCTGATCATCAGTCCTGACTATATCACTTTTCTCACTTTGTTCCTGATTTTGCTTCACTTGCTTTGCTTATTGACTCAGATGAGGTGAGCAGCTTGTGGCATCAGCGATTTGGCCACTTGAACTACCGTTACTTACAACAACTTAGTGAACAAGACATGGTTTCAAGGTTGCCTTCTATTTGGTATTCTGATGGAGTTTGCTAGGGATGCATTCTTGGTAAGCATCCTGAAGAAAAATTTGATAAAGGAAAAGCATGGAGGGCCACACAACTCTTGGAGTTAGTACATAGTGACCTTATGGGTCTGTTGCCACAACCTTCTTTCAGCAGGGCTCAATATGTCTTGACATTCATTGATGATCTTTCCAGATATACATGGGTATACTTTCTCAAACACAAGTCTGAGGTCTTTGAGTCATTTTAGGACTTCAAAGCTTTTACAGAGAAACAGTCTGGGAATGCCATCAAGATTCTCTATACGGACAATGGGGGGAATATGTCAACTAGAGGTTTGAGCAGTTTTGTGCCTCAGAGGGCATTGATCTTCAGCATACAGTTCCTTACAGTCCACAATAGAATGGTGTCATAGAGAGAAAGAATAGGTCCTTGAAAGAGATGGCTACATGTATGATTCATTCCAGGTTGATGGCACCTCAATATTAGGCAGAGGCCATCAAATGTGCATGTTATATCCAGAATCAGGTTCATCATCGAGTTGTAAAGGGGGTCACTCCTTTCCAAGCTTGGACCAGTCGGAAGCCCATAATGAAGCACTTTTGATTGTTTGGATCTCCTGCATGGGCCCACATTCTAGCAGAGAAAAACAAGGCTTTGGATCCGCAAAGCAAGCCTTGCATATTTGTTGGGTACCCCAATGGTGTCAAGGGCTACAAACTTCTCCACCCTACCACACGTGAGCTTTTCATTGGGAGGAGTGTTCAGTTTGAGGAGGATGCTTCCATATCTTCCAACACTTCTCCTTCTTTTATCACTTTGGAGACATGATGACATGATGATAGTTTTGAGGATCTTAATCCTCCTGTACCACATGAGGAGTCTTCTTCCTCCACTTCAGATTGTGAAGATGATGCTGAGGTCATTTCCTCCTCCTCTTTGAGTCATCATTCAGAGGATGATGATTCTCCTCCAGGTTCTCTAGCTATTGGGCCTCTTTGGGCTCATTAGACTTTGGAGTTAGCAGGTGATTGGGTTGGTGATCCTTCAGATGTGAGAAGAACAAGGTCACAATTTGAGTAGGCTCCTCATATTTTCTTTGCTTCAGCTTCTGATCCACAATCCTTCAGGGAAGCTTCTAGTGTCTGACGAGGGTCGTTGCAGTCCTCATCATTTAATTTTAATAATATCAATCCAAGGCGGTGTCCATGGCTCTATGCAAAAGGGAGAAGAAATAACTTGCATGGCAATCTTTTCTACAAAAGGAAATTGACAACAATTGCATGGAACAGACTAGGGTTTAACTCTACTGAAAAAGACAATTTAATCTAAGGAAAGCAATAAATTGAGTAGTTGATCTAATTCTAGAATAAAGGAATTACACAGTAGAAAAACAAATTATTCTATAGAAGGCAAAACTAGAACAACTAAAGGAATTATGCATAACAATAAAAAAACTAATGAAACTAAGAAATATAGTCTATGCCCTTTGGTTGGAGTGGGCCCTTGCTCCTTCCTCTAGAGAGACTAATCAATTCTAGCAATCAGCAAATGGGTAGAACAACTTTCTTTATTCAATAACCTTCAAGATCCAAAATACATGTTGCTGTAAAAAAAAATAGAGTTCTTCTTTCCTTCAATGAATTCTTGTACAACTTCCTCTCCTATTTTGTGCCATAGTTCTCTATATATAACTATGGTTATTAAATTCTAATTGAGAGTCTCTCTAGAGTAGAGAGCTTATTCATGTAGCTAACTAAACTTATTTATCTAGTTAACTAAACTTATTCATTTAGTTAACTGATTATACAATTGCTGATTACAAGGCAAAACATGCAGTCTTTTAGAAAGACATGCAATGCCACTAAGTGTGTATTCTTTGCATGGAATAATTAATCATAATTAGATCCATTAATTTAGGAGTAATTATAGTTAATCTATCCTTTAGAAAATCTTAGAGTGTGTGTTGGTAGATTGGAAGAATCTGTAGGAACTTCATAAATTATTTCTGGAACATCTCTAGAGCTTGCAGAATAGTCAACTTCTGTCATAAACTGCTCATTTGTTTTACTATATCTCCTCAAATGATTTCTGGTTTTTGTTCATCTAACTTCTATCTTTCCAGATCATTTTGAATTTCTAAATTTTATTACAAAATGAGAGAGATATCGCAGTTTTACTAAAACTAGTTTTCTTGACTTTTCTGTTCTGCATCTTCGTGCTATGTAATAGTCAACTTATATCATTAACTGTTTATTCATTTTAATGAATCTCTTCAAAATGCCTTTATAGATTTGTTCCTCTCTCTTTAATATTTTTGGATCATTTTGAAATTCTAATTTTCATTAAGAAATGAGTGAGATATTGAAGTTTTACTGAAACTGCCTTTTTGACTTCTGCATCTTTGGCGCTCTGTGCATCTCTAGCGCTCTGTTATAGTCAACTTCTGTCATAAACTACTCATTTTTTAACTAGATCTCCTCAACTAATTTTTGGGTTTTGTTCCTCTAACTTCCAACTTTCTAGATCATTTTGAATTTCTAAATTTAATTAAGAAATGAGAGAGATATCATAGTTTTACTGAAACTACCTTTTTGACTTCTCCATCTCTGGCACTCTGTGCATCTTCGGTGCTCTGTGTAACTCTGGAGCTCTATCTATCTCCGGTGCTCTGTGCATCTTTGGAGCTCTATGCATCTTCAAAGCTCTATGCATCTCCGGAGCTCTGTGCATCTTCGGAGCTCTGCAACTCTGAAACTCTACAACTTAACATAAAATAGACTTTCTCTTCACTTTATTGATAAAATAATTGCTGATCTCGAGGTGAACATGTAATATCAACATAAACTCATGCATAACATTGATTGTTGCATTTAGACAAGTTTATTTGATATTTAGCTAAAAATCTTCAAACCCATACTCAAGTCCACTTCAAAAACTGATTTAATGAAGAGAAAATATATGCTTTTATTTGACTAAAGATGAGACACTTTATGGTCTCATCATCTCCCCCACACTTAAGAGGTTGCAAGTCCTCTTGCACTTTGTAATCATCTTTTTGAGCTAACCTCTTTGCTTTTATTGTAGTTGCTCCTGAGATGCCTTATAGTTGTTGTTCTGGTGTTTTCTGGAGCAGTTCTAATGATATTTGGATTTACCATTTTGATAATCTCTGGAGCTTATACCCTGTTGATCCCTAGAGTTGATGTGCTGCTAATCTGTGGAGCTAATACTCTGCTGATCTCTGGAGCTGATACTTGCTGTTCATCTTGAGGGCTAATACTCTGCTGATCTCTAGAGCTATTGTTCTACTGATCTCCATAGATGATACCTTGTTGTCCATCTTAGTCTTCCATGTGACCATTATGCACCAGTTGGTTCTCCATCTTTTTAGCCCATGTTTTGCATGATGCATGCAAAGAGGTCTTCAACTCCTTCAAATGCCAAAATATCTGCAAGAGTTCTTGGAAGTAGCAAATTGTATAGAAAAAGCATGTGCAAAGCACTTATTTGTAAAAAAGAAACCTACCCTAACCTACTCTACTTAGTGATGTAGAGATAGGTTACACAAAACCATTAACTAGTTGGGGAAAATAACTTCCATTTCTCAAAATATGGATCCATGCATTTACCTTTCTAAAAGAAAAGAAAAACCATGTGAAGAAGATGACTAAAAATTTGAACTTTGATGCTTCACCTTCCTTTGAAATAACAACCTCCTCCATAATTTCTGACTCTAGCATATGCATGGTCTGATTGAAGAGATCTTGCAACCCTTCCTTACATTCTGGTGCATGCATGATTAGAGGTAGCTCCTTGCTATTCATGGGCTGATTGGAGAGATCTTGAAACCCTTCCTCATATTTAGATACATGCATGATTAGAGGTAACTCCTTGTTGTTCTTCAAATATCTAATCGGGCAGCCCTCCTTGGACATTGAAGGCATCCAAATAATACTCTGCCATACAAGCTCCTCTAGTGGAGACAAGATTTCTTCATTATACTTGTTACCTATTACAAGCAATAGAGCATCAATGTCTCCTTCTAAAATGCATTTTTCCTTGCTAGACATTGGAGTCGTGGTCATCTAGTTGAAGAGGCTGCACAAGAGCTGAAATTACAAAACAACAAGATTTTTCACTTTCTTTGCATGCAAGAACCTTACTATTTGGATCTACTATTTGGGGGTTTTTTGGCATACAGATCTCTCTTGAGGAACTTCTTTTATCTACCTAGACTTTAAAACAATAAACTTAAAAAGACTACCAAACTAATTTTCCCCTCTTTTTGACCCGCTGTCACCAAATCAACAACTCCCTAATGACACCTATCCACAGCAACGCTGCCAAAAATGATGAGGGTCGTTGCAGTCCTCATCATTTAATTTTAATAAATATCAATCCAAGGCGGTGTCTATGGCTGTATGCAAAAGAGAGAAGGAATAACTTGCATGGCAGTCCTTTCTACAAAAGGGAATTGACAACAATTGCATGGAACAGACTAGGGTTTAACTCTGCTAAAAAAGACAATTTAATCTAAGGAAAGCAATAACTTGAGCAGTTGATCTAATTTTGGAATAAAGGAATTGTACAACAAAAAAAACAAATTATTCTATGGAAGGCAAAACTGGAATAGCTAAAGGAATTATGCATAACAACAAAACAACTAATGAAACTAAGAAATATAGTCTCTACACTTTGGTTGGAGTGGGCCCTTGCTCCTTCCTCCGGAGAGACTAATCAATTCTAGCAATCAACAAATGGGTAGAACAACTTTCTTTATTCAATAATCTTCAAGATCCAAAATACATGTTGCTATAAAAAAACAAGAGTTCTTCTTTCCTTCAATGAATTCTTTTACAACTTCCTCTCCTTCTATTCTATGCCATAGTTCTCTATATATAACTATGGTTATTAAATTCTAATTGAGAGTCTCTCTAGAGTAGAGAGCTTATTCATGCAGCTAACTAAACTTATTTATCTAGCTAACTAAACTTATTCATTTAGTTAACTGATTATAAAATTGCTAATTACAAGGCAAAACATGCAATCTTTTAAAAAGACATGCAATGACACTAAGTGTGTATTCTTTACATGGAATAATTACTCATAATTAGATCCATTAATTTAGGAATAATTATAGTCAATCTATGCTTCAGAAAATCTTAGAGTGTGTGTTGGTAGATTGGAAGAATCTGCAGGAACTTCATAAATTATTTCTGGAACATCTCTAGAGCTTGCAGAATAGTCAACTTCTATCATAACATGCTCATTTGTTTTACTAGATCTCCTCACATTATTTCTGGGTTTTGTTCCTCTAACTTCCAAATTTCTAGATCATTTTGAATTTCTAAATTTCATTATGAAATGAGAGAGATATCATAGTTTTACTAAAACTAGTTTTCTTGACTTTTCTGTTCTGCATCTTCGCCTTCTGTAACAGTCAACTTATTTCATTAACTATTTATTCATTTTAATGAATCTCTTCAAAATTCCTTCATAGATTTGTTCCTCTCTCTTTAATCTTTCTGGATTATTTTGAAATTCTAATTTTCATTAAGAAATGAGTGAGATATTGCAGTTTTACTGAAACTGCCTTTTTGACTTTTGCATCTCCAGCACTCTGTGCATCTCCAGCACTATGTAACAATCAACTTCTATCATAAATTGCTCATTTTTTTACTAGATCTCCTCAAATTATTTCTGGGTTTTGTTCCTCTAGCTTCCATCTTTCTAGATCATTTTGAATTTCTAAATTTCTTTAAGAAATGAGAGATATCACAGTTTTACTGAAACTGCCTTTTTGACTTCTCCATCTCCTACGCTCTGTGCATCTCTGGTACTCTGTGCGTCTCCAGAGCTCTATCCATCTCTAGCACTCTGTGCATCTCTGGAACTCTATGTATCTTCAGAGCTCTATCCATCTCTGGTGCTCTGTGCATCTCTAGAGCTCTGTCCATCTCCATAGCTCTGTGTATCTTCGAAGCTCTGCAACTCTGAAACTCTGTAACCTAACATAAAATAGACTTTCTCTTCACTTTATTGATAAAATAATTTCTGAGCTCGAGGTGAACATGTAATATCAAGATAAACTCATGCATGACATTGATTGTTGCATTTAGACAAGTTTATTTGATATTTAGCTAAAAATCTTCAAACTCATACTCAAGTCCACTTCAAAAACTGATTTAATGAAGAGAAAATATATGCTTTTATTTGACTAAAGCTGAGACACTTTATGGTCTCATCAGTGTCCCTGAGTGGGATGCGGCTATGCAGGAAGAGTTCAGTTCCTTGGAGAGGAACCACACTTGGGATTTAGTCCCTCTTCCTAAGGGAAGAAAAATTGTTTGATGTAAGTGGATCTATCGAACAAAATTTGCTGCAGATGGGTCGATTGATAAACATATGGCTTGCCTGGTCGCAAAAGGATTCTCCCTAGTTCCTAGGATTGACTACTCTGAGACTTTTGTGCCAATTGCCAAAATGAATTCAATCCGACTTGTTCCTGCCATTACTGTAGCCCATCGCTAGGAAGTTCATCAGATGAATGTAAGAGTGCTTTTCTTCACGGTGACCTTCAAGAGGAGATATATATGGAGCATCCATAGGGGTTCGTCCAGGATCCTTCACTTGTCTGCTGACTTTGCAAGTCTCTCTATGGCCTTAAATAGGCCCCTCGAGCTTGGTATGCCAAGATGGACTCCTTCCTTCTATCAGTTGGGTTCACTCAAGGCCATTCTGATCCGAACGTCTACATTTTGCAGTAGGATGAAACTCTCACTTTCCTTGTTCTCTATGTTGATCACTTGTTGATTACAGGGAGTTCCTCATACACCATCAAGATAGTGAAAATTACCCTTCATGATTGGTTTCTGATGTCTGACTTAGGTCTTCTTCATTACTTCTTGGGCATTGAGATTACACAGTCTTCAGCTAGTATCTTTCTTTCTTAGCCCAAGTATGCTCTTGATATGCTTTCCAAATTTTGCATGGCTAACTGTAAGCCTGCACCGACTCCATTTTTGTTAGGGGTCAAACTTGAGGCTTGTTGTTCTTCACCTTTGGTAGATACTACCTTGTATCACCAATTGGTTGGGAGTTTCATATACTTGACTCACACGAGGCCTAATATTTCATATGTTGTGGGCCTAGTCTCCAGGTTCATGTAGGAGCAACATGAGTTGCATTGGAAAGTAGCTAAGTGGATTCTTCACTCTAGACAGGGCACTCACAATTATGGGATTCATTATGTAGTGGGTGTGGATATTGACTTGGTGGGATATACAGATTTGGATTGGGTGGGCAATTCTCATGATCACAAGTCTACTTCAGGGTATTGCTTCTCTCTTGGTTTTGGTCTAATTTCTTGGTTGAGCAAGAAGTAGTCTACTATTTCTCTTTCATCTATAGAGGTTGAATATCAAGGAGTAGTTAATGCTACTACTGAGGCCATTTGGCTTCAACACATTCTCACTGAGTTTGGCATTTCCTTCAGGAAGCCTACAATCATCTTTTGTGACAACCAGAGTGCTATTCAGATCTCTTGCAATTCGGTCCATCATCAACAGACCAAACACATTGAGATTCACATGCACTACATTCGAGAGCTGATTCATGAGTAGGTTCTTGATCTTCAGTATTATCTAACATCAGATTATACTGCAAACATCTTCACCAAACCCTTCACTGAGAGCAAGTTCATTCATTTGTGAGCTTTGCTTGGGATATGACATGTGTCCTCCATGGTGGGGGCTTCTTAGCCCTTCTTTCCTTCTCTCTCTATTCTGGGGGGGCGTACTCTCTTTTGTGGGGGGGGGCTACTTCTCTTTTGGGGGGGAATTCATTATACATGGGTACCTCATCAAGCTTCATTTGTCGGAACCCATCTCTTTACCCACCCAAGCTATGCTTAAGGGGGTGTTAGTGTAGGTTTTTAATTCCTTTTTATAAGTTTTTTCCTACACATTTATTTAAGCTTGCTTAGGTTAATAAAGCATGTTTTATTAGGTGAGAGGATTATGAGGTGTTGCCTTCCTACATGTGAGCATCCATTAGCTATCTTGGGAAGATACTTTCCTATCTTTAGTTTGATAGATGGTTGCTCCTCATTGGTTAGTGTTGCCACCTCCTCCCTCTCCCTGGTCTATATAAGCATGCTCCCTAGCTTGTATTTTGATCCATGTTGAATGCATAGTATTGTTACTCTACTATTCTCTTGTGTTGAGCTCTTACTGCATTTGCATCTCATCAACTTTTGCATGTCTCTCGGAATCGCTGGTTTGTTTTCATTTACATTTCAGTTTATGTAACTTAGATCTCTCTTTTAGATTCTGGTTTTCAATCTTATTCAAGATTTCTAACAATTTTCATGAAATAGTTTATGCAGTCATTGATTGATGAAGCTAGAGAGTGGTATAGAGGTTTGCCTGATCAAAGTATCACATCATGGGATGACTTTAAAAGGATCTTTAGAGAATAGTATGGAGACAAGACTGGCCCAAGTTTTATCATTAATGAGTTCACAAGTATTGCTAAAGGGTCAAATGAGCTAGTCTCTAACTTCAATGCTAGGTTTACCAGAGTTTTAAATAAATTGCCACCTCATATGAGACCAAATGAACCAATGTGTATGGTTCTATACACAAATGCCTTTGATGCTAAGACTGCATATGAGTTGAGGAACAAAGGTCTCACTAGGATCAGAGATGCTTTTAGAATTGCAACTAATATAGAGAACAATAGGAAGGCATCAGGTAAAGGAAATAGAAGGGATGATGTGAGAATTTTATAGAATCCAAACAACAAAATTCAAAATGTTCAAAATAGCAGTTCCACATTTGAGGATAAGTTAGATAAGTTGACATCTGCTTTTAAAGATTTAAGTTACAAGCTTGCTAAGAATGAAAAGGGGCTTGGTCCTGAGAAGCAAGTTTATCAGAGGCAAGAAAGGAGACCCCAGTTACATGATATGCCATACAATACAAATTGGTACAATAGTAAGCCTATTCCCAACAATAAAACTGATCAAAGATCTTAGAATATTAAAGAAACCCTTGACCCCCTGAAGAAAGCTGTCAAAGTTGTGGAAGATGCTCCATGGTGTATAATATATTAGATGCCTCACTCACAGTCACAATGTGTGATCGCCCAGTCTTTTTATAATGATGCTAATGCTTGTGATGAGTGTAATGAAACTCATTATATTGAAGATGAAAATGTTAATTGTTCTCTACAAGTGGAGATTATTCCTCCTCTGACAAGGCAAAAATGGAAACAGGTATGAATAAAAGAAGGTGCTATCAGAAAGAAACATGTCAGCAGGACTTTTCAGATGATGAAAATGAGTATCAACAAGTTTATACCCAAGATTCACATGTTCCTATGGCTAATTTAAGAAGGCCTTCTGGTGAAGAAATTAGAGCTCTTATTGCTACTGCAGTAGCTTAGGTTAAGAGTAATTATAACCTTAGAAATAAAGCTCAGGTAGGGGATTCAGGCTAGCCGGGAAGAATCTTTGTAAAACAACCTCAACATAAGTGTAAGGACCTTGAGCCACAGAGAAAACAAGCTAATAATAGTAAGAGAGATTAAAAAGAGAAGTTGGGTCACAATACTAAGAATTATGAAGGAAAGATTTCTTAGAATATAGAAAAGACTGAGGGTTCACATGTCATGGATGATGTTAAGAAAAAAACTAAAGCTAGGGTTAGACAGACTCAAGAGAAAAGTAAAAATATAGGCCAAGCTACAACTGTTATACAAAATTATGCCCCATTTGACATAACCCAGGCTTTATCACAAATGAAAGTCTCAGTTCCACTGATGGAAATGATGAAAATTGAAGAATATAGAAATAAGGCATTGGCCTTAATCTCAAGGGTATCTCATCAAATAGATCACATTGTAAAGATCAAAACAATACCCAAGAAATGAGTGTTGATGAAGAAGAAATTCTTGAAATTTATTTAGGAACAATAGTGACAAAGTGTCCTTCTTAGGTTGAACCATTTTATGTCTCCCTTATTGTAAATGGGAAAGTGAATAGGAATTGTATGCTTGATTCAGGTGCTTCAACAAACATCATGCCTCTAGTTGTTATGCAACAAATTGGGTTGAATATAGATAAGGCATGTGGAAAGTGTTATGTTATGGATGCTAGGGAAGTACCAATTATAGGGATTATGAAAAATTTGGACTTCATGCTTGCAGCCTATCTAGAAAAAACCTATACAATGAATGTCACAGTAGTTGATATCAAGCCACAATATGGTATGTTATTATCTAGAAGGTGGGCAACATTAATTGGAGGAAGTATGCAATTGGATGTATCATATGCCATGATCCCCATGAATGGTAAAGATGTCAAGATGGTTAGTGAAGAAAAAACACTAGATACAATTGAAGATCAAGAACCAGAAGATCAGATTTGCTTTGTGGATACTGATTGTGAGAATTTCTGGGTTATGTCATGTGATCAAGATAAAGATAGGAAAGAAACTATAACTGAAGAATTGGAAAAGCAGAAAGACCAAGATGGTTTGTGGACAATGTACTTTGATGGTGCCTGCTCAAAAGAAGGTTCTGGTGTAGGAGTGGTATTTCTATCTCCTACTGGTAAGATCTTAAAATTCTCCTTTCTATTGAAATTTGCTTGCACAAATAACATTGCAGAATATGAAGCCTTGTTGCTAGGATTGAATGTTTCTCTCAAACATGGAATTAAAATGTTAAGAGTGTTTGGAGATTCAGAGTTAATGGTTTCCCAAGTAAGAGATAGATATGCTTCAAAGAACAAGAGACTAAACAATATAAGCATGTTTTTTGGGATACTATAGAATTGTTTGATGCATTCTCAATAAATTGGATAGAAAGATCAAAGAATGTTATGGCAGATTTCCTGGCCAATGTAGCCATCAGGCCAAATGATATTACATTGTCTAATATTACAAATGTTGAGATTAAAATTAGACTAGCACTGCCAGACAACATATGTAGTTAGCAAGTCTTTAAGAATGAAAAAGATTTAATAAAGTTTTTGCATTGTGTAGATGAGTATGAAAATTAGGAAATTGATTTCCAGAACATTGTAGAAGTTGTAGATGGGAAAGAAACCCTTTTTGGGAAAGACGTAATACAACTTAAAACAAATAGGATTCTAAGAGGGTTAGTGACTTTAGAAAGAGTATTTGACAATAGAGATCAGTTAGTTGCCAAGACTTCTTCTCCTCACATGGAAGACTTGGAGTAGATAAACTTGGGCACACAAAATGCTCCAAAGAAAGTCTACATAGGTAAACGTTTGAAACCACATATCAGAGCAATGTTGATAGCTTTATTAAGAAAGTACAAACATGGCTTTGCCTGGTCATATGAGGACTTGAAAGCATATAGAGAGGACTTATTTTAGCATGAAATTCCACTCAAGCCTGGAGCTAAGTTGTTTAGACAGAGGCAAAGGCCTATTAATCCCACTCTAGCTTCAAAGATGTTAGAAGAACTCATGAAGCTTAGGGATGCTGGAATTATTGAGCCCATCAGGCATTCTACTTGGGTGTCAAATCTTGTCCTAGTAAGAAAGAAGAATGGAGATATAAAACTGTGTAGATTTTAGAAATCTGAATGTGTCTTCTTTGAAGGATAATTACCCCTTGCCCAACATGGAAGCATTGTTGCAAAAGGTGAGAGTGTGTGAACTCCTGTCTATGATGGATGGATTTTCAAGATATAATTAGGTGAAGGTGAGAGAATTAGAACAGTATAAGACTACCTTCACAACTCCATGGGGGACTTATGTCTATGTCAGAATGCCCTTTGGATTGACAAACATAGGTGCTACTTTTCAAAGAGCAATGGATGTTACCTTTGCAAGATTAATTGATTCCATATTAGTTGTATATCAGGATGATCTAACTGCTTATTCAAAAAAGGAAGAGCATCATTGTATGCATCTAGAGCAGATTTTCATTAGAGCACTAGAATATGGCATCTCCTTAAACCCTAAGAAGTGTGCATTTGGTGTGACTAAAGGGAAACTCTTGGGGCACATAATATCTAAGGATGGGGTTAGGATTGATCTAGAGAGGGTTGTAGCAACTGATAAAATTTAGATGCCCAAGATAGTCAAAGGCATCTAGTCATTCTTTAGGCAAAATAACTTTGTCAGGAGATTTATTCCTAACTTTGCAGAGATTACCAAGGCTATATCTAAGATGTTAAAGAAGGGTGAGTCTATAGTATGGGGAAGTGAGGCAATTCATTCATTTCAAAACATCAAGGAAGCTATCAAGATTGCCCCTATCCTAAAGTCTCCTAATTTTTCTAAACCCCTCCAATTGTTTTCATTCATTTCATTCCATACAATTGTTGCATGCTTGTTACAGAAAAGTGAAGGATTTGAACAACCAATTGCCTTTTTTATCAAGTCTCTATAGGAAGTAGAATTGAAATATGATGTTATGGAGAAGTAGGACTATGCTTTGGTTAGTGCAGTCAAGAACTTTAGACCTTATCTAGTTGGAGCTCATATTGTAGCATATGTGCCACATGCAGCAGTTAAAGACATATTCACTCAGTAGGAAGTGACTGGAAGGAGATGTAGATGGATAAATAAAATTTAGGAGTTTAATATTGAGATTTAGATTACCAAATTGGTAAGGGGACAAGGTTTGGCTAAACTAATGACATAATCAAATTTGGAAGCATGCCAAGTAAATGCAATCCAAGATCAAGTTTGTGGGATGTATAAGTCAAACTGGTGCAAAGATATTGTCTATTACTTGCAAAATATGAGTTGTCCTACTCACTTAAGTGACAGCTAAAAGAGAACATTGAGATTACATGATGTTAAACATATTATTCTTCAAGGTGAATTGTATTGAAAGAACCTTGAAGGTGTATTGCTCAAATGTGTAGATGAAAATCAAGCCATGAATATTCTGACTGATATGCATGGAGGGATGTGTGGTGGACATTATATAGCTAGGACTACTGTCCATAAAATTCTTAGGGTTGGATACTGGTGGCCAACACTTTTCTCTGATGCACATAAGATGGTGAGAAAATGTGATTCTTGCCAGAGATTTTCTGGAAAGCTTAAGTATGCAGGTGCATTACATCTCAAGATTGTAATAGTGGAGGCTCCATTTCAACAATGGAGAATAGACTTCATAGGGGAGATATCAAAAAAGTCAAGCGGAGGACACAGTTGGATATTGGTTGCTACAGATTACTTCACCAAATGGATTGAGGCCATTCCCACCAAGAAAGCCATAAGTAAGGTGGTGCTCAACTTTGTCCTTGAACATATAATAATAAGATTTGGAGTATCAGCTAAATTGGTCACTGATAATGCAATGTGGTTCAGGTCTGGTGAGTTTGTTGATTTCTACAATAGTTATGGAATTATCTTATCTCATGCTTCACTGTATCATCCTCACGGAAATGGTTAAGCAGAATCTAGTAACAAAAGTCTCATGAAGATAATCAAGAGAATAATTGATAAAAATAAAAGAGCATGGGATTCAAAATTGAAGTTGACACTATGGGCTGATAGGGTAATGGTGAAAAAGGCTACCACTAAGTCTCCGTTTGAATTGGTATATGGTATGGAGGCCAGATTGCCAGTAAATAATCTCCTGCTAGTGTACAAGTTTATTCAAGAGAGTAATGAGGATTTAGAAGTTTCAATGGTTGAAAGGGTGAATCAGTTGATTGCACTGGATGAGGCTAGGAGAGAAGCTCAAAAGACCAATATCAAAAAATAATAGAAAGTAAAGTATTTGTTTGACAAAAGGACTACTGAAAGAAAATTTTAGGTAGATGATTTGGTTCTTGTATGGAATGCCAGGAACCAAGATAAGGGCAAACATGGCAAATTTGAATCGTTATGGTTTGGCTCTTATTTGATAAGTAATACTCATGGGGAGGATTCCTACTTTCTCCAAGGATTAGATGGTGAATTTTAGGAGTTCCCTGTGCATGGACAATTCTTGAAACCTTACTTCTCATAAGTAAGTTCTTTTCTATGCACATTGTAGAATATTTGTAATTATGTTGTAGATTGTGTATATTTTTGTACAGTCGATCCTTTTGGTCTTGTCCAGTCTACTCCCAGAGGTCCAATGGTTCTCGTAGCAACCTAAAAGTTTGCATGTCTCTAGCCAGAGCCAATGGTGGTACCTATTAGGGTTTAGGGTTTTAGGTTTGTAAAATTATAAGTCCTTGCCTTTTAAAATCCTTTAAACCTAAGTCCCTAGGCTCATGCTCTTTATTTCTAAATCCCTATTGACCTCCTATGATAGGTTTCTGGTCCCTTAAGTCATGACTTAGAGCCTTTATATTCATTGAGTGACCGGCCCCATGTCATAAGTCTTACCCCCTATGGCCTGTGAAAAATTAAACCCATGTCCTAAGTCTTCACATAAGTTATAAGGCTTAATAAGAATGTATTTCACAGTGTCACAATGCATATTACATGACTTCATAATCCCATTGCACGGTCGTGACAAGGTGACACTTGTCGAAGGATCTAAGCTCGCATCCTTTTATTTTAAGAATCCTACATTAACCAATTGTATGCTGCCAAGTGTCAGTTTAAAAATGGTCTGAAGGAAAGTTTTAATCTAACGATTGCACATCATCGCAAGGGTATCTTTCTAGGAAGGAATCTTCATCACGAGGTCACGAGATGGTGACATGTGGCCCCATCTTATGAAGGAAGTCAAAGGCAAATGAAGGATGGATGCATGGAGTCTTTATCACACCCACACAGGGTAGGTAAAGTGGTGGCCCACTTCCGACTATGACGTCATGAAGTGACGCCACGTATCTAGGCCAGACAAAAGGTGATATGGTTAGTGGCGGATGTACATTTGATATAGCTCATCCTGATTGGCTGAGGAATTTTCAACTATGATGATTGAGATTTTCAAATCTCATGGGTAAATTACAGCCGTGGATCTCCTAGGAATGAACTCAAATCAATGGTGCAGGTTTAAACTTTTGTGATGAACATTGAAGGTATCATGTGACATGAATCAAAGGTTAAGGCTAAGCCTACCTCCATTAATGCCTTAAAATCTATGCTACAAAACTTAAAAGGAACAAATCTAGGGCTTTTTGTATCATCCCTTCAAGCACATACAAAGTTCAGGTGCACAACGGATTCTCAAGCGAGCAAAGAATGAACTCCAAACTTCTACAAGTAATAAACCAGTAAGTTCTTTTGGCCTGCTTGTGCCCAACATATTTTAAGTTGACTATTTGATAGAGGAGATAGGTAATTGCCTGTATAAGAAACCCTAGCTTGTTACAATCAGTTTGAAAATGAGTCAAACCAGTCAAGCCTCCACCTCTAAGTGCAGTTTAGATGAGGACCTTATGGTCCAGGTCCTAGGTTTTGCTAGGAAACCTCTAAATTTGCATGGTCTCAGCGGACCAGATGATAAGTTCCTTGACTTTTGTTACAACTGTAGAGATGCCTGACTGCCTGTTCCAAGTTGGGTCCTGTTTGAGAACTAGAATCGAAGAATGGATTATAAAGCCCCCGTCTGCCATGCTTGGCAATCTAACTTGGCCAAGCTTATCTTCCCTAATGTGTTCTTTAATCTAGACCTATTGAGGGAAATAGCACTAAGCTATGATCCTCGGACAAGGACAGTCTTAGCAAGGAATGGCACGTATCAAGCTCACAAAGGGATACATTGCCACTGTGTTTAACCTGAACCCTACGGCTAATAAGCCAATTGACCTAAAAGCATTGAAGAGGAAGTACCAAACTATCAAGCGTCCCTATAGAGACTTCAACCTAGCCAAGCACAGGCTAAGATGAGTTAATGGTAAACTAGTGAAGATATCAGATAGTGAACAAGAACCTTTCCAATGCGACCTGTTCATGCACTATTTTATCAGAACATATCACAATTTGTGCCAAGTGCTGGGTAGGGATGCCTTAGACATAATTCCCATCTCTCTGATGATGATGGCAGTAGATATTTAGAGTCAAGAGACTAAGGAGCCATATGACTATGCCTCCTACATAGAAGATAAAATGCACGAGCAGATAAAAGAAATTAAGAGCAAATTTTTTACTGCGGATGCCCATGTTGAATTCACATGGTATTCCATGCTATGCCATATGCTTCTATTTGCTTTGTCAGGGATGTGGCACCAGAGTCTACATGTCAAAATGGAAGATGCATAGGGGAATATGTTGCCAGTGCAGATGGGGACCTGCATGATAGATATGCATTGTACCAATGTTGATTATATAAATTTTGAGGAATATTTTGTGAGGAGGATTCTTAGTTTCTTGGAGCCAGAGGGAAAGAGGCTACATCCAGATGTGCTAGATTTCTTCAAACCTTTGGAAATGTCCACCAGGTTGACCTTAATGAGGATCCTATCCAAAATTGTTTCACTATGAATGATGTCCATCACTTGAGGATCAAGTGAGACACAATAATGGCAGGAGAAAGAATGAGGAAAAATGTGAATGCAACATATCAGGGTGCCTTTACAGAAGTGCAAGACCCTATACAAAGAATTCATAAAATGTTGGATAATGTAGAGCAACTAATTGCTAGTGCTCTTGCACGAGAAGAAAGACCATCCTATCAGCCTAGTAGCTCAAGGAGAGGATATGATGTGAAAAGAGAATCAACTACCCCTTCCTCTACTAAGAGGGCAAAGATTATCGATCTAGAGAATCGAGAAGAAATTGAAGTAGTGGATTTAAAGGGGGAGGGAGAAGAACAGGTGTAGGAAGCTACCCATTAGGTGAATTCACCTGATAGAATAAGGCCCTATTCATCCCCTGAAAACAGGGAAATGAGGACAATGAGTAGCCAAAATATAGATATTGAAGATGTTAGAGTTATGGCTTGTAATAAATTTTTAGAGGATGATGAATTCACAAACAGTCCTGAATTCAGGAGTTATCTATTGAAAGTAAGAAGTGAGGAGTTCCAGAAATAGATTGAGGATGCTAAGAGTGGAGTTGACCCCTCTGAGTATGAGACCATCACCCAAAGGGTGTTGAAAGAAGTTAATCAGGCCATTAGCACAATGACTCTGAAAGAGGGGAGGGCACTAGTTGCCAAAAATAATATCTTTGTCCTCCCTAATTGGACTTTGTCAGATGCAATTGCATGTGACACAATAACTAGGGAAGATTCTGATATGACAGATGAACAAGTAGAGAAGGCTCTCTCTGGCTCAGCTTTCAATCCCATGTTTGAGACATTGGTAATATGGGCTCTAGCCCCAAATGATAATAAGACTAGGATTGGATTGGGGGAATTAGTGGGAGATGTAATAATCAAGAGGGCATCTGACACCTCTGCCTCCCATGCTACAAGTTTAAATGTACAAATTGCACAATTTGCTGAGGTAGTCACTAAAAAGCTATAGAAAGAACATGATGAGCTGGTGTTAAAGTATGTACAAGAAATTGTAGAGCTCAACAAATGTAAGGAGCAGCTATCATTAGGGGTTGGTACTTCCACACCCCCACATGTGATCCCAATAGCAGAGTCCTTCTTAGTTGATACAAAGCCTCTGTTGACTAAAATCAGAGAACTGAAGGAGGAGGTAAAAAATTTGAAAGAGGAGAAAAAAAGGTTCATTCAAGGAGATAGTCACTAATTTGATAAACCACAGAGTGACTAAGATTGTGACAAGGATGAATGATACATGGAAGTCTCATTCAAATTTGAAGGTTGCATTGAATAAACATGAGCAAGATAAAGAATGTCTTCAGACAATGTAGATGTCATGGTTGCCAAGGACTAGTGAATTAAGAGACTTGATCAGATGTGCAAGGTATGATGCATAGGCGCCACTAGAGATGAAGCTAACCATTGAAATGCTAGAAATTCTTGAAGGGGTTGTAGCTTTCCAATTAAAATTGGATAAAGTGCTTGGCGAGAAGAAGAAGTCTATGGAGAAAATAGATAAGAAGATAATGCCTAGCATTCTAGAGGCTAATGGGCAAGTCAAAGGCCTTGACAAGTGGAAAGCTAGTTTCAATGGCAATGTTGGCCAGCTCATTTCTACTTGTTGCACTAATGGGGACCCCAACCTGGTAGTCTTAAATTTAACTTTGGATAAATTGAATATATTAGCTATAAATTTTGAATTGTTCTATAAGGAAGCGAAGATTTTGATGGATTCAAGGTACACAGGACACAATAATAAGATTTCAAAGTTGATTGCATTCCAGTGGCCGTCATAAAAGTCATATGCTGAGTGGGTAGAGAGATACAAATAGGTGTACCTGAAGCAAATGAGCAACTACTCCTACCTGCATTTATTTAGCTGAGCTCCTCAAGTCATTTGGGTCCCATGTGACAAATTTTTTTATCTTTCTTTGGGCTCAATGTAATAAATGTCTCAATGCCCATGAGCGGCGCCCTGTAATGTATTTTCACCAAACCAAAACATGTAATGAATGTTGGGCTCTAGGCTCTATGTTTATAAAGAGATGGTTGTTTCACTTTGTAAGTTGTTGGAAGATTGGGATTTTGAGGACTAAAAGTAATACAAAATTTTGACTCGTTGCTCTCTCCATTTGTCATGTGAGTTCTATTTTAATGTGCAAGTGTTTTTCATAACCCATTTATCAGTTTCAGATTAAGTTATATAAGTAATGCAGTGTGCATGTATTTCTATTAACTGTCTCCATTTGTTATCTGTATCTTTCTCTTGAATGAAGTAACTAAGGGTTTTCTAAATTTTGGGGTGTATATCTATTGCATTGCATGTTTGATTTCTTTCTTTTGTTTAAGGAATAGATTAAAATTCTCTAAGTCGAGCATGGGGAAATATGTGTGATAATAGGGATATAAATGTAAGCATGGTTAATAGAAATACTTAATCTTGGGAGTTTTCTGCAAGGTAGGAACTAAAATCCCTCTAAAACTTGTATATTTGCTTGGTTTATGGAAAGTCATTTACATATTTTAAGTTAGACTCCATGCCCTTGGACAGACACCGGTCAGAGACCTGGATTAAGTTTATGAATCAAACCCTAACCTAACAATCAATCACATAAAATTTCAATTCAACTCAAAGCCTTAACTTTAGGATTATAGGAGTAGGGTTTAGGTTTCAAATCCTCTTGTCCACAACTGAAGTTAGACCAAAAGCTTGCCACTTTGCATTTATCCCATAGTTTTGGTCTACATAAGAGAGGATCTAATTGCTTTGTGTCAATACCTAGTTATAGTCAAGATTCATCATATGGGTATTGATTAAGGGAATACCCCCTAGGTTTGACAGAGCCTAAAGTTCATAGGAGACATTAGAGTCTGTCTCCTATTTGTTGGCCACTGACCTTAGGATCCTATGGATAGAAGATGGTAACTTTTTAGGGAAACTCAGACAATCTGCTGGAAAATAGCCAACATCCCCATCTTTGAGCTTAATCCCATATTACCCTCCTAATCACTCATCCCATCATACCTCTTTCATCTCAACCATCCTAATCATCCTCATCATCCTTAATCCAACTCATTATTATTATTTTAATCCCATTCCTTCATCCATTTGATCAATTTCATCCAAATCAAAATCCAAATCAACCCAATCAAAAATCAAGACTTTAGTTAATCATCATCAACCTTTATCCAAACTTGCTTGAGATCATTAGTTTATCTTAAGTAAGTCATCCAATCAAATCAACCCAATCAACTCTATTGCTTAAGTGTCATTAGTCTACCTTAAGCATAGAGAATCATCAATTATACATCAAAACAAATCAAATCAAATCATCCTAAGGTCTTGAAATTTGATCCCCAATATCGCAATCATCCATTATCCTCCATCATTTCATATCCTTCTAACAAAATAGATCCTTATGTGGCAATGCAACATTTACAAAGAGTTAAATATGCCTATGATGATTTTGATCCTATCACTAAGGAAAAATGTGAAAACATCATTAAAGATATCCCCTTAGTATACCTCATCACACCTCATCATTGGAGAATCCCAAGCCCCTACCCCATCTTCATCATATCAACCTTCATCATATCAACCTTCATCCTATATATCCACCCCATCAACCTTATATCAACCTTCAACATCTTACATGTCACCCCAATCAACCTCATATCAACCTCCATCCAATATGCCATCATATCTACCCAACCAATCAATACCTCTAACTTACTCATCCCCAACCTTTGTTGTGCTAACTTTGATCAAGGGAACACCAATATAGCACACCTCATGACCAAAATTCAAAGATTACATCAACAACCATTTCCCCATGTGAATCCCTCATCTTCTAATCCATCAATTCCTCCAATCACTCCACCACAATATCCCTCCAACCTTATCAACCTTAATCCATCATCCTATGTATCTCCCAATCCATCAATTCCTATCACCCATCCACCACCTAATCCTACATCTAATCCACCATCAAACCTTCCAAATCTTAAGCCAAGAACACCCAACGAATCCTTGAGGGATTTTCTCTGAAGAAAAAGAGAAGCTAGGGAGTCCTCCAACACCACCATCTAATCCAATGCCTATCCTTGAGCCCATCCAAGAAACACCACTATCCAATCCCATTATCCATTCACCCAATCCTAATCTTAATCCCACAATATCAACCATCATTATCCATCCACTATATTATCTACTACATACCTCTCCTAATCCATCAACCCCTACACTCATGAAGGATGTCATCCATTGGCTATTATCAAGGAATCAAACACCCCCATGCAATCCAACACCCACCAAACCTCTTGAACAATATCCTAAGTCAAGAACCATCATGTAGTCATGTTCAAGAACCCATAATTCAAGCACCTATCACATCCATTCAAACACCCAACACATCTATCCAAATCACTTCCACTTCCATGCAAACACTTGAGCTATGTCTAGAAAAAAATCCAAAGCATGTTGAAGCATCAACCCCCTATCTTAATCAAGATCTTAGAATCCCATCTAATCCCATTCCTAATTCCCTCCCATCTTGATGCAAGAGCATTCTTTGTTCAAGAGCAATCTTGTATCAACCAAAAACATTTGCATTTCAGTTTGTTTGCATTTTAGTTTGTTTCTTTTCATTTTCTAGTTCAGTTCAGTTAGTTCAATCAGAAGCAGATTCTGTATTTTGGTCCGCATTTTGCCACAATTGCATTTCATATCTTTTGGAGATAGACTTAGCATCTAGATTCATTCATCTACATCATATCCAAAATTAAGAACATTTGGATTAAGTACCAGAAAGTTATCGCTATCAGAAGACCGACTGTTTTCTCATAATAGAGCATCCTGATAGTCTCAAACGATTAGCTAAAGGAGAAGACTTGAAGAGCATTTCTTGACTTACAGAGCTTAATGTCACATTATTCAATGTTCTATAGTTTGTGTCTGACCTTCCTTGAGATCCACACTTCATTCCATTCATTTGCGGAGGAGATCTTCATGTTTAGGTTCAACCTATCCATGTACACACATTATAGCTCTTCATTAGAGTTTATGATCTTCCTTGGCTGACACGGAGGAATCTTATGATTCGGAGATGATATATATTGATGTAATAGACCCTAGGAAAGTAGTGATTGACATAGTGATTCACATAGTGATAGTTTGATAGTTTGAATTTGTACGAAGGAGCTTCAAAGCTATATCTTGCATATAATCTGATATTCTATAATCAGGCTTATGAGCCCTAATTGTAAGCCTGCATGATGCCAGCTAGAATGTATTTGAATTCTATGATATACTAAAGGACTAAATCTGCATTTGCTTCATATCTTTGAGTTGTTTCTATTGTGTTTACTCTTGCTGCACGACCTGGACAATTCATTCTGTGAACCTCCTACCATGACTACACCAAGTGGTATTAGAGAGTAAGTTTGAATCTTTAGGAGCGAATTGAGCGAAGTTGGTGAAAGAATTCTATAAGATCTTGTTGTGGACATATCACTGATCCAAGGTAGGTTACTTGTGTCCCAACTGATCCCTGATTGTGAGGTAGTTGTCACCTTGTAGCCCAATCACTAAACTCGAGGCAGTTTGCACATGATCCTAGGAAGATGTTGCCAAGGAGAATCCCTACTATTGGAACCATGGCTGGTAGAATGGATAAGATGGTGGAAATGATGAAAATAATGAGAATTTGATTGGATCCTGTCAAGGAAGATAGACGAAGAGGATTGACACCAAGACCTAATGTTGAAAGTGAAGATGAGGAATTTCAATCTATGGATCAAATTGGTGAAACCCTAGGAGGTGATGAAGAAGAAGAATCAGTTCAAGTCAAGATGTTGCAAGCTATTTCAAAGATTGGAAAAAGACCTAGAGTTGATGTACCAAATTACACTGGCAATTTGAACCCTAAAGAGTTGATTGTCTAGATAAATGACATGGAAGAATACTTTGAATATGAAGAAGTTGAAGATCCAGAGAAGGTGAAATTTGCAAAAAAAAAGTTGAAAGGACATGCTTCTATATGGTGGAAAGAAGTTTAGTTGGATAAAAAAATAACAGAAAAAGAAAAGATTACAAAGTGGGATAGAATGGTGACAAAATTGAAGAATCAGTTTGTACCTACTGACTATGAGTTGGAACTGTTGAAGAGATTGCAAAACCTGAAACAAAAGGAGAAATCTGTGAAGGAGTATACTGGAGAATTTCATAAGATGATCATAAGGAAAGGGCATAGTGAAGAAAGCAAGGAGAAAGTGGCTAGATACATCAATGGACTGAGATTGAACATTCAAGAAGAACTAAACTTGGTAAGGATGACATCTTTGGAGGAATCATATCAGTTTTCCCTGAAAGTTGAAGAGAAGTTGAATAAGAGACATGATCAGAGATAGAGAGGCAGAGGAGGTAAATTTTAGAGAGGTAGAACATTTTCCAGAGGAGAGAGATCATATGTGAAGTAGAATAGACATGAGAACACATTCAAGAAGGATGACAGAGATAACAATGCATACTGGAGAGATGATAGAAATTTTTATCGCAGAGGAAACCCTAGCCTGTACCAGAATGAAGGATATAGAAGAGAAGGAAGAGAACCTAATAGGAGAACATTTAGAGGAACTTGTTTCAAGTGTGGAGGTGAAGGACATAGAGCATTTGAATGTAATCAAGGGAATACAAGCAAGAGGATAGAGAATAGTGGAAGAGCAGCCTATGTGGAAGAAGAACCTGTTGGATCACCTAGTTTGGTTGGTAAACCTGAGAAAGGAGAATCACTTGTGATGAGAAGAGCACTATTTCAAGCAGAGACAAATGAGAACCACCATAGAGGAAAAGTTTGTTTAGAACTAGATGCAAATTAGGAGGTAAATGTTGTAAAGTTGTAATTGATAGTGGTAGTTCTAATAACCTAGTTTCATAGGAGATGTTGACTAAGTTGAAGTTGGAAAGATTGAAACACCCTAAGCCCTATCAAATTGTATGGATTCAAGATGACCATAAGGTACTTGTGAGTGAACAATGCCTGGTGAAATTTCATATTGGATCATATCATGATGAAGTCTTATGTGATATTATGCCTATGGATGTTTGTCATATTTTGTTGGGTAGACCTTGGCAGTATGATAGAAAAGCTATACATGATGGAAGAAAGAATACATACACTATAACAAAAAATGGAAAGATAATTACTTTGATTCCTTTGGAAGATGATCCTAAGAGTGAAGTATGTGGGAATGCTAGAATCTTTTTGGTAGATGGAAGAAAATTTCTGGATGGTTTGAAACATGAGAATATGTGTTATGCTTTGATTCCTAACAAGCCTGAAACATTCAAGAAGGAGATTGAAGAATCACAACTGGAGGAGATAATTGAGTTGTTGACAGAATATAAAGACATCATATCAGACAATGTACCTGAAGGATTGCCACCAATCAGAAGTATTAGCCATCACATGGATCTTATACCGAGAGCTAGTTTGCCTAAGAAAGAAGCACATAGAATGACACTGGCAGAGAATGAAGAATTGAATAGACAGATACAAGAATTGTTGAGGAAGGGTTTAATTAGAGAAAGTTTGAGTCCTTGTGCTATACCTGCAGTGCTAGCACCTAAGAAGGATGTAGAATGGAGAATGTGTACAGACTCTAGAGCAATCAACAAGATCAAAGTTAAGTATAGATTTCCTTTACCTAGGATGGATGATATCATGGATTGTTTGAGTGGAGGAAAATATTTCACAAAAGTAGATTTGAAGAGTGGATACCATCAAATCAGAATCAGAGAGGGAGATGAATGGAAGACTACTTTTAAGACAAATGAAGGATTATATGAGTGGTTAGTGATGCCTTTTGGATTGACAAATGCACCTAGTACTTTCATGAGATTGATGAATGAAGTTTTGAAGAAATTATTGGGTAAGTTTTTTATTGTATACTTGGATGACATTCTGATTTTGAGTCAGACAAAAGAAAAACATTTACAACATCTGAGACAAGTATTCCAGAGATTGAGGGAACAAAAACTGCTGATAAACATCAAGAAGTGTAGTTTCATGAAGGAAGATTTGGTATATTTGGGTTTTTTTATTTCTGTGGAAGGATTGAAGATGGACCTTGAGAAAGTAAGAGAAATTGTTGAATGGCCTTCACCAGAGAGCATTGGAGAAGTCAGATCATTTCATGGATTAGCTAGTTTCTACCAGAAGTTCATAAAAAATTTAAGTTCAGTATGTAACCCTATGACAGAGACAATAAGAGGTGACAAAAAAGATTTCAAGTTGACATTAGGAGCAGATAAAAGTTTTGAGTTGTTGAATCAGAAAGTGAGAGCAACCTATTTTGGCATTATTGGATTTCAATAAAGTATTTCAAGTAGATTGTGATGCAAAAGGAAATGCAGTTGGAGTGGTATTAAGTCAAGAAAGTAGACCAGTAGCATATTTCAGTGAGAAGTTGAATGATGTAAGAAGAAGATATTCAATTTATGACCAATAATTCTATACCATAATTCAAGCCTTGAAGAAGTAGAGACATTACTTGTTGCCCAAGGAGTTTGTGTTGTATACAGATCATCAAGCTTTGCAATATTTGAATAGTCAAGGTAAGTTGAATCAGAGACATATGAGATGGGTAGAGTTCATGCAAAGTTATAAGTTTGTGTTGAAGCATAGGAGTGGAAAATCAAACAAAGTTGTAGATGCATTGAGTAGGAGAAGGAACTTGTTGACAAAGATGAGAGTTGAAGTGTTAGGTTTTGATCAGTTGAAGAACATGTATGAGGGAGACATTGATTTTGCAAAACCTTGGAAAGCATGCAAGGAACCTATTGTGACAGATAGGAGTAAGTGGTTGGATTATTTCACTTAGGAGGATATGTTGTTCAGAGGAAATCATCTATGCATACCTAGAAGTTCTATGAGAGATAATTTGATCAAAGAGAAACATAGTGGTGGATTGGCAGGACATTTTGGCATTGATAAGATAGTGGCTTTGGTGAGTGAAAACTACTTTTAGCCTTAGATACATAAGGATGTTAGGAAATTTGTATGAATTTGTAGAGTTTGTCAAGTTGTAAAAGGGAGTAGTCAGAATACTAGATTTTATAAACCTTTGACAATACCGGAGAGACCTTGGGAAGACATAAGTATGGATTTTATAATGGGATTGCCTAAGACAGAGAGGATATGATTCGATATTTGTAGTGGTAGATAGATTTTCAAAGATGGCACATTTCATACCTTGTAAGAAGACAACTGATGCAGTGCATGTAGCTGACCTATTTTTCAAAGAGATTGTGAGATTGCATGGATTACCTAAGAGCATAATTTCAGACAAAGATACTAGATTTATTGGATACTTTTGGAAGATGCTTTGGAAGAAGATGAAGACAAATTTGAAATTCAGTTCATCTTTACATCCACAGATTGATGGACAGACAGAGGTAGTGAATAGGAGTTTGGGAAACTTGTTGAGATGTTTGGTTGGAGAGAAGATAGGAAGTTGGGATTTGTTTATTTCACAAGCAGAGTTTGCATACAATAATTCAGTGAATTAGAGTATTGGGAGGACACCTTTTGAGATTGTTACCGGAATAAACCCTAGAGGAGTAGCAAAATTGTGAGATATTAGTTTGGAAGACAAGAGAAGTGCAGAAGTAGAAGAATTTGCAGGACACATGGAGACAATACATAATCAACTAAAGAAGCATTTGGAGGACATGAACAAGTATAAAGAGCTAGTAGATGAGAAGAGAAGGCGCATAGAATTTGTAGTGGGAGATGAAGTGATGGTGTACTTGAGAAAAGAAATATTTTCGGTTGGGACATATAACAAGTTGAAGATGAAGAAGTTTGGACCTTGTAGGATACTTAGAAAGTTTGATTCAGGAAATGCATATGAAGTGGAGCTAATGGAGACATTGGGTATATCACCTATATTCAACATTGCAGACCTATATCAGTATCATGAAGCAGAGTTCAATAATGACATTGAGGAAGACTTGAAGAAGCAATTACCAAAACAAGCACTGGAGTAGAGTGAAGACATTTTAGACAGTTGAGTTGGATGCAGCACCAGAGGAAGACAATACAAAGAATATCTTGTGAAGTGGAAATGTAGACCAGAAGAAGATTCATCATGGATTTCTCAAGCTAAGGTAGATCATCTTGGTTTCCCTCTAGCCCTAGCAAAGTGAGGGACTCATTTTTCAATAACCCCAGATGTCTGATGCAGAAGCATCCCTGGTTCAAGAGCAATCTTGCATCAACCAAAAATATTTGCATTTCAGTTTGTTTCTTTTCATTTTCTAGTTTAGTTCAGTCAGAAGCAATTTTTGTATTTTGGTCTGCATTCTGCCATAGTTGCATTTCATATCTTATGGAGATAGACTTAGCATATAGATTCATTCATCTACATCATATCTAGAATTCATAGCATTTGGATTAAGTACCAGAAAGTTATCTCTATCAGAAGACCAACTATTTTCTCAAACATAGCATCCTGACAGTCTCAGACAATTAGCTAAACGGGAAGACTTGCAAAGCATTTCTTGACTTATGGAGCTTAACGTCACATCATTCAATGTTCTATGGTTTGTGGCCAACCTTCCCTAAGATCCACACTTCATTCCATTCATTTGCAGAGGAGCTCTTCATGTTTAGGTCCAACCTATCTGTGTACACACATTACAACTCTTCATTGGAGTTTGTGATCCTCCTTGGCTGACGCGGAGGAATCTTATGATCTAGAGATAATATATATTGATGTAATAGACCCTAGGAAAGTAGTGATTGACATAGTGATTCACATAGTGATAGTTTGATAGTTTGAATTTGTGTGAAGGAGCTTCAAAGCTATATCTTGCGCATAATCTGATATTCTATAATCAGGCCTATGAGCCCTAATTGTAAGCCCACATGATGCCGGCGAGATCATATTTGAATTCTATGATATACTGAAGGACTAAATCTACATTTTCTTCATATCTTTGAGTTGTTTCTGTTGTGTTCACTCTTGCTACACGTCTTGGACAGTTCATTCTATGAACCCTCCTACCATGACTGCACCACATCTAATGATCACCCTATCCACATCAACCCTATCACTTCTACCACAACAACCCCCATTGATCCTCCCACACCATCTACCAATCCCACTCCAAATCTATCCCCTTATCCACTTGGAAAAAAGACCTTCATTTGTGGTGGCTCCCTTGTAGGAGGTGAACAACTTCCATCCACCACCTATCTTTCTCCAACAAATTTTATAATGGACTCATGTCTTGTTTCCAAAGTACCAAACATCCCATTGCATGTTGCATGCTCCAACATATGAACTATTAAGGCAAAGGCTTAGGCCTTCATGAACAAGGTATCTTGGAGCCCATCCACACCATATTACATCCATCCTCACATGGCCTTGGCTATACACCCCAAGGAAAAACAATCTAAACTTGTGGGTAACATCCACTCATCCTCCAAAATCCATTCATCCAATTCTAAATCTGGTGCATCTCATCGCACCTCCAAATCATATGTTGCCATTCCCCCTCCATCGTCATATCATTTACAAAAGCATGTGACCATCCATCTTTGTCCATCAAATTTACCTCCACTTTTACCAACTCCTAACATCCCCATCCTCAAATTGCCTTATCCTCCCATCCTCCCCACTCCTAATATCCCTATCTTCAAATTCCCTCATCCAGTTATCCATAAATCCACTTTTAACCCCTCCACCCATAAATCCCCTAAAATCCCAAATCAAGACCAACAAAAGTACACATCATTCAAACATGAAGCTTCCAACAAATACATGGGATTCAAAAGTAATAATTTTAATGCCTCAACTCATAAAGCACAAAAGCCTAAAGATGCTATCCCTCCCAAGCAAAATCAAAAATCCAAAAGGCTACCAAAGCCCACACCATCAAAAGAAAAAGCAAAAGCAAAAATGGTGTGGGTCCTTAAGCATAAAGCAAATAGTCCAAATGAGACATCCATCTCCAACTCTCAAAAACTCTAAACATTCCACTACCTAATCCCACAAATCCTAAGTCTATTTGGGTTCCTAAAATCCCAAATCAACCATCCAAAAATCCCCTATCACAATCACCATTACTCCCAACTCCCCATCCAAAATATAAGCTTCAAAATCCAAAACGGTGTGTGCAACTACTGGTCTTGTTTCCCCTCCAATACATGACATTCCCACATACCTATATCTCCATTTTTCATCCACTATCCTACATATCTCCCCCATTACATGCCTATGGTCCATGCTTTTGCATAAACCTTGCATAATCCACATCATAATCCACATAATCCACATCATAACCACTATCCATCCATTACATCTTCTCCTATCTACCAACATCCATGCAATCATCATCCATAATGCTATCCAACATGGGACCATCTTCCCCTTGATATGGAAATAGACGCTAGAGTCCCCATTCCATCAAAAAAGAAAAAAAAATAGTAAAGAGAAAAAATCCGTCCAATGGTGAAAACCACTCCTCGTCGTGCCTTGGACATGTACCATGATGAAAACCCCTTGTGGGCATCATGCATAATCCCTTCTCTCCATCCATTTTGAATCCCTACACTTGGGGGCAAAATCATACCCTTCATCCACATCCATAATATCCTTTGCATATCTTATCCACTATCTTTATCCTATCATATTCCAATCCACCATCTTCGTTCATCCTATCCATTATATCTTCCTCATACCATCTCCCTCCTTAGATCTTGATAAAGACAAGGGGCAAAATATCAAAACATGCTTTGGACACCTCTCAGTATGCATCCCTTTCCAAGCATATCCTCCATACATCCATCTATCTACTACAAAGTCCATCCATCCAAACATAAGTCCATCATGCATGGGGCATATGATTCCTTGCAACCTAGCCCTTGGAAAAAATCCTTATCCCCATTTTCCATCTATATATGATGTAATATAGGGGGTCAATCCTTCTTACCAACTCAATTGAAGCAAAATCAAATCACTCTTGCCCTTATAAGCCTTTTTCATTAACTCTTTAATCTTTTAGCCTACTTGTCTAGTAGGTCTCCAAACAAGCAAAACATGGCCAAAATCCACAATCCCTTCTCAAACCCACAAACAAATTTGTATTTTAGACACCCATTTAGGAGCTTTCAAGCATATGTCAAAACCTATTGGTATGTGGCGACTAATCATGCAAGTACTGTACACAAGTTATGTATCCTCTTTTTGCACGATCAGAGTCGGTTGTTAGGTTTTGTTAACTGACAAAAGCAAAATGACATTAAAAAAAAAACCTAATTCTAGAAGCTTCTGAAAAGCTTGTTATAAGTGGCTGGGATGTATGGTGTTGGTAATCATTTATGTTTGGGGTTTTGAGTCAGGTCCCCTCTCAAAAATCCAAAAATCCTGACACCTTTGGCCTCTGCAGTTGTTAAAAATGCCAAAAATTAGTTAAGGTGCAAGTCAAAATATGTTGTGGCAGGTCATAAATTGCTATCGGCCCCTGAAAAGTGATAAAAAAATGAGTCAGATGCTTAAGTAAGATATGCATCTGGCCACAATTATCTATGTTTAAATGTTTCTATGAGTGGCTGAGAGGGTCAAATTGTGCCAGTACCGTGGGACCACTAAGTGTTAAGCCCCAGTTTAGAACCACCCGTTGCTTATGCTTCCCACGGAGCGTGCCACGTGTCCTTTGTGGTTGCTGTGGAAGCTGACACATGTCAGACTTTGCGTTGTTTCTATTTGTTTCTAAGTTTGGCGAAGGTGAGGTGGGTCCTGATGATGAGTCCCTGCTGCACAGAAGGCGCCAGGTGGCGACTTCTGTTTATGTTTCGAGAGCCCCTTTTTATAAAGTTTCAATGATTGCGCAGAATGCACCAAGTCTCATTCAGTAGGGGTGTTCTCTATATGTTACAATAGGTGCGCAGAATGCACCATCTGACCCTTATGGTTGCTGCGGAGCGTGACATGTGTCAACTTTCACAGGACTGTTCTTTTTGTTGCAATGGTCAGCAAAGTTGGAGGTGGGACCCTGCATTAAAATATCAAGTGGGGCAGAGGGCGCCAAGTGTTGGCCTCCGCTGGAGTGTTTCGAAGGAGGGTTTTTGAGTTTCAAGAGACCGCAGAAGGCGCCATATGGCAGCTTCCATGGGAGTTTCAAGGGCCTCTTATGTTTCAAAGGTTTTCGCAGGCTGTTTCATTAAGTCCCTTCTATGTCCCTTGGCAGTGAAGTGGAACCCGCCACGTGTTGGCTTCTACCTGAGTTTCATGGAGAGTCCCTAGCATTCCAAGGATGCCACAGAGCTTGCCATGTGGCGGCTTCCACACATGTTTCTGGCAGAAGGCTCTCGGCAGGGAAGATAAAGGAAAAAGGAGTCAACAGTTGAAACTTCAAGTGTCTACATGGTATGTGTTTATTGGCACCGACTTTGCAGCGTGATTTAAGCCATGAATCTTAGCGGGAAGAAAGGTTTTAACAGCTACATTTAAACAAATAGTTTCTTCTATGTCCCTACATTTGTATTTGGCAGGAAGAGAGCCTATGTGACACGCAACTGCTGTGTCCTGAGGCTGAAAATTGATTTGCCATCTATGACAAAGTTGTACAAAGGCATGGACATATGAGATTTGCCAGCTACCTGATTTAGGAAACTAATCTTCATGCGGCGGCGGGGATCCTGATTCTACTGGCACTGTCTCCTATCTCTGTGCGGCAGCATTAAATGTTCTCGGTGCCCCTGCTAGTGCACTGCATCTAGTCATATCTTTAGGGTTGCCCTGCAATTAATGAAGGCTACATCTTCTTGCTATTTAAGTAGACTGTGTGACCCATTTAGAGGTTGTTGAAGGCCTAGGTAATTTTTTTGGTGTAAATAATGAAAGATAGGACATGACCCTTGTTGTTCTATCCCATTTTGGAGTTTATGAGTTGCAACATGAATGTATTTTGCACAATAATTTTAGTTTCAGTGTTGATTTTATATGAAAAATGCTCTTATGCATGTGTTTAGTTGTTTGTCTCCATTTGCTGCATGCCTCTCCTTCTTTTGAATCTGGTTACTAAGGGTTTCTCATATTCTAGGGTGTAGTTTTCTGTATCACATGCTTGATTTCTAACTTCTATTCAAGGAGTGGATTAAATTGTTTTAGGTTGAGCATGGAGAAGGTTGTATGTCAGCAGGGATAATAAGCAGAGGTAGCTAAATACCCATCCTTGGGTGATGTTTGTAAGGCAAGCATCAAATCCAAACCCATGAAACTTGAATAACTAGTTGCAAACCATCTGTTGTATATGTCTAGTTGACTCTATTGCCCATTGGATAGGCACCGGCCTGCTCCTGGGTCAGTAGTTATGAGCCAAAACCCCTTGTCTTGCATCCAGGATATTATATCCACCCTTTTCATAACTTCCAACCTATTAGTGTAGGAGTAGACTAGGAACCCCCTGCATACTCTCGTACCCAACCAGACACATATGTCCAAGAATGTTGCCAACATTGTGATCTATCATGCAGATCTTGGTCCATACATGAGAGTATTCTACCTGTTGCTGTCAAGCTAAATCTTTCTGTTATTGAGCTAGTCAATGTTACATCTTTTGTCATAGGGATACCCCCCTTGGTGTGGCAGAACTAGAAGTGAAGGGGAGGTAGCTCATGCAGCCTCCTGTATTTAAGCTGGCTGAATCTACCCGTGCATTAGAACTGGCAAACCCTAATGCTGATTCCAAAGAAATAACCAACAAAAATGGTGACTCTGCTAGGGAGACAATGTCATATCTATGAAGCTTGAGTCTAAGAAATTGAAGAATTAGGCCTGGAAGTGCCTTGTTGCAGCAAATGTAAAGTTTTATGTGTGGCTCTGCTATTGGGAGACCCAGAAAGGAACAAATATACTTCAGCTTCAGCTAGTTTGAAGCTCATTCCTCTGCTAAGGAGGTGGTGACTCTGTTGAATGAACCTATCAGTAGCTGCAACATATCCAGGTATTTGTACAAGTTTTTGAAAGATTCCTTATTTGGTGAAACAACACTGGTTAAAAGGGAAACATTGGTGAAAGCAGAGCTTGCATGCTTTTGTTAGAACGTACTCTATATTTCAAAAGAGCATGCAATATTGTTAAAAGACTCATTTAGAGGACTCTAGGCAAGTTGAAATAGCAGTTTGTATTTTAAGGGCCTAAAGTCATTGTTTATAGAAAATCTGAGTAGAGAAGAAGGTTGCAAAAACATAAAAAGATGTATTGTCAACCCATGCACCCTTGTGAGGTGTCAAATGCAATAATGTATAGTGGTCAGTGCCAACCATGTAATAAAAGAAGTTTCAACATAGACAGACATAAGCCCATAAATTTTAGTGGCATTTGTGGCTATCCAAATGCTTTTCCATCTAAATTAGAAAGTATTTGCCCAAATTCAATGGTATAAAGGATGAATCAGCTGAGAGACACTTGCAACAGTTTAGAAATGTGATAGATGATTTTGAGATTGATCATGAAGATGTAGTTATGAGATTATTTGTTTAATCTCTAGATGAAGATGCAAGGGATTGGTTCTCCTACCTTCCAACTTACTCTGTCAGCTCTTGGCAAGAATTTAGATCTGCATTTCTAGAGCAATATGGTGAAAGAATTTCTGAATATGCAATCATTAGTGACTTTAAATACATCCATATTGAAGAAGATGAGTTGATCCCAACCTTTAACCTCATATTTATGAAGGCATTGAATAGAATACCAGAATGTATGAGACCTAATGATGCATTGTGCCTAGTTGTCTATTTGGGAGCATTTGATAAGAAAATGAGTTATAGATTGAGAGATAAGGAGCCCACCACATTACATCAAGCACATCAGTTTGCAATAGACATTGAAAACAATTCGAGGTATGAAATACAAAAGGGTTATTTTTCTAAAAAATTTTGTTGTCCTGTAGCCCCCAATGTTAATGAAAGATTTAATTCAGATGTTGACAATGAATGTCAAAGCACTCACACCCCTGCTGTCTCAGTTTTTGCATCATCCCAAGTTGATGATGTCTCTGCTATGGAGGAGGATGTCCTGATTTATCCAACAAATGAAGTTGAAAGTAATGATTTTTCAAGTGATATTTACATGCCAGTCCTCATCAAAGAGCCTTCAGGGTTAAATGATCCAGTTGTGCAAAGTTGTGATCATGTGGATCAATAGTCAATATCAGTTTCATCAAGAAGTGTTAGAGGGTTGGAAAGTGATATAGATGGTTCAACTTTAGAGTGCATTGAAATAGAAAAAATCTTGTATGTGGGGCAATCAGATGATAAAAATGACATCCATGACCAGTGCATGGATCAGGTTTGTTCTTCTTATGACTCTAGATCTGATAATAATGAAGAACAATTGGACTGTCATGAAGAAGAAGCAAAGAACTTTGCAGTGAATGAACCATCTATATCACTTTATGATGAGCTTACTGATGCATATGATATTGTGAGTCATGACCTTCAATGGTGTAGGATTAACCCTCTATTTGATGATGATGATATTGATTTACAAACTGTGGAGTGTAAATGTTCATTATCAGTTGGTTCTGACATATGCAATTATGGATGTGCAGATCAGGTTTCGTTACCATTATCCATAAATGATATAGATGATGATGAGGGTCTCATTTATTTTGAATGTCTTCAGTTTTTGGATCAGCTGGATGAATGCCTGATGGTGTGCAGTAGCCAGGTAAATGATGAAGACTGCCAAGAGCAATATGATGTACTGTCTAAGGAATATAACATACATATGTTACTTAATGTTGAAGAATATTATAATGTGTATGGTTATGTCTAATTTTGAAATCCAAAGTGACAGAGGCAATACTACAAGTGGCAAGTTGTCAAAAATGGTGGAATATCTAATTGAGCAGATGACCTTGTGGGCAGATTATGCCAATCTTTTCAGTTGGGATTGGGATCTTTTAGTTTGGAATCAGGTATTTGACAAGAAAAAGTTTTGGTTCTTCCTTTTTGGCTACCTTGGGCCGCCAAAATAATTTTTGAAATCAAATGTGTTTTGTGATGCAAGTCAGTGTAACTTCATGAATCTGTGCCCAATAGATAAGGGACTGGTCTGCATCCCAGAGATCTGAGGTTCTCGCCATGCCTGTAAGAGGCATGCATCCCCAATCAGAGCCTATGTTGGTAATCATTTATGTTTGGGGTTTTGAGTCAGGTCCCCTCCCAAAAATCCTGACACCTTTGGCCTCTGCAGTTGTTAAAAATGCCAAAAATTTGTTAAGGTGCAAGTCAAAATATGTTGTGGCAGGTCAGAAATCGCTATCGGCCCCTAAAAAGTGATAAAGAAATGAGTTAGATGCATGAGTAAGATACGCATCCGGCCACAATTATCTGTGTTTAAATGTTTCTGTGAGTGGCTGAGAGGGTCAAATTGTGCCAGTACCGCAGGACCACCAAGTGTTAAGCCCCAGTTTAGAACCATGCCGTTGCTTATGCTTCCCGTGGAGCATGCCATGTGTCCTTTGTGGTTGCTACGGAAGCCGACACGTGTCAGACTCCGCGTTGTTTCTAAGTTTGGTGAAGGTGAGGTGGGTCCTGATGATGAGTCCCTGCTGCACGGAAGGCGCCAGGTGGCGACTTCTATTTATGTTTTGAGAGCCCCTTTTTATAAAGTTTCAATGATCACGTGAAAGGTGCCAAGTGTCATTCAGTGGGAGCATTCTCTATATGTTGCAATAGGCGCATGGAATGCGCCATCTGACCCTTATGGTTGTTGTGGAGCGTGACATGTGTCAACTTCTACAGGACTGTTCTTTTTGTTGCAATGGTCAGCAAAGCTGGAGGTGGGGCCCTGCATTAAAATATCAAGTGGGGCGGAGGGTGCCAAGTGTCAGCCTCTGCTGGAGTGTTTCGAAGGAGGGTCTTTGAGTTTTAAGAGACCACGGAAGGTGCCATATGGTGGCTTTCGCAGGAGTTTCAAGGGCCTCTTGGGTTTCAAAGGTTTTCGCAGGTTGTTTCATTAAGTCCCTTCTATGTCCCTCGGTAGTGAAGCAGAACCCGCCATGTGTTGGCTTCCACTTGAGTTTCATGGAGAGTCCCTAGTGTTCCAAGGATGCCGCGGAGCTTACCATGTGGCAGCTTCCGTGCATGTTTTTGGCAGAAGGCTCTCGGCGGGGAAGATAAAGGAAAAAGGAGTCAACAGTTGAAACTTCAAGTGTCTATGTGGCACGTGTTTATTGACACCGACTTTGCAGCATGATTTAATCCATGAATCTCGGCAGGAAGAAAGGTTTTAACAGCTACATTTAAATGAATAGTTTCTTTTGTCCTTGCATTTGTATTTGGCTGGAAGAGAGCCTGTGTGACATGCAACTGCTGTGTCCCGAGACTGAAAA
This sequence comes from Cunninghamia lanceolata, assembly GCA_027924645.1. Classification (NCBI taxonomy): domain Eukaryota; kingdom Viridiplantae; phylum Streptophyta; class Pinopsida; order Cupressales; family Cupressaceae; genus Cunninghamia; species Cunninghamia lanceolata. The sequence goes on from BSBN01001399.1 coordinate 299,246, forward strand.
TTGATTTGCCATTTATGGCAAGTTGCACAGAGGTATGGACATATGAGATTTGCCAACTGCCCGATTTAGGAAACAAATCTTCACTTGGTGGTGGGGATCTTGATTTTGCTGGCACTATCTCCTATCTCTACGCGGTAGCATTAAATGTTCTCGGCGCCCCTGGTAGTGCACTGCATCTGGTCATATCTTTGGGGTTGCCCTGCAATTAATGAAGGGTGCATCTTCTTGCTATTTAAGTAGACTGTGTGACCCATTTATAGGTTGTTGAAGGCCTGGACAATTTTTTTGGTGTAAATAATGAAAGACAGGGCATGACCCTAGTTGTTCTATCCCATTTTGGAGTTTATGAGTTGTAACATGAATGTATTTTGCACAATATTTTTAGTTTTAGTGTTGATTTTATATGAAAAATGCTCTTATGCATGTGTTTAGTTGTTTGTCTCCATTTGCTGCATGCCTCTCCTTCTTTTGAATCTGGTTGCTAAGGGTTTCTCAGATTCTAGGGTGCAGTTTTCTGTATCACATGCTTGATTTCTAACTTCCATTCAAGGAGTTGATTAAATTGTTTTAGGTTGAGCATGGCGAAGGTTGTATGTCAGCAGGGATAATAAGCAAAGGCAGCTAAATACCCATCCTTGGGTGATGATTGTAAGGCAAGCATCAAAACCAACCCCATGAAACTTGAATGACTAGTTGCAAGCGATTAAGCTCCTTTTAGAGGAACTTGGCTCTGATACCAATTGTTAGATCTAGGGTACACAACTGAGAGGGGGGTGAATCAGTTGTACAAAAACTTGCTTCTACTTCAAACACTTGATTCTTTTTTGTTAGTTAATAGCATATCAATTAACCATTCATGAAAGTGTAAAGCATAAACATCAGAGCAGATAAACATCAACACATTAGACACCAAGATTTTGATGTGGAAAACCCAGTTAAGGGAAAAACCACAGGGTGATTAACCCAAGGATTATTCTCTGTTAGAAGAATAAGAAAAATGGATGGCACATGCCAATTAGGGCTCACTGCCCGAGCACACTGCTCACAAGGAGGCACACTACCTACAAGAGACAAACTATCTACAAGATAACAAGTATTACAAAATTGAACTGGAGATTGACATCTTTACCATGTCTAGATCAATTCCATTTAAGCCCGAGACACACCTGCTCTGCCTTTCGCTCTTTTGCTATGTCACACTCATCCACTCCATGACACACTATGAAATGAACTCACAAACCTTTATTTATACAAGGCATCGACTTAGGAATGATCATCTAAGTCAGCAATCATTCACAAGAACATTCGCAAGATGAATAACTCATCCGATCGGCCAGCCTGAATAAGAACATCTTCATCCAAAAGTATATCTCCAATTCCAGGCTCTAACACTAATGTGGACCAACAACACAACCTCAACATGATCCAAGAACCTTCACAGGCCTGCCTGAACGACCAGGTACATCCGCACTTCCTCTACTTACTAGAATCTCTTCTCTTCTTCATTCAGAACTTCAAGAACATAGTCTATCGCCACTGTCATACTGAAAAAGGTGCTTTCAGACCTCCAAACCATGAACAAATCAAGATGACACATCACAAGGACATCCCAAACATTCCTTCCAATCCGTAGAATAGGACAATGTACTTCTGGATCTCACTAGACCTTTTTGTAACACTCTGTCACTCCGGAGCATCTCCTAGAACTGGTTCTACTTGATCGATCACAACTTCTTCATTTCTTCATGTGGACATCTGAAATCTTAACTGGATCATCTCAAAACTCATATCTACAAACCATTTAATCTGTATCCTCTGATCTTCATATTTTCTTGGCCTTTTACCTTAATGTCATCACTGTTCTTCATTGTTCTAGATTGAGACTAATTTTCTCAATATCCTCAGCACACAGTTCATCCAATCCTTCTTATCAATGCAATATGAGTATGTTGACATCAATGACAGCACTAGTTAACCTCATACTTGCAACAAAGTGAACTGATGAAAGCTTTGGCCAAATTGTATGAAAAACCCTCAGCCTCTAATAAGGTATTTCTCATGAAGCGTTTGTTCAATCTAAAAATGATTGAAGGTGGATCTATGTCAGATCATTTAAATGAGTTTAATATGATTACCAGTCAGTTAACTTCTGTAAAAGTGAAATTTATTGAAGAGGTAAGGGCTCTCTTAGTTTTATGTTCTTTGGCAGAAAGATGAAATAGCTTGGTAATGGCTCTAAGTAACTCTGTCTCTGGTTCAAATACTTTGAAATTTGATGATGTTGTTGGTGTTATCCTTAGCGAGGAAATGCGGGAAAAGCACAGGTGAGACTTCAACATCTGGTAATGCTTTAAATGTAGAGAATAGGGGAAGAACAAAGGAAAGAGGAAAAAGCCCTACAAATCATGGTAAGTCATAAGGAAAATCGAGGAAAGGCAGATCTAAATCCAGAGGAAGAATAGATTGTTGGCACTATGGAAAGCCAGGACACTTGAAGAAGGATTGCTAGCCTCGAAAGGGAAAACAAGGAGATGGACAACATGATGACAGTAAGGAAGCTAATGTTGCAAGTAATAAATTATAGGACGCTTTAATTCTATGTTTAGATAATGCTAATGAATCCTGGGTAATAGATTCAGGGGCTTCATTTCATGCCACACCCCATAGGAAGTATTTTGTAGATTATGTTCAAGGTGATGATGAAACCTGTCAGATTGTTGTAAAAGGAAAAATAAAAATCAAGTTACAAAATGGAAATGAATGGTTGCCACAGGAGGTAAGACATGTTCCAAATTTGAGAAGGAATTTAATCTCTGCAGGACAACTGGGTAGTGAAGGCTATATATTTACCTTTTTAGAAAAAAATCTGGAAGGTCACTAAAGGTGCATTAGTAGTAGCTAAAGGTGAAAAGGTAGGCACATTGTATTTGTGTACTGGTAATACTTATTCTACCTTAGCTGCTATAGAAATAGTTGCTACTGAGACAGTTATAACACTTGCTGTAGGGACAGAAACAAAATTGTGGCACCATAGACTTGGGCACATGAGTGAGAAAGGGATGAAGATTCTTCACTCTAGAAAGTTATTACTAGGTCTGAAGAAGATTAACTTGGAGTTCTACGAAAATTGTGTTTATGGAAAATAGAAAAGAGCCTGATTTCTCAAAGTTGGGAAGAGAAGAAGAGTGAGAAATTAGAGCTTGTGTATTCAGATGTATGGGGACTAGCTCAGGTATCTTCTCTTGGAGGCTCTTGCTATTATGTTACTTTTATTGATGATGCAACTAGGAAAACATGGGTGTGTTTCTTAAAACAAAAATTAGAAGTATTTGAAACTTTTATAAAGTGAAAAGATTTGGTTGAGAATGAGACAAGAAAAAAGTTGAAGTGTCTCAGATCTGATAAGGGAAGCGAGTATTGCAGTAGAGAATTTGAGAATTACTGTTCATATAATAGAATCCACAAGCAGATAATAGTTCCTGGAACCCCACAAGAAAATAGTGTGTCTGAGAGGATGAATAAGACCATTATGGAGTGTGCAAGGAGCATGAGATTGCATGTTGGACTACCCTTACACTTTTGGGCAGATGTTGTACATACTTCTGTTTATTTAATAAACAAGGGACCTTCAAATCCTTTGGATGGTGGCATTCTAGAGGAGGCATGGATGGGCAAAAAGGTAAACTATTCATTTATGAAAACCTTTGGTTGTGAAGCTTTTGTCTATGTTGATATTGAAAATAGAACCAAGCTTGAGGCTAAGCCTAAAAAATGTACCTTCATTGGATATGAAGTAGATGAATTTGGTTATCAGTTATGGGATTATGAAAATCATAAAATCATTAGGAGTAGAGATGTTATATTCAATGTTAAGGTCATGTATAAGGATCAACTGTAGGAAAAGAAGCATGAACATGCCAAAAAGGAATATGTGGTGCTGGGTGAGATTCTAGAAAATAAAATGCCAGTGGTACCTGATGCTCAGCAACAACAAGTTATCCCACAAACTCCTGCAAGTGTTAGACGTTCTATAAGGATAACTAGACCTCCTAAAAGATTTTCTCCATCATTATATTCTATATTATTAACTGATTCTAGTGAACCTGAAGGTTATAAAGAAGCAGTGCAGGTAGATACCAAAAAGCAGTGGGAGCTAGGCATGAAAGAGGAAATGGATTCCTTGCTGCAGAATCAGACTTGGGACTTAGTTCAATTGCCTGTAGGTAAAAGAGCATTGCCAAATAAATGGGTTTACAAGCTGAAGGAATAAGATGGAGGCAAGAAAAGATGTAAGGCCAGACTCGTGGTAAAAGGTTTTGCACAGAAAAAAGGTATAGATTTTGAGAAATATTTTCTCCAGTTGTAAAGATGACTTCTATTAGAACAATTCTAAGTCTTGTGGCTACGGAAGACTTGCATCTTGAACAACTAGATGTGAAAACAACTTTTCTGCATGGGGATCTGGAAGAGGAAATATACATGCAGCAACCATAGGGGTATGAGGTCAAGGGTAAGGAGGATTTTGTGTGCAGGTTAAAGAAGAGTTTATATGGCCTGAAGCAAGCACCTCGGCAATGATATTTGAAATTTGATAGTTTTATGGCTGAACAAGGTTACAAAAGATGTCATTCTAATTATTGTATTTATTTCAAGAAATTAGGTAATGGTAGCTATATTATCCTATTGCTTTATGTTGATGACATGCTTGTTGCCAAGTCTAACATGCAGCATATTAATGAACTTAAGCAGAAATTAGAAAATTCATTTTCTATGAAGGATTTGGGTGCAGTAAAACAAATCCTTGTTATGAGGATCACATGGGACAGGACAAACAGAAAATTATTTTTGTCCCAAAGTGAGTATGTAGAGAAGGTGTTGAAAAGGTTTAACATGCAGAATGCAAAAGTAGTTAGTACACCTTTGCCTAGTCATTTTAAGTTGACTAAGGAGATGTGTCCAAAGACACAAGAGGAGGAAGACAAAATGTCTAAGATACCATATGCATCAGTAATTGGCAGCTTGATGTATGTAATGGTATGCACAAGGCCAGATATTGCACATGTAGTGGGAGTTGTGAGCAGGTATATGAGCAATTTGGGAATGGAACATTGGAATGTTGTAAAATGGGTTCTCTGATATTTGAGAGGTACTACTTCAAAGAAACTATGTTTTGGAGGAATAAATTTTGCTCTAAAAGGATATGTTCACTCTGATCTGGCTAGTGATATTGATAACAGGAGGAGTACTACAGGGTATGTTTTTACTGTAGGAGGTACTGCAGTTAGTTGGATTTCAAGGCTACAAAAGGTTGTTGCACTTTCAACCACTGAAGCTGAGTATGTTGCTACTACAAAAGCTAGCAAGGAGATGATTTGGTTACAATGTTTTCAGGAGGAATTGGGGCAACAACAAGAAGAAGATAGCCCTTTGTACACTGATAGCTAGAGTGCCATTCATCTTGCTAAGAACTCAACTTTGCATTCAAAAACTAAGCATATACAGCTCAGATACCACTTCATTCGGTCAGTTTTGGAGGATGGGTAGTTGAAGCTAGAGAAAATTCACAAGTGAAAATCCTACAGATATGTTCACAAAGGCAGTTACATGGGAGAAACTAATTTCCTCATCAATTTCTCTTGGCCTTCATGACTAATAATGGTGGACTGAAGAAATCAGCCAAGCCTGTAATCTAGTGGGAGCTGCAAGCGTAGCAGTGTCGTCCAGGAGTAGTCTCTAAGTGGGAGATTATTTGGTGTGGAGCCTGATCAGTCTCCAAGTGGGAGATTGTTGGTATGTGGTGACTGATCATGCAAGTACTATACACAAGTTATGTATCCTCGCTGGGGTTCAGGGGCACAGCCCTTGAGAAAATTTTTTTCCCTCTTTTTGCACGATTAGAGTCGATTGTTAATTTTTGTTAACCGACAAAAGAAAAATGACATTAAAAAACCCTAATTCTAGAAGCTTTTGAAAAGCTTGTTATAAGTGGCTGGGATGTATGGTACAATGATGTATTTGCCAGATTGTAATCTGTTTTGCACTAGATAATAAAATCATTAGATGGATGAGTTTCTATGGATGTAGCCCATATTGGGTGAACCACGTTAAATTTCTGTGTTGATCTCTTTTGTGTTATTCCTCATTATTATACTTGGGTTTTTTAATCTACATATAATTGTTAGAGTTTATTGCTTTGATCTGCCCTAACCCTAACAAAACCAATATAGGTCACTTTGGGCCAACCTTATCAAATTAAACCTTCTACGTTGATTCTAGGCCTAATTAGGCCACTTTTCCAAAGGAGGTGCCTTCAAAACTTACAACAAACCCAAACCTTCATTGGGGCAGCAATCCACACATATCAAAACCCCTAAATCCACAATTGGTTCACAACTGTATGGTCTGCAAGTACCTTAAAGGCACAAACCCTCATTTCTAGGCTTTTCCCTAGGCTTTATTGGAAATCACTCTTCCACACCTTCTTAGACCCTACCAACTCTTCAAACACTCTAAGTTACACCTAAACAAACTTAAAAGTTTGACAAATAACCTCCTCTAGCAACCCTTCATCAGATTCATGATTCTAACAACCATTTTCACACAAAATTACAAAGGAAAACACTTAGGGCATCATGCCCAAACCCTCCTAAGGACTTCCCTGCACCCTCAAACCACAAACATGCATGGTCTATGCTTTACTTATCCAATCCACCAAGATAGAATGGAGAACAATAGGTGGAATGGCCTGAACTGCCATTTTTAAGCCCTTAAACCCTTGAAATAGGATACAGACCTGCAACAAGAAAAAAAGACAAAACTTCCACCAATTCTTGAGTTAAAGTCTCAAATCAAATGTAAATACAAGTTAACACATGCCCCAAGAATATTCAAAAGTATTTTTTCTCAAAACACCCCTGTACGGTCTGTAACACCACAACAAAATGAAGGAAAACAGTGAATTATGTAGAAAACAGAGATATATGAAAGTGTTTTGTATTCAAATCTTCAAGAGAGCCCTTACAATGATGCTTACAACATATTTATACCCTTTACAATCAATATCAACCATCATACCCACCAAAAACCAACTTTTGAGAGACTTGAACGTTGGTATTCCCTTCCAAGGCAATTTTGCAACTTTTATGCCAACTTTACAATTTTTGAAGACAACATTTACATCTTTTCCCAAACTGACAAATTTGACCTAATATCCCTCTAAAAGACCTAAGTACATAATCAATGGTCCAAATGACCTTATTTTTGACAAAATTGACTCAAAATCCCTAAAACCTAACACATGACCTTGATGACTCAAATTGTGCAACTTGGTGCACTTGCATCATACACCCCACCTTGAAATTTTTCCAAGTCTCTTGGAAACTAAACTTCCACCTTGTCCACCTCTAAAAAATTCACTCCATTGCTTGATCACTTTTCCTTCATACTCTCCATAGGCTCTTCCATCTAGTAGTCCCTTTCACTTGGTTAAATATTAGAAATTTGCATCATGCTCTGCTCTCTTGCACTTTGTGTCACCTAGTCCTTGCTCCCTCTCCTCACGCTGTCCTTGTAGACATCCTTTGATCTTTCTCTAGTCTGCAACTAATGTTGTATCTGCTCCTTCATTTTCCAACACAACCTTGCCAATCTGAGACTAAAGTGTCTTTATCTTCACCCTCAAACTCTTCCACTAGTGCTTGCCTTTCAACTTGATATAACTGCCTCTTTGCAAACAAACCTGCTAAATGTCCTTCAACCATTCTCTCATCAAAACTTGTTGTTATACTAGTCATTACACTTGCAAACAAACACTAAGCCACTGGTTCATGAACTCTCTTTTTCATCATCACTGATGCATACTTGAATTTGCCCCATGATCCTTGCCAAACACACCTACCCACTTCACTCATTGTCTTCACAACCTCTTCCAGGTCCTCTACTCTTGGAAACATCATGCAACTAAGTTTAAAAACCACTGTCATGGTAGAATATAGCTACCTACCAACCTCTCTTTCCTCTAAAGGACAAATCATTGCCCTTACCATAGCACCATCTCTTTTCTCTAACTCACTTGGAGTCTTCACAATCAACCTTTCCTTGGCCTTCTCTTGGCCTATCACTGTCAACTTCACATCTTTGGTCCCTTCCATCATTGAGACCTTTTCCAAACTCATTATCTTTACCTCTTCACCTCTTGGGGTGACTGCACCTTCCCTTTTCTCTTCAATCTCTACAAACTCTTTCGCCAACCTTTGCCATTTTCCTTGGCCCACTATACTCTCTATCTTCTTGTCTTGCACTAGACTCTTTACCTTTGCCATCACTATATTCTCAGTTTTAGAAATCACTATATTTGTAGACCTCAACTGCTCACTAACTTTCCTTGAATCTAAAGGACTAAGTGCTTTCCTTGTCATGCCATTAGCATGCCAACCTTGAGTATTCTCTACCAATTCACCTTTGACCTTTCCTTTATCAGTCATTGACATCAAACAAGTACCATTACCTTTCAAACTCAGATTACATTTTACCTCTGTCATGGTAGTGCTTGACTGCCCATCATCTTCTTCTACCTTCAAGGGACAGAACACTTCCCCCACCATGATCTCTTCATGTGTTACAAGCCTATCTTGGCTTTCCATTGTCAACTTACTCTTCTTCACTCCCTCTTTTCTTCTTATCTCTATCATCAAATTATCTGCCGCTTCTTGCACTATCCCATCAGACTTGCACATCACTGTATTGACAACATAAGACTACCCTTTAATCTCCTTTTCCTTTAATGAACAAAACTCTGCCCCTCTCATGTCTTCACCGTGCTTTTGAAGCTTATCTCTAATCTTCAAGGTCAATTCATCCTTGACCTTGTCTATCTCATTTTCCTCTCTACTCTTCAACATTGCACCGTTCTTTACCCTTGTTATCTCAACATCCTCTTCTTATGTAGTGGCCGTACCTTCTCTGTTTTTGTCTTCCTCATGCTTTAGAAACTCCTTTTTACCTATCATCACTATCCTTGCCATCTTATCTTGTGCTCTATCATCTCCCTATAATGATGTTAGTTTGAACTTGATTCCATCTTTCTCAATATCATAAACATTGTCCCTACCATTATGTAAGGCATATCTATCAAATTGCCACTACCTTCCAAGCAACAAGTGACAATAACTCATTGGCAAAACATCACATAAAATGATATCCTTATATGCACCAATCTGAAACTCCACTAGGGCTTGTTCATTCACCACAACTGACTGATCACTATTCAACCAAAATGCTTGATATGGTCTTTCATGTGGAATTCTTTCTAACCTTAGTTTGTCTACCATTTCATCTGACACAATATTATCAATGGAACCTGAATCTATTACCACATTACATAACTTGTCTTTGCATTTGCATCTTGTTCTAAATAGTGCCCTCCTTTGTGTCATCTCCTTCAACTTAGCATGTCTCTCTTTGAATTCTCTAATCTCCTTTGCCATATTATTTCCTAGATGCATTATGTCTCTTCAACTTCCCACTTGTCCTTCACAAACCTACAACATTCAATCAAAAAGATCTACTCCCTGTAGCTCTGATACCAATTGATGCAATACAGGGTGTCAATCCTTCTTACCAACTCAATTGAAGCAAAATCAAATCACTCTCTTGCCCTTATAATCCTCTTTCATTAACTCTTCAATCTTTTAGCCTACTTGTCTAGTAGGTCTCCAAACAAGAAAAATAGGGCCAAAATCCACAATCCCTTCTCAAATCCACAAACAAATTTGTGTTTCAGACACCCATTAAGAAGCTTTCAAGCATATGTCAAAACCAATATAGGTCACTTTGGGCCAACCTTATCAAATTAAGCCTTCTACGCTAATTCTAGGACTAATTAGGCCACTTTTCCAAAGGAGGTGCCTTCAAAACTTACCACAAACCCAAACCTTCATTGGGGTAGTAATCCACACATATCAAAACCCTTAAATCCACAATTGGTTCACAACTGTACAATTTACAAGTACCTTAAACCACAAACCCTCATTTCTAGGCTTTTCCTTAAGCTTTATTGGAAATCACTCTTCCACACCTTCTCAGACCCTACCAACTCTTCAAACACTCTAATTTGTACTTGCACAAGCTTAAAAGTTCAACAAATAACCTCCTCTAGCAACCCTTCATCAGATTCATGATTCTAGCCACCATTTTTACACAAAATTACAAAGGAGAACACTTAGGGCATCATGCCCAAACCCTCCTAAGGACTTCCCTGCACCCTCAGACCACAAACATGCATGGCCTATGCTTTACTTAGCCATTCCACTGAGATACAATGGAGAATAGTAGGTGGAATGGCCTAAACTGCCATTTTTAAGCCCTTAAACCCTTGAAACAGGGTATAGACATGTAACGAGAAAAACAAACAAAACTTCCACCAATTCTTGAGTTAAAGGCTCAAATCAAATGGAAATACAAGTTAACACATGCCCCAAGAAGATTCAAAAGGAATTTTTCCAAAAATACCCCTGTACGGTTTGTAACACCACAACAAAATGAAGGAAAACAGTGAATTATGTAGAAAACAGAGATATATGAAAGTGTTTTGTATTCAAATCTTCAAGAGAGCCCTTACAATGATGCTTACAACATATTTATACCCTTTACAATCAATATCAACCACCATACCCACCAAAAACCAACTTTTGAGAGATTTGACCGTTGGTATTCCCTTCCAAGGCAATTTTGCAACTTTTATGCTAACTTTACAATTTTTGAAGACAACATTTACATCTTTTCCCAAACTAAAAAATTTGACCTAATATCCCTCTGAAAGACCTAAGTACATAATCAATGGTCCAAATGACCTTATTTTTGACAAAATTGACTCAAAATCCCTAAAACCTAACACATGACCTTGATGACTCAAATTGTGCAACTTCATGCACCTACATCAATATAACATGCATCCCTATCACTTGTCCATTCATCTATCATGAATCACCCATCCATCATCTTTCATCGCCAATCCCCCTATCCAACCCCATCACCTTCACCTCTAGACTTGGTGTTCCCTTGTCATTGGTATCTATCACAAAGGTTATCCAAATGCAATCCAATGCAACCATCTCATAATAAAACCATACCCCATCCAAAACCTTCAAAAATTCAAAAATACAAAAAAAATTAGAAAATCCAAAAATCCAAAAACATTCAAAAAATCTACAAAAAAAAAAAAAAATCATTCCAACATCAACATCCAAATCAACATCATCCCATCACCAACCTAAACATCTTATCACCAGTCAATCATCCCACATCATCACAACAAATCAGAACTACATATTCATCTCACCTACATCTTAATGTGCCTTGATCCTGTGGATATAGGGCATGTAGGCAATCTGGAATACGAAGGAATTTTCCACTACTCGGTACATAAGATGTACCCATCCAACCCACTTGGATGATCCCTATCCCTTGAGCTTACATTCGATCCAAATGCAATATCCAAAGCATCACAACACTTATCAAAGCAATCATCCCTTAACAAAAATCACCAACTATCAAATCAACCTCAACCACAACTTGTAACCATCATATCTTGTACCAATCTTACAACATCAACTATCAAAACCATGCCCTAGGATATAGCGTTCCTACAATGGGCATGATCCAATTGACAAGGGTCATTGTACCTCAGCATTTAATCATATTTCAGATGTCAAATCCAGGGCTATGTCCTTGGCTATCTACAATTAGGAATCTTATAGTTGTCAGTTTTATCTAACTAACTCTAATGACCTTTACTGATTTAAACAAACTGATCTATTTGCTATGTAATGAATTCCATGAATATTGAAAATAGAACTGAATAGTAAATTACTTAAAGCAAATCTATAAACTGAAACATGCATCTATCTATGAAAATGGTAGGTATCTTTTAAAACAAAACTTGAAATAACAAACAACAGTACTAACCTTCTACCTTGGTGGTGAGAGTGGACCCTTGCTCCACACACTTAGGGCTAAAGACTATAGCAAAGAATTAGCACAAGAGAATAATATGACAACTCGATTCAGTCCAATCCCATCAACTTTGTATTCAAGAAAAATATTGATATCAAAATGAGATTACAGAAATCAAAAGAATAATCACTATCTCTTTTTCTGCTACTTCTGTAAGTTTATATCTAATCTGTGATGAGAGATCACTCACCCTATTCTACTAGTTCATCTAAGAGATAACATCAATCTCTTTATTCTACTAATAGTCTAACTATAGAATAAATATCTATGCAATAAAAATAGATTGAGTGGAACAGAAGTCCACACTGAATCTGAGTCTTAGTTTTAAATACAAATGTGCAGCGAGGCCCTAAAATATAGGGATTAAATCAGTTTATCAGTAACTCATGCAAAAACCAAAAAGAAATAAAAACTTCCAGTAGTTAACTATAGTCTACCCTTAATTACTCAGGTGATGATTTGAGTAACATCAGGAGCATCCTGATCACCACTGGAAGTGTCTGACCGACAACTGTGTTGTAAATCTGCACTATTCTAAAAAGGCACTGGAGATGTATGTTTCTATCTGTAGCTCCAAAGATATGTTTGTGACCTTCTCGTTCAGCTCTGGAGATGCTCAAGACTTCAATCCAGCTCCGAAGATGCTTCACCTTTTTATCCCAAAAACTTTTCCAATCAAATTTGCAAACATTGGAGAGCATTGTCACAAACTGATGTCGAATATGGAGATCATTAGGACTACCTTTGGAGATGCACAAAATTGTCTACCCAAACACCTACACCTGTTGATTCAAAAAGAGAAGATTTCTGCATATTTCCATCAATTCAATGCACATTAGTCCTTCAATCAGAAATCATGATCTTAAGTAATTCATCTCTTATTAATCATTATTAGAACAATCTTGTTAGCCTATTTAGGTGCAGTCATTAGGACAATGGAATAAAAAAGGAGAAAAAGAGAGGTAAAAAGATGTATTTCACGGGTGCTACCTGGCACTCATCACAAATCATCCATCGATTCCTGTCTTAATGGATATATTGTTCCTACAATAGGCAGAATCTATCCTATCATCATCCATCTTGGCAAGAGATACAATGGCTATTTGTTGGGTTTGTTGGTCTTTTGGTTCTTTATTTTTATCTTTTGTCCTATTCAAAGATCACATCAAAACTACCTTGATCTCACTATATCATGGTATGTGGCAAAAACATCTAGAATGGGGCATAGTCTTGCTTTTGTATGTTGTGCTTGTGGGTTGGTCTCATTACTCCAAGCTAGTATTCATATCTTGTGGATCATAGGGTCAGTTCTAGCATATTGATCTCCTTGTGCATCTAAGGTCCATTATATTTTTTGTGTATTAAGGGCTTATGCTATGAGTCCCCTTCACTCGTCTAGACAAGGTTGTACTATCTTGGGCATGCATGTGATCATCCCTTTGTTTGTGTGTCTAGTCCATGCAAATGTCAGATAAACATCATCACCTTGGTCTCCTATACCTTGGTGAAAATATCCACTTTGCTATAACAAACCTAGGATTGCTCTAAATCATTTTTCAGCACAATGATCATCCATCAACCAATCTACCCAAATCATCAATCTTTCATCTCACCCTTTATCCTCCAACCACCTCAACTAATAGGATCTGTTTCATCCATTTCAAGAGCACACCCATGTTCTTGCAACCTGCCTGTCCTCTCGAGGGGGCATCACCCTTACCAATCATCCCTAAGCCTAATCTTATTCTTCTAAACCAAAATATTTTTCTATCCAATCCAACTCTATATTTTAAACTTCTTTGAAATAGTGTTCCTTAGCCACAACACCATTTCAAAGAGGGGCAAATGTAGACACCTAAAAATGTCTTAACCATTCAACCACCCTTTGATGTCTTCACATCACTAACTATCCCTTCTAATTAATTAAATAAATCCAATGTATTTAATTAATTTATCCCTAATCATCTACCCTCGGTCATTTATCCATCCTTTGTGATCAATTAATTCATTTAATTTATCATTATACCTTGTAACTATATCCTCATTAATTAAATAAATATAGTTAATTTCTCCATCTCCTAATCCTAATTAATTAGATAAATCATACTTATTTGATTAATCTACCCTCCTAATTAGCCTAAACCTAGCCTAGTTGATTAAATAGTCAATATTTAATTAGCTACCCTAGACTTAAATTAATTAAATAAACCCTTATTTAATTAATTTTAACCCTCCATTAACCCATCTGCTAATTTTCTCCAGCCATATTAATTAAGTTAATCCCTTTGATTAGCTCGGTCAAATCTCATTTAACACTCATTCCCACACCCCACAAATAAAAAATTAACTTTTATTCCACATAAGGTAAATTTTTATTCTAACTTGTCCTAGTCTCCATTAATGGAACTCTTCCCCATGTGAATTAAAAATTCACTTTTATCCCCTCCATCTAACTTGTCCTAGCCTCCATTAATGGAACTCTTCCCCATGTGAATTAAAAATTCACTTTTATTCCCATCCTCACACTCTCCCACGGAAATGAAATTTTTATTCATTCCTCATCCTTCCCAATGTGAATTTTAAATTCACAAATAATGGGAGTCATCCAATCTTATTGACCAAATCTTAGCCTTTGATCTCTCTTATCCAACCCTCTTGTGATACTTGTCACAAGACTACAACTCCAATCCAAACCCTAATCCTCAAGCATCCCTAGCCATTGATCTAAACTTTTAATCCGCACCCTCCATCCTTTTACCAAAAAGCTATAAATAGAGCCCTCACCCAAGCCATTTTCATAACTTCTTCTTGCATCAAAACTATGCCCAAATTCCTCCAAAATCTCTCCATCATGCCATCATAATGCTAAAATATCCATAGCCAAATCATCTCTCATCTTCATCTCTATCAAATCCCTTACCAAATCCATCACTATCTTCATCCTCATATTGTGTTGATTCAAAAGAGCAATCCACATACATTAGAGCTATCATCCTCTTGGGTAAAGCTAGGAGAGCTCTTGGGTGCACTCTCCTCAACCTTATTAAGGATAAGGAAGACTTTGAGGTATAAATGTGTGTGTTTTATGCATTTATTTGTGTTTTTTACCTTGTTTGATTTCTTTATCTTCACCTATTCATTTCCTTCTTAGTCTCTGCCGGATCAACCTTTTGTACTGGTTCATTCTTCTCTATCAGACTATCCTTCTTCATGTTTCTGCTTCTGCAAAACTTAGAAATGTGTCCAAGTCTATTGAAATTGTAGCATACAACATTTCTCTAACCAATATTCCTTCCATTCATTCTAGACCTACATTGATTAGATTTATGCCCAAATCTATTGCATGTATAATAATAGCCATTGAAAGATTGAACCATTCTATCATTGTTATAGCCATTCCTTATTTGACTTCTTCACTCACTAGCTTTGTGACCAAAATTCTTACATGTAAAGCATTGACCAGAGAAATATGGAACATTTTGATTCCTTCTACTTCTACATTCTATTGCTTTGTGTCCATACTTATTGCAATAATGACAAAAACAATTGAAGGATGGGTACCTTTAAGCATTTGGTTATCTGACTGGTGGTCTTCTAACTTTATTCCTTTGATTTCAAAACTACTTTCCATTGTTATTTTTATTTTTAGCTTTTGATGTCTGACTTGATTTTGAGCTTTCACCTTTTTCAAATCCTAAACCCTCTCTATCATTTGGAATTTTATGATTTGCAATCATTTCATCAAGCTTTGCAGTGCTTATCTTGAATTTGTCTTCATGACTCCTTGCTTTCTCTAGATCAGATTTTACATTCACAACCTCTTGTTCAAGCCTTGTACATTCTTCAAATTTGCTTTTCACAACTTCATTAAGACATTCCTCAATTCTTTTCTTTTCTTCAACTTGCACCTTCAGACTAGTGATGGTTCCATTTGCTTGCTACAATTGTTCACTGATTTCCTTATGCTTTTCTCTTACCTTCTTGACTTGCTCTTTCAATTTCCCGATGCATTCATTTTCTTCCTTGAAATTTTCTTTTAGATATTTATTTTCTCCTTTAGTTCTTTCAAGATCTTTAAGAGCAACATTGAGTTCTCCTACTTTTTCAAGCATACAATCTTCTTCAATGAAATTAACAACAGGAATCTCTTCCGGAGGAATAGGTAATCTTCTAGCACCCATGTGTTCAATTCTTAAGATCTTCCTTGAGTGGTTAGGCTTCTTCCAAAGGACCTAGCTTTGATACCAATTGTTGAACACCCAAAATACTAAGAGGGGGGTGAATCAATATTCTCTTAAACCATATACACATCAAACATTTTAATCCATTTAGCATATTCAATTGCAATAAAGGAAATTAAGCATAAAGCATACAACCACAACTCTGAACATGTGAACACCAGGATTTTTACATGGAAAACCTAAAAAGGGAAAAACCATGGTGAGGGTTAGCTCACAATATATTGTGATAAAGCAACTGGTTAAGGTTGATACAATTGGTGGACTCACTGTCCAAGAATGCTCACTGTAGGTGGCTCACTACCAAAGGACTCGCTATTCTGAAAGAAAGAGATAAAAGAAAGGGGATGACTCACTACCAAAAGAACTATTACAATTGCATCTAACATATGCATGGGGTACAATTCCAATGAAGCTCAAGTTACAAAATAATATACACATCACACTGTTATGAAATATCAAACTACACTGCTCTGTATTCATTCAATTCCCATCCACAGGCACTTATCACATCACTTAGATCACATCTCTATTTCTCATTAACTAAAACATTGAAAAAATCCTTCATATATATCCGCTTCTTTCACTACATCAATTAGGTCGGCAAAATTGGATGTACCATGCAAAACATCCCATATAGAACTTGTCGTCCCCAAACCTTCACACACACTTCACGCCAAGATTTAAAATTTGAAACAAATTGAGATAGGTTGGAATTGACCCAAAATAGCTCCCACTTAACTTCGCACAACTTACTTACCCTCCACATAACTTCACACTTATTAGGTTAGCTCTACTGAAGACCTAATACAAAAACCCTTCAACTGTAGATCCATTTACTAACCCAAACATCTCCAATCAACATGAAAACTAGAAGTCACACTCTATTCACATCAGTTAACATTCCCTTAAAACAACAAAGTTAGGAACCAAACCGCGGAGGAATGCGGACTCACTTACATACCTACTCTATACTGGGAACAAATGTGTTCTGTCAAGCCGAACTTCTGTTACTCATTACTTTCAAACTATTCATCAAAATAGACACAATTATGGATTTGGAAGCTTTTGACAACCAATAATAACATACTAGAACCATAGAGCAAAATATTCAACATTAGAGAAATACAGACCAAAATACTTGTACTCTGTAATACAAAAGTACCAGAGTTGACACTTAGCCTTGAATTTCATCACAAGTTCTTTGCCAGATCAAACCTTCTTGCCAATTTGTCTTCTACTAAGGATCAAGACTAAATTGAAGAGAAGAGGATCAAACTATCTTGCAAAATTATCAATCAGACTAATCTACACAATTTTTTCCTTATGCCTGGCTGTCACTTACCAGATCACTATATCTTTATCCTTCATTTTTACTATCTCTGTCCTGTGATGTTACTAACTTTAACCTTTGTTTCTATTCTTTGAACCACTGTATCTTCACTCTTTGAAGCCAACACTGACAATACTACAATCTCTGTTCTTATTAGTCTTTGTTGCCATCAATGACAACACTGCTTAACCAAATGTTTATCACTTTCTACACCATCATGCTTATATTTCCAACACTTCTTTCCATCATGGAGGTGTTTGGTACCGACCTATTTGGTGTTTGCACATTTGAGGTGCATATGTCTCTTTGTAGCTGACTTGAAGATGTTTTTTTAAAGTTGCGGATGGTATAAATGCAAGGTGAAGTTTGATTAGACATGACAGAGAGTGCAAGATGTGAATATAATCAAGTGTGGTGATTTTATTTTAAGCATAAAGGCTTATGTCTTCCGAATGCAGTGAGCAGAAGATATCTACATTTTAGTCTGCTTGAAGTTACTAGAGGTAGTGAGACAAAGGTTGCGGATGGCATAAGGTTGTGGTGGAGGAATTCTCCTATGTCTAGCATGAGATAGTGGATCCCTCTATAATAGTCTCCCTCTATTATTCTTTCTTTTGGACATTGAGTCCTTCTAGTAGTGATCATTTCTTCTCTTTTTGGGCAGTGAGCCTATTGTATTCAACGTTGCTATTCATATATATGTGACCTAATCCTCACCATGGTTTTTTCCTTCTTGGGTTTTCCATGTAAATCTGGTGTTCTTATGTGTTTGGATGTGTTTACATTGATGTCTCATATGTTTGCATTTTGCTAATGCATAATAAGAGTTTGAAGGATAATAAGGGTTGGAATAGTATTGAGGGTTCAATGTTTTAATGTACAACTGATTCACCCCCCCGCCTCCCTCTTAGTTGTCATGTTCATCTAACACCTATCACTACCCACTCTCTTTCTCTTACCCTCATCCCAAGGATGGTCAGTGCAAAATCATTTTGAAGTATAACAGATAGCTCTCCATTTTCACAAGTTATACCATAACCCTCTATATTGCAATTTGATTTTGAAGTCGAAGAGCATAGAGAATTATTCTATGTTTATCACCTATAAATGTTGGCTCTTATTCATTCTCATTAAAATAAAGAATTATGGTAAAATTTTATGCAAATGCCTCACCAAAGATTGAATTTGCTTGTCAAGAAGGATCGCTTGTAGGACTTAATCTTTGAAGATGTGAGATGGTTTAGAAAAATTAACACTATGCATGTGGATATGATAAAAAGTGGTCCTTATGAATTGATCCTATTCATTCAATTCTCTCCATTGTCCCCACTTATCGAACATGTGCCTAGATATCATTAGATAGTTGCTAAACTATGGCTATATTGAAATGGTGAGCACAAAAACAATATTACAAAGTACACCATGTTTGCATAAAAAATAATACAAAAATAATATGAAATATTATTATGAATTTTAGATTGATATTACAATGACAGATGTAAATTCTTATAAAGCATTACATTCATGTGTATAACCAACTAGCTTACCTATGGGAATATAACTTCGCAAAAACTAACTATTCTAATCTATTATTTACTAACTATTGTTTTATTTATTTATTATCTAAACTATATACTATAGACTAAACTATATAAAAAGATGTAATACTCCAACATTTGGATGAAACACTATGAGGACTAAACACAACATCCCTTCTAGAAACTTTTATGAAGTGCCTCCACCAATTCTCCTTGCTCACCCAAGACACACCAAACTAAACTCATCAACTATGTCATGACTGTCAAACCTACAAATCCTCTGTACCACATGAGAGAACATAATCCCATCCTCCATGCACAATGAGAGAACAACTCTCCTATGAGAGTCAACAACTCCTTTGAGCGTGTCAAAATCCCTCCTCTAGTGTTTCATGTGAGAGAACAACTCTCCTCTAAGAGTCCACTTTCCTCCGGAAGTATCAATATCTCTCCTCCAATGCAATAAGAACCAAATCTCCCATCTATTGTACAAAAGGAACTAAACCAAAGTGGATACACTAATCCCACCCTATTTTAGATATTACACTATCTACAAGTATTGCTAAGAATTGCCAAGCCCCACTCACTCCATGAAGGGACATAAATTGAAATTGGTGCTTCTCATCCAAGGTATCATCTTTGAGCAAGAAGCTAGCTCGAGATGATAAAAATACTCTAGCCTTTGGTGCCTCCAACCTCCAATATGAAGATTGCTTAGTCTTTAAGCTTGATAAGTTCTTCACTTTTTGCCTTCTCCATTATCTTTGATATCTACTTCATAACCCTTTTTAAACTTTTTCTTTTCATGTCATGTGTGACATTTAGCACCAAATAAATTATAATCTAGAACACCATGTGCCACAAGATAGTCAAAATTTAGGGGCCTTGTTTCCTTGAGAATCACACATAATGCAAAATAGACATCGGGTGTCAGTTTCCACCAAAAATGTACCTTTTACAATATAAATTTTCTTGCTTCAAAACAAGAATCTCAAAACTTCTATTACATAGAAAATGTATCCATAAATAATATGATGTAATTTCAAAAAATAAATTTGTACATGTTTTGAACTTGTAACCTCTCACACCAACTATTAATCCCTCCACCAACCAAATTATCTACATATATCACTTGTTTGTAGAAAAAATATAGCTAATCTTTAACATTGTATGGAGTAACTTAAACCCTTGATTCTTCTTCTCAAACTTCTCAAACTTCTCCACTTCTTAAGATTAGTCACAAATAATTAAACACCAATCTATCTATAAATGCTTTCACTCCACAATTAATCTTGAAAACAAATTGCTCAAACCAAAAGATTTTGGAAGCTCCAAAATAAATCATGCAATTTTATTTATTATTGTCACACTATTTTTGGACTATAGTGCTACCTATTCATCCTCCCAACAACTCTTATTTCTAAAGAATATCTATTAAGCCAGCTATGTAGAAGTTATAATAAAATATACATTGAAGATTGTTTACCAAAATCATTCGCCAAGGTTGTTCATTAGACAATGTCGCCTCTTTCCTCTCCAAATTGGATGCCTCACAATGAGAACTATGAGAAAACAAAAAAATCATATTATATTTCATGCCATATGCTACACATACCAACATTTGAGCACGAGGGTAAGCTTGCTAGGTAATAAACTAGCAATCGCACCTTGGTGTGCAATGGGTACACCGAAGAGTTTTGGAAGTTCAATTGATATGTCTTTAAGTGAATGATGATTGTCTTGTATTCCTATGTAACACCTGTATTTTTTGGTTTTTTTTAGTGTCGTGAATTAATTTGTATATTCTTAATGGAGTTCAAGATCCTTATGTTTTGCTTAGTATCTACTTCAAATATGTGAGCTTCCATGTTTGGTGTGTAGTCTCTATTTTCATGCATCTCCTTTGTAGATTCTTGTTCATGCACAACACTTGGGTTGACCTGCATTCGATTAGTCAACACCTATGCATATTATTTTAAGCATGTATGTTTGTTTATCACAAGCCTCATATTTCACATCTTGACACCTACATTGAATAAACATTCTCTTACGAATATAAGCATGGTCACTAGCTACTTCATGTTTATTTGTTATCTAGCCTACCATCATGCATCCTCTGATGGGGTGGCTCTTGATACATAGATCAATCAAACTTAGTGACTGTCATTGTTTTTGTAATTTGACACATTTTCATAACTTGGAGCTCAAATAGATTAAAATTAAATTTAGACATGGTATAATTTTAGATTGAGAATTCGTAATTGTCTAAAAATATTTAATTTGAAGGGAAAAACTTTTGATTTGTTTGAATTTACAGATGATATCGGAATGATCTTGAAACCTAAAAAATGACATGCATTCTATATCATGGGAGCCCATTGTGTTTAATCTTGGTTTGGAAAAACTTTTATTAGTCAAAAAGAGGCCCACA
This sequence comes from Cunninghamia lanceolata, assembly GCA_027924645.1. NCBI lineage: Eukaryota > Viridiplantae > Streptophyta > Pinopsida > Cupressales > Cupressaceae > Cunninghamia > Cunninghamia lanceolata. The sequence continues at coordinate 320,798 of BSBN01001399.1, forward strand.
ATGTAATTGAATAAATCATTTCATCAAGGTCTTAACATGTGGTCTTGATGTTGGCCCAACCATTATTGATTTTATTTCACTCCATTCATGTGGTTTTTTAATGTGGTCTCCTATGTATTCAATTCCTCCATATGGGTTTTTTGTGCTCTTACCATTGTTATACACTCGCTTCCAAAGAGATAAAACCATTATAACACCAAAATGGTCTGCAAATAAGCATCAATATAATCAAATATAATTAATATAATTAGATAATAATATATATAAATATATGTAAAGTAAATAAAATTCAATAATAATTATAGATAAAGGTGGTAGGTTGGGCGGGAGTCCTTCCACACGAATGGTTGTGGAAGGATCATGGTCTTCATAGCAGAAAGGGGTTTGGAAATGGTACTCGAAGATAGCTAGACACAAGATGGATAGACACGTGGGCAAGGGATCAATTCACAAGGTTTTTTTCTAGATTGGGAGGCAGGCGCAGGCAATGACTTGTTAGGATCATGTTTCTCAAAGAGGATGATAGTCGCAATTATGATTCATTAAAATTTGGTTCCTTCATTAGCAAGTTTGCATTTGAAGGTTTGGCTCTCATGAGTGGGTAGCAGAAATGAGGACATGGATAGGTTGTTTCAAGAGCAGATTAGATAGTTGCCATGATTGGAAAGCATGCCTTAAGCAAAGGCAATCTCCTTATAACATTTAGTTTTTTATTCATACAGAGCCAAACAAAATGTCTGATAAACCTAAGGTCCTGCATTTCTCAGTTGAGTGGATAAGGTGTGGAGGAATGGACACTTCAATTTAGTTGGTGAGTGCCAAAAGGAAAATGGCATTTCTAAGAGGCATTACTAAGCTACGCATGCAGCGAATCTTGAAATGTCAGGACGAGCTGGTTCTGGGGGCTGTGAAGATGATCCTTGGGAAAGATTTCATGGATGGTAGCGAGCACTACTATGTGGATTTAGACATAAGCTATCAGTTTGTGGCAACGATGCTGGACCTGAATGTGGCAAAGACATGGGTCAACTCAGTGGTGCGTAGTCTTTTTATTCCTAGGATTTTAGGAGGGTTGGAGGAAGCTCTAGAGATATCTACATTCAGAGCATGCATGTCGCATCCAAGAGACATTCATCTCATTCATAAGCCAGGTAGCATAGTCAAATACTTTCCTTTCATTTTGCATCTAAGGGAAGAGGACCTGGTCTAGTTCCGACAGAATGCTCGGGTAGGGGTGAATTTCCTGTTAAAATACTTTCAGATTTTGGAATCCCAGGGCTCTAAGTGGGTTGAAGATTTCAATATGAAACTTCACAATTATGAGCTGGATATGTGAAGCAGGTGGTTCAGTGTGTGGTGTCTCAGGTTTGGGGTTTCTGTGTCTAGTTTCCTTGTCTGGTCAGTATGTGAATTTGGGTCTGTTTCTTATGTTTAGAGTTCAGTATCTACAACTCCTTTTTGCTTGGCCCTGCATGGCTGTATGAAGTTGAAATTGGTAGGGTTAATGGAGTTAGGGGGCAACCATTAGGATGATTTTGTCAATCTTTAGAAACTGAACTATTACTGTTATTTTGATATCAATATATATGAAATATTATTACACAGCAAAAAAAAAATTATTATAGATAAATATATAATATATATTAGATTTAATGTAAATATACATTTTTTACAAATTCAACTCTTTCACAAATTAAAAATAATTAAAAAATTCCAATTAGATATGTAGGTAAGCAAGCTCTTACTCTTCCTAGAAAACTTTTTGTTGACATGCATACCCATGCTCAATCTCTGAAAAAAGGGGCTACTCTTTTACATAAGACATTAGTGGGTGATTCATTTGGAACAAATCTTCTTCATAGTATTGGTACCTTGTTGGCTTTTTCAAATGGTGTATCCTCTTATCCTTCATCCTTAGTGATATAGGAGAGGGATAATCAAATAAAAGGGAAGGCAATAACAAGCTTCGTGAAAGATGAAAAGTCATATACACAATGAAATATTGCATCCAGGTATTTTCATCCTTATGGTAAATGAACATGATGCCATTAAGGATAAATGGATTTGAGGTAAAAATTTGTAAAATACATTGAAACCCTTAAGGCATGTTTCAATATAAGATAAGGACAAGGGTTGGCAGAAATCCATAGTAAACAAATCAATAGCGAGGTCAAATCACTATGGATAAAGGAAAGATGACCTACAAATTTCAGATCTAATTTAAAGATAATATGAAAACTTATAAAACTTAGAGATGTGAAGCAGGTCAAACCGTATGGAAAATTCTTTGGAAGGGTATGGAGAATTTGGCTTCGCAAAAAATGTAAAGAAAATGAGTGAAACCTCTATGCAATTGCATGCATGGCATGAGGTATGAAAAGGAATCACAATGCATGAGGAAATTAGTTTTGACTAAGACTTCTCCCATAACACATGTAGAAACAAATCATTGTAAATGTTGGGTGTAAAATGGAATCATGATACATATAATAAAATAATAAAGTTGTGACCAAGTTGACACCCATTACTCAAACAAGCATGAGACCGTGTAAGATTGAAAATACATGGATGCAATATTTCATTATGTATATGACTTTTCATCTTTCACAAAGCTTGTTAATGCCTTCCCTTCTATTTGATTATCCCTATATCTTGTATCACTAATATTAGTGATGAGGGTGTTCTTAATGTTGGCTAATGATGGTGTTCTTAATCTCGACTATAATCTGGTTAGTGATAAGCCTAATGTTGATGATTCTTCTTTTATATCTACTAATAGAAATTATCCCTTAAGTACTTTCATTTCTTTTCATGCTATATCTATTGAGGAAAACTAAGATGCTCTTTCAAAAGCAAAAAAATAATTTTTATAATAATAATAAATATAGAATTTGTCTCTTATAATATCTGAACGTTGATAGACTACAATTATAATAATATACAACATAAAATTATAATAAAATTTTCTTAATAGTTATAATAAAATTAAAGCTTTCAAATTAAAAAAAAGATAAAATTAGTAAGCACGTGTTTTGTTGGTGGGATCGAATTTGGTGACATTTAAATATACAACTTTACCATGGTTTCATGATTGTATGCATCATAATTCCACATAAAATTTTAAATAATAAATGTATTTAATCAAACTATAGAACTTTACAATATAATATTATATTGAAAAAATTACTAATTTACATTATTTAAAAGGAAAAACATAATAATAAATATTTTTTAATATAGATTTTTTATATATAAAAATACATAACACAATATATTATAAAATGATATACTTATTTTATATTATTTCATGTGTATTTTCTTTGTGATTTCTTTTTATACAATTTTATATACATATAGAATATATTTTAATATTGTACATTTAAATTAAACATATTATATGTTTATTATTTATATTTAATTATAACTTAATACTATTTTTAAAATATTATAATATTATAAAGAATATGTCTATATTAAATATTAATTATATTATATTTATTTTAAATGTAATAAATAATATCAATAATAATAATAATAATAATAATAAATTATTAAATATTTTTTATTTAATACATATTTATTATTTATATTTAATTATATCTTAATATTATTTTTAAAATACTATTATATTATAAATAATATGTCTATATTAAATATTGAATATTAATTAAATTACAATCTAAATGAAATAAAACCATTTATTTCTCCAATTACAAATTGTTTATTTCATATTTTAATATTTCTATCTTTATAAAATAAATAAGGTTTCACAACCTAATAATGATGAATTTACCTCTTTGGTTTTTAAAAGCATTAGAAAAGTGATATTTTAAAGGCTAATATTTATCATGTCACAAAATTTGTTGTACAAGCGGATTCTACTTGTAACAACTTGATGGTGAATTATATTTGTGCAATACATGTTCGTTGGCTAATTTCAATTCAAACATTTATAATATAATAAAATATTGTAATAGTAAAATTATATTAAGACACTCGCACCTTGGTGTGCAATGGGTAGGCCGAACATAAAAATGGGATTTACACAAACATGTTTTAATAATTTTAGCAAGGGCAATTTAAACAACCATTACACCCTACGAATTATTACCACTCTGTGAACAAAATTTGGTTTTACTAGTTTAAATGAAATATTATCAATTATAAATTATTTATTAGAATACTAACCATTATAAAAAAATAGATATAATTTTTAAATATAAGTATGCTAGTTTAAATAGAATGTTTTAATAATAAGCTACCCTATGATAATGATTCAACCATTTTACACTTACTACCTAGGTTTGAAATGGGGGACAACTAAAAATGATACATTTCATAAATCAGCTGCCGAATACCTAAGATTTCTATTTTAGTTTTTTTCAAAGGAAAAGGAAAGGGAAAACGGTTGAAAGCAAAGAATCGTCTTCCAACAAATTTACGGTAGCGGGCATTTGAACGATATAAGACTTCTTTTGACATGATTTCTTTTCCAGCATGAGAACAATCGACAAGTTTACAAATTTTCCTAGAGCATGAGAAAAGTTTTCTGGTAGAAAAATGGACAGCGTCATTAAGGAAAAATTGGTGAAAAAAGCAAAAAAAAATGATCGAACGGCTACCAAAGTTTCAATCGTCTTGCTAGCCTTGGTGGAAAAATGGAAGCCATTGATATGAAAGGTCAGCCCTTTGTCTAACAAGGAGAACACCTTCGGCGTAAAAATGTTGAGAATGACAAACTTTTTAGATGTTACAATGCTTCTCCATAAAAAAATCTTTATTTTGCAAACAATGCCTACCCGATGGATTCCCACGATGCCATTCAATTTCAGCAACAAGAGTATTAATCAGCATGGGCTTCTTCACACCAGGTTCTCCACATGCCTCTCTCGATAACTTTCACCCTTCAAACTTGTTTCAAATATGTTATTGAAACTTTCATTTTGTTGTTATGTGCATTTATTGAGATTTGTTATGTGATGGCAGCCATTCCTTCTCAAATCTGCCAAAACTATGGAAGTCATGATTACTTCTCTCCTCTTATGAGTAGCATATGGTCACCAATGTAGTGGCATTTGTAGATATTTAAGGCCACAGTAAATGTTCTTTTCTTGCACAACAAGAATTTCCCTCATACAAAAATGTCTTCCACACACTGCACTTTATGATTCAAATTGGATGTCACAACCCTCTCCAACAAAACAAATTTTGTCAACTACCAAACACTTCTTCTTCATAGCCCATTTTCAAAAAATGCTTTGATACCATATTGAAATGGTGAGCACAAAAACAATATTGCAGATTACACCATTTTTGCTTAAAAAATAATGCAGAAATAATATGAAATATTATTATGATTTTTAGATTGATATTACAATGTAAGATGCAAATTCTTATAAAACATTGCATTCCTGTTTACAACCAACTTACCTACAAGAATATAAATTCCCAAAAACTAACTATTCTAATTTATTATTTACTAACTATTGTTTTATTTATTTATTATCTAAACTATATACCATAGACTAAACTATATAAAAAGATGTAATACTCCAACATATTGAAATGGTGAGCACAAAAGCAATATTGCAGATAACACCATTTTTGCATAAAAAATAATATAGAAATAATATGAAATATTATTATGGTTTTTAGATTGATATTACAATGTAAGATGTAAATGCTTATAAAGCATTGCATTCCCATGTACAACCAACTAACTTACCTACGAGAATATAACTTCCTAAAAACTAACTATTTTAATTTATTATTGACTAACTATTGTTTTATTTATTTATTATCTAAACTATATACTATAGACTAAACTATATAAAAAGATGTAATATTCCAACATTCCCCCCTTATTACATCAATCTAAATAAATGATGAAACACTACAAGGACTAAACATAACAACCTTTCTAGAAAATTTGATGAAGCACCTCAACCAATTCTCCTTGTTCACCTAAGACACACCAAACTAAACTCATTAATACATGTCCTAACTCTCAAACTTGCAAATCTGTTATACCACATGAGAGAACATAATCCCATCCTACATGCACAATGAGAGAACAACCCTCCTTAGAGAGTCCACAAATCCTTTTAGTGTGTCAAAATCCCTCCTTTAGTGTTACATATGAGAGAAAAACTCTCGAGATTCCACTTTCCTCTAAAAGTGTCAATATCCCTCCTTTAGGGAACAACTCTCCTTCAAGAGTCCACTTTCCTCCGAATGTGTCAATATCCCTCCTCCAATGTACAAAAGGAACTAAACCAATGTGGATACACTAATCCCACCCTATTTCAAAGATTGCACTATCTACAGGTACTACCAAGAATTGTTAAGCCCCCCTTGCTCCATGAAGGGACACAGAGTGAAACTGGTGCTTCTCATGCAAAGTATCATCTCTGAGTGAGAAGTTAGCTCTAGGTGATGAAAATCCTCTAACCTCTGATTCCTCCAACCTCCAATACCTTTGTTACTCTTTAACTACTAGATGTAGCATTCAAACCTCCAAAGGCCCTCTCAAGTGTAACATGGATGGCAAGAGTACAAGCAATATATGTATCCATTTTTAAATGGAAAAATAATTGGTGTTGGATTCAACCAATAATGCACCCTTTTACAATGTACTCCCTATTTCTCCAAAATATCTCAATGTTATAAAAATTCAACTCCTTACAAGTTTGTTTATGAATATTTATGTTTCTTTTTTTTTTTAAATCCCTTATTTATCCATTCACAAAACAAACATTTCTTATAATTTTTTACAAAAGAAGCATGCACTTATGAAGTTTGAAACCTTAAAACTTTGTATTCATAATTTATTGTTAGAATCTCTTATAACCAACTCTTCCACACATCATACTATTTTCACTCTCATCATTTCCAATATAATCAAGAGGTCCAAATTTTAAAACACTAATACTCTTATCTTTGAAATTCAATTAAAAATTTTACCTATCACGCCTCTACCCTAAAACGCTTCTTTTATGCATATTAAATACTATATATAATGACTTTTGTTGTGTTGTACTACCTCCTCCATGCCTTGAAAGGAATTTGCATCTTACATGGCAATATCACCATAACCCAAGTTCATTGTAATGAATCAACACTAGAAATTTTAGTGTCTCTCAATCAATGAATGAAGAGAATGCTATTGACAACAGTTGGGAACAGTATTTTTGGAATTTTGACTTCAAAAATGCCTCAAAATTATTCAAAAACGCTTCACCAAAAATTCAAAATGCCTCAAAAAATTCATCAAATCTCCACAATGCCTCATAAAATCTCTAATATATGCACAACATACACTATATTATTGCATGCACATAAGAAGATTGAACACTCAACAAATTGAATGCCCAACAATTAAAACTTGAACAATTTACCCATAGCAAGGAAATAATTCCATGCATGGCCATAATTTACAAGTTCCTTTGTTTTATATGTTGCCTCTTCATATGCAAATAACTGCATTCAAATGCATCTGAAATAATTTCAACCCTTTACACATTCTCATGCTACCTTCTCTTTCACATGCTTGGAGACAAACTTTCAATTTCATTGCAAGTAATTACTACTTCAATATTTCAAGACTCTCAATGCATAGGATCAAATAATTTCTCTCTAATTCCATATTGAAATGGTGAGCACAAAAACAATATTATAGATTACACCATTTTTGCATAAAAGAATAATACATAAATAATATAATATATTATTATGATTTTCAAATTGATATTACAATATAAGATGCAAATTCTTATAAAGCATTGCACTCCCATGTACAACCAACTAACATACCTACGAGAATATAACTTCCCAAAAACTAACTATTCTAATTTATTTATTGATTCTATGCATTCAATTCTCTCCATTGTCCCCACTTATCGAATGTGTGCCTACATATCATTAGATAGTTGCCAAAATATGGCTAGTGGTTAATTTAATGTTGATTACTTTTGGATTGCCTATATTGTACTCTTCATAGGATCCACTAGATTTTTAAAAAAATGAACAATGAAAAAGAAAACACTTTAACATTTTTATTAGTCATATCTTCATATCCTTTAGTAAAGGATATGACTCCCATTTTATACAAAGGATTAGGATACAAATAAATAGTAGTAATACTCTTAACTACAAAAGAAAATGACTTTTCTTATATGATGCAACCTTTATTTTATGAAGTATAAAGTAGTTAGAAATTAGGATACAACTCTTCTAATTTTCCTTTGACTAGTTCAAAAGAAAGTCCTTTTGACTTTTATAAAGACTTAGGACTATTAAGGATTTAATATAATTTTCTGTATATAAAGACTTAAATTGTATTGGAGTAGAGCATTTAAAATAAGACGAGGCCCAAACAATAAGATATTGTTATGTCATAAATTGTGTACACTAGTTTTTATACGCACAATTTCACTATGTTTAGCTCCTCCCTTTAGTGATCCCAAAGCCTAGTCCATTTTTTGGTCCACCTTAAAGCCCTATTTTGGCCCCATTTATAGAAAAAGTTGTGATTTTGATTAAAATTTTTTCATAACCTAGAAAATAAATTGTGATTTGGAGTTAGCCCCACATTAAGTGCGGGCTTGTGCCTTAAATTGCCCAAAGGGCCTAGGGCACCTGAGCGCCCTAGTCCCTCTTGTGTTTTAGGGAGGCAATTTAAATCTACAAGTTGGCTTTAGTATTGGTTACGCTAACCCTAAACTTAAATTTTCTTTTTGGTGCATGATGTCAGCTCTTTATGATGCAAGAGCATCCAGAAGCATTCAAAATAATTGGGACAGTTAATAGTGAAGTTGTAGAATATCGGGAGAGTAACCTTGGAGACTACCACATTTTACCACATTTGTATATCAGAGGTTACGGAGCTAGAATTAGCATCTAGACATAATCATCTACATCATATCCAAAATTCAAATCGTTTGGGTTCGATTCTGGAAATATATCTCTATCAGAAGATTACCTATTTTCACCTATTTTCACAGAGCAGAGCAGACAGTGTTCAGTGGAGTCTAATTAGCTTGCGGAGCAATTCTGTGACCTACAGAGCTAAAAGGAACATTATTCAAGTTATTTTGGGACATGGCTGACCTTCATGGAGATCCACATGAAGTCCTATGCACCAGCAGAGCAATGCCTTATGTTTAGGTCTGACCTATCTATGTCTACACGTTTCATGAAGATAGTTAACTCTTGGTCGACTTGATAATGTTATGAAGGCTTGCAGAGGGTATAAATGAAAGGTAAAGGATTGTTTCAAGGTGGTGAGTGAAGAATGAGGAAGTCTGCAAAGATTTGAAGCAAGAGGATGAGTGTTTTGATCTGAAGAAGAAGCAAAATTGAAGCAGAGAGAAGAGTAGAAAGCATAAGAAGTTGCAGAATAGAGAATTGAGAAGTAAATCATGGAAGAGCATTGTTATATGAATCTTTTGTAACCTTGGGCTGTGGCCTAGCATCTGCAAAGCCTGAGTGGCATATGTAATGTGTTTTGATGACATAATATAAGAGGAATGAGCTTTGAAGGCTAGGTTTTTTTCCTTGTTAGGGTTTTCCCAAGATATATCTTGTGTCATGTGTTGATGAATATCTCTTTCTTTTTGTTGTTAACTATTTACTTCTGTTGCATCTCTGATTAGTTATGCTGTTAATAGGTTAAGGCTACAAGGTTGGACAATCCCTCATTGGAACCTCCTACCTGTTGATCATGATGTTAGTCATTCACAAACATAGAATAAAAGTTACACAACAACCTTTACTCATCTTGAAAGATACGATGAATTTAGAGAATTCATGATCCCAAGTCTCCGTTGATTAGGTCTTAATCTACTGGCGTTACTCAGTGGTTGATGTGTGTTGCTGTTTTCCATTCAGGGGCCTTACGTATTTCTACAAAGTTCATCATTATTTCTTCAAATATCCTGCTCTGTATGTCTGCTCTACATAAATCTCCAACAATTCTACCTCTGCAATGTGAATTTAGTCAAATAATGTGCCTACAGGCTGATATTTGCATGATTTCTACCACTATTTATGATTCTTTGCACGATATTTTCAATACTACATGCATTCAACTCAAATATGCTAATGATTTTCAGTTACCTACAGGATTTCAGCATATTTCTCTGTTCTGCTTGTTATTTATCATGATTTGCAGTTATGATGATGAATTTATAAAATTAAAAAAAAGGAAAAGGGTTAAAGAATGAGATTCCCAAAACTACTTGACTGAGATCACTGATCCACATACAAGCTCCCATACATGCAATGAAAAGAAGGAAACTAGAATCATACTTCACCAAGACATTCCACAAATCCGCATGATCCAGTGCAAATCTTCAAAGGAAAAGTTGACAACAACATGTAATGAAATGAAAGCGCTTCCAGTTGAACACAGCATTCACCAGTACATATCCAGAAATCAACATGAAGATTACGTAAAATTTACAATCAGGATGTAATCTGAAACTTCATATCCATTCAGTATGCTCAAGAACATGTACATTTACAGTGATCTGAAGAAAGAACCTTGACATTTCAACAATTCTATCCTCATTAGTCTCAGTAATCCGATCTCCTAATTGATTCTACAGTAATTGGCCTTATTGCCAGATGTGTCTGTGTATCTTTTTTCTCTCTTCTTCCTCTATCTATTAGCCTTATTGCCAGATATATCTATCTATCTCCTCCTTTTCTCTCTAATGGCCTTATTGCCAGATATATCTATCTATCTCTCTAATGTATTAGGATCTAGCTCTTATATAGAACAAATGCCAGAAAACAGTTACAATGATCCAAGGATCAGGATCCTCTCATAATAATCAACGGTCCAGATGAAAAGCACATGCTTCGCCAATTGGCAAATGTACAGCTAGCACAGAATATTCCAGCATCTTTGATTTGATTCAGTCTCCAGCTGGCAAACAACATATTTGACAATATCCTCCTCATTTCTGGTTCATGTTGCCTTCATGTGCAACCATACAATGCTCAGCAATAGCTCTAACAGCATCATGACTTCCTGCAAATAAACAGATAAACATTAAGTTCATCATCATGTGAATAAACAACAGGAATTTAAACGTTTTATTAAACAGGCCTCAAAATGTGCAGCTACAGGCAATCGGGCTCCAAATCAGTGGAAAATATGCACTAAATGCATAAACAGCGTTAAAAAACACTCGGGTCAACCATCGTTTCATTTTCCCGCCCATTTCCTTGTATATCGGGTTCAAATATGATCATGCATCGCAACATATACAATGATTAAATTGCATTTCCTAATATTTCGGGTTTGCCTTTGTATGTGATGCATGTATGTATTTCGGCATGACCACATACTATCGGAATGACAATTTTACATTAGGCCAACAGTTAAACTTATACCGACACCAAAAATCATGATGATGTCCATCCATCGGGAAGACATGTTCTATCAGCATGATAACTCAAGATAAGGCCGATAGCAAGACTTAAAACTTTCGTCTGCATGATATTTTGGAAATATGATGCTCCCCCTTCTGAATGTCCAGATGACATCATCATCATGTTTCGCTTCTGTATATTGGGGAAAAGAATGACATCATCATCATCATCATGTCGAAGGAAAATAGGAGGATATGAAATATGATCCTGCTGCTGAGGAATGGAATATGATGGTGACGTCATCGTCATATCCGTGCCTCATTAAAATGCAAAAGATGATGTCACCGTCATGTTTAGTTAAGATTAGGGGATAAATGTAATATCGGGTCACCTAAGGAAGATGATCAGGTGGTGAATGTAATATGACCCCTTTGCGGCCAAGGTAACCCTCTCGAAAGATCAGGATGATGATCATCATCAGGATATCTGGGGCTTTTGTTAAACTTAGAACATGACGTCATCGTCATATTCGCGAACCGGATCATGTTTTGGAAAATATCCTGCCGAAGGGAAATGTGATGATGATGTCCTCCTGATATTTGCTTCTTCGTTTATCAGATCGGGATGACGTCATCAGGATATTTGCAAAAGGTCATATTTCTCAGCAGGAGGACATTATGAAATATTGGGTAGACAAACAAGATCATGATGATCTTGACAACATGACAGGATAAAAATATGATGACCCTCCTCATCGAATATCATGATGATGTAACCATCATATTCCGCCTTCGGAGCATGAGGATGAGTTGAGGTCATCATCAGGTTAGCGCTAGGGTGATATTTAAAATATGATCATGCTAAGGAATGGAATATCACCCTCCCTTAAAAGATAGGGTGATCATCATGATCATGCAAAAGGAGATCAGGAGGATATGATGACGTCATCATCATATTAGCGAATATCAGCAAATATGACCCTCCCTTGAAAGATCAGGATGATGACCCTCCGATAGGACTTTGACATGCGCACGCAAATTATGCAGATGGTGGATTTTCTAAGCAGGGTGATATTATAATATCAGCATGATATTATAATATCAGGTGATGTTAAAATATCATGATGCTCGTTGTTATGAAATATCGGGTTACACTCAAAACATGATGCTCACGATGCGCATAAGGTCATTTGACGAGTAAAGGGCACTATCACCTAAGATTGACGTCCGGATATTTCGACTGCATGATTTTATCAGGTGATAGACCAAAATCAGGATGACCTTGACAACATGACTGAGGATATAAAAATATGATGATCCTCTTGCGATTATCAGGTTTGACCAAAACTTTGACTGTGCATAACTCCCTCATATGGACGAATTTTCAGGTGATGTAAAAGGCAAACCTGCCTAGAATTTCAAGCTCTTTCTAAATATGAGGTCATAGAAACAAAATATGAACTTTGACAAACTAACCTCATGATAATGACCTACCTCATCGAATATCATGATGATGATGCACCTGACTCATTTTTACCAAACCGCCAGAAAGCAGACAACACAAGCCAAGCCAAAAAGTTGGGTCCCTGTTTTGCCAAGTTAAAATGGGGCATGTTGTGTAACCACACAACACTACCTTGACTACATCAAGTGGTATCAGAACTGGTTGCGAATCTACTGGGAAGGAGGATAGTGTTGAAGCAGTACGAAACCCTAGAAGTAACAAGTGTCACCACTGAAGAAGATCAAGGCAAGAAAGATCTAGGTAAGCTTTTCAAATTAAGTTGTTTATCTGATTTGTTTCAATCAAGAAGATTGAAAAAAGGATGAAGAAAGAAAATGAAAACCTAATATGTGAAAAGGATATTCTGGACGAAGAATTGTGTCAAATCAATAGGTGTAATTCAGAATTGATGGAAAGGATAAAAGAACTAGGAGAAGACAAATATGATTCTCTTGAAGAAGAATTGGAAAATGTAAAAAGGAGGAATGAAGAATTAGAAGCAGAGCTGAACTTGTTTGAGTATATTGAAAAGAGTTTTGCAGAATTGGAAGGATTTAAGTTGTTTAGAAAGGTGGAAAAGAGGAACAGAGATCTGGAGGAAAATTTAGAAGAACTAAGAAAGGAAAATAGTCTATAGAAGAGTGAAATATCAAGATTGAAGGAACATGTTAATCAGTTAGAGCAGTCACTTGTAGTATGCAGAGAAGAGAATGAAAGTTTGAGATCTAAGCCTAAGCTTTGTGATGTTTCTTATGATACTAATGATTTGTGTGATGATGTAGAAGCTTCTTTAGATAGTGAGATTGAAGATGACAGTGTAACTGAACCTATAGTTATTGGTGATGGTATTGGTTTCAAAATCATACAAAGAATGGGATATGAAGGACAAGGATTGGGAAAACATCAGCAAGGAATTACAGAACCTATTGAACCAGTAATAAGATCAAGAAGTGAAGGCCTTGGATATGACAGAGGTAAGGATGTTGCAAATTCAAACAAATCAAATTAGGGAAGAAGAGTTATGTATTGTTCACATTGTAATAGACATGGACATGAAGAGGATTTGTGTTGGGATCTATACCCTTGTAAGTTATGTGGATTAAGGAATCACTCTAAAAAGATGTGTTGGAATAAAATGAGAAGGAGAAAGCCTATGATAGATTGTATGCAGATGGATTATGGATGGATTGATGGAGCAAAATGGAAACATGTTACTTGTATGTTTAGAAGGTTGTATAGATGGAAATATTCATGTGTTGGAGAGAAAAGAGGATGCAGAGAAAGAAGACCTTATGTAGAGAAAAACAAGAACAGTAATTCAAACTATAGAGGGAGAGATGACAGGAGTCATAATTCTTATCACAATGAAGGTTACAGAAGAGATGAAAGAGGATTTGATAGAAGATCATTTAGAAGAACCCATTTTCAAGTTTGGAGGAGAAAAGAATCAAGCAGTGAAGGTCAACAAGAACTTGTTACTGGAGAGGCTAATGATGAGGACACAATAACTGATACAGAGATGATTTATATAGAGGAAGAGGAACACTTTGAGTCATCAAATTTAATAGAGAAACTAGAAGAAGGTGAAGCATTGATCTTAAGAATTTTTTTTTGTAGACTAATCATCTGAGAAATAGTGCAAGAGAAAGTTTGTGTAAAACATCTGAAAACTAGTGCAAAAGAGAAGGTTTGTGCAAACAAGTGTGCAGAGAAAACAAGATATTCTATCAGAAGAGAAAGCTTGTGCATCGAAATGAAGTAAATATGGATAAAGAAATAGAGAAGAGTATAGGAGAAGTGTATGTAGAAAGGAAATTGTAGGATTTTGATGAGTATGAAGGAAATTATGTTAGGAACCAGGACTTCGATAGTGTTGCAGAGAAAAATCAAAGATATATTGATAGAAAGTAACATGATTGTTCTGGAGGATGCATGTATGTATTGATTAACTCGTAATTGATTGAAGTGGACATTGATTTTGAGGTATCTTGTGGAGAAGACTTTCTCAGACCACCAATCATTGAGGCAATGCAAGGATTGCATGTAGAACACCGAACTTAGAAGAACTTGAGGCAGTTTTACAGGATGTACTTGAACAAACCGCCAACCTTGAGGTAGTTGCAAGTGATTTTGATACAATATAGACCAAAGTGAAGAGGCTCACCTTTCAATTAACCCTGAGAGTTTGATGCAGGAGCATCTGGAAGCATTCAAAACAATTGGGATAGTTAATAGTGAAGTTGTAGAATACTGGGAAGCAACCTTGGAGACTACCACATTTTACCACATTTACATATCAGAGGCTACGGAGCTAGACTTAGCATCTAGACATAATCATCTACATCATATCCAAAATTTAGATCATTTGGGGTTGATTCTGGAAAGAAATCGCTATCAGAAGATTACCTATTTTCACAGAGCAGAGCAAATATTGTTCAGTGGAGTCTAATTGGCTTACGGAGCAATTCCATGACCTACGGAGCTAAAAGGAACATCATTCAAGTTATTTTGGGACATGTCCAACCTTCATGGAGATCTGTACGAAGTTCTATGCACCAACAGAGCAATGCCTTATGTTTGGGTTTGATCTATCCCTATCTACACGTTTCATGAAGATAGTTAACTCTTGACCGACTTGATAATGTTATGAAGGCTTACATAGGGTATAAATGAAAAGTAAAGGTTGTTTCAAGGAGGTGAATGATGAATGAGGAAGTATGTGAAGATATGAAGCAAGAGGATGATTGTTTTGATTTGAAGAAGAAGCAAAGTTGAAGCAGAAAGCAGAAGAAGTTGCAGAATAGAGAATTGAGAAGTAAATCATGGAAGAGCATTGTTATATGAATCTTTTGTAACCCTGGTCCGCGGCCTAGCATCTATAAATCCTGAGTGGCATATGTAACATGTTTTGAGAACATAATATAAGAGGAATGAGCTTTGAAGGCTGGGCTTTTCCCAGGATATATCTGGTGTCTTGTGTTTATGAATGTTTCTTTCTTTCTGTTGTTAACTATATACTTCCGTTGCATCTTTGATTGATCATGTTGTTAGTAGTTTAAGGCTATAAGTTTGGATAGTCCCTCATCGGACCCTCCTACCTTGACTGCATCACTTTAATTCAAATTATGGTTTTCTATATCCTTGTATAAAAGTAAGTGACTTGTTTCATTTGAAATTAGATGTGTTTTAGATGTGAAGAATATCTCTATTGTTATGCTCTCTATGCTATTGAATTATTGTAGGTTTTTGATCAAGTGGAGTTCTACTTTGCTCTTGGAAAGATTTGTATGAAGGCTAGGAAATGAGATCTTGAGTCTATCTCATTTGTTCCTAGGTTGAAGTACTTTTCATGATTGGGAGAAGGGTTGGAACCATGAACTTGAGATTGGCTTGACTACCTTCCAAGGGTATGGTTGCAAATTATTACCTTCTTATTTAGCAAACCTTTTGTGAATCTTCATCCTTAAGGTGAAGTTTTGTAAGCTTCCTTGAGTGAAGCATCCTTTGCATCATTCCTTCATATTTTATTGAGTCATATACGATTACGGTTGATATTATTTGATTAGATCTTGCATGTTACTTCTCACACTTAGGGATTCTGAGCACACACAACATCTAGTTCTAATCTTAGCTATATGCGAGGTAGGAATACCAAACCAAGGGCTTGACTAAGGAAAGCTCCTATATAGACACAACAATTTTCCCTTCTTTCTTATGTGCAGATCGAAGAAATAGTTTTCGAGAGATATCAGTTTGGAAAAAGAAAGGTATTGCAAGTAGAGATTTGGTGAAGATTTTAGGTTTTGCAAACCCTAAAAAAGACCTAGGGAGCCCGAGTGCCTTGGTACCTATGGTATTTTGACTCCAATTTCATGTTCTATTTTTTTTATTCATCTCTACTATCCATTTAGATTCTCTGATTTTGCTTCCAACAGTCATTTGTAACTCAATCTCTTTCAATTAGGGTTTGATCCTTGCCCTAGCTAGATTGGTTGAATTTGGTTTGACACTCATCTATAAAACAAAGAGGAAAAACCATTGTAGTTTGGCTCTCCCTCAAGGGTAGAAGCCAAGCTTGGTTTGTGTCTCAACATTTGTAAAAGAGAGTTCGACCTAGTTTAACTTCGGCTAAGGCTAGATCACTCTTTTCCACATAACATTTTGGTGAAGCCGACTCTTCTTACACTCTTGCTTCCTTCTTCATTTGAAAAAGTTTATTTTTTGCCATAGATCTGATTTATATTAAGTTCATTCATCATTTCCTTGATTTCACTTAAGAATTTTTGCATTTAAATTCATCATTAGAGTTACAAAATCCTTGCATTTCATAAAAAACTAGCTAATCTTAAACCTAGGGTTTGTAGATTAGTGTGTTGTTTCAGATCTTTATAGAATTATTAGGTTGATCAAAGTGAATGCATTTTCTATACCTTATCATCCTTTGTTTTTTGTGCATGCTTTGCATCTTGTCATTTAAAATTTTTAAAAACAAGCATTTGTTTTAGATTAAAAATAAACTATGTTTGTGATATTGTTTAAAATTTATGAGATTAGATCATTATAGTGCAAATTAAATTTCTGATATGATGCTTTAGATCTGATTATAACTGAGTTTGATATAAAGTATTTAGTTATACATCTTGCATTAATTCATATATATTGATTAGGGTTATCTAAAATCTCATTTTATGGTAATTCTAGCTTGAAAATTGGTAAATTTTGAGTATGTTTTAGCTAGTTATTGGATAATATAGTTACAACATTGTTGTTTATAGCTTGGTATATTTCATATTGTGCATAAAGAAACTTCATTTCATTCCCTCTTCTTTACTTTATCACTATAAAGTTTGAAAAAGTAGGGTGTACAATTATGTCATATTTCTTTCTTCAAGATTTTAATGCATTTGATGAGCCATTTAGTAGTGATTATTTTGATATGTTAGATGAAGCCTTAGATGACTTCATCTCTACAAAATCATCCTCTACAACTCTTAAACCATCTTTATTTCAAAGAAACATCAAGACAATTTATGTTTCTAGTTCTCCAAGAGAACCCGAGAAACCCAAAATTGTTGTGCATCTTCGTAATGATGCTCCTCAATCACAATCTATCACAATAGGAGATTCTCCAAAAACACCTAGACCTCTTGGTTATATCTTCAATTACACAAAAAAAACACTAAAAATAGTTCATTCAATCAAAATGTGTCATAGCAACACATGCATCATGAAGTTGCTCACGCATATAACACTAGAAACAATAAACAAAAGAAACACATACAATTTGTTCCTTCTTCTCTTCCACCTTCTCAACCTATTCTTCCTCAAGAACCTCATCTTCCTACTCATAATGGTAGAGATTATGATCTTGTTGAGAAGCTTCATGCTACTCCAACAAATATCTCTTTATGGAGTTGATACAAACATCATCTACATACCACAGAATGCTCCAAGAAGCTTTACAAAATGTGATTGTTCCACTTGTTATTCATTTGAATGATGTAGCAGCTTTGTTAGATTGTATGCATGTGACAAAATCAGATTTTTTTTTCAACCACATGAATTACCTCCCATAGAAGTTCAACACCAAAATGCGCCTCTTATGATATCCATCTTCATTAATAGTATGAGAGTTAGATGTACAATGATTGATGGTGGATCAGGTCTTAATGTTTGTGGCATAGACTTCTTACATAAAATCAATGCTGATATCTCTCTCATTAAACCAGATAAACTCAACATTCATGGCTTTGATAATGTTGGTAGACAATCATTGGGTACTATCACCTTACCTCTTAAGGTTGGTCCTATGACATTACCTATCCTTATCCATGTCATGCCTAATTCTCTTTCATATAATCTTCTTCTTGGTAGACCTTGGATTCATGCCATGGGGGCATTCTCATCTACCCTTCATCAATCAATTAAGTTTGTTCATAACAATCAGCTCCATACAATTGAAGTTGATCTGATTCTAAAAAGTTATTTACAAATTGAGGCTAAAAATAGACAATATTTTAAGCCCTTTACTCTCACTTCTCCTCTTTCTAAAATCAAATTTTCTCCCTCTCCTACTGAGGTTATTGTAGAAGAATCTAATTCACCTTTGAATACACTCTTTCGTGATGATTGAGGTTCGTTAGACTTTACACCTACTTTTGTAGGGGAGTATGAAGTCTCACCGTCAAAGCTAAAAAGTTCTAATTTCTACTCCTACATTCCCTTAAATTTCTTTGAAAAATAATTATGATAATACTTATTCTTATACTACTTAATATGAGACCTATGGGTTCCCTCCATCCTCTTCAGAAATGGCATCTATTTATGGTCGAGGTTTTCAAATTCTCTCTCAATGTGGATACAATAGTAATGGTTGTGGTATTAAGGAGCAAGGTATTAAAATCTCTTTGGAGGCTAACCTGTATTACTCTTCGTTTGGACTTGGATATCATCCTTTATAGCCCATCAAAGCCGTTCGTCATCCTAATTTAAATGTAAACACAATTTCATCATTTACACTTAAATGGGTATATCTAGAATTGATTGATACAAATTGTGACTTTCAAGATATTCCCTTGGATACTTTTTCAACAGATGAAGCTTTGGCTGAATTCTAAGGAGCTTATGATCACTTGCCTCATTACCATCATGATTGTGGCCTTCCTTATTGTTTAAATGCAGAAGCATACTTTGGGAAGGATGCTTGTTTATCTAATGATACCTTGGCATCTCATGAGTCACCTATTCATCCTCTTGATATTCAAGACTGTAGTAGTCTCATTAATGGGAAAATTGTTGATGTTTTGATGGATAAGGATGACCCTAAAAAAGTCATCCCTATTGGAAATTGTCTAAATTCTGAAGAAAACTAAGAACTCACATCTCTATTACATGAATATCCTAATCTCTTTTCTTGGAAATATTCTGATATGCCTAGCATTGATCCTAAGGTGGTAACACATAATATTTTCATTCATCTTGATGCTAAACTGGTAAAACAAAAGATACACAAGATGAATCCTAAGGTTGCATTGTTGATCAAAGATGAAATAGAGAAGCTTCTACAAAGGCTTTATTTTCCCTATTGACTACTCACCTTGCATCTTGAATATTGTGGCTGTTGCTAAATCTGACAATCATATTCAAATGTGTAATGATTTTTGAGATTTGAATAAAGCATCTTTGAAGGATGATTTTCCTCTTCCTAATATAGATATGGTTGTCGATTCTATTGTTGGCCATGCATTACTTTCCTTTATGGATGGTTTCTCTAGTTATAATCAAGTGTTCATCAATCCTTAGGATCAATATAAAGCAACTTTTATAACTCCTTGGGGAATATTTTGTTGGGTTGTCATGCTGTTTGGAAATTAAATAATGCTAGTGTGACTTATCAATGTGCTATGACACTTATCTTTCATGATTTCATGCATTGCATCTTAGAGGATTATGCTGATGATATTCTGGCCAACTCCATTTTGAGCTAGGATCACATCAAAATTCTCCATCAAATATTTGAATCTATACAGAAATACAACATGTGCTTGAATCCTCATAAATGCATCTTTAGCATTGATAGCAGTAAGCTATTGGGATTCATTGTTTCACATCATGGTATTGAGGTGGATACAAAAAAGATTGATGCCATTGTTAACATGCCACCTCCTAAAAATGTTTCACAACTTCATAGTTTACAAGGGAAGATTCAAGCTATTCGTTGATTTGTTTCACAACTTGTGGATCAGACTCACCCTTTTACATAATGACTCGAGAAAGAATCTAACTTTAAATGGGATAGCGATTGTCAAAAATCTTTTGATGACCTCAAAAGTTATCTTGCCAATCCTCCTATATTACAGCTTGATATCTCTGGACAACCATTTATTCTCTACACACTGACATCTCCTAATGCTCTCACAAATTTGTTTGCAAAACATGATGACAATGGAAAGGAACATGATGTATATTACATCAACCAAACTTTTCTTGATTATGAAATGCGATACATTGTGATAGAATGTTAATGCCTAGCTCTTGTTTTTGCAACACAAAAGTTGAGACATTACCTCTTAAATGCTAAAATTAATGTAATTGTAAAATTTGATCCTTTAAAGTATTTGTTTTCTAAAACAAATATTTCAAGATGCTTAGCAAAGTGGGTTATGTTGCTAAAGAAATTTGACCTTAAGTTTGTCTCTCAAAAGGCAATTAAAGGGAAAGCATTGACTGACCACTTTGCAAAAGCTCCTTCACCATTTTCTAATCAAAATCAAGAATATTTCTGTAATGATCAAATCCTTTCACTGTATGTTGATGATAAGTGGAAACTATTCTTTAATAGTTCTAGATGTTGAATTGGCTCCAATGCTAGTGTTACACTAGTACCTCCTTCAGGTAAGCTGATTCCTCTATCTTACCGTCTCAAATTTCTATGTACTGACAACATTGCATATTATGAAGCCCTTATTACTGGCTTGTGTGCCTCTTTGTCTCTTAACATTAAGCACATTTCAATATTTGATGATTCTCAATTGATCATAAGACAAGTCATTGGATCTTATCAGGCAAAGCAAGATAAGTTATCTCAGAATTGAGACTTGGCCTTATCATTATTGAAGAATTTATCATTTTTCACAATCGACATAATTCCATGAAAAGACAATTGACATGAGGATGCAATGGCAAGGGCTAATTGACAAGGTGTCACTGTACCTCATCATTTAATCTATTTTCAGATGTCAAAGAACTAGGGCTATGTCCATGGCTGTCTGCAACTAGGGATTCTATAGTTACCAATTTATAGCTAGTCCTAATTTTTAAAAGAAAGATTAATCTATCTGCTTGTTGAATAAATGTAATGAATGCTAGAAAACAGAATAAAATAGGAAATGTACTCAAAGCAAAGAAACAATAACATGCATCTATCTATTAAAACAAGAAACACTTTTATAACAGAAAACTGAAAAAATAGAACAGTGATACTAGCCTCCTGCCTGAGTGGTGAGAGTGGGCCCTTGCTCCACACCCTTGAGGCTGAAGGCTATAGCAGGAAATCGGCACAAAAGACGATCAAAACTAAATTCAGTCCAATTCATTCATTTCTACATTCATGAAAATATGGCTATAACAGAACAGAGATCTCCCAGAGTCAGAATAATTTTATCATTGTTGTTCTACTATTTCTGAGAGTATATATATAAAAATGAGTGATGATATATCACTGAACTTATCTGCCAGTCTTTCTAAGAGATGACACCATCTCTTATTTGTACTTAACTATCTAACTTATGAAAAATCACCATGCGAGAAAGGTAGACTTGAGTGGAACAGAAGTCCACTCAGAGGTCTAAGTTTAAGTCTTAATACACTTGGGCATCAAAGCCTTGAAAATAAGGATATTGGATTAGTTCAATTTGTAACTCATGCAAAATCTTTGAAAAGATAAAACTTCAGTAGTTTAACTAATAGTTGACCCTTCACCACTCAGGTGATGATTTGAGTGAAGTGAGGGGTATTAAGATCGCTGCTGAAAGTGTCTGGTCGGTAGCTCTGCTTGGAAACATACCCTATTCTTAGGAGGCACCAGAGATAGTTGTTCCTGTCTGCAGCTCCGGAGATACTCCAGACTCTCGTAGAGCTCCGAAGAGGCATTCTCCATATCTTCAAAATTTCAGGTGTTATGGTTCTTTGGTATTGTCTCCAGAGATCATTGAAGACGATCTCCAGAGATGCACAAAATCACTATTCCTGGCATCTACACCTGTTGATTCAAAAAGAGAGAGAAATTCTACATTTTTCCATCAATCCCACGCACATTAGTCACTTAATAAAAAATTCTAATCTCAAGTAATCTATCTTAATTAATCACAAAATAGAACAACCTTGCTAACTTATTTGGGTGCAGACACTAGGAGGATGAACTGAAAAAGGGGAAAAAGAGAGGCAAAAAGATGTATTTCATGAGTGTAATTTGGCACTCATCATCCCCCCCATACCTAAGGTTTGGTAGGTCCTCTTGCATTTCACATCCTGGATTTATTTTAGTGAAGCAGCCTGTCAGTCAGGCTATACTCCTGGAGATAGGTGGTCCAAGTGGTTCTGTTGGTGTTACCATTTCCTCTGTACTTGTCAACTTGCTTCAACCAGTCTTACAATTTTTCATCTTCCAGCTATTCTATCTATATAGGGAGTGGTTCAATTATCAGAGGAGGCCTGAACTGTCCTCCTATCCATTCCTATTTATGTCAATCCATCAGTTTGGATATAAACTTTGCCTTTCTCATGAATAATCTCAGGTTTGCAGGGGTGACCACCTCTCTAAGCTTCTGCTCTGGGGTCAAAATATTCCATCTCCTCTTTGCTACAACAAGTATAGAATTTGCTGAATTAACCATAAAAAGACCAAAGTCAATGGAGCATTCCTGCAAACTTTTCAGGTATAATGGCAATATTTTGGTTGCATTTGCAAGATGATAGATAAGGGACCTGAATTGGGTCCGAAGAGCAAAATGATTGGGACATTCTTTCCTGATGAAAAGATCTATTTTTAAATCTTTTTGAAGATGATCTTCCACCCTTTCATTCCAGATCTGGTGGTTTCTTATTAGGGACATGAATGCCTTAAGCTGGCATTCTCCCACAAAGTGATTAATGATGAAGGCTATATCATTAATACAGAACCCATGCAGGTATAATTCACATAGGAAGTTTTTGTCTTCATCATTGCTCCTGGTGTAAGCTGCCATGAATCCTTCTATTGTTTCAGTATCCTCAGTTATGTCAGACAGGACTAAGGAGAGTTTCCTTTGCAGTACCCTTTCCTATAGGAACATTGAATAGCTAGCACTTGGAGGCCTGCAGGATAGAATTTCTGAGGAAAGGGAGGCCATTGAATGATTTTGCTTTCCAAAGTTGCTATTCTTTCTACTTTGGCAGTGACTGCCCTTTGTAATTGCAACATTGGCTTGGAGGCCTCAAATTCTCTACACCTTTTCTCCCAATGAAACAGGGCTTTGGGAATGTCAATGGGGATTGGATCCACATAGGCATCTATTTGAATTTCCTACTCATTGGTTGCCCTTGGGCCAGACAATTCTTGAATATATTCTTCTTGGTCATCTAGTCTGTTATTGGCCCAAGTTAACTGTTTATCTTGGCTTTGTACCTTTTCAATCAGTGCTGCCATTATTGTGAAGCTGTTGTCTCTGGCCATGGTGAGCTCAGAAACCTTCTATGCTATTTCTTTTTCTTTTTCTTCCATCAATTTGGCTGCCTCACATTTCTGTGCTTCCAATTCTGCTTCTTTCTCCTGGATGATTTTATCCTTGTTTTGGAGGTCTGTTTAGATATTTGCAATAGTTTGTTTCAGCTCCATCTCCATCTCTACTTTGACCTTCTTGAGGTCAGTAATAATCAAATTCTTTCCCCAGAGCATTCTTTTTAAATTTTCAATTTCTTCCATTAATTGTTGTTCTGTTGAGATTTCTATATCCTCTTGGTCAGAGGGATGAGATAGAGTTTCTACCTCTGTTTTTGTGGCTGTTGGCTGATCATCAATGTTATCCATGGCCATCTGCCCTATTTTTGTGGCTGTTGGCTGATCATCAATGTTATCCATGGTCATCTGCCCTGTTTCTCCCAATGTATCCATTTGCCCTATTCCTCCTTCTTCAGTGTTCTTGTCTTGAGGATCCTCTACTGTTGCAGGCACTGATGAAGGTCTCGCTTTATCTTCACATGTTCTTAATTCCAGGAGTACCTCAGTGAGCAGGGCAGTATCCTTCTCAGCTTGTGAGAGTTGCCTCTTCCTTTTTCTTCTCCAGAGCAAAGGTGCGATGGTGCCTTCGGAGCACGTCTCCCTTCCTCATAATCTAAGGAGAGAGTAAAAGTTTGTAAGTTTCCTGTCTCCGGAGCACATGGTGGTATTGAAACTGGACTTGACTCCACATGAACAGATGGTGCTGGAGAATTTTCTCTTTGCTTCCTCTTCCTGACCAGAGGGATCTCATCTAAGTCATGGGATGGTTCTTCAGCCCACCACTTTTCCTCAATTCCCTATCCTGACTTTTCCTCTGTTAATTCCTTAGGCCAAGATTCCTCAGGTAGAGTCATCTTTCACCTGACTGACCGAGTCATGTATAGGGGTTGTGTAGGAGCAGGTTCTGCAATTTATTTGCCTTTCCTCTTTTTGTCAGGAACAGGGGCTGCAGATGATGTAGCCTCTTGTGAGGGTGACTTGCCTTTGTGAACAGCTGTGGAGGAGGCTGAAGGCTTAGTTTCCTCATCTTCATGAGAGGGAGAACTCTCACCTTTTGGTTGTGCTATCTCTGGTTCTCTGACCTAGGGGTTGTGCTCAAGAAAGTTTTGCAATAGTTCTTCTCCATTGGCCTGAGATAGGAAGTGGTGCTTGACTACCAGAAAGATGAGGCCATGATGTTTCATAGGTCCCTTACCCTGTTGGTATTTCTCTACAGTTGCCCTGATGGCAGAATACAAGAAATTAGGGAAATTTATGCTATATTCAGGGTGCCTATTTCCATGTCTGAGAAAAATCAGCATTTTCATTATTGGCCCTAAAACTATGGAGAATTGGCCATCATAGGTAAAGTACTTCATTAACCAGGTAGCAATAGTTGCCCAAGGGTTTGGGAGTGTGGACCTCAAAATTCCTTTAACTTCATTCTTATTCATATGCAATTGAATAGCAAGTTCACCATGAACAGAAAAATTTCTAATTAAATCAGTGTATAAGGTTTTCAAGTGGTAGAACCTCTCACCTTGTTCGAGAAGTCCAGAGATGTGGCTAATAATTGCTGAGGAGAGACTGATTTGGTTTCCTCTCACAGTTGTCTGGTTGTCTCTTAAATTCCTAAGGAATTCATCCACAATATCCTCCTGAAACCCTTCAAACTTGTCTAGGAAATCTAACCATCCAGCAGCCATTAAAATGTTTGCTGCAGCTACATCCTTCAGAAGACCCACAGTACTTTCTGGCTCAGACTTTTTCTTGACCCCCATTGCTGAATTGATGGCACCTTCTGTGTTTTATTCTTTTACCTCCGCAATCTGCAGTCTATCTTTCCTTCTTATCTCTATGGGCTCCAGAGTATTGTTCAAATTGCTCTATAGACTCTGGAGAATTGTTTAATTTACCTTATGCTTCAGTCTATTCCGGTGGTTTTGGATGAGGGATGCTATTATTTTTCTTTAGGCTAGGTTTATGCAGATGGGTTAAGGGACCAAGGCAGCCATAAATGTAATAGATTAACGAGGCACTCCAGAGGTAAGGTGGCATTAAGGCATAGATGGCGGCATGCTTGGATGTGAAGAAGGAAATGATAGTGGAGGGATGTGTCATCTTGGCAACACCCAAAATAGAAAGACAGGAAAGTTACTAATTAATGATTATTTAAAAATAGATTTACCTGGACCAGTTTTAATGATGAGGTGATGTACATGGGAGAAATACTGCGTCATTTAGGAAACTACATGTGTCGTAGAAATTAAGCAGCAGCATGAAATGACGTCCACTTCCCACTTGCACGCAACCCCCAATCATTGCACTGAGTGGCTTTAAAATCCACACCCTTGGGTGATGTTAGCGCCAGCTTGTGGACACTCCTGCAAATTATTATTATTCTAATTTAATTACACTTTGTGATGAAGTAGGGGATGAGTCATGATGACCTCATCATATGATTTGTCTACTTTACCACCTAGAGAGGTGGGTCCCTCCCTTATTATGGAGACTAACGGCGTTATTAATAGAGCACCGAAGGTGCTCCTAATTGGAAAGTGCCAGAGATGCTCCTTATTGGAAAGCGCCAGAGGTGCTCCCATTTGAGAAGCGCCGAAGATGCATTGGGCCAATTTCTAGCAACTGATCATATCTGGAGCTTAATTATTTCAACTTTCTGAAGAAGGGAACCGCCATTTTATTGGTTTTCAACTCCCTTAGTCAAGAAAGATAGCCATTTGCTGGTTTTCCATCTTTCTCTATTTTTTTTCATTCTTTTTTTTCTTTTTTTCAGAAGGCAGCCATTGCTGGTTTTCAACCTCCTTTTTTTGTTTTTTAGAGTCATTCAATCCAACACCATGACAGAGGAGGTATCCCCTGTATCAAACCACAGATTATCCAGAAACTCTTCTTTAGTAGATGGTCTTTTGTAGAGCCTGATACGGTGACCATTTACTAGAAATGTGTCTGTGCTCCCATCAATTGGTTGCAATAATACAGTTCCATTTTCAAACACGTCCTTTATCTAATAAGGACCTAGCCAGTGAGTCTGCAATTTCCCTTTGAATTCTTTAAATTTAGAATCATAAAGAAGAACCCAATCTCCTTGTTGAAATGTCCTCTTAATGTGTTGGTCACGCCATTCCTTCCTCTAGTATTGAACCAGTTCTATTTGTTGAATGGCTTTTGTTCGAATCTCATCTAACTCGTTGAGCTGAAGGATTCTATTCTACTGAATTACAGACAATGGCAGACCAACATCCAATACAATTTTAAGTGTCTGGAGTTCAAATTCTATAGATAATATAGGCTTTTTCCCATAAACCAATTCATATGGTGAAAACTTTGTTGTGGACTTCCAAGTGGTGTTGTAAGCCCAAACTACTTCATGTAATCTACTAGCCCAATCTTTTTTGTTCATTGCCACTATCCTTGTTAGGATATTCTCAAGTTCTCTATTAGTTACTTCTACCTGCCCATTTGCTTGAGGATGGTAAGGTGAAGATTTTCTGTGCTTGACTTGGTATAAATCTATGAATGCCTTGATTACCTGTGAAGTAAACTGAGGTCCTCTGTCTGAAACTATTGATCTTGGGGCTCCAAATCTCAAGAAAATTTTATTGTAGAGGAAATCAACAACTTTTTCTTCTCTTGCAAAATGTAATGCTTGAACCTCAGCCCACTTAGTAACATAGTCTGTGCACACCAGAATATACTCCTTGCCTGATGATGGTGGTGAAATTGGTCCCACAAAGTCTAGACCCCACTACTCAAACAGTTCCATCATGACTTGAGGATGTAGCAGCATTTCCTGGGTAAAGGTTGGCTGCCCCATCCTTTGGCACTGGTCACAGTGCTGCACATACTTCTTTGTGTCTTTATGAAGAGAAGGCCAGTAGTAACCAACTCCAAGGATCTTGTGGACTGTCCTGTGGAAAGAGTAGTGGCCACCAGATGGTTCATCATGACATGCTCTCAACACATCAAAAGTCTAATCAGCCTTCAAGCACCTACGTAGAATGAAATCAAGACCACATTTAAATAATAAACCATTCAACCATTTGTAGGATAAACTTTCTTTAACTAAACATTTTCTTTGTTTTAAAGTAAAATGGGATGGATACAAGCCTGTAGCTAAAAGATTAGCTATGTTAGAAAACCAAGGTGCAGTAGTGGATATGGCAAAAAGATGTTCATCTGGGAATTTGTCCTCCACTGGTTGATCTTCTCCTCCTATATGCAATCTCGATAGAAAATTAGCAACCAAATTAAACTTCCCTAGATTATCAACTATGGTAATATCAAATTCCTGCAATAGCAATAACCACCTGATGATCCTTGCACCTACTACTGGTTTATTCATTAGGTACTTGATGGCCACATGATCAATGTGCACAAATATTTTATATCCAGTGATATAATGCCTGAATTTGTTTATAGCATAGATAACTGCCAAGAATTCTTTTTCAGTTGTATAATTTCTTTCTGCAGAGGTAAGATTTTTGCTGATGTAATAAATGGCATGCATACTCTCTCCTTCCTCCTTTTGTCCTAAAACTACCCCAATGGATTCATTTGAAGCATCAGTTTGTATGTGAAATGGTAAAGTCCAATTAGGTCCCCTTAAAACTGGTGTGACAGTAAGCTTCTCCTTCAAAGAATCAAATGCTAATTGACAGTCTTCTGTCCACAGAAATTTTGTTTCTTTGTTAAGCAGAGTAAATAGGGGGGCCGCTATTCTGCTAAAATTTTCTATGAACCTCCTATAGTAGCCTACATGACCTAGAAAACTTCTGACATTAGTCTGATTTTTGGGTGAAGGCAACTGTGTGATTACTTCTATCTTGTTCTGATCCACTCTGATCCCTTTTTCTGAAATATGGTGTCCCAAAACAATTCCTTCTTCCACCATCATAAAACATTTCTCATGGCTAAGGGACAGTCGATTTTTATCACAGCATTTTAGTACTTTCCCAAGGTTTGTGACAGCTTCCTTAAAGTTATCCCCATACACAGTAAAGTCATCCATGTAGACCTCCATGCATTCATTAGCCAGTTCAGCACAAATAGCTAGAATCAGTCTCTAAAATGTAGCTGGGGCATTGCATAGCCCAAAGGGAAGAACTTTGTAAGCAAAGGTTCCCCAAGAGCATGTGAAGGTGGTTTTGTCTTGGTCTTCATGTGCTACTTGAATTTGATTATACCCACTGAATCCATCTAGAAAAGAAAAATACTTCTCCCAGCAAGGTTGTCCAAAACTTGGTCAATAAATGGTAAGGGAAAGTAGTCCTTTTTTGTGGCCTTGTTGAGTTCTCTATAATCAATACACACCCTCCATTTCCCATTCTTTTTAGGCACAATGACAAGGGGTGAGACCCATTGACTATCTGAGATTGGATATATAAACCCTGCCTGGAGTAATTTTTCTATTTCAGTTTTGACAATGTCCTTTAAAGCAGGATTCAATCTTCTTTGTGGTTGCCTGACAGGTTTAATATCCTTAGTGTAGATATGATGGGTACAGATCTTAGGAGGTATGCCTTTCATATCTTGGTATTCCCAGGCAAAAGATGCTGAGTGGGAGACCAAAAGCTGGATAAGTTTTTCTTCTTGACTTGTTGTTAACTGAGTATTTATATTAAGTGTTTTCCCTGGCAGAATCATGACCTGTTTTATTATTTGATCCATAGATGTGGTAGATCCATACATTGGTGTCATGGTATTGAGAGGACAAGAATGTGGGAGTAAACTGTGGAAGGTGGCTAAGTCCCTATAAAAGGTTTCCCCACAAGGAATAATGTTGGCAAGGGTACAATGAGAAGAAATAAGAAGTTCTCTCTAAGGATCTTGGGCGAGTTCCATCACATCTTTATTGATTAGGATGTGAGTGAAGTCTTCCATTGTATCATAGTATACTTCTTCTCCTAATTCTCCCAGATGTTCCCTAATGGTTACCATAGCTGATGAGGCACTGTTGTCCATGTTCTCTGGTTCATCCACCCATACTCTTCCTGTGTAATGCACTAATGGTTTAGCTGGAGGATACAAAGATATTTTCTTTAGATCTATCCCATTAGAAATGACCATATCTCTAGTTCAACATTCAATAGATGCTACTATAGTAGCTAGCCATGGTCTTCCTAAAATTAGTGGATAAGCATTTCTCTGGTTTCTAGGTTCTAGTATTAAGAAATCCACTGGGAATTCCCATGAATCTATCACAACAGGTACATCAGTGATTACTCCTTTTGGAACAGCTATTGACTGATCAGCAAGTTGAAGAATTGTAGTTGTGGATTGGATACCTAATAGAGCTAACCTGTCCATTGTATGAACTGTCATCACATTAACTGCTACTCCTAAATCAACTAGAACATTTGAAATATCTACCCCTAAGATGAAAACAGTTATGACAGGGTTTCCAGTGTCTCCATATTTTGGGAGGAGAATTTCTCCCATCAATAGATCCACTACTTTTCCTTCCACCTATATTGTGGAGGGAAAGCCTTTCTTTCTACCCTATGTTTTGATACAATACTGTTTAATGAACTGATTTAGTTCCAGTACATCTCTGATTGCCTGGAGAAGAGGAATTTCAATGTTTAGCTGCTTGATTTCTTGTAAAAGTTCTGATTCCTGATTGGTTTGGATTTGTTTTTGTAGAATCTTTCTCTGGAGAGCATTCCGTTTAAGTCGTTCTAGGTATGGTGCTAGCTTTTCCATCTCCGGAGCATCTCCGGAGCTCTTATCAGAATTATGTTCAAGACTACTCTCCAGAGCCGGCCTTTTAGGAGTAACTCCGAAGTTGTCTGTGGATGATTTTTCTAGCACTTTTTCATTAGTAATCTCCTCTGGGGGTTGATTGGATGGATTTTCAAGTTCCTCGTCATTGGTTATTTTAACTATAATTGGAGGAGAAGGTCTTGGGAATGCTTTCCCAGAATGCAGCTGGAGATTATTTCAATATATAGCATTAATTCCAGCTAGATTTTCTTGCTCTATCATGTAGACAACTACTTCCTGTTTATTCCGTGGGTTTGGTATAGGCTGAGCTGGTAAAGGTGGTTGACTAACTGGTTCATTTTGTGTTTGACCCTGTGTGTTGGAGGATACAGTTAGTAAAGCCTGTTGTTGAGGTTGGAAACATCTAGGTTGACCTTGGTATTGTTGATGATATCCCTGTTGAGGACCCCATTGAGGTTGCATGTTTTGTGATCCAAACTGTGGTGGCCGCTGTTGATGTCCCTAAGGCTGATTTTACCAGTTTTGGTTTTGCCAATGGTGACTTGGCCAATCCTGCTATCCCCAAGGAGGATTATTTTGAGGGCCATGCCAAGTTGGATTCCAATGATTATTTCCCCAATTAGGACCCCTATAAGAAGACTAGTTTGGATATTGATTATAAGGGAAATTTCTGGTTTGTTTTTGTCCCACATAGTTCAACTCGTCTTCTATCTCAGCATTCTTTTTACTCAATCTTTTCAAGGCTGGAAGTTGACTACACTGACTGGTAGGATGTTCCCTATCATAGATCTGGCAAATCTCTGATTTGTCCAAGGGGCATTCTCTCAACAGGTGTTTGTTTCTACACCTAGGACAATAGATGGAGAGTAGTTTAGTTGCTCTATTTTGATCAATTGTTCTGGTTTTTGCTTGAATCCCATCCAATGTGGTATTTAGTTGGACCAGAATGTCTGTTTTTAGATTTGCAATTTCCTCCATCAACTATCCTATTTCATTCTTCCCTATTAAAGTTTTGGATGACCTTACTCCATCTTGGGTTCTAGAATAGTTCGTACAGATTTCCTCTATATGAGGTATTTCCATTTTGTTAATGTTCCCTTTTCCCATTAGGTCCAGTGCCTATTTTGATTCTTTATCTAATCATTTTATAAACAGGGTTCTAGCCAAGGAGTGATCCACTGGATTGCCAAACCTTCTCAAGGCAAAATTAAACCTATCCACATAGTCTTCTAAGGATTCTTCCTCCTCCTGCCTAATTTTAAACAATTCTTTATTTTTATTACTGGATCTACAATAATCTTGGTATTTTTCTAAAAACTCTATTTCCATTTGATCCCAAGAATGGATAGAACCCTGGGGTAAACCCATAAACCATCTCATCGCAGAATCTTTCAGGGTTGAAGGGAACAATTTGAGTTTCTAGTTATCTGATCCATAATCATAAGTTTGCCAGACTAGAATGAATTCAAACAAGAACTGATCTGGATCCTCAGAAGAAAGTCCTCTAAAATTTGGCAGATGTGCTGGTGAGATATTCTTCATAGGAGCATTGTCTCCAACAGCCAAAACAATAGGATAAGAGAAGGTTCTTGTAGCCTGATTTTCCTCTTCCCCATGATCATCATTTTCCATGTTTAGTACTGGTTCTTCTTCTTGAGGTTCTAGGAAATTAGGTTCTACCAAAGGATCTGGCTCAACTTTTTGTTGTAATTCCTAGATGTAATTGGCAAGTGGAATGTCTGGAGGATCTAAGGGATTTCTGTTTTGAAGTGGAGGTTCCAAATTAAGATCTAGGTTTCCTTCTTCAACAAGATTTTGTACCACCTCACTACTTTTCCCTATGGTGTGTTGTTGGGGTGTCTACTTAATATATCTTCCTTTTAGATCTCTAGCTCTAACCATACAAATCTATTCTAAAAACTATTTTAACTCAGTGTCCCTAATTAACACAAACTTGTCCCCGGCAATGGCACCAAAATGACAAGGTGTCACTGTACCTCATCATTTAATCTGTTTTCAGATGTCAAAGAACTAGGGCTGTGTCCATGGCTGTTTGCAACTAGGGATTCTATAGTTACCAGTTTATAGCTAGTCCTAATTTTTAAAAGAAAGATTAATCTATCTGCTTGTTGAATAAATGTAATGAATGCTAGAAAATAGAATAAAACAGGAAATGTACTCAAAGCAAAGAAACAATAACATGCATCTATCTATTAAAATAGGAAACACTTTTATAAGAGAAAATTGAAACAATAGAATAGTGATACTAGCCTCCTACCTGAGTGGTGAGAGTGGGCCCTTGCTCCACATCCTTGAGGCTGAAGGCTATAGCAAGAAATCAACACAAAGATGATCAAAACTAAATTCAGTCCAATTCATTCATTTCTGCATTCATGAAAATATGGCTATAACAGAACTGAGATCTCCAAGAGTCAAAATAATTTTATCATCATTTCTCTTCTACTATTTCTAAGAGTATATATATAAAAATGAGTGATAATATATCACTGAACTTATCTACCAATCTTTCTAGTAGATGACACCATCTCTTATTTGTACTTAACTGTCTAACTTATGAAAAATCACCATGCAAGAAAGGTAGACTTGAGTGGAACAGAAGTCCACTCAGAGGTCTAAGTTTAAGTCTTAATACACTTGGGCATCAAAGCCCTGAAAATAAGGATATTGGATTAGTTCAATTTGTAACTCATGCAAAATCTTTGAAAAGATAAAACTTCAGCAGTTTAACTAATAGTTGACCCTTCACCACTCAGGTGATGATTTGAGTGAAGTGAGGAGTATTAAGATCACTGCTGAAAGTGTTTGGTCGGCAACTCTGCTTGGAAACATGCCCTGTTCTTAGGAGGTGCCAGAGATAGCTGTTCCTGTTTGCAGCTCTGGATATACTCCAGACTCTTGCAGAGCTCTAGAGAGGCATTCTCCATATCTTCAAAATTTTAGGTGTTATGGTTCTTTGGTATTGTCTCTGGAAATCATTGAAGACGGTCTCCGGAGATGCACAAAATTGTTGTTCCTGGCATCTACACCTGTTGATTCAAAAAGAGAGAAATTCTGCATTTTTCCATCAATCCCACCTACATTAGTCACTTAATCAGAAATTCTAATCTTAAGTAATCTATCTTAATTAATCATAAAATAGAACAATCTTGCTAACTTATTTGGGTGCAAACACTAGGAAGATGAACTGAAAAAGGGGAAAAAGAGAGGCAAAAAGATGTATTTCATGAGTGCAATTTGGCACTCATCACTAATTCCCTTATGTCCCTTGATGATTCTTTGGGGAACTATCAATTTATCATCTATAATCTTAAAACACCTTCAATATCTGAAATACCTGAGGTTGCCTTTTGTGATAATATAGATTCAAGAGAATGGTACTCCCATGTATTCCAATATTTATGCAATGGTTCCTTTCTTGATCTAGCAACCAGAAGCACCTAAATTGGCATACACAAACTTGCAGGATGATATATCATATTATCAAATGTTCTATATCCTTAATAATTCAGAGATCTTGATTGCCCTAGAGGAGGCACATTTAGGTACCTACGAAGGACATTTTGGTGGGAGATCTCTTATTCAAAAATTGCTTTGTATAGGTTACTATTGGCAATACATGGAATGAGATTCCTTTCCCTTTGTCAAAAAGTGCCCGCAATGTCAACAACATAACAATCTCATTTGAGCTTCTGCCTAGGAAATTCATACTCAGGTTTCACCTTGTCCATTTTCCGTGTGGGGCTTGGATCTCTCCTCCTTCTCAAGGTCACACTTTCATAATCACAACTACCAATTACTTTACGAAATGGGTTGAAGCGGTTCCTCTCCAATCCATGACTGTTGAACTAATCTATCATTTCATTTAAGATAACATAATTTCTCGATTTGGTATTCCTTCCACTTTGGTTTCTGACAATGGTGCTTCATTTAAGAACAAAGATGTGAAGAAATTCCTTGAAATATATCATATTTAACACCACTTCTCTAAGCCGTATTATCCTCAATCAAATGGATAAGTGGAAGATTCTAATAAAATAATTAGATAAATTCCTCAAAAAAATATTAACAAACATCCAAAGGATTGGCATACTCAACTATCATATGTATTATGGGCTTACCAATCAAGTGTTTGTATAGCTACAGGGACTACCTATACAACCTTGTGTATGGTGCTGATGCGATCATGCCTTTGGAGTTAGAAATTCTTTCATTGTAAATTTCTCTCAAGGGCATCCTCGATGAGAATACTCAAAGAGAAATACAATATCAACAACTTGAGATGCTTGATGAATAATGTCTAAATTCTCTTGAACATCTTCAAGCTCATAAAAAATCTATTCAACCCTCATACAATGAATGTGTCATTCATCGTTCATTCGAGGTTGGAGATCTTGTACTGTATGAAAATCAACGCAATGTCAATGCACAGGTCTTGGCGAAAAAGGGAGGTTTAGCCTAAATTGGATTGGACCTTACATCATCACTGAAGTCCTCAAATCAAGTGTGTATAGACTATCCAATTTGCATGGTATGCCTCTTAAAGAACCTATTAACACTATGCATTTACGTAGATATTATGCTTAATTTTTCATTTTATGCTATAACTTTCTTTATAAAGAAAATGATTGGTAGATAGTAAATTTAAATTTCCTATTTCATTATTTGCTTCAGTCTTGACAAAATATGTAGTTTGTCTTGATTCTTTAAAAGTAGTTTTCTTAATTTAGAGAATTACTTATTAGTTCACATATGAATTGATAGATGTGCACCATGTTCAATAATCATTGTCAAATCTAATTTAACAATGTTACAACATTGTTTCATTGGATCGCAATTGAATTATTTCATCATGTGTATACATCTTGTCTAATATCTAATTAAGCATATGTGTGTTTTAGTAGAACATGTATCATTTAAATCATTGTTGCATTTACTTCACAAGAAGATCGCAAATGGAATCTAACATAAACACACTAAAACATAAACCAAAACCATATATATATATATAAATCATAAGAGTTTGCATACATAAGTTCACCACTACATCAAAATGTGGCGAATCATAACACAATATAATAAATGTCATCAAAGTGCTAGACCGTGATATCCAGATCCCTTGGGACTTGGTGGTGTCTAAGTAATAGATGGATTTCTATATGAGGCTATGGATCATGAGTGACTCCCAGAGATGCTCCGCAATTGTAGATGCCTAAGCTCACCTCTAAGCTCTGCCACCTCTCGTGTGGTATCTATGTGCATCTGCTGGAGTTGATCTCTCTCAACTCAGTTGGCCCACCTCAACCTGTAGATAGATCAGTAGGTCGTGCTAAGTACCTGATGTTGCTATGACTCTATGATGATCTAGCTATGTTTGGAGAACATCTCATGTCTCCTCAGCACTTGTTGTTCTCTAGACTGTCTGGTCTTGCTCAACTACTAAATGATATCACTCTATCTATCCCTCCTCAAATGTAAGTCTAAGCCACACAACAGGATCAAATATCTCTACATGTCAACCTACCATGTGTGGTGGCCTATAACAAGCCCACACTTGCTGCTGCATCGACTCAGTGGATGCCATCTCAACTATAACTTGACTCACAAAGTCATGCCATGTGCTACTACCAACTGTAAAACATAATAATCATCATATCAACATCTCAATCAAATCAAAATTATGCATCTTAAATTAACATAAATACAATAACAAAATATAATCCTCCCTTGGATCACCCTCCTGCCATAATGGATCATGTGGAATGGAAACCGTGCCAATGTCTACAGTCATCCCAGCTATAGGGGGCATCATAATGGAACCACCACTCGACTCCCCATGCTTAAAGTGATACTATACTCATCTAGTTGTGCATCGTGGTTGTAGGCTATGAGCTCGGACCCCAAGTCCCTCCTCGTTGACACTTACACTCCTCACTAGCTGGCGTCATCTAACTCTCATCATCGGCACTGGTGGATCCTCCTCCTCCTCCTCATCATCATATCTCTCATAATCTTTGTTGTTATCTCCCTCTCCCTCCTCTAACTCATGTCCTCGCTTAGCCCAGGATCTGGGATCGCCAACAGGATGATCTGCAGGGAAGATAGGAGTAGGGTGTACTATCTCCCACCATGCTATATAGTCTAGGCTCACACCTACATCATCAACCTTGTAGACATGATCATCATCATCCTCTATAACATCATCTCAATAACTCAACACCACGTCTATGATGGTAAGATGTGGCTTATCATGAGGCTATACCCCACAATGTGATGATCTCATGTAGAATAGTCATGTGGCAGGAACTCCCTGCACTCATCTAAACTTCCTCATCACTCTATCATAATAGAAAGCACCTACAATGTGATCTTTGTGAGAGATTAACAACTGATCCCTCTACATCCTCACTAGCTACCTCGTCTATCCCATCCATGGTCTACATCCCCTGTATGGTCTCCATGTGATGACTCTGGCTGTAGCCTATCAAACACAATCATCCAAAATAATAAATCACCACATCTCCATTGTCTCCTCAGCTCATAGGTGTGTTCTCGTGGGTTTTTCTTGATAGTCTCTATTGGATAACCTACCAACCTCATGCATGTAATGTGTTCAAATGCCCACACTTGTAGGAATGTGGACATCATCAAGCTATGTGGCTCATAGTGTACATAGTGACCCAGATCATAATATAAATGAGAAAGCATACTCCATCCCCAAGAGTATATTGTCCTCTACTCCTCATCACTCTAATGGTATGGACTAGGCCCCTGTGAAGGTGAGTACCTTGCCCATCTGGTGTAACAACTAGTGTGATGGTAGTGATCATGATGCGATGTATAATCAGTATAACAACACCCTGCTCTAAAAATTGAATGTCAATGTGTCCTTAATCACTTGATGACATTGTGTGTCTAAGACAGTATATTTGGCTTGCCTGAGTGTAGTCCTTGGACCTCTGCTATATGACCCTGATTGTCTCACCATGCACAGGTAATCATAGTATCCTATACACATCTAAAGTAATGGTCATCTCTCCTATCGGAAGATGAAAGGTGAACATATCTGAGTTCCACTACTCCATGAGTGCCATCAACATCATATGATGATATGTCATCATAGGCATAGTGTACACCCACCACAATCCAACATCTCACTGATGTCCCATCTCTGCATCTGTAAGTGTGACAAATTGACTATGCAATAATGTGTATAAGCGACTGCTAGCATGCTCTCACATCCCTGGGAGATCCTGAAACATGATAAATAAAGTGTGCATCAGACTTCAACTCTAATTACTTCACCAATAACCACAAAAATCACTTAAAGCCTTGATCCTAGACCAGGATGCCCATACAGGTCTAGGGGACTCAATAAGGACATGGGTGCTTAGAAGGGTTTGGGGCACAACAAGAGGACAATGGTACCCTAGGTGGACATTGAAAATTATCCCCTGGGCCCATTTTTGGCTCAAAAAATGAATAAATACATTAAAATAATTACATAAATGAAAGTACAAGTGGGATAGAAGCCTACCTCATGCTCGTTTAGTCCTTGTGCTACTCAGCCCTGTAGTGCCTCCAAACTCAGTGGTTGATATGGCCTTCAGCTCGTCATGGTAGCTCTCCTCCTTGCTCTATCTCCTCAAAGACTGAAAATGACAATAGAATGGTAAAATGCGAGAACTTCTTTTACTATTTATAGTAAAAAGCTAAGAACTCCTGATTACTACCTAGGGTCAAAGACCACATTTCTCTAGACTTCTCTTCATCTAAACATTGATAACTTAGGCTAACGAACTCGGCTTTGAGTGTCGTTTGTTGCATTTGAATCCTGGTTCCGTTGTCTTCACAATCCTATATTTTGCATCTTGGCATTATTTAACTGAATGACCCTACCAAACCATATTCATCAACCTTCTCTCTAAAAAGTCAAAGTGGAAAGATTGCAACCCTATTTCTACATCTTGAAGTAGCAAGTAGAAACAAGGGAGGCATATATCTACCCGTGAATTTTTCTTTAATCATGTCTTACCACCTTTCCCCTTTAGAGTTTTTGACTAACACATACGCCTGTTGGTTGCAGAATTATTTTATCGCACTAACTCTATGGTTTGCTAGATCACAGACTAGGGGCTTCACCCTCTTTCTTGGCAACAATCTGCGTCCTCTATAGTATCCTTTTTGATATCATTTTGAAATATGTTTTTACTTTCCTGTCCTTTAGCTTGCATATGCACATAATGTCATATGACTGCTAAAGTGGGGGGTAAATTTTACATTGTAAATTGTGTACACTAATTGTGTAGGCACAATTTCACTATGTTTAGCTCATCCCTTTAGTGATCCCAAGCCTAGTCCATTTTTAGGTTTGCCTTAAAGCCATTTTTTGGCCCCATTTATAGAAAATGTCATGATTTTGATTAAAGTTTCATCATAACCCAGCAAATAAATTGAGATTTGGAGTTAACCCCGCATTAAGTGCAGGCTTGTGCCTTAAATTTCCCAAAGGGCCTAGGGCACCCAAGCACCTTGGTCCCTCCCATGTTTTAGGGAGGTAATTTAAGTCTACAAGTTGGCTTTAGTGTTTGTCAGGCCGACCCTAAAATCAAATTTTCTTTTTGGAGCATGATGTCAACTCTTTAATTAAAATTATTCTTTTCTATATCCTTGTATAAAAGTAAGTGACTTGTTTCATTTGAAACTAGATGTGTTCTAGATGTGAGAAAGCTCTCTATTATTATGCTCTCTATGCTATTGAATTATTGCAGGTTTTTGATCAAGTGGAACTCTAGTTTGCTCTTGGAAAGATTTGTATGAAGGCTAGGAAATGAGATGTTGAGTCTATCTCATTTGTTCCTAGGTTGAAGGACTTTGCATGATTGGGAGAAGGGTTGGAACCACCAATTTGAGATTGGCATGAGTACCTTCCAAGGGTATGGTTTCATCACCTTATTATTTAGCAAAGCTTTAGTGAATCTTCATCCTTGAGGTGAATTTGTGAGCTTCCTTGAGTGAAGCATCCTTTGTATCACTCCTTCCTATTCACTTGAGTCATATAGCATTAGGGTTTTATATTATTTGATTAGATCTTCATGTTACTACTCACACTTAGGGTTTCTGAGCACACACAACATCTGGTTCTAATCTTGGCTATCTGTGAGGTAGGAATACCAAAATGGGGGCTTGACTAAGGCAAGCTCCTATATAGCCACAACAATTTTCCCTTCTTTCTTGTGCGTAGATCAAAGAAACAAGTTTTGAGAGACATCAGTTTGGGAAAAGAAAGGTATTGTAGGTACAGATCTGGTGAAGATTTTAGTTTTTGCAAACCCTAAAAAAGGCCTAGGGTGCCTGAGTGCCTTGGTACCTCTGGCATTTTGACTCTAGGTTTATGTTTATGATCTATTTATTCATCTCTATTGTCCATTTAGATTCCCTGATTTCACTTTCAATAGTCATTTGTAACTCAATCTCTCTCAATTAGGGTTTGATCCTTACCCTAGCTAGATTGGTTGAATTTGGTTTGACACTCAACTATACAAAAAAGAGGTAGAACCCCTATCATTTGGCTCTCCTTCAAGGGTAGAAGCCAAGCTCAGTTTGTGTCTCAATGTTTGTAGAAGAGGGTTTGACCTAGTTTAACTCCTAAGGCTAGATCACTCTTTTCCACATAATAGATATCACTCTTAAATGTGGGTGACATTAGGCTAATACTCCATAACATAAAGTGAATCCTTCCTATAGCACATATTTTATGGTAAATTTTGGTTAAACATCTAATAAAAAAGACAATCAATTGAACCAAAGATATGCTTACATTACAAGCGAAATGAAGAAGCCATCTATCATTTATTTATCTAATGTTTGACAACCATTTGAAACCATGCAGCAACACACTCATTCTACATGAGATGAAGGAAACAAAGATCATGAGATATGACTATTTCCCTCAGGTTAAAAGACACATCTTTTGACTTTTATAAAGGACATTGATCTATTAAAAGAAGCACAACTTACTATAGAATAGGCACTAAAAGGTTTTGTGATAATGTAATTCTATTATAATGGAATTATTTTAAATTAATTAGATTATGAAATATACCACTAAAAAATAAACATCATACATCACCTAACAATCAAATAGATGTGTTGGCACTGTAAAATTTTGCAAAATTTTAAGTGTGTGATAAAAAAGTTGATTACCACACTCAGAAATGCACTTGAAAAATCTGCCCCGGTGACCTACTTTGGAGGGTCATAATTTGAAGCCTGCTCACTTTCATGCCAAATCACCTTGTGAGTGTGTTCATTTGTCATATGTGATCATGTATGTTTGATTTCAACTTCCTGTAATCAGATTTGATAGGGTTTTGATGCAACAAGTTGGAAAGTTCTAGGATAATTTTGTTGTTTGCCTATTCTCAGGCCTGTGAAGTAGCCTCCTGTTCAGACTGATATTTCACACCTAGGTGATCATCATGGAAAGTGGATTGGTATTATGCATTCCCCTCACATTCATATACTCCCTGGTCCAATTTCAGAGCCTCAGAATCAAGTTTGGTATTTTTTCAAGGCCAAAAGCAATTGCAGTTTGTCATCTACATTTCTAGAATGTTTCAGAGGGGTCAACTTCGAACCTTAATATTTGGTGGAGGAAGTAGATTGAAGGAAATCCCTTTTGCACATTTTCAATGGACATAAATGATCTAGTATCTCCACTGATGGCTTCCTCAAAGGAGATTTGGTATTTTTTCAGGATGGTGACCTGGTGAGCCCTAGTTGGTTTTTGACAGGTGTAGTTTCAGAAAAGGCTAAGAGAGCCACTTTGGATGTTAATATCTTGTACCTCAGGATGTGTTTTGCTAAACAATTTTATTCTATGAATTCTTGGATCAAATGTCTACATGTCTGTGCATTTTCATACCTTCGGGAGATTGTTTGACCAATATTTTAGGGTGATTTTGGAGGCCACTCGACTAGTTTTGATCACAGTACAAAATGCCAGAAAATAGATTCTGATGATTACCCATTTCAATTTTTCCACCTTAGAAGCATATTGAAGTAGTCTCAGGTCAATTCAATATAAAAAATTGTTTCAAAATGAAAAAAAATTAGTTGGGCCCACATGGGACCCAACATGTATCACATAATTGTTGTTGTGGTGAGGCTTATAATAGAGCAATTTGTTGGTGATGAAATATTTTCAACAATATGTGTATAAATAGTTGATAAACATTGAAAATATTGATGGACAAATTCTTCCCTCTTTTGATGGCTACTTCATCTCACTGTACAGTCTACACATTACAAGGTCTCCATTGGTTCTCAAAGAAGAAGTCAAGAAGTTAGTCCCAAAATTTTTGGACCCAGTAACACTTGCAAGGTTTATTAACTTACTTATGGAACACACATAGTTGTGGATGTCATTGTTCGAGATCAGATGTTTACCCTTGAATTCCAAGTTCATATTGAATGGGCTCCAATGCACAGTGAGCTATCACTTGGGCTTTCAAGAAAAAGAGTTCCATGCATGTCTTTGCAATCCAGTTTGATGAGTCCAAAACTTTATACCAACATAGATCAGGTGTTTGTTGGTAGAAATCTTGTTAGTGGGCTTCAAATTTATCTTGAAGGTAGTATGGTGCATTGAAAATGAACCAATGTTTCTCTTTTGAAGTGATTGATCTGTAGAGTGTTGTACTTTTCATCCAAGTTTATTGCAAAGGTGTGTTTGGGCTGGAGGATTGCATTGGAACTTGCAAAAACATGCTCATGGAAAATCTTCTAGATCAAAGTGATGGTGCTAATAAAGTATTGGAGGCTCAGTGGTATGACCTTTATTCTAAATATGGAAGAAAGAAATGTTCACGAAAGATCCTGATGCATATTATAGTAGGCACTGAAGAGGCAGAACAAAGAATTTGTACTTTTGTTGGAACTCGAAATGTGGGGAATTCCCAACCACCAGTGGACTTATTAGCATGGCTTCCAACAGATGCTCGTTATGAAATAGTAGCTATTGGAACCTGATTATTGTAGCATGGGTATCTGCACGAGCCATTCACACTATTTCATCATATGCCAAACGACTTTCCCAACCTAATTAGTTTACATTTACCAATGTATTTCCATCTTATGCCAAAATGGGAACTTTGGAACAAGGCATGGGCATCCATCAAGTATAACAAAAGGGGGATTTTTGTCAGATGTTGTAGTCGCTAGTGTCCTAATAGACATGTATGCAAATGTGGAAGCATAGACAAGACATCTGAACCATTTTTCTTCTACCACAGTGAAAAAGTTTGAAATTGCATTTTGTTTGCCCCATGAAACAACTATTAAGAACCCTTGAGTATGTGTTAAATGCCACCGTACATCAAAGAGTTATTTCCAAGGTTGTTGCAAGAGAAATTATTATGGGAACACTGCACATTTTCTATGCTCCAACCACAATCATAAAATGTCATTACCATCGACTACTCATCTCAATCTTGCAACATTATGTTGAAGAAGCATAGCGGAATTTTGTCATGGATTGGTTCAAAATGTCTGCGAATAAAATAAAGGTGGGAGATGGATTTTTTGTTTATTGGGATGAAGACAAGGCTTGGTATCCTAGCGAGGTAGTAGAGATTAATGATGAGCAGGAGCTGTGCCATGTTCAGTATGAAGATGGGGAGCATGAGCACTTTAAGACCTAGATGTGAACTTTAGGGTTGGAAAACAATTGGAGGAGTGTTCTCAGACAAAGGATGAAATTGAGTAGGAGAAGATGCAAATGGCCATGATTGATTGGCATGATTTTGTGGTGGTGAAGTCAATTGAATTTGTAATGGACAATGAGGAAAAGATTTCAGAGCCTAAGAGGAATGCTACCATGTCTACAAAGAATGAGTAGGTGACCTAAGGAGATTCCTGCATCACCATAGGAGCCAGAGCATGATGGTACCGGCTTGCGGGAAGCGGTCTATGGTTTCTTGCACTCCTACAAAAAACCCTAAATGATGATGCAGGTGAGCGGTAAAGTGAAAATGACTCCCACATTCATGCAAAGGAGAAATAAATTACATGTAGGAGAGCAGTGAAAGTCAAATATCAAAA
Source organism: Cunninghamia lanceolata (assembly GCA_027924645.1). NCBI lineage: Eukaryota > Viridiplantae > Streptophyta > Pinopsida > Cupressales > Cupressaceae > Cunninghamia > Cunninghamia lanceolata. Next base: position 364,782 of record BSBN01001399.1, read on the forward strand.
CTTCTAATAAATAAAAACCAAAGTAGAATTAAGCGGGAAATAAAAAATAAATGGTTTTTATTTATTTTTGATAAAGAACTATGCCATGGAGTAAAATAATGTGAAGGCATAAAATATAAAAACGATAAAATATATTTGCACACACAGGCGAGGGAAAACAAATCTATAATGTGCAAATATTTTCACGAGAATTGTGAAATATTTCCACCCATGTAGCTAAATAGATGTAAAAGATTTGGGGTGGGTAATTGTTTTACCTAGGGAAATATTATTGTGGTGAAATATTTTTCAAAGGGATTATTGTATTTTGTAAAATTATTTTTCATGGGGGAGATAGAGTTAATTTTTTTTATTGTGCAAATGAAGAGGTGGGAAGTTGAAAGGTCCATTGAATGTAAAAGGTCTGAAGCTTGTTGCTTCCTTCATATATATAAGAAGGAAACCAAGACCTTGGGGAATTAGCCAAGAATTGATTTTTGGAAGAGCAAGATAGTGTACAGGCTAATTTTTTGAAGCACAGTAATAGAGAGATCACATTAAACTGGTGCCTAAATCCTTGTGTCATTTGTTTGTTGAACTCATTGCTTAAATTTTATCTGGTTGTCTCTAATTTGATTTTTCCTTACTATTTAAATTAGTTTATCAAGTATATTCCTGATTTATCAGAGCACATTTGTTGTTTCTATGTGGGTTGTTTGTTGGGTTTCCTCAAGTAGGAATTAAATTCCTTTAATTTCAAATCATAGTAGTTTGGAAAGATTCAATTGGATAATTAAAGAAGAACCAGATAATTGACAATTTTGCATGTCTATGCCAACCATAGACCTTGTAGTGCCAAATAAATCAAGTTGTAGCTAGAGGGAAGGCATATATCTTTTTGTATTTGGACTCTGTTTCTTGGTTGAGGAAAAGGCACCAATCATACAACTTCCAAAATCATCCCTTGTATATATTTCAAAAATAATTTTGGTTTTCTGTTTGTAGGAGTAGGAGTAGAGTAATTGAAATAAAACCATTTTCAGATCTCATGTCAGTTTGAATTTTGGTTGAAGAGGAAGATTTGATTGATAAAATTGCACATAATCTGCTTAATCATCACTAGTCAGTATTGGAGAGCTCATAGTCGGTGATAGAAAGGTACACCCACCTAGGCAAAGCAAAGCCTGAAGCATAGGGAATTCCAATCATTTTAATTGATTCTGTCAGTTGGCCAAATCAATTATCAGACCTGATCATAAAGCTTGGCATCCTTTTAGGGTTTGGTAGAGTACAAATTTAAGAACCAACAAATTGGAGACTGTACTGGCGGGTCAAAGTGAAATATTGAATCATACCCAGAAGTCTCTGGTGAAATTTTTTGCCCATCCAAGTCACCAACAAATTGGTGACTCCACTGGGGAGTTGAAGTGAAAATCAAATCATGCCTTGGAGTCTCTAGTGAAATATTTTTTCCCATCCGAGTCACCAACAAATTGGTGACTCTGCTGGGGACAGATTCAAAATTTTGACATGAGAATGACTCTACTGCTGGAGAAGACCCAGAAAATAAAATTTGTTCCTCTTTGAAAGAGGTGGTGACTCTGTTAAGAACTTGATGAGAAAATGACTCAGCAATATTCACAACATAGGATTGGAGGGTAAACACCTAAAATGGTAAGATTCATGGATGCTCATGCTGCCTTTGCTTCAACAACAGAATTGACTATTGAGGAATTAGAACAAAAAGTGGAGCAATTGCAAGCACAAGTGGAAAAGAAAAAATAGTTGATAAGACAGGAGGAATTGGAGCAAGAGTTTCTTCAGTTGAGGGCCCATGTTTCAAATGTGCCACAATATAGTTCTAATTGTATTCAGCCTATTGGAGGTGCATATCCTTTTCCCCCTAATCAAGGAGGTGTGAAAATTCAAAATCGGGAATATGACTAGCATATAGGGGAATATTAGTATCAACATCATGCTTCATTCCAAAAAAATACAAGGTAATATGTATTACCTTGGAGTTGCTTACCAAAATATGCATCACCAATATCAGCAATATGCACCCCAATATCAACAATATCAGGTTCATCAAGGAGAAAATTTATTTGCAAGAAGACATCCTGAAATTGAAACATTTCCAGGTGTGCAAATTGATTGGTGTCATAGAGAAGATCAGCCAATAGAGGAGACATGTGCAAATGAATGTTGTAGCTGTAGTAAAGTTTTCAACAAGGATATTTCAGACCTGAATGAAGATGAAAGCAAGGAAGCCCAACTCTTCACCTTGGAGGATGACTACAATATTGAAGACACTATTGAGGACACATTGCATGAAGAGTGTATGATTAGCAATGAATCAAATGGAGCATGTTCACCTGGTAGCAAACAAGAAGTGCATCCATTAGCTAACACAATTGGTGAAGAAGAGGTATGTACATTTGAGAATGATTTTCAAAGTTTTCCAAACCCATTGTATGATGAGATGATAGAAGAAAATCAAATGATACTTTGCCAAGGTGTGTCAAACTGTGATTTCATGTGTTTTCAAACCCATTCTATAATGAGGATGAAGCACTTTCAAATGATTAGGATGTTGCTTGTGAAGAAAATAATTATGTTGATGAAATGAATGCATCTCATTTGTTATTTTCTGGGTGTTGTTGTAATGATGAAGAAAGTAAAAAAATACATGAACAATGAGGTGAATAAGGAGGCATGTTCACTTAGTAGTGAACAAATTTTAGAATTGTTGATAGATGAATTTCAGAGTTCTATATCAAAAGAAAACATGGGATATGAAGTTTCCTCTAATTCCATAATGTATGATTGTGTTGATCTTTTTTATCCTTGTATGGGAAGGAATAATGCTAATAATAGAACATTTCATATGGAAGTGAGTCATGATGCAAATGAACCTATATATGAATGTTTTTCTTTTCATACATTGGAGGATTGTTTGCATGATTCTCAGAGTTTGCAGTAGTGTGACATCAGCTATGATGCAACATATATGAGTGTTTCAATTTTTCTGTCTATTTGGGAAAACCTTCAGTGAATCATGATGATGAAATAGACAATGCTAGATGTTTGTCACATGGTGATGGTGTTCTTCAATTTGTGCTTGATTGTGAGATACAGTTTGATGGAATTAATGTTTGCATGGAAGAATACAGTGATGTGTTGTAAAGTGTCAGTGGTAATGTTTATTTTCAAGTTTGCAGTGATAATGCTTTCAGATTTGACATGACATGGTTAGAGAAAAATAAGGTGTATGATAGAGGTAAGTAGAGGTATTTTCTTTTTCTGGTGGCCTTGTGCTATCAGCTATGGTGTGATTTTTCAAATTATACCAATTCAGGGCAAAGGAGTGGGACTCTGCTGCCCAATGAATAAAACACTTGGTCTGCTCCACCAGAGATCTGAATTCTTGCTATGCCTGTAAGGGGCATACATCCCCAAGAAAGAGCCACTGTTGGTGCTGTAAAATTTTGCAAAATTTTAAGTGTGATAAAAAAGTTGATTACCACACTCAGAAATGCACCTGAAAAATCTGCCCCAGTGACCTACTTTGGAGGGCCATAATTTGAAGCCTTCTCGCTTTCATGCCAAATCACCTGGTGAGTGTGTTCATTTGTCATATGTGATCATGTATGTTTGATTTCAACTTCCTGTGATCAGATTTGATAGGGTTTTGAAGTGACAAGTTGGAAGGTTCTAGGATTATTTTGTTGTTTGCATATTCTCAGGCCTGTGAAGTAGCCTCCTGTTCAGATTGATTTTTCACACCTGGGTGATCATCATGGCAAGTGGATTGGTATTCTTCATTACCCTCACATTCATATACTCCTTGGTCTAATTTCATAGCCTCAGAATCAATTTTGGTATTTTTTCAAGGCCAAAAGCAAATGTAGTTTGTCATCTGCATTTCCAGAATGTTTCAGAGAGGTCAACTTCAACCCTTAATATTTGGTGGAGGAAGTAGATTGAAGGAAATCCCTTTTTCACACATGCTCAATGGACCTAAATGATCTAGTATCTCCAATGGTGGCTTCCTGGAAGGAGATTTGGTATTTTTTTAGGATGGTGACTTTGTGAGCCCTAGTTGGTTTTTGACAGGTGTAGTTTCAGAAAAGGCTAAGAGGGACACTTTGGATGTTAATATCTTGCACCTCAGGATGAGTTTTGCCAAACTATTTTTTGCTAAGAATTCTTGGATCAAATGTCTACATGTCTGTGCATTTTCATACCTCCAAGAGATTGTTTGACCAGTTTTTTAGGGTGATTTTGGAGGCCACTTGACTTGTTTTGATTACAGTGCAAAATGCTAGAAAATGGATTCTAATGATTATCCATTTCAATTTTTCTGCCACAAAAGCATATTGAAGTAGTCTCAGGTCAATTCAAGTAAAAAATTGTTTCAAAATGATATTTTTTTTAGTCGGGCCCACATGGGACCCAACATGTATCACACAATTGTTGTTGTGGTGAGGCTTATAACAAAGCAATTTTTTTGCGATGATATCTTTTAAAAAATATGTGTATAAACGATTGATAAACATTACAAATATTGATGGACAAATTCTTTCCTCTATTGATGGCTACTTCATCTCACTGTATAGTCTGCACATTATAAGGTCTCCATTGGTTCTCAAAGAAGTCAAGAAGTCAGTCCCAAACTCTTGGGACCTAGCAACACTTGCAAGGTTTATTAGTACTTATGGAACACACATAGTTGTGGATGTGATTATTGGAGATCAGATGTTTACCCTTGAATTCCAATTTCATCTTGAATGGGCTCCAATGCACAGTGAGCTACCACTTGGGCTTTCAAGAAAAAGAGTTCCATGCCTGTCTTTGCAATTCAGTTTGATGAGTCCAAAACTTTATGTCAACATAGCTTGGGTGTTTGTTGGTAGAAATCTTGTAAGTGGGCTTCAACTTTATCTTGAAGGCAGGATGGTGCATTGAAAGTGAACCAAGGTTTCTCCTTTGAAGTGATTGATCGGCAGAGTGTTGTACTTTCCATCCAAGTTTACTGCAAAGGTGTGTTTGGGTTGGAGGATTGCATTAGAACCTGCAAAAACATGCTCGTGGAAAATCTTCTGGAGCAAAATGATGGTGCTAATAAAGTACAGGAGGCTCAGTGTTATAACCTTTATTGCAAAGATGGAAGAAAGAAATGTTCAGGGAAGATCCTAATGCATATTATAATAGGCACTGAAGAGGTAGAACAAAGAATTTATGCTTTTGTTGGAACTTAGAATGTGGAGAATTCCCAACTGCAAGTGGACTTATTAGCGTGCCTACCAACAGACACTCATTAAGAAATAGTATCTATTGGAACCCAATTATTGCAGCATGGGTATCCTCGTGGACCATTCACACTATTTCATCATATGCCAAATGACTTTCCCAACCCGATCAGTTCGCATTTACCAATGTATTTCTATCTTATGCCAAAATGAGAACTTTGGAACAGGGCACAGGCATCCATCAAGTATAACAAAAGGGAGATTTTTGTCAAATGTTGTAGTCACCAATGCCTTGATAGACATGTATGTGAATGTGGAAGCATAGACAAGACATCTGAACTATTTTTCTGCTGCCATAGTGAAAAAGTTTGCAATTGCATTTTGTTTGCCCCATAAAACAACTATTAAGAACCCTCAAGTATGTGCTAAATGCCACTATGCATAGAAGAGTTGTTTCCAAGGCTCTTACAAGAGAAATTATTATGGGAACACTGCACATTTTCTACCCTATAGCCACAATCATAAAATGTCATTACCATCGACTACTCATCTCAATCTTGCAACATTATGTTGAAGGAGCATAGCAGAATTTTATCGTGGATCAGTTTAGAATGTCTGCGAATAAAATAAAGGTGGGAGATGGAATTTATATTTATTGGGATGAAGACAAGGCTTGGTATCCTGGCGAGGTAGTGGAGATTAATGATCAGTAGGAACTGTGTCATGTTCAGTACGAAGATGGGGAGCATGAGCACTTTAAGACCTAGATGTGAACTTTAGGGTTGGAAAAAAATTGGTGGAGTGTTCTCAAATAGAGAATGAAATTGAGCAGGAGAGGATGCAAATGGCCATGATTGATTGGCATGATTTTGTGGTGGTTAAGTCAATTGAATTTGCAATAGACAATGATGAAGAGATTTCAGAGTCTAAGAGGAATGCTACCATGCCTACAAAGAATGAACAGGTGACCTGAGGAGATTCCTGCATCACCGCAGGAGCCAGAGCACGATGGTGTGGGCTTACATGAAGCGATCTATGCTTTCCTGCTCTCCCATAGAAAACCATAAATGATGGTGTGGGTGAGTGGTAAAGTGAAAATGACTCTCGCATTCTCGCAAAGGAGAAATAAGTTACGTGTGGGAGAGCATTGAAAGTAAAATATCAAAACTTCTAATAAATAAAAACCAAAGTAGAAGTAAGAGGGAAATAAAACATAAATGGTTTTTATTTATTTTTGATAAAGAAGTGTGCCATGGAGTAAAATAATGTGAAGGCATAAAATATCAAAAGGATAAAATATATTTGCACACATGGGCGAGGGAAAATAAATCTATAATGTGCAAATATTTTCACAGGAATTGTGAAATATTTCCACCCATGTAGCTAAATAAATGTAAAAGATTTGGGGTGGGTAATTGTTTTACATAGGGAAATATTATTGTGGTGAAATATTTTTCAAAGGGATTATTGTATTTTGTAAAATTATTTTTCATGAGGGAGATAGAGTTAATTTTTTTTTATTGTGCAAATGAAGAGGTGGGAAGTTGAAAGGTCTGAAGCTTGTTGCTTCCTTTGTATATATAAGAAGGAAACCAAGACCTTGGGGAATTAGCTGGGAATTGATTGTTGGAAGAGCAAGATAGTGTATAGGCCAATTTTCTGAAGCACAGTAACGGAGAGATCACATTAAACTGGTGCATGTATCTTGGTGTCATTTGTTTGTTGAACTCATTGCTTCAATTTTATCTATTTGTCTCTAACTTGATGTTTCCTTACTATTTAAATGAGTTTATCAAGTATATTCCTGATTTATTAGAGCATATTTGTTGTTTCTATGTGGGTTGTTTGTTGGGTTTCCTCAAGTAGGAATTAAATTCCTTTAAGCAAATCATAGTAGTTTGGAAGGATTCAATTGGATAATTAAACAAGAACCAAATAATTGATAATTTTACACGTCTATGCCATCCATAGACCTTGTAGTGCCAAACAAATCAAGTTGTATCTAGAGGGAAGGCATATATCTTTTTGTATTTGGACTCCATTACCTAGTTGAGGAAAAGGCACCAATCATACAACTTCCAAAATCATCCCTTATATATATTTCAAAAACAATTTTGGTTTTCTGTTTGTAGGAGTAGGAGTAGGAGTAGAGTAATTGAAATAAAACCATTTTCAAATCTCATGCCAGTTTGAATTTTGGTTGAAGAGGAAGATTTGATTGATAAAATTGCACATACTCTGGTTAATCATCAACTTCTAGTGTAGTCATGATGATAAGTGGTTGAGGATGCTGAAAAGGTGTTTTCAGTATTGCTGATGTAGATGGTTCACTTGGTTTCCAAGTGCTTTTGAGAAAATTTGAATAAAAGAGTGTGCAATATGACAGAAGTGTGTTTAGTTTTGTGCTCCACATTTTTTCATGGTTAAAGACTTTCTTGTGTGGTTTGGACGTGATGATCAAAGGTGTTATATCTAGAGTTTCAGGTTTTGGATCGTGCAATAGTAAAAGAAATGTTTGGTAGTGTTTGCTTGTGAAAAAGGTTGTTTAGGAGAAATGAGATTGCTCCACATTTCTTCGCATTGAGGTTTCTTGTCTTGCAGATCTAGGAACATGTTTATATTATTTGTATATACTTTCCCTTGAAATTTCTAGTGTTGAGTCACTCCACAAGTTTGGTTCTTGTGTTGGAATTCAAGTGGTAGTTCATCATGATACATAGGATGAAGGTATTCTTTATTTTAGATGGTTGAGGTAGTATTGTAGAAGAGTCTGATGATTCTGGAATATTCAAGAATATTGTATGATGTTGTTGTGTGGTCCATAAGTTGTTTCTAGACCTGGTGAAGCATGAACTTAATTTCTTAAGGATGTTAATGTAGGTTTGGCCAACTTGGCATGTTAGTGTTAATTACGGATGTGCTTCAATGCTTGTGGAAGTGTGGTGTAGCATGTTGATGTAGATTTGGTCTTGATTAACCCTTGGTGTTGTCCACATTTACTTCTTTCCACCACAGGGGTGTTTGGCACCGACCTATTTGGTGTTTGCACATTTGAGGTGCATATGTCTCTTTGTAGCTAACTTGAAGATGTTTTTTTAAAGTTGTGGATGGTATAAATGTAAGGTGAAGTTTGATTAGAGATGACAGTGAGTGCAAGATGTGAATATAATCAAGTGTGGTGATTTGAGTGCGAGCATAAAGGCTTATGAATTCCATATACAATGAGAAGAAGGTGTCTACATTTCAGTCTGCTTGAGGTTACTGGAGGCAATGAGCCAAAGGTTGCAGATGGCAAAAGGTTGTGGTAGTGGAATTCTCCTATTGCATTGAGATAGTGGATCTCTATGTAACAATCTCCCTCTATTCTTCTTTCTTCTAGACAATGAGTCCTTCTGGTAGTGAGCCTTTCCTTTCTCTTTGGGCAGTGAGCCTTTTGGGTAGTGAGCCCTCCAGTAGTGAGCCTATTGTATTCAATGTTGCTATATGTATATATGTGTGTGTGTGTGTGTGTGTGTGTGTGTGTGTGAGCTAATCCTCACCATGGTTTTTCCCTTCTTGGATTTTCCACGTAAATCTGGTGTTCTTATGTGTTTGGATGTGTTTGCATTGATGTCTCATATGTTTACATTTTGTTAATGCATAATAAGAGTTTGAAGACTAATAAGAGTTGTAGTATTATTGAGGGTTTAATGTTTTAATGTACAATTGATTCACCCTCCCCACTCTTAGTTGTCTTGTGCATCTAAAAATTGGTATCAGAGCGAGGTTCCTTGAAGAAGCTTAACCACTTCGAGTAGATTTGGATGGCGCATAGGAAAGGTATTGAGGTTCCCTTGTTTGATGGAACAAATCATGCTTTCTAGAAGATCAGGATGGAAATCTTTCTTGTCTCATTAGGGTATGGTGTATGGAATTTAGTTGAAAAATAATATACTATACCTACTAGTGGTCCAAAAGCTGATGATGAGATTAAAGACTATGAGAACAATGGCAAGGCAAGGAGTAATCTTTTGAATAGTCTTTTTGATTCAGAATTAGTTAAAGTAATGAGCTACAAAACTGCTAATGAGATCTGGAAGAATTTAGAAAGTATCTATGAAGGAGATGCCAAGGCCAAGAAAGTAAAGATGTAGAATTTGAAGACCAAGTTTGAAACCCTAAAGATGTTAGAGGATGAAAATATTGCAAGCTACATGCATAGAGTGGATGGAGTTGTCAATTCCATCAATGGTCTTGGTGGAAAGCTAGAGGAAAATGAAGTGGTAAAGAAGGTACTAAGAAATCTTCCAAAATCCTATAGTGCTAAAGTTTCTTCTATTGAAGAAGCTCAAAATTTGGATAATTATACTAGGGATCAATTGTTTGGTACTTTAACTACTTTTGAATTAAGAGAGTTTGGTCAAGATGATTCAAGAAAAGAGATTGTTTTTAAGGTTGGCAAGATAGAAAATAATGATGAATCAGATCCAAATGATTTTGATGAAGTGGAAGCAAATTTTGTAAGTAGATTGAAAAAGAGCACTAGAAAATACAAAGGTAAGTTACCCTTCAAATGTTTTAACTATGGAAAGATAGGTCATTTTGCTTCAAAATGTCTAGTCAAAATCTCAACTGACAAATACGAGGATAACAAAGGTAAATCAATCAAGAGGAGTTACTACGTGAAGGAAGATGCTAGAATATCTAATGATGAGTGTAACTATCTAAATGATGAAAGTAATGAATGCTTGTTCATGGCTTTGAATGTTGTAACTAATGCTACTGACTTTGAAAGATGTATGAAGTAAATTGCTCTGGAAATAGGGCACAATATCAAAGGAGATTTGGTAGCTACTTTTCATGCAAGAGAGGAGGAAAAATATTGGATAATTGATAGTGGATGCTCAAAACATATGACATGTGATAAGAATAAGTTTGTTAATCTTGAGAAGTTTGATGGAGGTTTTGTTAAGTTTGGAGATGGTGCATCTGCTAAGATCTGTGGAAAAGATTCAATTAGTTTTGATGGAAATCATAATACAGATGATGTCCTCTATGTCAAGAGTCTCTGACATAATCTTCTAAGTGTAGGACAAATGTGTAGTAGAGGATATAACCTTATGCTTCAAGATGATGGCTGTGAGATCAGAAAAGAAAGCTTTGGAACTCTGGTTTCTATAGGAACAATGACAAAATGAAATACATATTAGCTCAAAGGTACTAATGGTATGTATTTTATGAAACAAATCAATGAAAGTTGGGTATGGCATAGAAGAATGTGTCACATCAATTTTTATAGCCTAGTGAGGATCAACTCTACTCAAGCTATGAGAGATCTGCCAAGAATTACAAAGCCTATCAATGTAATTTGCAAGGAATGTTAGATTGGGAAGCAAACAAAAAAGAATTTAAAAATAAAATAATATTCTACCATAGGACCTTTTGAGTTGGTACATACAGATCTATGTGGACCTACAAGAATATGAAGCTTTCAAGGTGACATGTATTTCATGTTGTTAATTGATGATTACTCTAGAATGACTTGGGTAACATTTCTCAAAGAAAAATCAAAATCTCTAGATAAGTTTAAAGCATTTAAATTTATAGTTGAGAATGAAATAGATATGAAAATCAAGTGCTTGAGGTCTGACAGAGGTGGTGAGTTCACCTCTAATGAGTTTAACTATTTTTGTGAAGATCATGGAATAAAAAGGCATTTGTCAACTCCTAGGACCCCTCAACAAAATGGAGTTGTGGATAGGAAGAATATGATAGTTCAGGAAGTAGCAAGGACAATGTTGAAAGAAGAAAATCTACTGGATATCTATTGGAGAGAAGCTATTCATATTGCAGTCTACATACAAAACAGAGTGCAAGGAAGGGTCAACATTTCAAAGACTCCATATGAACTATGGTATGGAAGAACTCCTACAGTTAAAATATTTTAAAGTTTTTGGAAGAAAGTGCTATATTAGGAGAGATGGAGAAAAATTAGGAAATTTTGATATAAGATCAAATGAAGGAATCTTCCTTGGATATTCTACACAGAGAAAGACTTACATGTGCTATAGAAAGAGGCTAAAGAAGTTATTTGAAAGTGCAAATGTCAAAGTGGATGAAGACCCACATCAAAGCTTAGTGCTGATAGAAGGATATGAATCTAATGAGTTCCCTTGCAAAGAAGAATAAAGAGAAGAAGAAAAGGAAAAGGAGATGCAAGTTTATGAAGAAGATGCTCCAAAAAGGATTCCTAAGACTCTCGAGTATGAATAGAAGAATCATTATGAGGATCAAATCATTGGAGATAAGAATAGAGGTATATTGACAAGAAGAAAAAATGCTATGATAGATGAACAGGTAAATTTGTGCTTATTTTCTAAAATAGAACCTAAAACAGTGACTAAAGCATGCAAAGATGAACAATGGATCAAAGCTATCAAAGAAGAATTAATGCAAATTGAGAAGAATCAGACTTGGGAAATTGTCTCAAGACTAGCAGACAAAAATGTGATAGGAACTAAATGGGTGTTCTTGAACAAATTGAATGAGAATGGAGAAGTAGTTAGAAATAAGGCTAGGCTTGTGTGTAAAGGCTACTCAAAAGTGGAAGGAATAGATTTTGAGGAAATATTTTCTCCGGTGGAAAGAATGGAGGCCATTAGAATGCTTTTGGCCTTTGCAGGTCATAAGGACTTCAAAGTTTATCAAATGAATGTGAAATCTACATTCTTGAATGGAGAGTTGGAAGAAGAGGTATACATTGAACAACTAGAAGGATTTCAGTTATCATATGATCCAAATATGGTCTGTAAATTGAAGAAGGCATTGTATGGAATCAAACAAGCTCCTAGAGCTTGGTATGCAAGATTGGATAGATACGTGTTGCAACAAGGATTCAAAAAGGGTACTACAGATAGTAATTTGTACTTCAAAGTTGAAGAAGATCAAATCTTGATTATGGTGGTATATGTTGATGATATAAACTTTGGAGGAAATGAAGGTATGTGCAAGAGATTTATAGAGGAGATGCAGAAAGAGGTTGAAATGTCAATGTGTGAGGAAATGAATTTCTTCCTTGGGTTACAAATTAGTCAATCAGAAAAAGGTACTTTCATTCAATAGTCAAAGTATATTAAGGAAATGTTGAAGAAGTTTAGGATGGAGGATTCTACACCAATATGTACTCCTATGGTTATTGGTTGTAAGTTGAACAAGAATGATGAATCCCCCAAGATAGATTAGAGAAAGTATAAATCAATGATTGGTGGATTGATATACCTAACTACTACCAGACCAGATATCATGCATGCAGTTTTTCTTGTAGCTAGATTTCAAGAAGATCCTAGAGAGTCACATGTTACAATAGTAAAAAGGATATTTAGATACTTGAAAGGCACTACGGATTATGGCTTATGGTATCCTAAGGATACTGATTTCTACTTGAGTGCATATACAGATGCAGATTGGGTAGGATGTACAGATGATAGAAGTACAAGTGGTGGTGCTTTCTTTCTTGGAAGAAAACTAGTTTCATGGTTGAGTAAGAAGAAGGACTTAGTGTCATTATCCACTATAGAGGCAGAGTATATTGCTACAACATCTTGCTACATATAGGTGTTGTGTATGAAGCAGAAATTGAAGGATATAAAAGTATCATATGATGACCATATTCCTATTTTGTGTGATAATACAAGTACTATCAACATTTCAAAGAATTCGGTAATGCATTCAAGAACAAAGCATATTTCAATCTGGTATCACTTTCTAAGAGAGAAGGTTGTAGAAAATGAAGTGAAGCTAGAGTATGTGCTTACTAAAGATCAAGTTGCAGATATTTTCATAAAGTCTCTTCCAAAATATACAGTTGAGTATCTCTGATAGAAGTTAGGGGTTATTGCCCCTCCTACTTTTAATTAGATACATAAGTATGTGCATCTGTATGGGAAGCATTTCAAGATACATTCTTAGTCCTGGACTAATGTTGAAAGCTACCTCTTATGGGTAGTATGTAGTGGTTCTATTGGTTGGGATAATTACATGAAGTATATTTTATGCCCCTAACGAGGAAAGTGTAGAAAAGTGAGAGTAGCGGAGTGAGAGCAAGTGCTTGCTGGTGTTGCAAGTGTTGCCCTTTGAAGTATTATCAAAGGGGGAGAGCAAAATAATTCAATACAGAAGAATAAAGTGTGAACTATATGGCCCTTTTCCATTGATTTCAAAGGGGGAGAAAGTTAGAATGGTTGAAAAACCATAGTGCAGGAAAGTTGGTGAAAGAGTGTGAAGAGAAAGAGATGCCCCCCATCAGGGGGAGTGTTTTTGGGTAAAGAGTTGTTGATGATTTTATTTAGAGAGTTGGTGTTGCCATCAATGAAAGGGGGAAGAATGTTGGAAGGTTGATGGTGTTGTCATTGATGTCAACCTCTAGAATTGGAGTTTTTGGAAGCTGGTGTTGTCACTGATATCAATCCTCTGTATGCAAAGTTTGCTGGAAGATTAAATTTAGTTGGAGCTTGCTGATAATGATGGATGTGTCATGATTTGATGTCAACCTCTAGTGTAGTCATGATGAGAAGTGGTTGAGGATGCTGAGAAGGTGTTTTTAGTATTGCTGATGCAGATGGTTCACTTGGTTTCAAGTGCTTATGAGAAAATTTGAATAAAAGAGTGTGCATTATGACAAAGGTGTGTTTAATGTTATTCTCCACATTTATTCATGGTTGGAGAATTGATTGTGTAGTTTGGACGTGATGATCAGAGGTGTTATATCTAGAGTTTTAGGTTCTGGATCATGCGATAGTAAAATAAATGTTTGGCAGAGTGTTTGCCTATGAAAAAAGTTGTCTGGGAGAAATGAGGTTGCTCTGCATTTCTCTACATTGAGGTTTCTTGTCTTGAGGATCTAGGAACATGCTTATATTTTTTGTATCTACTTTTCCTTGAATTTTCTAGTGTTGGGTCACTCCGCAAGTTTAGTTCTTGTGTTGGAATTCAAGTGGTAGTGCATCCTGATACACAAGATGAAGGCATTCTTTGTTTTAGATGGTTGAGGTAGTATTGCAGAAGAGTCTGATGACGTTGGAATATTTAGGAATATTGTATGATGTTGTTGTGTGGTTTGCAAGTTGTTTTCAGACCTGGTGAAGCGTGAACTTAATTGCTTAAGGGTGTTAATGCAGGTTTGGCCAACTTGGTGTGTTAGCGCTAATTTTACATGTGCTTCATTTCTCTTGGAAGTGTGGTGTAGCATGTTGATGTAGATTTGGGTCCTGATTAACCCTTGGTGTGGTCCGCATTCCCTTCTTGTTGAACACCTAGAATACTGAGGGGGGTGAACTAGTATTCTCTTAAACCATTTACAAATCAAACATTTTAATCCATTTAGCATATTCAATTACATTAAAGTAAATTAAGCATAAAGCATACAACCACAACTCATAACACATGAACACCAAGATTTTTATGTGGAAAACCCAAAAAGGAAAAAACCATGGTGAGGATTAGCTCACAATATATTGTGATAAAGCAACCGGTTAAGGTTGATACAATTGGTGGACTCACTATCCAAGAATGCTCATTGTAGGTGGCTCACTACCAAAGGACTCACTATCCTAAAAGAAAGAGATAGAAGAAAGGGGATGTCTCACTGCCAAAAGAACTGTTACAATTGCATCTAACATATGCATGGGGTATAGTTCCAATGAAACTCAAGTTACAAAATAATACACATCGCATTGTTCTGAGATACCAGACTACACTACTCTACATTCATTCAATTCACATCCATAGGCACTTATCACATCACTTAGATCACATATCTATTTCTCATTAACTAAAACATTGAAAATAATCCTTCATAAATATCCACTTCTTTCACTACATCAATTAGGTTGGCCAAATAGGATGTACCGTGCAAAACATCCCATATGGAACTTGTCGGCCCCAAACCTTCACACACACTTCACACCAATATTTAAACTTTGAAACAAATTGAGATAGGTCGGCATTGACCCAAAATAGCTCCCACTTAACTCTACACAACTTACTTACCCTCCACATAACTTCATATAGGTCAGCTCTGCTGAAGACCTAATACAAAAACCCTTCAACTGTAGATCCATATAGTAACCCAAACATCTCCAATTAACATGAAAACTGGAAGACACACTCTAGTCACATCAGTTAACATTCCCTTAAAACTGCAAAGTTAGGAACCAAACCATGGAGGAATGCAAACTCACTTACATACCTGCTTTATATTGGGAACAACTGTGTTCTGTCAAGATGAACTTTTGTTACTCATTACTTTCAAACCATTCATCAAAAATAGACAAAATTATGGATTTAGAATCTTTTGACAACCAACGATAACATACTAGAACTGTAGAGAAAAATATTCAACGGAGAAATGCAAACCAAAATACTTGTACTCTGTAACACAGAAGTACCACAGTTGACACTTGGCAAATTTCATCACAAGTTCTTTGCCGGATCAAACCTTCTTGCCAATTTGTCTTCTACTGACGATCAAGACCATATTGAAGAGAAGAGGATCAAACCTTCTTGCAAAATTATCAATCAGACTAATCTGCACAATTGTTTCCTTATGCCTGGTTGTCACTTACCGGATCACTATATCTTTATCCTTCATTGTTACTATCTTTGTCATATGATGTTATTGACTTTAACTTCTATTTCTATTCTCTGGACCACTATATCTTCACTCTTTGAAGCCAACACTAACAATACTACAATCTCTATTGTTATCAATATTTGTTGTCATCAATGATAACACTGCTTAACCTCATGCTTATCACTTTCTACACCATCATCCTTATATTGCCAACAATCTTCCCCTTTGGCATTGATGGTAACATAGCCAACACTCTTCCCCTTTGACATCAACGGAAAAGGGACTATTTATAAATCGGGAACTTATTTAACTTTTCTTTATATTGCACTCCCCCTTACTATCTTATTTCTATACGAAAATATCAAAATTGTTTTCTTCTAACCATCCGCATATGCACAAGAGATCAAAAAATAAGAGACTTACAAATTTGTAGGAAAGATATCTTTGTAGATATTCTTCAATTGGATCACTGTTGAGTCCCAATGCACCTTTGTAGAGTATAACATCTATATCTGTCCATTTATTTGCAAGAGTAATTCTTCTACTTTATCCATTGTTCAGGGGCGTTAGTTATCTTTCGAACATTATTAGCTTCTTTTAATAGACCAATCAAAGAAGCCATTTTAAAACTTACTATCTCTCTCATCTGACCCATTTGATTTTTTATCAATTCTTTTTGGCTCTACAATTTCTTTATTATGGCATGAGACTTCTCTACTTCTACTCTTATTTCTCCATTTATAACTTTCAAGGGATCATAGGTTCTGAAGATTTTCGCTATTTGCCCTTCTAGGCCATCAATTTTGTCTTTTATTTCCTTAGTATTCATGGGCCAAGATAAACAAAATTGATATAATACATTGGCATCACTTAAAGCATTGTGAAATTTTTTTATACTATTATCCAACAAAATCTGTGTCTTGGAGCACTTATCTGACAATCCAACTAACCTCTTATTGTTTATTTCTTCCCTCGCTATCTTTTTAGCTACCTTTTGAAATGACTCAAAGTGACTGTTGACTATCTCCATTAATTTCTTCATTTGCAGCGCATGGGCTAGAGAGACATCTCTCTTAGCATTAGGCAATATCTTTTCAAACACTTTCATGGATTCATTCATTAGCTCATTACCTTCTATGTGAGACTGCAAAATTTCTTCCTGAGCAGTTGCCTGAAAGATTGTTCCCAGTTGAAGTTTTTGCAAAGGAGAAATATTGGATAAATTAATCTATCCATCAAAGGATGACACTTGTAGCAGTTGTGATGAAGACATGATTTGTGATTACCTTTGTTTCACCAAAAATTCTCTGATGGAGTCTAATGGAGAAACTTTAGAATATTCACCCACCTTATCCTTTTTCTCCTCTTTAGATATCATATGAGAATTAGGAGTTTTTGAAGGGTAGTTCCCATCATGTACTTCTTCTCCTTCTTCATTTCCCAGAACAAATGCATTATCCATGACATTACCAACTTGATCTTCAACAACCTCATTTTGTTATTCTTTTTCTTCAACTATCTTGTCTTCTAATCGCTCTCTCATCTCTTCAATATCTACTTTATTTTTTGGAGGAGTAGGAGAGGTAGCAGCAACATTTACTACATTTATTTCATCCTCTATTTCCCTCTTTTCTTTTGGGGATTTGTTGACATCTGCATGCTCACATTGAGCATCAGCTTCCTGAGGATTATTTTCTTTGGTAGGTTCTTCCTCTCTTTTTCCTTCAAGGGTCATACCCAGCCTTTGTGCCAGGTCAGCAATCTTGTCTACAACTTCCTTCAGTATTTTGTCAAAGTCATCTTTGTCATTACTCATGAGAGTGTTCACTCTTTGCTTTGTTCTCTATTCTTTTGAGTATAAATTGGCCAATGTGGCCTTTTTCTCTTTTGTCAAAGAAGTATCAATGCTTTTCAAAGCAAATTCTTTTATTTTCCCTTCTTGATCAAGTGCTTCTCCTCTTCTATCCATCAGAATTTTCCACACTTCCACATGAACTTGACTAGTAAGGTATTTCATATCAACTTCATATATTATGATATATTTTATAATTGCCTCAATTATAGTGGCCTTGTCTACATTATTAGATTCATTATACAAATTTACAGTACCTGCTAAAGCATCATGTTGTGCAATATTTGCCAATAGGGCATGTAGTCTCATTGGAGAGTGATGACTTACTAGTTTTAGTGGTTCTTCCATTTGACTTTCAATCGGAGGCCTTTCTTTTCTTACCTTTATTTTCTTCTTCTCGGGTGTCACATTCTTTGTGGCCTCTTTCTTCTTGTCTCGCATGTGCACAACAAATTTCTTCTTGCCTTCCTCTATGTCTTCTTCACTTTTAGATTCTATAATCTGAGTCTTTCTTCTCTTGGCACCTACTTCACTTTGTGAAGCATCTTTTATCCTCTTCTGAACCAGTTTAGGTTCTATGTCTTCTTCTTCCACTTCTTTTTCTTCTTCCACACTTGTACTAATATCATTTTTCCTAACTGCCTTTGTCTTTACTCTTTTCTTGGTAGGGGTTGTAGGAGCATCTTTAGTGGATGTTTACTTCTTTTCTGCCTTAGAAATTTGGATTTTTAGAGGAGTTTTCTCCTTCACTAGAGGACCTGTAGCAGTTTTTCTTTTCTCACTAGTTGTAGGCATAGTCCTGGAGGACTTCTAGAAGGTAGGAGGGGCGGTAGTAGTTCTACCAAATCTTCTTGAGCTCCTTGAGCTCTCCACAACACTAGTTTCACCCTTGACTTGTGATCTAGCTCTCTGCACTTGCTCTTTTGAAAAACCCATTCTTTCTGCATAGTCATCTTGGTTTTGTGGTATCCTTGGGGCTCTTCAACAATACATCAACCAAACCATCTATTTCTTGCTCATAAATCTCATATCTCATAGCAGGGATCCACACATTCCTTGGATCAACTACTTCCAACATACATTCATCAGTGGAAACCAAAAATGTAATATCATTATGATACTTCTCAACCATTTTCCTTGGAATTCTTTCTCTTACCTGCATCTTTTTTGAAATACTACAAAGAATGTAGTAAATACATCATCTTGTGCTTCAGAGTCACCAAGACTTCTTATGAAACCATCAACTTGATGTCCTAGGGTCTTCCTTGTATCCATCTTACATTCTACATTCTAGGAAGCTCTTGTAAAAAGTAGAAAAGTATGTAGATAGCAAGAGTTCCAAACCTAAAGGGATACTTTTTCTCTTTTTTTTTGTTTCAAAATTTCTAAAACATGTTGTCACAATAGCTCACACAGATCATAATCAACACCTTTCTCTACCATCTCATAAGCCACATTAGTTTTGGTGGTAGACACTAAATTTTCCCTATTGGTAAAGTTGATCTTATAGCCTATCACCATAGTAGCATATCTTATTGTTGGGTTTTGGATAGGATTCACAATGAGAGATCTCTTGTTGTAGGTTGCACCAGATAATTCCTTTCCTACCTCATTCTTGATTGAATTAAAAACTAGAACATGTCTGGTGGAACACAGACCAGTAACTTCCTTTATCACCTCCTTTGTAATCATTCCTAACAGGTCTAGCCATACAAACTTGTCATGGAATCTGCTTATAGCTATTCTATCCCACTTTTCATCAAAACAAAAATTGGGAAACCACTACCAAACATCAAGTTTCTTTGCCATAAGGTTTTGATATTCAGGTTTAAAGGTAAAGTCATCTCTTCTAAGTTCCTTTACCCAAATGTCCCCAATCTTCCTATGATCAAATTCTTCCATTTTTTCATGAATGTATATTCTTATGTCTTTAGTCGGCAAAACCCCATGTGGAATGGATGAGAAGGCTCCCAACGGGTCATCCTCGATACATTTTGAGGGAAATTTCTAAATTTTGGTTGTGGTTTCTATGTTACCTCAATAACCCTTGCAGTTGAAATTGAAAATGCTAACAAACACTTCAAAAACAAAGATCTCTAAAAAACTAGGGAAACCGAAGATAGAGAAGTACCTTTTCTTCACTTTTTCTAAACTAGGGTTTGGGTGTGATGAACACTAAATTGCGTTGATCTCTTTTTCTACTCAACTCAGCTCTTGATCAACTCTTAGAATGCTTTTGTGAATGATTTTGCTAAGTAAAATCCCTTTTATAACCTCTTAGATCTGACCTAATTCATATTTAATTCCTCAAATAAAGTTGTTAAACGTTTCTCTATTTACATAGTCCACTTCAAATGCTTCGTAAATTTCTGCATTAGAAAAATTTCTACTTCAGTCTTCACCAAAGAATTAAGCATGTTGATCTCCATCTTATATCTTCATGCTGAGGCATCAACACCATTCCTTTGGCAGGGGAGAAAGGATTTTCAATAGAGCTCCCCTTGAGCCAAAGCACTCAACTTAGTTTCTAGAGGAAACTTTTGCACCAGATGTAACTTCATATATATCCTTAACCTCTGTTACATCCTTCTTAATCCAAATCCTATTGTAGACACCTAAAATGTCTTAACCATTAAACCACCCTTTGACGTCTTCACATCACTAACTATCCCTTCCAATTAATTAAATAAATCTAATTTATTTAATTAATTTATCCCTAATCCTCTACCCTTAGCCATTTATTCATCCTTTGTGATCAATTAATTTATTTAATTTATCACTATACCTTGTAACTATATCCTCATTAATTAAATAAATATTCTTAATATTTATTTAGTTAATTTCTCCATCTCCTAATCCTGATTAATTAGATAAATCATACTTATTTGATTAAGCTACCCTGCTAATTTGCCTAAACCTAGCCTAGTTGATTAAATAGCCAATATTTAATTAGCTACCCGAGACTTAAATTAATTAAATAAACCCTTATTTAATTAATTTTAACCCTCCATTAACCCATCTACTAATTTTCTCGAGCCATAATAATTAAGTTAATCCCCCTGATTAGCTTGGTCAAATCTCACTTAACACTCATTTCAACACCCCACAAATAAAAAATTAACTTTTATTCCACATAAGGTAATTTTTATTCTAACTTGTCCTAGTCTCCATTAATGGAACTCTTCCCCATGTGAATTAAGAATTCACTTTTATCCCCTTCATTTAACTTGTCCTAGCCTCCATTAATGGAACTCTTCCCCATGTGAATTAAAAATTCACTTTTATTCCCATCCTCACACTCTCCCATGGAAATCAATTTTTTATTCATTCCTCATCCTTCCCAATGTGAATTTTAAATTCACAAATAGTGGGAGCCATCCAATCTTATTGACCAAATCGTAGCCTTTGATCTCTCTTATCCAACCCTCTTGTGACACTTGTCACAAGACTACAACTCCAATCCAAACCCTAATCCTCAAGCATCCTTAGCCATTGATCTAAACTTTTAATCCTCACCCTCCATCCTTTTTCCAAAAAGATATAAATAGAGCCCTCACCCAAGCCATTTTCATAACTTATTTTTGCATCAAAACTATGCCCAAATTCCTCCAAAATCTCTCCATCATGCCATCATAATGCCAAAATATCCATACCCAAACCATCTCTAATCTTCATCTCTATCAAATCCCTTACCAAATTCATCACTATCTTCATCCTCATATTGTGTTGAATCAAAAGAGCAATCCACATACACTATCATTCTCTTGGGTTAAGCTAGGAGAGCTCTTGGGTGAACTCTCCTCAACCTTATCAAGGAGAAGGAAGACTTCAAGGCATAAATGTGTGTTTTATGCATTTATTTGTGTTTTTCACCTAGTTTGATTTCCCTATCTTTATTTGGCACACCTGATGGGACCCCATGGTCCCTATCTAATCTTGTTTTCTTGAGTTTTTGCAAGAAAAATGTTTTTTGTAGGTTCTAGCACTAAAACCTCTTGGTTTGGCACCATTTGTCTGTGGATTGGCGCCATTTCCTAGATTTGTGGTGCTATTCAGCTTTGTTTTGGTGCTATTTTTGGGTGACATTTTCACCAACCTTGGGCTTAGAGACTTGGTTTAAATGCTTTTTCTAGAGGTTTTAGCAGGTTTCAAGGTCTCCTCCTCTCTGTTTCAGCAGAAAATACATAGAAACAAGGAGGCATAATGTCAAAATTTCTCTAGAAATGTATAAAATATGTTTCTTGTCTAACTTTAACTCATTTTGCCTCACACTAATGGTTTTCGATGCTCTAATATGACTTTTGGTATTTGTGAAAGGATAGGGGACTCTCTAAACTCCCTTTAAGCTAATCATTTGAAACTAACAACCTTTTTTGAGCAGATTTAGAGAGACTGTGTTGCTTTGCCGCCATCCATACATAGTTTGGTGCTATTTGGTCAAACAACAAGGTAAAGATAGGTAAAACTATAGTTTTGATGCCATCCATTCATTCTTTGGTGCTATTCTCTCATTTGGCACCATCCATTCTTCCTTTGGTAGCATCCTTTGGTTTGGTACCATCTTCTGGTTTGGCATCATCCTCTGGTTTGGCGCCATCTTCTGTTTTCACACCATTTTATCTGTTTCTACATTAGCGCCATTTGAACTATTCGTAGCGCCATCTATCTAAATTTTAATGCCATTTATCTCTATTTTGGCGCCATTCTATATCATCTTCTTAGGATCTATGTAGATGGCTAACACCTTTTGTAGGGAAAAAGAACACTTGTCAAAGTCATAAAATCAAACTACTAACAGGTTTCCTTGTAGGATTTCCACTTTTGTGTGTGTCTTTGCATGCTTAAACCTAGGAACATTTCATTTGGTGTTTCAAAAGAACTTAATCATTTGGTGTGTTTGGTGCACTTGCACACTTTGTCAAGTATATCCCAAGATAGAACAAAAGTATCCTCTCCCCTCACCTTTTGAAGGATCTTGGGTGTAAGAGAAATTGTTCTATCTTCTTTTATCTTTCTAGAAGGGCCTGCCTTGGTGGGAAAAGAGGTAGTCACCCCAACCCCAAGGGATGACCCTAAGTAGGACTTTTGTTCAGTCTGCTATGTAAAAGAGGATAAGGCTAAAGCCAAGTCTAATCAGTATTAGCGCTTACTGTACAATGCTAGTTTGAAAGGAGGCATACCTTGTGTATATCAGACTCCTAGTAAGACTAGTTAAAGATTTAAGTGGCTTACTGGATGCTCATAATGTGTCGATCCCCTGAATATCCTCCACTAAACACCTTTGGTCAGAAGCCTACCCTTTTTTGACCTTGTGACAATTTGTTCAAGGTAAGAGGACACATAATCCTCTCTAGATTCTCACCATATGGCTCCGTTGAGATGAGATGGGAATCCTCAACTTAGCATAAGCTATATGTAGCTTTCTGAGGAAAGGGTGATTGCATTATACTTCCAGTGTAGGAGGTCCCTATCCATCCTCTCTTAAAAGACAATATAGTGTGCACACCCATCTAGGTGTGTTGACATTTGAGTCAGAGATTCCAAGTTGTGGGCTTGACAAATCGCCATTTGTTAGGAAAAGTGTCTCAACCTTGTAACTTTGAAAGGTTACTATTCTTCCCAATTTTTGTCTTTTTGAATACCCTTTATCTTGGAGAATGATCTGGAACTTTCAAAGTTTCCAAATGAGCTAAAAATAGCGAGACTTACTATTTTTAGTAAGTCCTTCGATTGAGCTCAGATTAACCTAAAATTTTCCCAGAAGGTACGAAATAGTTAAGTGAACGTCTCGGGTGAGTTTCATCTCAAGATCATATCTAGATCACGAGATATTAAAGTTTATATTTTTTGAAACTGCCAGAAAAAGTCTTTGAACTTAATTACTGGAGTCAAAACTTCTCTAAACATCCCAAAAATTATCATAACTAGCATAGTAGGTTATAAGGTGATAAATCTCTTCACGATATTCCCAACGCATCAAACAGTTCGTCAATCAAACACCTGGATCAAAAGTTATGGCCTTCGAAAGTTGGACCTTCTATTTTTGGGAAATGTAAAAACATGTTGGACACATAAAAGAGCTATAAAGCAGAGAGTTACACGTGTTGGTGTGTGGTTTGGCACACCACAAGGCATCTTTGATTGGAGATAATTTGGCTGCCACTTTTTTGTGGTTTTGGCTCATGGTTTTGTAATTACCGATAACAGTTTATTGTATTGCATCTCTTATATGTCAGGAGCTCGAGATGGAGGTTGTGTGTAAGAATATTATAGATGTCAAATTACCTCCTGGATCTCTAGTTGGATATACTCCTATAAAAGCTTGCTTTGTAAGTATATTGTAATCTTAACTCATGTGTAGGTTGATCTTCTATGTCACTTATGTTGGCAAGAGACACTGTGTGGCTTCATGAGTATTTTCATTGATGGCAACAAAGTCCATCCCACACATCCGTAGGACATGGTATGTCTATACCAGAAGTCAGATTGAAGAGTATTCTAGTCTGGTGAGCAAGAACAGAGCATGCAACAAGGTTCAACAATCAGGTCCAGATCTCTCAGAGGAAGTATCTCAGCAAAGTACGGACTTGGGGAAGTCAAGAGGAGTACCATGAATGATACATTCCAGAGATTGAGCCTCCGGTGATGAAAGAGTGAAAAGATATGAGCTCCTAAGTGTTGGGTTCCTATTTGGCAGAGTAGACTGAGGAAGAACTAACCAGTAGAGCATCAGACCTTAATCCAGATGAGAAATTTACGGTGATCAAGTTTCTTGAGGGATCATTCATGGTTGGCTGACATGATTGATGACTCCTATAACTATCTTTTTGATACGCATCTCTTAGTAAGCATGGATTCAGCTGATAAACCAGAGTTTGGGAAAATCTTGAGTATTCCGGATGTTGACTAGAAAGATGTTGAAATCCTTTGTGCGGATATATATACCAGATGGATTTCTATGTGAAGAGATATGTGGGGTGTTGCGAAGTGTGAAGAAAAGTAGAGAGCAGTGTGGAAGTAGCAATACAGGTCTGGTATGTGACAGAACAACAGCACTAAAGTAGAGGAAGAATGAAGTGTAGTAGATCAGTATATTGAGTCTAACCAGAACTGAACCTCAGCACATGTGGATGCTTCTCATGAGTTCAAGTACCTGGTTTCTTTCTATAAACTATTGTAGGCAGTGAGCCTCTTGTGAGCAGTGTGCTCAGGCAGTGAGCCCTAATTGGCAAGTACCATTTTGTACTTCTATTCTTTTAACAGAGAATACAATCTTGGGTTAGTCACCTCGTGGTTTTTCCCTTAACAGGGTTTTCCATCTAAAAATCCTTGTGTTATGTGTGTTGATTTCTTTCTGCTATCATGTTCATGTATGCTTTTATGTTTTGATACTACACTAATTATTAAAGAAGAAGAGAAAGTCAAATAATTAAGATAACTGATTCACCCCCCTCTCAGTTATGAACAATTGGTATCAGAGCTAAGTTCCTCTAAACAGAGCCTAACAGCTTGAGGAAGATTTGGGAATCTCAATGGATATGTACGGTATGAGGGATCAATTTCAGTCTGCCCTAGATGATCTTGAGCAATCTCACTCTAAAGTCAATAACCTAATGGAAAGACTCAAACAAGCTGATGATTTCATAAATGAACTCAAAGAAAAACTAAGTATCTCAATGAAGACAAGAAAGGAACTACTTCAACAATTAGCAATTCAAAGTGAAGCCAATGATACTAATGAAGATCTGAATGAGAAAACCAAGTTATGTGAGAAGTTATCAAAAGAGGTCATTATGATAAGACATGAAATAGAATCAGGAGTATCTAAAATAATCTCTCAAGGAGAAGTCAAAAGACTGCCACAAAATGGATAGAATAATTAGGCATCTAGAATCTAATCTTGAAGAAGCTAGAGACAATGAAGAACAACTTGAGAATCAGACTCTTAAAAGGGATCTTCAAACAACAAATGAATACAAAGAGAAATTCAAGATAAGCTCTGGTCAACTTGAAGTTCTTCTTGAAAGCTAAAAGAGGGTAGATGACAAGCAAGGCTTGGGGTATGAGAAAGGGGAAAGCTCTGGATCCAGTCAGAAGAACTCTAGATTAGGAAATCCAAGGAGCAGGCCTAGAAGACCTCTGGTAAGGCAACCAAATGCTCAAATATATCCATCCTTCAATGGATACTGCTACAATTGCAATAACTTTGGTCATAAAGCAAATCAGTGCAGAAGAAGAATGAATCAGACTAATTCATCCTTCTCCGAACAGTGTTTTAACTGCAAAAGGTATGGTCACAAATCTCATGAATGTAGAAATATGTAAATGAACAATTCATTCAATGGTAGATGCTTTGCATGCAATAGAATGGGACATATGGCTAATCAATGCAGATCAAGAGGATATTAGTCAAATTTGCAAAGAAATGTTGTTTGCTACAATTGCAATATTGCCAAATTCTATAGAAGTAAGAATCAGGATAAAAGGGGTCTAGTGCATCATAATCAAAATCAAGACAAAGGAAAAGGAAAAGTGAATGCAGACGAAGTTCAAAGGGAGATGAACAAGATTTGGGTAAAGAGAAGTACAAAAAATGTTGGGGATGGATTCACACTAGAATTTGGTGCTGATATTCCTTCTGAAAACTAAATAGGTGAGCTCTGGCTCAGGGGGAGTCAAAAAGGAAGACAAATTCCCCCAGCTAGTCAATTGGTGCCTGAAATTGGCACATGGAAAGTTGCGGATTAAAGGGTTCTCAGAGAAATATCTAAATAAGCCTTGGTAAAGATATGGAAGATCTGCAAGAAGTTTTCAAGAGGTTAAGCATCCAAGATTGATCTGGTTTTACAGTCATCTGGTAAAAGAAGGATTCCCATAGTTAGATCCTGTATGATTTAAAATTCAAATATCTTGATCTGTGGATAAATGGAATGATTGAAAAAGGGAGATAGATTGTCATTTATCACCAAGAACCACTCTAATTGCACTCAGTAATCTAGAAAGATCTCTCTTAGAACAAGGAGAACAAGGCAACCAGAATGACTTAAGTTGTGCATTTATTGCAATTTGGAATTAGGGTTTGTACAAAAATATAAGGGTTCTCTTGTTCATCATTTTCACATTTGCATTCGAGAAGAAGAAAGAAGGAGCTCTACAACAAAATTGCCTCAAAACCTCTCAAAGATCAATTGCAGAAGTCGATTCAACCAACAATCTTATTCGGCTCATATCGTGAACCCTAGAGGTGTAAAAAGGTATTTTTGCTCTTGAATATCTCTCTCTGAATCTTTTGAAAGATGGTTACTCTGAATGTTGACAAAATCACTGATAGGCCATGCCCTAAGTTCAAGAAACACCCTTATGTTTTGATACTACACTAATTATTAAAGAAGAGAAATTCAAATAATTAAGATAACTGATTCACCCCCCCTCTCAGTTATGAACAATTGGTATCAGAGATAAGTTCCTCTAAACAGAGCCTAACAGCTTGAGGAAGATCTAGGAATCTCAATGGATATGTACGGTATGAGGGATCAATTTTAGTCTGCCCTAGATGATCTTGAGCAATGTCACTCTAAAGTCAATAACTTGAGGGAAAGACTCAAACAAGCTGATGATTTCATAAGTGAACTCAAAGAAAAACTAAGTATCTCAATGAAGACAAGAAAGGAACTACTTCAACAATTAGCAATTCAAAGTGAAGCCAATGATACTACTAAAGATTTGAATGAAAAAACCAAGTTATGTGAGAAGTTATCAAAAGAGGTCATTATGGTAAGACATGAAATGGAATCAGGACTTATGAAATTCACCCAAGAAATTGAAGAGAAAAAAAAAAGTGAAGACAATCTAAAATAATCTCTCAAGGAGAAGTCAGAAGACTGCCACAAAATGGATAGAATAATTAGGCATCTGGAATCTAATCTTGAAGAAGCTAGAGACAATGAAGAACAACTTGAGAATCAAATAGACACTCTTAAAAGGGATCTTCAAACAACAAATGAATACAAAGAGAAATTCAAGATAAGCTCTGGTCAACTTGAAGTTCTTCTTGAAAGCCAAAAGAGGGTAGATGACAAGCAAGGCTTGGGGTATGAGAAAGGGGAAAGCTCCGGATCCAGTCAGAAGAACTCTAGATCAAGAAATCCAAGGAATAGGCCTAGAAGACCTCCGATAAGGCAACCAAATGCTCAAATATATCCATCCTTCAATGGATACTGCTACAACTGCAATAACTTTAGTCATAAAGCAAATCAGTGCAGAAGAAGAATGAATCAGACTAATTCATCCTTCTCTGGACAATGTTTTAACTGCAAAAGGTATGGTCACAAATCTCATGAATGTAGAAATATGCAAATGAACAATTCATTCAATGGTAGATGCTTTGCATGCAATAGAATGGGACATATGGGTAATCAATGCAGATCAAGAGGATATCAATCAAATTTGCAAAGAAATGTTGTTTGCTACAATTGCAATAGATCCGGTCATATTGCCAAATTCTGCAGAAGTAAGAATCAGGATAAAAGGGGTCTTGTGCATCATAATCAAAATCAAGACAAAGGAAAAGGAAAAGTGAATGCGGATGAAGTTCAAAGGGAGATGAACAAGATTTGGGTAAAGAGAAGTACAAAAAATTTTGGGGATGGATCCGTACCAGAATCTGATGCTGATATTCCTTCCGAAAACTAAATAGATGAGCTCTGGCTCAAGGGGAGTCAAAAAGGAAGACAAATTCCCCCAGCTAGTCAATTGGTGCCTGAAATTGGCACATGGAAAGTTGTAGATTAAAGGGTTCTTAGAGAAATATCTAAATAAGCCTTGGTCAAGATATGGAAGATCCACAAGAAGTTTTCAAGAGGTTAAGCATCCAAGATTGATCTGGTTTAATAATCATCTGGTAAAAGAAGGATTCCCACAGTTAGATCCCGTATGATTTAAAATTTAAATATCTTGATCTATGGATAAATGGAATGATTGAAAAAGGGAGATAGAATGTCATTTATCACCAAGAACCACTCTAATTGCACTCAGTAATCTAGAAAAATCTCTCTCGGAACAAAGGAGAACAAGGCAACCAGAATGACTTAAGTTGTGCATTTATTGCAATGTGGAATTAGGGTTTGTATAGAAATATAAGGGTTCTCTTGTTCATCATTTTCACATTTGCATTTGAGAAGAAGAAAGAAGGAGCTCTACAACAAAATTGCCTCAAAACCTCTCAAAGATCAACCGCAGAAGTCGATTCAACCAGCAATCTTATCCGGCTCATATCGTAAACCCTAGAGGTGTAAAAAGGTATTTTTGCTCTTGAATATCTCTCTCTGAATCTTTTGAAAGATGGTTACTCTGAATGTTGTCAAAATTAGTGATAGGCCATGCCCTAAGTTCAAGAAACACCCTTACAAATCTCTAGAAGTTGATCCTTTAAGCACCTTCTATAGCATTCTGCATGGGGTTTTGCATGTAGAAGATGTTAGGGCATACATTCATGCAAATATTAAGGAATTTAGGGAATCCAAGCTGATGGATATCTTTCATAAGTAGTTAATAGATGAATCATTTGAACTCAAACCTCAGTACAAGGCCATCCGGGACAAGCATTTTGGACATTGCATCCATTTCCCCTATTTTGTAGAAGATGAATGGGTCCGGTATGTTCTAAGCAGAGTGCATGACAACCTCATGTGGTTGATGAGGCCATTTAAGATCACAAAAGATGCTATTAGGGTGGTAACTAGATTGCACTCATCCGTGGGTTACCTGCTCTCAAATCGGTCAAAAACCAAACTGTAAGTGAGGATACCGGATCAAAATTTGACAAGAGAGCAATGACAATAGAAGATATCACTTATCCGGATATGAAGTTTGCCTCCATGATAATTGGCTACAAGATATATCACTCCAACAGGGAGAATTCTGTATCTGAAACTGCAATTCATACTGCTTATTAGATGCTAAGGGAGAATGCAGATTATGATCTTTGCGAGCTTCTTCTGAGCCAACTATTGGAAAACTTGCAAAAGATCAAAAAGGACAAGAAGAACTCATTCAAATATGGTGGCCTGATATTATGTCTCTTCTTTTACTACATGAATGAGCTCCCTGGATCCAGT
Organism: Cunninghamia lanceolata; assembly: GCA_027924645.1. Classification (NCBI taxonomy): domain Eukaryota; kingdom Viridiplantae; phylum Streptophyta; class Pinopsida; order Cupressales; family Cupressaceae; genus Cunninghamia; species Cunninghamia lanceolata. The sequence goes on from BSBN01001399.1 coordinate 394,590, forward strand.
GGTTGGGTATGGCATAATGATAGACTAGTTGCCATACAAATTAGAGATTACATGTATGGGCTTGGTGATGCCAAGGCTCAAAGTACAGCACTCTAGGGATACTTCAAGAACTTTCAAAGTATGATGCAGGCCAGAGAAAGAATCCTCCAATCATTGGTTGAGAAATACAAGGATATAGTGTGCTTTATGGTAGACACTGATCAATGCCTAATGGAGGCAGTGGAGCCAAGGATAGTCTGGATTATGCCAATGGGGTATGAGGTTGATGAGAAAATCCTAGAGCTACTTCCAACACCTGCTGAGTCAGCCCAAGGACCCTGAGGCAGAAAGGTTTGGAACCTTTCAAGAGTTGAGTGTGAAAATTCATGTTGAGCTAAGACAACCAGAGATGAAAAGAAAAGTGAGAAGAGAAGTAGAGGAAGTTGCCAAAAGATTTGGCATTTCTAAAAAAATAGTTGATGCAAATAGAGAGAAACTAGAAAGAGCAGAGAAAGAGAAACAAGAAGTAGAAAAAGAAAGTGATCCAGTGCAAGCCCCCTCCCAGACCAGATCCTCCAAAAGCTCTACACCTGCCACCTCTAAGAGCCAAAAAGCCTCAAAAATGGAAGCCAAGACATCTGGTAAGGGAGAAAAGAGAACAAAAACCAAGGGCAGAAGGTCCTATACAAGTCAAAAAAATGATGAAGAGACAGAATCAGATGAGGAAGTCAAGAAAATGAAGAAGAAGAAGAAAACATCAGGTGGATCTTCTGCTAGTGCAAATAAAGAAGAAGAGGCAGAAGAATTTGTTGAAAGGTCCACTCCTTTTGTTGATAAAGTTATCAAGGCAGTCACAGTGGATGGAAATCTACAAACATTAACTAAATTTTATGATAAGTATAATGACACTGACAAAAGAATATTGGAGGAAGCCATAGTCAGATACTTGAACATCTATAATAAAGCATTCATTGAAATAATCTCTCTAATCCCCAAAAGTTTAGAGAAAATACTTGAACTTAGAAAAGACAATGCCAAAGAAAAAGATATGGAGATCCGAGAACAGATAGCTATTTAGTTCTATCCTTCCATCACTCCAAAAAAAATGAATATGATCTTCAAGGATTGCAAGGATGAGTTCCAGAGCAAAGCCAGAATGAACAAGCTTATGCTCAGAGAGACTGATCAGGTGGCAAAAGAGACTGAAGACATTCTCTAGGATGCATATAAAAGATTCAATCTTCCTATTATAGAGGACATAAGTGATGAACCTTCTGCCATGGATGTCAAAGGACTAAGCGTATCAAAGGAAGATCCTATAGAGAAAATTGTTGAAGAATCAAAGGAGATAGGTGAGGAGAAGACTATGGACCTGGATTCCTCTATTCTGGAAGAGGAAGTCCATGAAGAAGTAAATATCTCTCATCCAGATCCCCCAGTAGATACTGGAACTGAAGGAGAAGCAAGAAAAGAAGAGAGAATCAGTCAAGAAGAAGAGGTAAAGGGAAGAGAAGAAGATCAAACAGAGAAGACCCCAGGTGACAGTTCTAAAGCTGTAGAAGGGAAGAAGACTCTGTCTCTGGCAAGAGACACTATAGAAATAGTTAAAGAATTCTTGACCAAAGAAATGATGGAATTAGATGAACCAGAGCTAATTTAAGCACCATTCAATTTTGATTCCCTCTCCCTGGTTCAGACAATGAAGATAGCATCTTTTGCCCAAGTAAAGGCAAAAGAAAAACTTCTGAAGTCTCACATGGAAGACTATGAGATTATATATACTAGATGGATTTTGATGTGAAGAGAGATGTGGGGTGTTACGAAGTGTGAAGAAAATCAGAGAACAATGTGGAAGTAGAAATACAGGTCTGGTATGTGACAGAACAACAGCACTAAAGCAGAGGAAGAATGAAGTGTAGTAGATCAGTATATTGAGCCTAACCGGAAATGAACCTCAGCATATGTTGATGCTTCTCATTAGTTCAAGTACCTGGTTTCTTTCTATAAACTATTGTAGGCAGTGAGCCTCTTGTGAGTAGTGTGCTCGGGCAGTGAGCGCTAATTGGCAAGTGCCATTTTGTACTTCTATTCTTTTAATAGAGCATACAATCTTGGGTTAGTTACCCTGTGGTTTTTCCCTTAATAGGGTTTTCCACATAAAAATCCTTGTGTTATGTGTGTTGATTTCTTTCTGCTCTCATGTTCATGTATGCTTATATGTTTTGATACTGTACTAATTATTAAAGAAGAAAAGAAAGTCAAATAATTAAGATAACTGATTCACCCCCCCTCTCAGTTATCAACAACTTACACTTGGGGGCACTTTGTCTCATCCTTTTCCAAACTATCATACCATTTCCATATACATACCTATCACATTACATCCATTCATCCTCCCTTCCTCTTTTGATCTCGACACAAATTGGGGGCAATTATTGACAAGTGTTTTGGATATCCTTTGACATACCTCATCCTTTCCAAATGAACCCTATCATCCAAGTCATAAGCTTTGTCATGTCAAATCCTATCATCCTATTGCCTTAAGCATTCTCCTGAAAAATCCTAAGTCTACTACCTAGACTGGGGCATGTTATTCCTATGCAACATAGTCCTTGGAGATCACATCCTTGCTCTCTGACACATACATCCATTCCATTCCATAGCCTATCCATTTATCCTATCCATTTATCATAATCCTTTCATCCATCCACTATCGTCCATCCTCTTGTCCAATCCCATTCATTCCCTTGCATCGAGACTTGGTTCCCCTTGTCATTGGTATCTAGTACAAAGGATACCCAAATTGGAAATCCATTGATGTTCAAAAATACAAAACACAAAAAAATCAAAATATTCCAAAAAGACAAAAAATCAAAATATTTCAAAAACCCAAAAAAAATCAAAACATTTCAAAAACCCAAAAAAAATCAGAACATTTCAAAAACCCCAAAAAATCAAATATTCCCAAAAAGACAAAAAAATCAAAATATGTCAAAAAATCCAAAAAAAATTAAAAATCTAACAAAATCCAAGCAATAAAACCATTCCACATCAAATCATCAAAATCACATTCTTCCAGTCAAATCAATCCCAATCATCAAATTCATCACAACATCAAAATCAAAACAAGTCCAATCACATCATCAAATCAAGCCAATCTATCAACCATCCAATCTATCAAACCATCAAAAGAAAATCAAATAACAACATCTAATCAATCTCAATCAATCCATAACTTGATCAATCCAATCCATATTATCCCATCAATAAAACATAAATTAGAACTACATCTCATCTCCATCGTTAAGTGCCTTGATCATGTGGATATAGGGTATGTAGGCAATCTGGGATACGAAGGAAGTACTCAGATTCAGGCACAGGCGATAGACCTCTTCCATGTTTCATCTTTCTTCTAATCTTCAATCAATCATCATCATCCATCCTTCAAATCAATTCACTCCAATCAAATCAATTCTCCCAACCCATTCATCAATCAACCCAATCACATTCACTCATATCAATCCAATCAATTCACTTCAATCACTTCAATTCTTCCAATCAATAAAATCATTTTCCAATCTAATTCAATCACATTTATTTCAATCAATTCATCACATCATTCTAATCAATCAAACCATTTCTTCAAATCATTTCTTCTAATCAATCCAATCAATCCAACTCATTAATTCAATCATTGAAATCAATCTAGTTAAATCAATTCATCCAAACATTCAAATCAATTCTTCCACTCACTCAATTCAATTCTTCCAATCATCAAATCATTCAATTCAATCAATTAGTCAAATCATTCCAATCAATTCAATCATTCAAAACAATTCAATCCAATCATTCTTCTTCAAATCATTTCAAGAAATACCCCAAATGCAAGTCAATCATTAATCCACACCAATCAAGTCAATCAATCTTGCCAAATTATCCAAACACATTCAATGGTCCTGATCCTAATCTTGACGTAAACCAAATCAATTACATCAATCAATCATTAATCAAACCCTAGTTTTGCTCACATGGCCAACAACGCTAGTGTCAATCAATCAATTGTCTTAGATAGGATGTTGCATTGTCAAAACCAGACCAGGCGTCTTAGATGACATGTTTCATTTCCTGAAACCAGAAATCATAATCAATCAATCAATCATTGGTTTACAGCTTGACAGGGGCAATGCCTTGTTTGTTTATGTATCATTTGTGCATACTTTCTTGCTTTCTTGTGTGTGTTATCATTTTTAACTTGCATTTGTATCCGAATCAACCCAGCTAATATTCATATCTTGTATCTAGACAAGGTTGTATTATGCTGGGGCACGAGACACACTGTCACCTTGGTCCTTATACCTTGGTGTATAACATCTAATACTATATCAAACACCATGGTTGCGCACCTTCATTTGCAATATAACGCATCCTTCCCTTTCTTCAATCCATTCCTTTACCTTTCTTCCTTTGACCAATCCTTTTCATTTCAAACCCTACCCATGTTAGTCTAACCCACCTATCCTCTCGAGGGGGCATCATCACCCTATCCTTTTCCTCTATCCATTTCCTTAGCTTCTTTGAAATGATGTTACTCGACATAAATCGCATCATCTCGAACATCATCTCAAAGAGGGGCAAAATGTAGACACTGAAAATCGACCAGGTCTTGTCAACACATGACCTTGTAATGTTTTTCCCTAGGTCCTAGGTCATCCCACTCATAATTCTAACTCAATCACATTCCTAATTAATTAAATAAATCCACTTTATTTAATTAATCTCCCCATTCACATGTTCTCACATAATTCAAATTAAATATTTGAATTAAATCACTCACATTTCATCTTATTCAAACAAGTGTCACATGCTACATCATCCACTTAATCCCTTCACATGTCAAACTAATTTAAATAATCTTTTATTTAAATTAGATTCCTTTTATCACAATCAAACACTTGTCCACTTTCCTTTTGTCTCATGTGTGGTAGTGCATCTTGCATTGAATACAACTCACATGTGTAAGCTAATTCAAATAAAATATTTGAATTAGATTCCTTTTATTCTCTTTCACACACTTGTCACATGACTACGATTTCTTGAGGTGCAAGGAAACCCTAATCAACCCTAATCAATCTCAACCATCCATATCATTCAAAATAACTCTCAATCACAACCATCCATTCAAATTTGCCTTTTCTATAAAGGTAGCCTCTCTTGAGCCATTTATAACGAATCTTCTTCTAGTATCCTCATGCTATCAAATTTTCCTCTCAATCATCCATCATCTATCTATCATCTATCCCTCTTGCATCATTCAATCTTCCATATATCAATCATCTACCTTACCGTTATGCTACAGAACCAAGCAATCAACATTCATCTCTTTGGGTAAAGCTAGAGTGCTTCGGGTGTGGCACTCTCCACCCTACGATGGATTGTGGGTCAATGTGAAGGTTTGCATTTGTTTGTTTACATTTGTTATTGTTTTCCTTCATGTTGATTTCCATGATCTCATTTTGGCATCAAGTGTGCCAAAATGTATACTAAAAATTTTGATTAGCTAAAATGATGAAACAAACACATACATTACCAAACCCAAACCTTCAATACACCTCGAATGATATGCACAAGATGATGGCTTGATTGATCCTTGCAATATGATGGATGCAATATGATGAAATATGCAAGATGGAGATGGAAATGGATGCAAGGAAGAGATTGATGGATATGGTTGAATGTTGGTTGCTCAAGATTTTGGCAGCATAACGGTATGAAATTAGATTGCATCCCCCTCAAATGGCTTAGAGGAGGCTAGGTTTATAGGAAAGACCTAGTTTGAATGGATGGACAAGATCTATTAGGGTTTAGATGCTATGGATGGCTAGGATTGATTAGGTTTCCTTGCACCTCAAGAAAGCATAGTCATGTGATAAGTGTGCGAAGGAAAATGAAAGGAATCTAATTCAAATATTTTATTTGAATTAGCTTGCACATGTGATCTATATTAAATGCAAGTTGTACTACCCCACATGAGACAAATAGGGAAGTGGACAAGTGTTGGATTGTGATGAGAGGTGAGGGAAATAATTCAAATATTTAATTTGAATTATGGAAACATGTGAAAGGGATAATTTAAATAAATATTTTATTTATTTAAATTATAGGAAAGGGGAAATTAATTAAATAAAGTGGATTTATTTAATTAAATGGGATTATGATTAAGTTGGATAAATGGGATTAAGATGGGATAAAATAGAACCTAGGGATAAATGGGATTAAGTGGGATGAGGTTAGATGAACTGGGATGAACTAGGACTTAGGGGAACATATACAAGTTCATGTTGACAATGTGTTGTGTAACAAGACCTAGGGCAAAGACATACAAGGTCATGTGTAAACAAGACCTAGACAATTTTTAGTGTCTACAACACCATAGAGAATGAGGAGTTAACCAAGTAGGTACAAGAGTTGTTAAGGACAGGTTTGATCTGAGGGAGTTTGAGCTCATGTGTGGTGCTTGCAGTACTAGCACCCAAGAAGGACAGTGAGTGGAGAATGTGTACTAATTCCAGAGCAATCAATAAGATCATTATAAGGTATAGGTTTCCATTTCCAAGGATGGATTATATTATGGACTATCTAAGTGGAGCAAATTAATTCACCAAGATTGATTTAAAGAGTGGTTATCACCAGATTAGGATAAGAGAAGGGATGAATAGAGAAAAAAACATTCAAGATTAATGAGGATTGTATGAGTGGCTTATTATGCCCTTCAGGTTAACCAATGCACCAAGCATGTTTATATGGTTGATGAATGAGATACTAGGGGAATTCTTGGGTAAGTTTGTAATAGTTTATTTGGGTGATATTCTGATGTTCAATAAAATTAAAGAAGAACACCTAGAGCATATCAGATTAGTACTACAAAGTTGAGAGAACAAAAGTTGTTGATCAATTTGAAAAATATAGCTTCATGAGAGAACTAGCATATTTGGGTTTTTGATCTTAGTTGAAGGTTTGAAGATGGATCTAGAGAAAGTCAAAGCTATTTTGGAGTGGCTTACACCAAAAAATGTAGGGGAGGTAAGATCTTTCCATAGATTGGCTAGTTGCTACAGAAAGTTCATCCAAAATTTCTGTAGTATTTGTGTACCGCTAAGACAATGAGAGGGGACAAGAAGGAATTCAAGTGGACTACAAGTGTTGATATGGGATTTGAGTTATTGAAGAATAAAGTAACAAAAAAACTAGTATTGGCCTTAACTAATTTTAATAAGATATTCCAAGTGGATTGTGATGCAAGTGGAAATGTAATTGGGGTGGTATTGAGCCAAGAAGGAAGACTGATAGCTTATTTTAGTAAAAAGTTGAATGATGCCAAGAAGTGGTACTCAATCTATGACCAATAATTTTATTCCATAATACAACCATTGAAGAAATGGAGACATTACCTATTACTCAAAGAGTTTGTGTTGTACACTAATAATTAGGCACTGTAATACTTGAACAATCAAAGTAAACTTAACCAAAGACATACGCATTTGGTAGAATTCATGCAAAGTCAAACTTTTGTGCTAAAACATATGAGTGGTAAGTTAAACAAGGTTGTTGATGATTTAAGTATAATAAAAAACTTGCTAACAAAAATGGGGGTGGAGGTAGTTGGTTTTGAGGAGTTGAAAAACTGTATGAGGTTGACCCTAATTTTGTAGAGGCATGGAAGCCATGTAAAGAGCTAGTAAGCATGGACACAAGTGGTTGGATTACTTGATTCAAAATGAGATGTTGTTCAATGGAATCCAATTATGTATACTTAGAAGCTCTATAAGAGAGAATCTACTTAGAGAGAAACATTGCAAATGATTGGTTGGACATTTTGGGATAGACAAGATAGTCACCTTGATTAATGAGAATTATTTTTGGATAAAAATTTATAAGGATGTGAGGAAATTCATTCAAGGTTGTAGGAATTGCCAAGTTGCCAAGGGAAGAAGTCAGAATGTTGGGCTATACTAACCACAAAAGCCATGGGAGAACATAAGTATGGATTTTGTATTGGGACTACCAAGGACGTAGAGGGGAAATGATTCAATCATGGTAGTAGTAGATAGTTTTCCAAGATGGCACACTTCATTCCATGTAAAAAAAGCAATGATGTAGTACATATAGTGGACTTATTTTTTAGAGAGGTAGTAAGATTGCATTATTTGCCAAAGAGCATAGTTTCAAACAAAGACACTAAGTTTGGAGGATACTTTTGGAGGACTTTATGGAAGAAGATGAAAATAGACTTGAAATTCAGCTTAGCATACCATTTGTAGATTGATGGAAAAAATGAAGTAGTGAACAAGAGCTTGGATAACTTACATAGATGCTTGGTTGGAGAAAAAGTAGGGAATTGGGACATGGTCTTATCAGAGTTAGAATTTGCATAAAATAATTTAGAGAATAGGAGTACAAAAAAGATGTCAATTCAGATTCTGAATGACAAAAATCCAAAGAATGTATCAGAACTAAGAGACATTAGTAAGGATGAAAAAAGGATTTTGGAGGCAAAGGAGTTTGATGAACACATGAAGGTAACTGTGGAGGTCAAGGATTACTTGGAGAAGATGAATAATAAGTACAAGAAAGAGGCTGACCAAACTAGAAGACATAGAGATTTTGTGGTAGGAGATCAAGTGATGGTATACCTCAGAAAAGAGAGATTTATAGTCAAAACATATAACAAGATAAAAATGAAGAATTTTGATCCTTGTTAAAATATCATAAGAATATTTGACTTGGGAAATACATATGAGATTGATTTACCATAAGGACTAGGTATATCTCCAATATTCAACATTGTAGACTTGTACCAATATCATGAGAGGGACTCAGAGCAAAGCAACTTGTAGGATCAAGGACAAAAATCCATACTGCCACAACCAAAGGAATAAATTAAGGAAATATTAGATAGTAGAATTTGGAAGAGTACAAGGAACAAGCAATATGAGGAGTATTTGGTGAAATGTAGAGGAAGGCTAGAAAAAGATTCAAGCTAGATTTCTGGGGCTAAGGTGAATCGATTAGGCTTTCCTCTAGTCTCTCAAAAGTGAGGGACTCACTTTGTATTTACCTATGGTGTCTAATGTAGGACAATCCTTGGGAGAATAGAGCAATCTTGCATTGCATGTGTTCACTTATTTGTAGCTTTAATTCATCAACTAGTTGTAGAAAAAGTCATTGCATTTTGTTGCATTTTGTAGTCGAGTATTATAGTTTTGGTATAAAATTCTTAAGGAGTATTTGAAGGTCATATACACATTTTTGAAAAAATGGATTCATGTAATGACTTGTTTGGGTTGATGAACTTGTTTCTAAACTAGCAAATTATCACAATTACAAAATTACTATTGGTGCCAAAGAATTTAGAATTTGCAATAACTAAGGAAGACATGTGAACACTTATTAGAATTATGGGAGAAAACATTGGGCACCACACAAATTTCTTTTATGTTACATTTTAAGTTTGGTTTGAGAAATTAGCTTGCACTAGCTAACTACATGTTTTAGGGATTATATAACTTTGTGCCACGTTCGCCAAAATAGATCATTAAGGAGGTTGGAGATTGATATATATTGGTTGTCCATGATCATTTGAAATTAGGAAGGTACAAAGTGTTTAGCAGGAGTTGGCAGTATCAGCATAAGCATGAACATGAGGGTTCAGGATGGAGTTTGAGTGTCTAGATATTATTTGTTTTAGTTGTCATTTTGGTATGGCCTAGTAAATACACCCTTGTGGTAGATTGTAACTTGTTTGAGGATTAAATAAAATAATGAGGAATCTTTTGGAGGTTGGTTTTTTCCCTCTTTCAGGGTTTCCCCAAGATATATCTTATGTTTGTTTATTGTGAGTTTCTATTTGTGAGTGTGTTTGTGAGTGTTTTCTACATGGTTGGCTAGTCTTTCATTGGGCCTTCCTACCATGACTACATCAATAAGAAGAAACATGAAGGCTAAAGAAACCAATAAGTGATCTTAGACTTTATCACATTAGCATGATGTTTGTACATCAAAGAAACAAGCTAGTAGTAGATTTAAGAGGTCAATACACCTCAGATGATTCTTCTAATAACATGGTTAGGAATACTAGAAGGTCTAAAAGATTTGATTATAATATTCCAAGAGAAATACCTTGAAGAAAAAATAAGGAGAGAATTCATAGTGAACAAATGCAAAATGTAGGTATGCATGATTTTAATAAAAGAGCTTCACTTGTTAGCTCACATACCACCTCCCTTACCCTTTGACATGAATAAATGGAGCTTGATGCTTATTTTCTTGATGCACAAGAACCCAATAAACCTGAAATAGAAGGGCTTGAGAGAACCATAGATGAAATATTAACTTGATGAGATTGAAATTAGACATGAAGAACTTGTTATATATGAAAAGGGACAAGGGTATGAAATGGTGTTATAGGTGTATCAAATCAAACCCTCCTTTCACACTAACATTCAAGGATAAAACTGAGCCAAGTCACTACAAGATGGATGAGGACTCAGCTACTGATTTTGTGCTCAGAAATGATAAGGAAAGAATAGATTAGATTGAGAGACTTGTCAAACCCTAGGTCAACTAGGACTCAAACCCTAATTGTAAAGTAATCAGATACAAATAGATAATATGCTATTGATAACCACATAAGAAAACACTCAGGAAGGAGCATAAACATACCAGAAGTTCAATTAGTGAGATTGAAGACTCAGAGGACTACGGTACAGGCACCCTAGTCCAAAAAGGTGGATTTTTTAGAAGATCTGAGCAAAGAAAATATTGCAGACCACCTCCTGATGCCAGATCTGGGACTTGCTTTATTGGAAAGACTAGGGTGCCCATGCCCTAGTCTGCCACAAAGGAATATTTTAGAGACCTCTTCTGGATCTGGAAACCTAATCCTTCAAACAACTTCTCTACACTTGCACTTTTCCAACTCTTGCACCTATACCTACACACATGAAGAAAAGTGTTTGGGGGTTGTGGTGTTTAGGAGATTGCCTCAGTCAAGCTCTGAAAGGACATTCAAATCTTCCAACACCTTTGTTAGATAGAGAGTGTGTGCCCTTGTAGGGAAGAGGCTAAATCCAAATGATGTAAAGAAATTATTGAACACAAATTGATGTCACCTCAAAGGTGAATCCCTCACGGAGATGAAGATCCTTCAAATCATGAGGAGATTAATTGATGTAGCCAAATTTGCAACAAACAAACACAATAACAACACAATTCTTCTCTAAAACATAATGAAGTCCTTTGAATGTTGTTTACTCAATATCACAAGTTCACATTATCCATCTAGGTGTAAAATGAAGTCATAAACTCACTTATATATGCTTTCCCGCTAACATTCATAATATAAATCAAGAAGGCTGACAAAGGGAAACCTTTTGAGAGGGCCCAAGCCGACATGCTTTTATTTTGATCCAAACAAATTAGGCTAGACTTGGGTGCGGGTGCCCAAGTCCCAAGGCCCTAATTTTGTCCTCCTTAAGATTTAGAATGGGCCCCTTAGTCCCATTTGATATGGGTTTTGGGGGAAATTGCTCCAAGATGAGTATTTAGCTTGCATAATGTAAACATGGGGACCTAGGAGCTAAACTAGGAGGTAAAAAGGCATGAGGTCACTTTTTACTCCATTAGATTTAGCCACCACGTTAATGTATGTGTGATCTTATGATTCAATACATGCATTAAAGTATGTTGAAGCACATAAAACATATCAAACACACCAAGCACATAGAGCTAAGGCATACCCAAAGCTTGAAGGACTATTTCTAGCCCCAAATCTTAGGTAAGCACTAGAAAACACATAGAAGTCACAGAAGACACAAATAAGACAGTGAGAAGCACACAAGACATAGAGAATATAGTGAAGCATGAAATACATGAAGAAGACATAAGAACAATCACATAATACACAAAGTATACATTGATTTAACAACTAAACAAATCCTAAGCTAGGTTGGCGAAGGGAGCTCATCCCTACGCACCTTTAGACCTCCAAAAATATGTAAAATAAAACCCAAAATGTGGTGGGATCTCATTGATATGTGCCTTTAGACCACACCAGGGGGAAGACCTGTAAAACAAAAACCCAAGTGTGGAGGAAGCTCATCGCTACGTGCCTTTAGACCACACTCGGGGGAAGATGTGAAAAACACACAAAGAAGACACATGAAATACATGAGTGCCACATAGTATGTCATCGACATACTATACGTCTTATACATGGAAAGCATGAGTGATGGGAAGGAGCTTATTGCTAAGTCCCACCATCTAAAACACATTTTAGACACACCTAACAGTTGAGCTATGCTACCACAACCGCCAAAGACATGCTTAAGGGTGAATGACTCAAGACCCACCCCACCTCTGCAGAGGACTTTGTTAAAAAGCATGTGCACTAGTTCAAGAGATACACCATCATGTTGATGGTGGTTTTAGCATGCAGCAACGCAAATGTGATGTTGGTTTCACACCTCTCTTGAAAAGTATCCTACCCTAGGTAAGACTACTCCAAGGATAATACAGCTAGGTATTAGCTTGCTTGGAATTTCACAATTGGTATGTTCTAGTTGTGCCTACAAGCGGTCTTACATGCAATCCGTAAATCTTCAGGTTTAGGGCAGCAAATACACAAAACCCTTTTATGATTTTCAACTGATAAACAAGATAAAGTGCTACTAAAATTCCTATTCTAACAAATAACAAAAATTTTAAAGAAAATACAAAAGGTTATGGTTTTTAGAAGAATCCTAAGTGACATTCACAATGCATAAGTTATCTTTAGTAGACAAATACTCTAAAACTTTTAACCAACTTCTTGAGTTACCAAACTGAAATGGGTGTTATAGTGCTGTAGAAAATGGTGCTATCTTCAAAGGAAGTCAATAGATTTTCATATCACATTCATTTGCTAAATACCCAATAAATGGCACAACTTAACTTATGAAATGCAATTAAACTTTAGCACAAACAATCAGCCCAGACTAACTTTACACAGCTATTTACCATCAGCAAATAACTAAAAGTATGGACTTAGAGTATTCATCAGATACTTTAGCAAACCATGAACATTATAAAAGCACAACTAACTAACTATGAGAGACAAAGAAATGAACCATGAAAACCAAAATGAGCCAACAAAAGACACAAATTTTTCAAAATTACTCCAGAAACTTGCTTTGCATTACTTCAAATGGCATAGAGTTAATAATTCGGCATCTAATCTCTCTTACAAACAAAGGAAATGGCAGCCCTTTATATAGAAAAGTAGCATACCAAGTTTTCAAATGAATAGTGGAGATTAACTTGACACCGATGGTCTAGATTACATCAATAAATACAATTATAGCAGCTCACATCAATTCTCGGATTACATTTTGTCTTTTATGAAAAAGACGAAAAACAACCCCCAGATACATTGAATCTAGTCGATTTGACTAGCCAACTCAATATATTAGTAGAAAAGAACATTTTAAAAGAAAGAAAAAGACAAAATAGAGTCACATGCTACCTCAAATACCACAATTTACAATTATGATGAGACTACATCCTTAGAATATTCAAAATAATATTAGGATTCTTTATGTAAGTCAATTTTGTCTTCGCTAGCCAGCTTGTTGTGATAAGTCAGCCACGCATGAAGTGCAGGATTAATCTTAGACGGATCTAGATCCTTCAAATGATTTATCTCAAAGCCAAACACCTCCAGTTCCTGACTAAATTTACTATGTATTCTCTCTATCTCTACTCCTACCTTTTGAAATGCCTTAAATTTAGCTCTGAGGTCGCTTGCCTTGTCTAACCTTTCCTCCATATTGAGTGTGGCATCTTCAAAAATCACCTTATGCAACTTATCTTTACACTCCTCGATATCAAATGGGCCATAATTATCATAGGATGTTTCTCAGTAATCCCTTAAAGAGTCATTGATATCATATATGATTGATCTAAGCTCCTCATCAGCTGGTTTATATGCTTCTTTTATATGTTCAAAAGTTTATTTCCTCAAAAGCAGTTGTTGATACCACTCAATGGCCTTTGGCAGCTGATTCCTAGTCAAAATGTTCTCTACAACTAGAGTTTGGGCAGGCAATTCCCTGATGTTCTTTATCCGAGGACACATATGTGAGTAGTATTCATCGAAGGAGTCACACTCTTCGCGCAAATCTTTCCACTTCTTATGTAATTCTACCAACTTCTTGTGCGCTTGAGTAGACATACTAATGGTTTCACATCCCATCTCAAAAACTTTTAATAAATAATTTTCCGTACCTTGGGATTTGGATCTTACCTCACCCAATCTGGCCATTTCATCAATAGATAGTGTAGACACCTAAAATTGGACTGCTCTGCAAGCCAATTTTCTGTACCTCACACTCATCTACTCCACCAATCTGTGTATCCCTGGTGATCAATTAATTCACCTAATTAGTCCATTTAACCTTACAACCCTAATTCCTATTAATTGAATGAATATTCTTAATATTCATTTAATTGATTTATCCATTTCTCTAATTCCTGTTAATTAGATAAATCATGCTTAAGTTAATTAAGATGACACTTAATTAACCTTGTCTCCCACTCATCCACTAACCTGAATATAATATTCAGATGTCTCCCTCTCACTCCCAATCACTGAATATAATATTCAGATGTCTCCCACTCACCTCCACTCACATGAATTTAAAATTCATTTGTCTCCCACTCACCTCCACTCTTCCCAAAATGGGAATTTTTAATTCAATCCCTAGGAATAAAAGAATCACTTTTATTCTTAGCCCTTGATCTAGTCAGATGAATCCTGACCCTCCATCCTCCTCTCCGAAATCCTATAAATAGGACCCCTCTCTAAGCCATTTTAGAGGCCACTTCATGCATCAGAACTCTGCCAAAATCCTGTCTCAATCCTCTAATCTTACCAAACCTCTGTCAAAATCACTCCAATCATCCCCTATCTCCATCTAAATTAGTTTATCTCTCATCTTGCATTGTGTTGTGAACACTTGAGCAATCCACATCTGCATTCTGATCAAGGGAAACATCTAAGGAGCTACATGGCGCATCTCCTTCCCGCATGGATTCATGAGGTCTCAATGGAGGTATAATCATTTTGTTTATGCATTAGATTAGCCTTATCTTCATTCAAATTTCACTTATTACATTGGCACGCCCAGTCTCAAGTCCAATCCTCATTTTGTGAAGGTTTTTTGGTCAAAATCTTCGTCTTTCTAACACTTTTTTGCAAGTTTTGGTGAGGAACTATTGCAGGTTGCATCCTACGTGAAAACTGACCTCATTTTCACACTCAGAACGTCGATTCCATGAATTTTGACTATAAACTTCAATATATTTTTTGAAAATTTTTTAGGGGCCCTAGGTCGTACCGTAGGATCCGTGCTATACGGATCTATACCATACGGATCCCACGACCCCCAGGGCATTCGTTTCTGGTTTCTCTCGCAGGTTAACATTCTTCATGAAGGTTCAGTTTTGCAGGTTTTATGTGTTTTTTGTGCAGGTGTCAGTTCACATTTGAAGGTTTTTGGCGCCGTTTAAAGTCACCAGCACCAGGTCGCTGCCTGCCACCTCCAGTTGACACCAGCACCTCCCCCTGTCTCCACCATAACTGACCACCTCCCTGCGCTGAACTCCCTGCAAGCCCCAGTCACCACCTGGTCGCCGCCCCCAAACCTAGGTTGACATCCCAAACTCCCACCGTCCAACACTCTCCTGAACTCCCACCGCCTTCCAGCCACCATCCTCTGCCGAACCCCCGGTCGACACCCTTCACACACCCATCGCCATCCAAACTCCACCCTGCTCACCGCCCTACCATCACTAGCAGTCTCCACCTCCAACTCCCTGATACCTCCACGCTGACCTCCCCTCCACTTTCTGCCCCTGCCGCTTCCCACAGAGCCCTCACTCGCAGTCACTTCCCCTTCCTCCGGACCACCAACACCTCCTGGCCTCCCGTCCTCCACCTCTGCACACCCCCTGCTACTCCCCGAGCTCTGTTTCTCCGCTCCCCTGTGGACCTCCCTCCCCCAAACCCTCCCTGTGAGCCTTTTCCCTCCCAAAATCTCACGCCCAAACAACAAAAATAATTAATAAAAAGAAAACCCTAATCTCAACTGGTGGTCCCCTTAGCAATTGGGGATAGGGGTTCTTAAAAAACCCCTTAGGTTATCTTTTTTTTCAAAGTGATAAGCCCCTGGTCATATCAGTGACCAGAGGCCTTTTTCAAACATAAATTACCACTTTCAAACCCTAACCACCCAGAGGAGGAAAATAGGCATGTGACCAGCATCTAACAAGTAGTTAACATCTTTTCAAATAGTCAAGAGCTTCTCTCTGGTGCTTCCTACACACCGAAGGAAACTATTTTTTTCAAACTTTCATAACTTTCGTATACGGAGGCGAAATCGCGCAAATAAGGACTCATCGGAAAGAGGACTCCGAGAACTTCATAGTTGTGAGGTTTTCATTAGGTGATGGTACCTTTTTCCTACCTTTTTGATCAGTCAAAGTCAAACTTAAATCTAAACTTCAAATCGTCATATCTTTTGTGTTTTTGATCAAATTTTCAGAATTTTTTTTTTTTACATCGCATAGAATCTCCTGAATAATCTGTCTATGCACTTATTTTTCTCATATCAGTTCATCTTTCATCAAATTTTCTCATATTCTCCTTTTTTGCATCACAATCTATTTGGCTAGTCTACTTGCTCTGTTTTTGGTTTCGTGACTTGCAGGAGATCATACGGAACTGGAGCAATAGCAGGAGCAGCAAACACATCAACTTGGACATCAAATTTTATCAGGTGCCTTCGTTTCATCCTTTATCTCATAATCTTTGTTTCATCACACATCTCAATTTGGGCATGTAAAATGAACATTATCTTCAATCACACATTGAAATCAGGCTTAAAACAAATCAGTGTCTTCCATCACACCTTGAAATTGGGGCTAAAAAGAACCATTTGCTTGATTTGTCTTCATCACATTTTATTTTTCTTAAAGGTCAATTAATCAACTGTGAGTGTGAATCTAGTGTGTGTGTGTGTGTATGCTCTCTCCTCGCACCGCAAGGTGATCTTGGAGATCAAAAACACCTCACTCGATTCGCTTTTGTCAATCCCCTATCCTAGGAGGCCTACTAGGGGATTTCATCACCCCTAGGGACGACCTCATTCAAGGCTGAATCGAAAGACACCCTCTTTGAAACCAGAATCATGTCACTCTTGACTAAGCCCCAAAGAACTTTCTACCTTTGGGAAGTGAAGGTGAAGGGTGGGTTACCCCCTTCTCCCCGCTGTGTGACAGGATTTCAATTTCAAATCCTTAGTCAACCTCGTCTAAACATTGACCAAACCTAATTGGCCATACCTTACATCAAACTAGGCATTAGGGCATGTTGATTTGTTTTGCAAGTGTGCTTGTCTAATCATTATCATATTCTTCCAATTCAAACTTCAAATTTTGCTTGTGTCTTGTGTGAGTGATTCTTGTTTGTACATGTGATCATTTGCTAAACATTGCCAAATCAAACTACAACATCACACACATTAGACAAGTCATTCATCACATTCAAATCCAATCACACTCATCCTAATCACCTACCTTATCCACATCATCATCCAAATCATTCAATCTAACCTTATCCTAATCACTATCATCACCCTTAATCCAATTCATCAACATCATTCTAATCCCATCTCATCCAAGTCAAATCCAAAATCTAACCAACATCAATCCATAATCTTCCAAACCATATTTCAAATCCAATCATCAGCATAACCAAGCACTTTTCCAAACAAGGACGTAAGATTTAACCACTTGTGTGACATCATGTTAAACTTAGAGGACCTCCAAAAGCTTCTTCATATGCTTCACCACATGCAGGCAAACCAATCCCCTCTAGAGGAGCGAACCTTTCAAAGCATTCAAGGATTGATTCAAATAGGTCGAACAAGCCAATCCTCACACATACAATACCTCTCGAATCAAATCCAACATCTCTTGGCCAATTACAAAGTCCAACAACCATCATATCTAGCAACTACCACATCATATCCATCTACACATCAAACCCTTTCTGCATCAACTTACCCCATTGCACATCAACCAAATTCATCCACATGTCATATCAACCCCTTATCAACTCACCACAACCCTTATCTATATCAATCCATCTCACAAGCACTATCCTATGCAACCCTTCCATCATCATCACATCAACACATTCACCAACATCCACAACAAATCATATCACAACCAGAAGTCCAAACACCATCTTCAAAATCATATCAACCTTCAACCTCCTATCAACTTCCATCATCCTGCTATCAACCTCCATCATCCTATCAACTTCCTGCATACCAAACTAATTCATCCACCTAATTCATCCACCTATCATGTCCATGCCACATCAACAACTCAACCTTCACCCCAACATCATCCAATTTCTCATTCTAACATTCCAACATACCACCAAGCCCATCCACGAGACAACCACATGTCATCACAACAAGCACTAGTGAGCCAAAATCCACATTTGCAACACGAAGCACATGTAAGTCCAAGTGGTCCCTTGTACATAAGTCAAATGAGTCCAAGTCAAGATCTAATCACCTTTGACAAGGGAGATACCAATCTAGAGTGCCCTCCACCATCTAGTCCCACACATATCCTTGAACACATCCATGAACCATCACAACCTAATCCTATCATCCACCTATCCAATCCCCATCCTAATCCCACACCATCTACCATCATCATCCATCCATTATATTGCTCTTCAACCCATCAAATCATGAAGGATACCATCCATTGGCTAATAGCAAGGAATCAAACACCCTTGTCTAATCCACCACCCGCCAAACTGCTTGAACAATCTCCTATCATAACTCAAGAATCCATCCAAACACCTATCACACCCATCCAAACACCTATCACATCCATCCAAGCACCCATCACATCTATCCAAGTCACTCCCACTTCTATCCAAGCACATGAGCTATGTCAAGAAACAAATCCAAAGCATGTTAAAACATCAACCCCTTCTCCTAATCAAGTTCTAGCCATCCCATCCAATCCCATCCATGATCCCCTCCCATCTATGGATCACCTTATTGATCCTACACCTTCTTCTTCCACCCCTTTACCATCCCCCATCAATCCTTTACCTCCATCTACCAACCCCATCCCAAATCCATCCCCTTATCCACTTGGCACAAGCACTTTCATCCATGGTGATTTCCTTGTAGGAGGTGAACAACTTCCTTCCACCACCTATCTATCTCCAACAAATAATGGATTCACATCTTGTTTCCATAGCAACAAACATCCCATTGCATGCCGCATTCTCCAACTTATGCACTATCAAGGCAAATTCTTAGGCCTTCACGAACAAGGCATCTTGGAGCCCATCCACGCCACATTCCATCTATCTTCACATGGCCTTGGCTATGCATCCCAAGAAAAACAATCTACTTCCAAAATCCATTCATCCAATCCCAAATATGGTGCATCTCATCGCACTTCCAAAGCATATGTTGCCATCCCTCCTCCATCATCCTACCATTTGTAAAAGCATGTGACCATCCATCTCCCTCCATCCAATTTACCTCCACTACTTCCAACTCCAAAAATCCCTATCAAATCCACTCTACCTCTTATCCTACCAACTCCAAACATCCCTATCCACAAATCCACTTTACCTCCCATCCTCCCAACTCCTAATATCCCTATCCTCAAATCTCCTTATCCATTTATCCATAAGTCCACTAAAATCCCAAATCAAGACCAATAAACGCACACATCTTTCAAATATGAAGCTTCCATTAAATCCCTGGGATTCAAAAATTTGAATGCCTCAACTCATAAAGCACAAAAGCCTAAGGATATTATCCCTCCTAATCAACCTAAAAAATCAAAAAGGCTATCAAATCCCACACCATCACAAGACAAAGCAAAAACAAAAATGGTGTGGGTCCCTAAGCAAAGAGCAATCAAATCTAATGAGGCATCCACTTCCCAATCTACCACAAAATCTCAAACATTCCATTCCCCATCTAAATATCCCATAATTCCTAAGTCTATTTGGGTCCCTAAAACCCCGAATCGACCATCCAAAAATCTCCCATCCCGATCCCCATTACTCCCAACTCCACATCCCAAGTACAAGCTTCCAAATAAATCACGATGTGTGCAACCACTGGTCTTGGTTCCCCTCCACCACTTGCAATTCACACACACACCCATCTCTCCATCTTTCGTTCCCTATCCTACATATCTTCCCCGTCACATTCCTCTAGTCCATGCTTTTGCATAGTCCACATCATATTCCACATAATCCACATAACCCATTATCCACCATCCATTCCATCTTCGCCTATCTACCAACATCCCTACAATCATCATTTATAATGCTATCCAACATGGGACCAGCTTTTACTTGCTATGGAAACAAATGCTAGAGTCCCCCTTCCATCAACAAAGCCAAAAAATCAAGAAAAAAAGCAAACCAATCAAAAAATCTAAAAAAAAAAAAAGTAAAGAGAAAAAATCTGTCCAATGGTGAATACCACTCCTTGTGGCATCTTGGACAAGTACCTTGATGAAAACCCCTTGTGGGCGTCATGCATAATCCCTTCTCCATCCATTTTGTATCCCTACACTCAGGGGCAAAACCGTATCCTTCATCCACATCCATCATCTCCTTGCACATCTTATCCACTATCTTATCCTTATCCTATCATTCCCCATCCATTCTATCCACTATATCTCCCACCTTAGATCTTGATAAAGACAAGGGGCAACATATCAACCACATGCTTTGGCGACCTCTTGGCATACTTCCTTTCCAAGTATATCCTCCATCCATCTATTGCAAAGTCCACCCATTCACACATGAGCCCATCATGCAAAATCCTAAGCATTGGGGCATATGATTCCTTGCAACCTAGCCCTTGGAGAAAACCCTGCAATCCCCCATCCATCCACACATCCCTATCACTTGTCCATTTCATCTATCATGAATCAGCTATCCAATCACCCTATCCAACCCCATCACTTTCACCTCTAGAAGTGATGTTCCCTTGTCATTGGTATTTAGCACAAAAGGCTATCCACACGAAATCCAAGACACCATCACAATAAACCATTCCTTTTCCATCAAAAATCAAAAATCGAAAAACATCACAAAAATCCAAAATCCAAAAACATCACAAAAATAAAAAAGACACCAAAACATCACAAAATCAAAAAATACAAAAACAATAGAAAACACACACAAAATTCCAAAAATAATCTATCCATCACACAAATAAAATCAAGCTCCATCACACTCTCATCATCACTGCATTCATCATCATCCTGCATCATCATCACATCTATCTGCAATAAATGACATAAGCTTACAAGCATCGCATCACCTATCAAAGCATTGTCCTTAATCAAAATCATCAACTATCAAATCTGCATCAATCACAACTTGTCACCATCACATCTTGAGCCACTTTTACAACATCATCAAATCATCTATCAATCCCTGCCTTAGGATATATCTTTCCTACATAGGCAGCATCTATCACATCATCATCCATTTTGGCAAAAGATACAATGGTTACTTGTTTGGTTCGTTGGTCTTTTGATTTTGTTGATTTTTATCTTTTGTCCTATTCGAAGATCACATCAAAGCTACCTTGATCTTACTATATCATGGTATGTGGTGAAAACATCTAGAATGGGGCATGGTCTTGCTTTTGTATGTTGTGCTTGTGGGTTGGTCTCATTACTCCAAGCTAGTATTCATATCTTGATTGATCACAGGGTCGGTTCTAGCATATTGATCTCCTTATACATCTAAGGTTAATCATAAATTTTTTGTACTAAGGGCTTATGCTATGAGTCCCCTTCCCTCGTCTTGACAAGGTTGTACTATCTTGGGCATGCATGAGATCATCCCTTTGTCTGTGTGTCTAGTCCATGCATATGTTGGATACACATCATCACCTTGGTCTTCTATACGCGCTTAAGCCCGACCCTAAAACCCTAAAAAAATGCACAAAAAAATGAGAAAATTACAAAGTTAGGGTTAGGGCCTACCACGAGTCCAGTGCTAGGTGCCCGCCCAAACTCTTGGAACCGCTCTGAGATGTGTCGAAGTCTCAGGAACTGGGGGTTGCGCTCAGCCATCTCTCCTTCGCTTCTTCTTCTCTGGGGTCAAAGGGTGCAAATGTGGCACTCTTAGGGCCCACTTTTCCTAATATAGGGGGCCACGTCATCCTTCTTCTCCCCCTAGGGTGCAAATCCTAACCTTTTTCCTCCATTTTTCTTCCGATCATCCTCTTTCGCCGTCCCTTATCCAACCTTCACTCCCGTCACGTCCTTTCGAGAGATCACCGGGAAATTTTTTTAGTTTCCTGCCAACCTCTCGAGGGGGCATCACCTATCCATCTTATCCCTTCCTGGCAGCTGGGGCATATTTTTCTTCAACCTGACGTCACTTCCCTCCTAGGTCCTGACGCCACGTCAAAGAGGGGCAAATGTAGACACCTAAAAATGTCTCGATCACCAAACTGGCTCCCGATATTCCAGATCATGTTAATTCCCCTCCTAAACCAATTAATTAAATTTTATTTAGTTAAATTAACCTTTCATTTCCCCATTTCTCATCAATTTATCCTAGACAATTGAATTAATTTTATTAATTCAATAGTTTCAAACCTAGCCAAATGAATTTAGTAAATATGCAATATTTACTAAATCATTTTCCCTTTTTGCCACTAAACCCAATTAATTAGTTAAAATCATATTAACTAATTAATTTAACCCCACTTATTCTAGCCTTAGGGTTAATTAATAAAATCAATATTAATTAACCCTAAATCCCTCATTTAGGTGGTTAAACCTGGTTTAACCCATTCTCCCACATTCTCCAAATAAATAAATCCACCTAAAATCCCACATTGCAATAAAATATCATTTTTCCCATGCCTATGCCTCTAGTTCCCTCCAAATGAATTTTTAATTCATTTGCATTTCCCCCCATGAATCTTTTATTCAGAAATAATCTTTCCCTCCATAACTTATTTAATAATTTCCTCTTCCCCAAATGAATAAAAGAATCACTTTTATTCATAGCCATCCATTCTCCAAGATTAGATCCAGGCCCTCCATGTCATCTCCATTCTCCACCCTTGATCTTTACAAGCATTCTCCACCCTTGGATCAAAAATCCCTCTAAAAATCTATAAATAGAGCCTCTCCAAGCCATTTGAGGGGATCAAGTCTATGCAAAGTAATAATGCGAAAATCATTCTTGAGCTAGGATAGTGAGTTGCACAACTTAGGAGCATTTCACATTTGATCAAAATCCATTTGTCTAGGGATCATCTTGGTCTTAGGAGTTTGTTTGGGTGCAAAAGCTCCTTCTTCCCTTGATGGGATTAGATTTGCATTGTGAGGTATAATCTTATGTGTTTATGCAATTTGGTTTTGTGTGCTTTCCTCTCATTTGCTTTTTCTAATCTACAGATAGGAAAGTAGGTATTGTCCTTATATCACCCCCTGCATCTACTGGCTTCACCAAAAACTAAAGGCATGCACAAAGTTCTTCATTTTACTGCCTCAAATCCTTCTTGGATGTTTCATCCTTGTTCAGTTGTTCCAAAATTGATGTGACTGAGTCCTTAAAATCATCCACTCTTTGAGCACGAGTGGCTGGTCTGAGGTCAACTGTAGATATTATATAATCCTCTGCCCTGACTTGTTCTTTTGCTACATCGGCTGGCGAGACTACTATAATGTGAAACTTTTTGATAAAATCCAGAGGCAACCTTGAATGTTCTTTCTTCATGATCTCATAATCATCGGGGCAATTGGCCCAAAAATCTTCAATATGTATCTTGCGGAAGAGCTTCTTACTTACAAATCTTTCCATCACCTTATTTGGATCAAAATGACCCCTTGCATTGTAGTAGTGTAAGTTGAAGAGCTAAAGCTCTTTATCAAAGTGCTCTGCAGATGCCAAAGAGTGGCATGCATAAATTCCCTTGCCAAACTTGATAGGAAATTGCACATTGGTTTTGTGCAAGTGTTTGAGCTTCTTGGCACAGGGTATTAACTATCTAGATAGCTCCAGAAGTACTGTCTTATCATCAAGATACCTAGGAAGCCTATAAGCCATCCCAATGAAGCCCTGCACCCTTAAATATGTGAATTTCTTGAACTAGATGTACCATCTACCATATCTAGTTATTTCATTCATGGCCTCAATGGAAATCCTCAAGGCTGTGTTTCCTTGCAGCATTCTGGTTATATACATTGTGACAGCATCATTTACTCATTTGAAAAGTATCAAAGATTGAGAAGAGGTCAACTATGGATAGCATTCATACACCTTTATCTGAGTTTGCTCATCATTCCTAATTTCTCCAATTTTAGACAACCCAACATAGTGATTTCTCCTTGCCAATGTATAAACAACATAGGATGTCCATCTAAAGTATCTTTTGTCCTTGAAATTACTAAAGGCCTCATGAATGTTGTCACTGAGGATCTGGGCCCAGTGGAACTTAGTCCCTTTTAATATCTCAATGATAATGACAAACATCCAATCCTCAAAAGTGGAGGCTATAGGTAGTCCATATATCCTACTCAAAAAAGTTACTAAGTCTCTAATTTCATCATGAAAATCACTTTTGTATAATATTCAGGGAAGTTTGATGAGAGTAGACCTTCTACTTTTCGCTCAATTGTCATTTATGTACTTTCTACAACCTTCTACATCTTTGTTATGAGTATCTTGTGATCCTTGTTTGTCTGGCATAGTCATAACCTTGTGCTAAGGAATATCAAAGGTCTCAGCTAGAGAAGGTGGGCTTAAATTAGCTAGGATATCCCCACCGGTTGTTTGGATTGTTTTGGTCATTACATCATACATGTCTGCACAAGTTGCCATCAGTTCTGCACATTGCATTGAAGTGAGGAAGGCAATAGCTTGTGATATACCACTGTCTCTGAGTACTCTAGCCCTAGGAGCTGGGTTCAGACCGAAGACCCTTAATCTAAAGTCATCCAGGTCTATGTGACCTAGGTCTGTATCTCCCACATCACTCCACCCGGAGTGAATCTTGGTCTCTAGAGGGATTCCTTTGAATTCATACTTCATAGCTTGGGTCTGAGCAGTCATTTAGTCTGCAGGACTGGACCTTATAAGTTTGATACCTTGAGGAATCTTTTAACATACTCCTAAGTTTAAAATGAACCTTAATAAATCTTCTAGTACTACTAATATACCCTTTGAAGAAAACTCAAATCTAATAGTTATTGCAATTATAACAATCATCTTTAATACATGCACAGAAACATCTAATGTTGCAAGAAATTTCATGAAAATCATCATTATCAATATATTACAACATTAACTCTATCATTTTGGGCACTTTCCCTTTGAAAATTCTTTGAAAATTTAGTCATTTGCATGCTTTGCGCTATTTTTAGGGTCATCCGACCTCAACGAGAAAAATGGGCTGGTCTAACCAAGGCTTTACTACCATTTATGCTTTTAAATGTTTTGCACAGATTTTGATGGTTATCGACTTGTGCGGGTTTTAGAGGTTACCAACCTCCATCGGTTGTCAAGTCAATTGAGTTGTGATTTAGCACAACCCTCTTAAGATAGTTTGTATTATATGTGCATAGGATTCAGCATGGTCCGATTTGCATGAGTTTAGGTTGCTACCAACCAGGTCGGCAAGGGATGATTATGGTGCAGCGTCAGAAGCGGTCATTTTAGCACAAAACTAATGTATTGCTTCCAGTGGGATTTCGAGAGGCCACCAATTTTTAGAGGAATTCAAGGTGTCCGACCAAGTCAAAGATAAGGTCTTTTAGCGCAAGGTCGATGCAAGGGGTTTTCGGCGCAAAAGCAGCTTTCAAGGTTTGTGGGGTTTTGAGGTCCATCTGACTTAATTAGAGAAATGCAATACGGGGCAGTAGGTTGGAGATCGATGTTTTCAGTGCACACCGGATCTAAAAGCACGGCACGGGTTTTAGAGGTCACCGATCAACTAGAGATTTGACAAATTTATAGGTCGGTCAGACCTCATTTTAGTGCTAAAAGAACGCATGTGTCCATGGTAAAATATGGCTAAGTTTTGGTCTTTTCTAGCTTTCAATAGGAAATCCTAATGGGGTTTCAATGAAAAAAACAATCTATCCATGGAAACCCTAGATAGAAACCCTAAGAATGTTTGTTTTAGAAAGATTAACGTTTAATCAAACCCTAATTACTTGCAGTGAAAGCTTGAATGACAAGGTTCAAAACCCTACCTGGTAAATATGAAGGCACGTTCAGACCTGGTCGGACAGGATCATTTTCAATGCTAAAACTCATAAATTCAATTGGCACAGTTTGCGGGCATTTAAGGTTCCTCCGACTTGTAGGCATTTTGGCTTCGTCTGACTTAGTCGGTGATCAATCGATTTAGCACAAGTTGGAGACAGTTGATTCTTAGCGTAGAAGTCCATCAGAGAGGAAATCAGTGCTGAAGTTAGTGACAATAGATTTTAGCGCCAGGTCAGCTGGAAGGCAATCTAGTGCAATGGTCAGATAGATAGGAATTTAGCGCAAAGGTCAGTTGGAGGGTAATCTAGCGCAAAAGGGCAATTCAATGTCCTCAAAAGTGATGTAAAAAACCAACCTAGCAGATTCTTGGAGTGATTTCTCAATATTATCGTTCTACCCAGGTCAAAGTGTACTTTGATCGCTTAACCACTTAGGAGATGAAATGATCTAATGACATCTAAGCCAAATCAAAAGGAGGGGGTCCTCATTTTTTGAATGGGGTGTGTGTGCGAGGCACAACAAATGGTGACTCTACTGGGAAATGCTCCCAAGCATTCCAACGATAAACATTCAGTTTGAACCCAGAATCTCTGTGTTTCCCACATCTTAAATAAAAAAGCAAGGTACCTTATCAAAGAATCTAAGATTAGTAACTAGTACAACCATCCACATCCTAAAAACCTGAGTGTGTGCAATTGTATTCATTCCCATCCTTTGGAAACTAAGTTCATCCAAGATCCCCTGAGACAAGCTAGAAAGTTGAGACTATTCTACCACCAAGTAATGCTCAAATATTTAAGATGTAATGAGCCTTGAGAAGAAAAAATGATAGATAATGTTTTCTAGTATGATGACATTTGATGGTAATCATTTCTAAATAGTATCTTTTGTAAGTACTTGCACTTGGTAGTTTCTTGATGTTGCACTATAGTGGGTCTGGTGTTGAAAAACACCTTTTATTTTTTTACCCAATATAGGCTAGCAACACTTAGTGTCATCTGCCCTTTTGCTTGATTGATAATGCATGTGGTAGAGGAAGAAATCAAGCCTTTTACTTGACACAAGATCACTCAGACTCGCTTAGCTACTTCAGGATTATTTAAAGTGCGAGAAATATATGGTTAGAAAATACTTCAGGTGCACCAACTAATGACTCATTTCCAATGGTATAACAATGGAACCCACAACAGGACTAAGTAGAAACTTGGGCTTCTTGAAGGAAGACTCACGACCATTCACCCATCAAAGAAGCACTTGCAAGTCCACATAACTGCCACCACATCAAAAATGAAGACCCCGTGAAAAAGTAAGCACAAAAAGCAAGACCAAAAAGGACAACTAATCTAAGCAAAGCACCTAACAACTAGGGAAAGCAAAGGCAAGAAAGTAAAACCAAACTAAAAGCAACCCAGACCAATCAAAGTAAACAAACCCCTAACTATGTACACTAAAACGAGGCATGACTGCCTCTCAAGCCTGGAAGTAGTGCTTTAGGAACTGGCCATTGATAGGCAATGGCAGCTCCTCATGAGTAAGGCTCTTGAGTCAGTACATGTTGTCTCCAAGGATCTCATAGATCTGATAGGAACCCAACCAAAGTTTATCAAACTTACCATGTTCTCCTTTCTTTTCATGACCTTTATCCCAGCATAGGACCAAATTAGAAATACAAAAGGCTTTGATTTTAGCTCTTTTGTCGAACCATCATTTAACGACTCCCTGATGTTTAGCAAAGTTTTCTATAGCAGCATCGCGTTTCTCTTCAAGGTGCAGTAATTGGGCCAACCTAGAGGACAATTGATCATCAGTTTCAAGGTAGTTTTGCATGAATTGTAGCACTAGAATCCTTAAATGGATGGGAAAGATGGGTTCAATCCTATAGACTAGGTGATAAGGCAATGTGTTTAGGGTTGTTTTATGTCATATTCTATCAGCCCATAAGGCGAACCTAAGTTGAGTATGCCAGTCTCTGGGGTTTTTGTCCAATAGTCTCTTAATGACCTCTAGTAGATTTTTGTTCATTGATTCAGCTACCCCATTCCCTTGTGGGTAATAATTAGATGAGAACTTGAGAGTAATCCCATAATCAAATGCCCAGTTAGAAAAACATAACGATGAAAAGGCAGAGCCATTATCACAAACTAAAGCAAATGGACAACCGAATCTAGTGATAATATGCTTCTCAACAAACTCAATAACTACCTCTATGGTGCATTGCTTACAAGCTATTGCTTCAGACCATCGAGTGCAGTAATCAGTAGTGGTCAGAATATACCTGTGGCCTATAGAGGAAGATGGATTGATCATACCAATAAAGTCAAGGTCCCACTGAGCAAATGGTCATATCTCCACCACTGGTTGCAAGGGCATGGCTGCGTGTCACTCTTTGTGTGCAGTGGTCTGGCATATATGATAGGTTCTTACATGTGAATATGTGTCTTTGAACAAAGTTGGCCAGTAGTATCCAGTACGAAGAACCTGATTAGCTATTGAGTGGGCTAACCCATGACCTATCCCGAATCTCTCATGAAAACTAGTTAATACTTGATTGACCTCTGACTTGTCCAAACACCTTAGATAGATGCCTTCACGATTCTTCTTGAAAAGTACAAATCCTTTTATCATGTAACTATTACTTTTTAGTCTGAGAGCTCTCCTTTTTAGGACCATGAAAACTAAAATGAGCCAACACAAGACACAAATTCTTAAAATTACTACAAAAACTTGCTTTGCATTACTTCAAATGGCATTGAGTCAACAATTCAGCATCAAATCTCTCTTACAAACAAAAGAAATGGCAGCCCTTTATATAGAAAAGTAGCATACTAAGTTTTCAAATGAATGGTGGAGATTAACTTGACACCGACAGTCCAGATTACATCAATAAATACAATTATAGTAGCTCACATCAATTCTTGGATTACATTTTGTCTTTTATGAAAAAGACAATAAACAACCCCCAAATACATTGAATCTAGTCAATTTGACTAGCCAACTCAATATATTAGTAGAAAAGAACATTTTAGAAGCAAGAAAAAGACAAAATAGAGTCACATGCTGCCTTGAATACAGGAATTTACAATTATGACGGGATTACATCCTTATAATATTAAAAATAATATTAGGATTCTTTACCTAAATCAATTTTGTCTTTGCTAGCCATCTTGTTGCGATAAGTTAGCCACGTGTCAAGTGCAGGATTAATCTCAGATGGATTTGGATCCTTCAAATGATTTATTCAGTAGTCAAACACCTCCAATTCCTAACTAAATTTACTATGTATTCTCTCTATCTCTGCTCCTACCTTTTGAAATGCCTTGAATTAAGCTTTGAGATCACTTGCCTTGTCTAACCTTTCCTCCATACTAAGCATGGCATCTTCAAAAATCACCTTATGCAACTTATCTTTACACTTCTTGATATCAAATGGGGCGTAATCATTGTAGGATGCTTCCCAGCAATCCTTTAAAGAGTCATTGATATCATATATGATTGATCTAAGCTCCTTATCAACTGGTTTATATGCTTCTTTTATATGTTCAAAAGTTTCTTTCCTCAAAAGTAGCTATGTATACCACTCAATGGCCTTTGGTAGCTGATTCCTAGTCAAAATGTTCTCTACAACCAGAGTTTGGGTAGGCAATTCCCTGATGCTCTTTATCCGAGGATACATATGTGAGTAGTATTCATCGAAGGATTCACACTCTTCGCACAAATCTTTCCACTTCTTATGTAATTATACCAACTTCTTGTGTGCTTGAGTAGAGGTACTAATGGTTTCACATCCCATCTCAAAAACTTTTAATAACCAATTTTCTGTACCTTGGGATTTGGATCTTACCTCACCCAATCTAGCCATTTCATCTGTAGATAGGAAAGTAGGTATCATCCTTATATCGCCCCCTGCATATATTGGCTTCACCTAAAACTAAAGGAATGCACAAAGTTCTTCATTCTGCTGCCTCAAATCCTTCTTGGACATTTCATCCTTGTCTAGTTGTTCCAAAATTGATGTGACTGAGTCCTTCAAATCATCACCTCTTTGAGCACGAGTAGCTGGTCCAAGGTCAACTTTAGATATTATATAATCCTCTTCCCTGACTTGTTCTTTTGCTACGTCGGCTAGCGGGATTGCTATAATGTGAAACTTTTTGATAAAATCCAGAGGCAGCCTTGAATGTGCTTTCTTCATGATCTCATAATCATTAAGGCAATTGGCCCAAAAATCTTCAATATGTATCTTGTGGAAGATCTTCTTACTTACAAATCTTTCCATCACCTTATTTGGATCAAAATGACCCCTTGCATTGTAGTAGTGTAAGTTGAGGAGCTGAAGCTCTTTATCAGAGTGCCCTACAGATGCAAAAGAAGGGCATACATAAATTCACTTGCAAAACTTGATAGGAAACTACACATTGGTTATGTGCAAGTGTTTGAGCTTCTCGGCACAGGGTATTAACTGTCTAGACAGCTCCAAAAGTACTGTCTTATCATCAGGATACCTAGGAAGCCTATAAGCCATCCCAGTAAGCCATGCACCCTTACAGATGTGAATTTCCTGAACTGGATGTACCATCTACCATATCTAGTTATTTCGTTCATGGCCTCAGTGGAAATCCTTAAGGCTGTGTTCCTTGCAGCATTCTGGTTATATACATCATGAAAGCATCATTTACTCTTTTGAAATGTATCAAAGATTGAGAAGAGGTTAGCTGCGGGTAGCATTCATACATCTTTATCTGAGTTTTCTCATCATTCCTAATGTCTCCAATTTTAGACAACCCAACATAGTGATTTCTCCTTGCCAATGCATAAACAACATAGGATGTCCATCTAAAGTATCTTTTGTCCTTGAAATTTTTAAAGGCCTCATGAATGTTGTTGCTGAGGATTTGGGCCCAGTGTAACTTAGTCCCTTTCAATATCTCAATGATAATGACAAATATCCAATCCTCAAAGTGGAGGCTGTAGGTAGTCTATATATCCTGCTTAAGAAAGTTACTAAGTCTCCAATTTCATCATGGAAATCACTTCTGTATAATATTTAGGGAAGTTTGATGAGAGCAAACCTTCTACGTTTGGCCCAATTGTCATTTATGTACTTTCTGCATCCTTCTACATCTTTGTTATAAGTATCATGTGATCCTTGTTTGTCTAGTATAGTCATAACCTTGTGCCAAGGAATATCAAAGGTCTTAGCTAGAGAAGATGGGCTTAAATCAACTAGGATATCCCCACCATTTGTTTGGATTGTTCTGGTCATTACATCATACATGTCTGCACAAGTTGCCAGCAATTTTGCACATTGCACTGAAGTGGGGAAGGCAGCAGCTTGTGATATACCACTATCTCTGCGTACTCTGGCCCTAGGAGTTGGGTTCGAATTGAAGACACTCAATCTAAAGTCATCCAGGTCTATGTTACCTAGGTCTGTATCTCCCACATCACTCCAGCTAGAGTGAATCTTGGTCTCTGGAAGGATTCCTTTGAATTCGTACTTCATAGCTTGGGCCCGAGTAGTCATTTAGTTTGCAGGACTGGACCTTATAAATTTGATACCTTGAGCAATCTTTTAACATACTCCTAAGTTTAAAATGAACCTTAATAAATCTGCTAGTACTACTAATATACCCTTTGAAGGAAACTTAAATCTAATAGTTATTGCAATTATAACAATCATCCTTAATACATGCAAAGAAACATGTAATGTTGCAAGAAATTTCATGAAAATCATCATTATCAATATATTACAACATTAACTCTATCATTTTGGGCACTTTCCCTTTGAAAATTCAGTCATTTGCATGTTTTGTGCTATTTTTGGGGTCATCCGACCTGCAGGCAGAAAAGCGTTGAAATCAGGGTCATCCGACCTCAGCAGGAAAAATGGCTTGGTCCGACCAAGGCTTTACTACCATTTATGCTTTTAAATGTTTTGCGTGGATTTTGATGGTTTTAAATGTTTTGTGCAGGTTTTAGAGGTCACTGACCTCCATCGGTTGTCAAGTCAGTTGAGTTGTGATTTAGCGCAAGCCTCTTAAGATAGTTTGTATTATATGTGCGTGGGATTTAGCGTGGTCTGATTTGCATGAGTTTAGGTTGCTACTGACCAGGTCAGTTAGGGATAATTATAGTGCATGGTCGGAAGGGGTCATTTTAGCTCAAAACTGATGTATTGCTTCTAGCGGGATTTCGAGATGCCACTGACTTTGCGGAGGAATTCAGGGTGTCCGACCAAGTCAGAGACAAGGTCTTTTAGTGCAAGGTCGTCGCAAGGGGTATTCGGCACAAAAGCAGCTTTCAAGGTTTGCGGGGTTTTGAGGTCCGTCTGACCTAATTGGAGAAATGAAATATGGGGCGATAGGTCAGAGATTGATGTTTTTAGCACACACCGGATCTGAAAGCACAGTGCAGGTTTTAGAGGTCACCGACCGACTAGAGATTCGACAAATTTACAGGTTGGTCAGACCTCATTTTAGCGCTAAAAGAATGAAGGTATCCATGGCAAAATATGGCTAAGTTTTGGTCTTTTCCAACTTTCAACAAGAAATCCTAACGGGGTTTCCATGAAAAAAATAATCTATGCATAGAAACCCTAGCTAGAAACCCTAAGAATGTTCATTTTAGAAAGATTAATGTTTAATCAAACCCTAATTGCTTGCAGTGAAAGCTCAAAGGACAAGGTTCAAAACCCTACCTAGTAAATATGAAGGCGCATTTAGACCTGGTTGGACAGGATCATTTTCAGTGCTAAAACTCATAAATTGAATTGGCACAGTTTGTGAGCATTTAAGATTCCTCTGACTTGTGGGCATTTTGGCTTCATCCGACTTAGTTGGTGATCGATCATTTTAGTGCAACTTAGAGATAGCTAATCCTTAGCGCAGAAGTCCGTCAGAGAGGAAATCAGCGCTGAAGTCGGTGACAATGGATTTTAGTGCCAGGTCAGTTGGAAGGCAATCCAACACAACAGTTGGACAGATAGGAATTTAGGGAAAAGGTCAGTTGGAGGGTAATCTAGTGCAAAAGGGTAATTCAATGCCCTAAAAAGTGATGTAAAAAACCAACCTAGTAGATTCTTGGAGTGATTTCTCAATATTATCGTTCAATCCAAGTCAAAGTGTACTTTGACCACTTAACCACTTAGGAGATGAAAAGATCTAATGACATCTAAGCCAAATCAAAAGGAGGGGGTCCTCATTTTTTGAATGGGGTGTGTGTGTGAGGCACAACAAATGGCGACTTTGCTAGGAAATGCTCCCGAGCATTCCAACGATAAACATTCAGTTCAAACCCAGAATCTCTGTGTTCCCCACATATTAAACAAAAAAGTAAGGTACCTTATCAAAGAATCTAAGATTAGTAACTAGTGCAACCATCCACATCCTGAAAACCTGAGTGTGTGCAATTGTATTCATTCCCATCCTTTGGAAACTAAGTTCATCCAAGATCCCTTGAGACAAGCTAGAAAGTTGAGACTATTCTACCACCAAGTAATGCTCAAATATTTAAGATGTAATGAGCCTTGAGAAGAACAAATGACAGATAATGTTTTCTGGTATGATGACATTTGATGGTAATCATTTTTGGATAGTACCTTTTGTAAGTACTTGCAATTGGTAGTTTCTTGATGTTGCACTATAGTGGATCTGGTGTTTAGAAACACTTTTTATTTTTTTTACCCAATATAGGCTAGCAACACTTAGTGTCACTTGCCCTTTTGCTTGATTGATAGTGCATGTGGTAGAGGAAGAAATCAAGCCTTTTACTTGACACAAGATCACTCAACTTGCCTAGCTACTTCAAGATTATTTAAAGTGTGAGAAATATATGGTTAGAAAATACTTCAGGTGCACCAATTAATGACTCATTTCCAATGAACAAACACCATACTCCCTGGTATAACAATGGAACCCATAGCAGGACTAAGTAGAAACCTAGGCTTCTCGAAGGAAGACTCATGACCATTCACCCATCAAACAAGCACCTGTAAGTCCACACAACTGCCACCACATCAAAAACGAAGACCCTGTAAAAAAGTAAGTGCAACAAGCAAGACCAAAAAGGACAACTAATCTAAGCAAAGAACATAACAACTAGGGAAAGCAAAGGCAAGAAAGCAAAACCAAACTAAAAGCAACCCAGACCAACCAAAGTAAACAAACCCCTAACTATGTACACTAAAATGAGGCATGACTGCCTCTAAGGCTTGGAAGTAGTGCTTTAGGAACTAGCCATTGACAAGCAATGGCAACTCCTCACCAGTAAGGCTCTTGAGTTGGTACGTGTTGTCTCCAAGGATCTCATAGACCTGATAGGAACCCAACCAAAGTTTATCAAACTTACCATGTTCTTCTTTCTTTTCATGCGCTTTATCCCAGCATAGGACCAAATTATAAATGCGGAAGGCTTTGATTTTAGCTCTTTTGTCAAACCATCATTTAACGACTCCCTGATGTTTAGCAAAGTTTTCTATAGCAGCATCATGTTTCTCTTCAAGGTGCAGTAATTGGGCCAACCTAGACGACAATTGATCATCAGTTTCAAGGTAGTTTTGCATGAATTGTAGCACCAGAATCCTTAAATGGATGGGCAAGATGGGTTCAATCCCATAGACTAGGTGATAAGGCGATGTGTTCAGGATTGTTTTATGTCATATTCTATTAGCCCATAAGGCAAACCTAAACTGAGTATGCCAGTCTCTGGGGTTTTTGTCCAATAGTCTCTTAATGACCTTGAGTAGATTTTTGTTCATTGATTCAGCTACCCCATTCCCTTGTGGGTAATAATTAGATGAGAACTTGAGAGTAATCCCATAATCAAATGCCCAGTTAGAAAAATGTAACGATGAAAAGGCAGAGCCATTATAACAAACTAAATCAAATGGACAACCGAATCTAGTGATAATATGCTTCTCAACAAATTCAATAACTACATCTATGGTGCATTG
The DNA here is from genome assembly GCA_027924645.1 of Cunninghamia lanceolata. NCBI lineage: Eukaryota > Viridiplantae > Streptophyta > Pinopsida > Cupressales > Cupressaceae > Cunninghamia > Cunninghamia lanceolata. The sequence continues at coordinate 429,923 of BSBN01001399.1, forward strand.
GTTACAAGCTATTAATTTAGACCATCAAGTGTAGTAATCAGTAGCAGTCAGAATATACCTGTGGCCTACAGAGGAAGAAGGATTGATCATACCAATAAAGTCAAGGCCCCACTGAGCAAATGGTCGTACCTCCACCACTAGTTGCAAGGGCATGGCTGCATGTCGCTCTCTATGTGCAGTGGTCTAGCATATATGATAGGTTCTTACATGTGAATATGCGTCTTTGAACAAAGTTGGCCAGTAATATCTGGAACAAAGAACCTGATTAGCTGTTGAGTGGGTTGACCCATGACCTATCCCAAATCTCTCATGAAAACTGGTTAATACTTGATTGACCTCTGACTTGTCCAAACACCTTAGATAGATGCCTTCATGATTCTTCTTGAAAAGTACAAATCCTTTTATCATGTAAATGCTGCTTTTTAGTTTGAGAGCTCTCCTTTGCACTGAATTTAGCTGTGGCAGACAGCGTTGATTGAGTAAATAAAATATGATATCTCCGTACCACTCATCTTTTGAAATGTCTTCTAACATGTATTGCTGAGAGACTAAGTCTGGTCCCACTTCAGCCATTGTTCTTGTCAAGGCCTAACCTCTTACCAATTTCATAGGTTGAATATCTATGTCAAACTCTTGCAGTATGGTGACCCACTTCCCTCTTCTTTCTCCTAATTAACTTTGCATCAGCAATGCTTTGACTGCTGCATCTGGGACTATGGCAATTACTTGACTTCTCAAGATGTAATATTCCCTAGTCTGATTTGTCAGAAAGACTAGGGTGCCCATACCCTAGTCTACCATAGAGGAATATTCCCCAGATTCTTCTAGATCTAGAAACCTAATCCTTCAAACAGCTTCTCTGTACTTACATATTTCCAACTCCTACAATTGTACATGCACACATGAAGAAAATGGTTTGGGGGTTGTGGTGTTTAGGTGCTTGCCTCGGTCAAGCCCCAGAAGGACATTCAAGTCTTCTAACCCCTTTATTAGATAGAGAGTGCATACCCTTGTAGGGAAGAGACCAAATTCAAATGATGTAATGAAATGATTGAACACAAATTGATGTCACCTTAGAGGTGAAGCCTTCACGAAGAGGAAGATCCTTCAAATCATGAGGAGATGAATTGATGAAGCCAAATCTACAACAAACAAACACAATAACAACACAATTCTTCTCTAAAACACAATGAAGTCCTTTGAATGCTATTTTCTCAATATCACAAGTTCATGTTATCCATCTAGGTGTAAAATTAAGTCATAAAGTCACTTATATGTTTTCCTGCTAACATTCATAATTTAAATCAAGAAGGTCGACAAAGGGAAACCTTTTGAGAGGGCCCAAGCCAAAATGCTTTTATTTTGATCCAAGAAATTAGGCTAGACTTGGGCATGGGTGCCCAAGTCCCATGGCCCTAATTTAGTCCTCCTTAAGATTTAGAATGGGTCCCTTAGTCCCATTTGACATGGGTTTCAGGGGAAATTGCTATGGGATGAGTATTTAGCTTGCATAATGTAAACACAAGGACCTAGGAGCTAAACTAGGAGGTAAAAAGGTATGAGGTCACTTTTTACTCCATAATAGAACTTGAAGCTCAAATAGCACAATAATAGGCCAAACTTCTCCATCAACCTATTCTAAATCAAAGAATGCATGCTCTTGATTTAACTTTTCATAATCAATGGAAAGGACATCAAATTGACCCTCCACAATGTAGGAGCTTAGTTTAGGAGGAACACATGAAGGTTTTACCCTATTAGGTATACTTTGGGATTATAAAGATATAGAAAACTTGAATTTTATGGAATCCTAAACTACCCTAACCATGTTCCCAATGATATCAAAGGAAAAGTTCCAAAGTTCTAAGGCAATAACGTGGTGTCTAGTGAAGAGCATCTTAGGTGCTTTACAAATGTTATAGATGATTATGAAATAGATGATTATGCTCAAATGATTATGAAATAGAACTTTTTTGTGTAATCATTATAAGAAAGTGTTAGATAATGACACAAAAGTTTTCCTAACAATAGTATTGATTCATAGGAGGAATTCATGAATTTTTAGATTATAGTGTGGAGATAGGATTGACCCAAAAATTGTAATCCATGAACTCATTTCTATAAGGAAAGGAATAAATGAGTCAATGGTAGATTTTTTATAAATAGATTGATCATGACAATGGGAAAAGTGGCTCTTCACCTAATACTTAGTGAGTCTGTGTTTAGTGATGTATTATGGTGCTTTTTATTCAAATCTAGGATATTGTGTCAAAGATAAATACCCTTAATCATTAAGGGAAGCATAGACAATGGATATAAATATTAAGAGAAATATGAGATTGTAGACACTTAAAATTGTCCATGTCTTGACCATTACCTAGTCGACACATTACTTAGACATCTTGTAGCATTTTGTCCTAATCCCACTCCTAATCCCATCATAATCACTTTCTAATTAATTAAATAAATCCCATTTATTTAATTAATCCCCCTTTCACATGTCCCAAATAATTCAAATTAAAAATTTGAATTATTCCCTCACCTCTCACCACATTAAAACACATGTCACATGCTACAACTTCCACTTAATACACCTTCACATGTTAAACTAATTCAAATAAAATATTTGAATTAGGTCCCTTTTATTCTCCACCACACACTTGTCATGTGAATACAACTCCTCATGGAGTGGGAAAACCTGATCAATCCTAGTCGTCCACATAGCACAAATCAACTTTCAATCTCAACCCTCCATTCAAATTAGCCTTTCCTATAAATCAACCATCAACCAAGCCATTTGGACATCAAGTTTTTGAGCATTGTTATGCTGTCTAATTTCCTCTAGAATCATCCTATGCTAATGTTATGCTACTAAAATAGTGAGCAACCAACATTCCTCCATCAATCAACCCTTTGAAATTTTGCATGCCTATGCGGGATTGAGAAGAGCAATGGAGATAAGTTGAGCATAGTGTGGATTCGGTTTGCTTTGCTTTCTTCTTTTGATTTCCATGTTATCTCATGCTCTATTGTGCTAGTTAGGGTTTGATTCATTGCCATTTTGATTTCAAACCTTGATTTCAATCCTAACGACAAATGGTGAACCTGACATGAATGCATGTAAAATCTAACATTTTTTGGTGATTTTTAAAAATCAAGTTTTGCAATTGGCTTCCAAGTCTCAAACAGACCTCACCATTGAGTCTGGGAGGCCCTTTTGGCAAAAAATAATTGTAAATTCATCAAATTTGGCTACAAGAAAAAATTTGAAATTTTTTTTAGTTTTGGCCCCTCCGTAGGGCCGTATCGTATGGATCCGTACGACACCTGTATAGGAGCCTCAGTCATAAGTTTCTAGTCTAAGTTTATGATTTTTGTGGCTTATGAATTTCACATTTGTAGGCTATAATACTGTGTTTGTAGGTGAAATTTTCATTTACAGGTTTAAGAAAAACCTTAACCCCTAGCCGTTGAAAACCCTGCTCAATCGGCTTCTAAACCCTCGTCTCTGTTGGCTCTGTTGATTGTTTCTCCCACCGTTGACGCCTACACTCTACCCATTGCCACCCATTGTCTAATGCATTGACACCATACCTTGCAGCCCTCGACCATTGATTTCCTAACCGTCGCCTCTCTAGTTTCGACTGTCTCCAAATATCACTTTATCGCTTTAGATCGTGACCTTCATCGCTCAGCTTTTGACCTATTTTCACATCAAAATCTGCCTTATAGTCAAATTTTCCATCGACCTTCACCCCCATTTCATAATATTAAACTCTTTCATCGTCATCACATGGTTTCCACCCTAAGATTTTGGTCGCCATCGTCAAAGATCATCACCCTGGTTTCATTCTACCTGTCCAAAACCTACATTCAAATTTCCACCCGTCATCACCTGGTGGAGCCGTCGTTGCCACTGGATCCTCCATTGTAGTTTACTGTCAAAATTTTGTTGGCTTGATAGCTTATTCTAACCATGGACTTACCTCAGACCTAGCTCTCAAGCTTGGTGCCCTAAACTTTAAAGTTGTGGTCTTAGACCTCAAACAATGCCCTAAAATTTAGCTGTGGTCTTGATAATCACCACCTTAATTCATGGTTTTTGTGTACAGCCCTCAGTCACAGGTGTTAAGGGGAGGGGGGCTATCCATCAGCCCCCTTTTACTTTTAGTTTCTTTTTTATTTTTGGCTTGGCTCTGGTCACGGTCATATGAATGACCATAGGCTAATCTAGCCCTAGTCACAGACCCTAACTACCAGCTACAAACCTAACCACTAGGCAACTTAACGGTCACATGTGACCAGGAAAATCTTAACAGCTAACAGTTAGATTAAATAGTTAGGGCTAGCCTCTTCCTCCTAGAGCCATAGAGGGCATTCTTTTTCTTTTCATCATAACTGGAGCATACGATATCAAATTACGCAAAAGAGGACTTGTTGGAAAGATAACTGGGCGAACTATGCAGTGATGCAGGTTGCATCAGGTGATTGTATAGTTTTCACTAATTTTTTCTTGGTCAAAGTCAAAATTGATTTCAAACTTCAAATGCTCATATCTCTTGATATTTTCATCTATTTTTTCACAAATTTATTTTTAAAAGTGCATAGAATTCTATCTAGAATCTATTCATGCAATTTATTCTTCTGTATCTAGTCATTTTCATCATATGTTTATCAGATTCCTTATTTTCACATAGCATTCTTCTTTGTAAGTCTACTTGTTTCTTCTTAGTTTTGGTGGCTTGTAGGTGATCGTACAATGCTGGAACAACATTAGCATCAACATACACAGTAGATTTGGGGCAAAAATTTTAGGTGTATTCCTTCTAATCTGTAATTTCTCATAATCATTGTTTGTCTCACATTTCAATTTGGGCTCCTAAAATGAATCATTGTCTTCATTCACACATCAAAATTGGGCATTAAAGTGAACAAGTGTCTTCCTTCAACAAGAACTAGTGCTTGAACTGTCTGGTGAACTTGATTGTGATCGAAGGTGTGTATGCTCTTCTCATGGACTTCGTGTGATCTTGAGAATCAAAAACACCTCTCATTCATTCATTTTCACAACTCACATTTTGATTTTCTTAAGGGCAATTAACAAGTGTGAGTGTGAATCAAGTGCATGTGTGTATGGTCTCTCCTCACACTACAAGGTGATCTTGGAGATTAAAAGCACCTCACTTGGTTTGCTTTTGTCATACCCTTCTTAGGAGGCCTACTTGGAGACACACCACTCCAAGGGATGACCTCAACTAAGTTGTGAATTGAAAGACACCCTCATTGGGAGTTGAAATCTTGTCACTCTTGGCTAAGCCCCAAAGAACTTTATACCTTTGGGAAGTGAAGGTGAAGGGTGGGTTACCCCTTTCTCCTGATTGTGTGGAAAGATTTTGCTTTCAATCCTTTTCCCTAGTCAACCTTGTGCAACCTAGCTTAAGACCTAATTGGCCATACCCCACTTGACTAGTCATAGGGTTTGTTGATGTGTCTTCCATGTGTGCTTGCTTAATCATCACATTCTTCAATTTCAAAGTCAAACTTGCTTATGTGTCTTGATTGAGTGATTCATGTGTGTACATGTGTGATCATTTGTTTGAACATTGCCACATTAAACTATAAACACCAAACACATAAAGTCAAGTCACTGTAAACATTCTTTCCAACACATTCAAATCTAATCACCTTCTTCCTAATCAAACCCTAATCACCCTATTCATCCTAATCATATCCAAGTCATCCTAATCCAATCCTAATCATATCCTTATCATTCGACATTGTCAAATTAATATCATTCTAATCATTACACGTCATCCAATCATATCCAAATCATCTCCACATCATCGTCAACCTAGTCCTAGTCAAGTACTTGTCAACATGGTCCTAATCCTTGGAGATCCTATGTCTAAACCAAAGCCCAAAAACATACTTAAAGGTGGCCCTCTTAATCCCAATGATGAGACAAAACCAAGAGCTAAGCTTGTACTCCAAGGAGCCCCTCCTAAGCCCAAGTTCATACTTCGAGGAGGCTATCTCTTTAATTACAAGGATGAGACAAGTCCAAAACCTAGTCCATCTACATGTCAAGTCAACGCCACATCCATCTATCCATTCATACACCAACAAGCACATGTGAGCCTAAGTCACCCCTTAAAATAAAATAAAGTTCCTTTGAATCCTAATGCCACCTTTAATAAGGGAGACATCAACCTAGTCCATGCAAGCCATTCACTATCATTACTATCCTCTAATCCTCCAACTCCATGCCCTAAGTTCAAACATTACAAAAGTAAACATGTGGAGTCATCCAAATCTACCACTTCATCTAATCATTTTGATCCTCCACCTAATAAAAGTCTGAACCCTAATCCTACAACACCATCCATCCCTCTTATCCCTCCACCATGGAAACTTTCCACTCCACCTAATGCTAATCACAAGTCCACATCATCTAACCTCATTGTTCATCCACTATATTGTCCTTCTACACATGCCCTTGCAAGGGATGTGATCCAATGGCTACTAGCTAGGGATAAACCCTCCCCATGTCAAGCATTTATCCCTAGTCTTATCAAAGACAATTAAAATGCCACCTCTAATCCTTCAACCCCATCATGTGGCCTACCAACCATCAAGCCTCTCCAAGAGCCTCCCCCCATGAGTCCTAGTCAAGATCCATCACACCCTTATGTCATTGACCATCAAGAACATATCGAACCTATCCAAGATTCATCTGCTTCCACTCAAAGTCAAAAGCTATGTCAAGGGTATACTCCTAAGCACATGGAAACATTAGGCCCTTTTCCAAATCAAGATCAAACCCCTTCCATTGCACCCATCCATAACACACTTGATCCCATCTATGATCAAGATCCCCTCTATGATCAAGAAATCCATGATGATCCTCTTAGTCAACTTTATGCATTCCATGGTCAAGATCTTATCACCCCATCCATCCACCCTCCATCTAGCCCTAATGTACAAACATCCACTTCCCATGATGAGACAATTGCCTCCCAAGCAAATATAGAAGATCAAACCAATAGCTTGGATCTAAATGAACATAATCAAGATCCTATTGATCCTTCTTCATTCACTATCGATGCCATTTCAAATCCACCAACATATCCTATTGGTCTGTCCACTTTCATCCAAGAATGTTCATCCCTAGGACAACAACAACCTTTATCTTCCACTTCACCTTCTTCATCCACTAATGAACTCATGTCTAGTTCCCAAACTACACCTAGTCCCACTATCCATCGCATACTCCAAAACATGAACTATCAAGGTAAAGTCTTAGGCCTTCATGAACAAGGTATTTTGGAGCCCATCCATGTCAAAGTCCCTCCACGCTCATATGGCCTTGGATACACACCCCAAGGTAAACAATCTAAAGATGTTGGTAATTCCTCCATGCATCCTAAGTCCACCACTTTCCATCATAAACCATATCATATACCCAAAACATATGTGGCCATTCCACCTCCACCATCCTACAAATGTCAAAAGCATGTGACCATACACCTTCCACCATCCAATTTACCTCCATTACTTCCAACTCCTAATTTCCCTCCATCAACTTTACCTCCACTTCTTCCAACTCCTAATTTCTGTCCATCAACTTTACCTCCACTTCTTCCAACTCTTAATATCCCACCATCCACTTTACCTCCACTTCTACCAACACATAATTATCCACTTATCCATAAGTCCCCTAAAAATCCTAATCATGACAAACAACTGCATACATTGTCTAAACATAAATCTTCCACTCATTCCATCCATCCCATGGGATTAAAAAATAAACATTTGGATGCCTCTAGCTATAAATCCAAAAATCTTACTAAATATCCTAAGGACCCTCATGCCTTAGGACATCAATGCGAAAAGTCAAAGCAAAGTATATCCAAAAAGCTACCCAAGCCCATACCTCCACAAGAAAAGTCCAAAACTAAAATGGTTTAGGTCCCTAAGCAAAAATCAAGCAAGTCAAATGAGGCATCTACATCTCAAAAATCCCAACCATCCACTTCCATCCAAAATTCCCATTCCATTAAAAAAATTGAAAAATCCCACAAGCAAAACAAAAATCATAAAAATACTAAGTCTATGTGGGTACCTAAGTCACTACATCACCCACCTCTTAAGTAAACAATGCCATTACTACTTACACCACCTTCCCATCAAAAGCTTCAATGTTTATCATGGTGTGGGCAATTGTTGGTCATGGTTCCCTTCCATTCCACAACATTCCCACATACCTCCATCTCCCCACCTTTCATCCACTGTCCTACATATCTTCCCCATCACTTTCCTATGGTCCATGCTTTTGCATAAGTCTTTCATCCATCCTTTTGCATAAATCCTATATAATACACACCATAATCCACTATCTTCCCTACATAGTCCACTATCCCCCATCCATCCTTGCATGAACCTTTCATAATCCATATCATAATGCACTATCTACCTAATCCATCTCCCTCTCATGCAATTCCCGTACCAACATCTATGAGCACATTTGACATGGTCCATGCGACGACACCCATCTTTAGTGAGACTATCATCTTTCATGGAACTAGACACTTGAGTCCTCCTTTTCATATCCACCTATCCCATTCAAAAAATCAAAAAAGTCAAAAAAAAAAAGTAAAGAGAAATCCTTTCGTCCTATGGTGAAAACCACCTTTGGTAGCGCCTTGGATAAGTAGCATGATGAAAACCTGGCAAATAGGTGTCATGTGTAGGTTGATCATCTATGTCACTTACACTTGTGGGCACATTGTCTCATCCATACCATACTTTCATCCTACCATTTCCTATCATTTCTTACCATCCTTATCCATTACATATGCATACCTTTCATATTGTAGCCATTCATCCTTCCTTCCTCTTTTGATCTCAAGATAAAGATATGGGGGCAAAATGTTGACACATGTTTGGATATCTCTTACAATACCTCATCCCTTTGAAACCAATCCTACCATTATCCTATTGTCATAAGCTTTGTCATGCAAAATCCTAAGTATTACACCAAGAATAGGGTATGTTATTCCTATGCAACATAGCTTTTGGAGATCACATCCTTGATGTCTTACACATACATCCTTTCCATCCATTATCGCCTATCATTTTATCTATCCTTCCTCCTTGCACCTAGACTTGATTTTCCCTTGTCATTGGTATTTAACACAAAGGCTATCAAAATTGTCATCCAATGCCATCCCCAAAACATCTCAAAAATACAAAAAAAATCAAAACATTTTCAAAATACAAAAAAATCACAACATTCCAAAAAAATCAAAACAAATCAAAAACACAAAAAAATCAAATATGCAACAAAAATCCAAGCAATAAAGACAATCAATTCAATCCAAATCACTCCTTCACATTCACTTAATCAATTAATTCCAATTCAACCAAATCAATTCTTCAATTCATCAATCCAAATCGTCAAATCAATCACTCCTTCACATTCACTCAATCAATTCATTCCAATTCAACCAAACCAATTCTTCCAATCATCCAATCCATTCATAACTTCAATTCATCCAAATCATCAAATCATGTAATTCAAAATTAAAATCAATCTATCCAACCAATTCAATTCTTTGAGTCAAGTCATCCAACCAATTTATTCTTCTAGTCCATTCAATCAAATCATCAAATCAAATCACTTCTTCTAATCAATCCAATCAATCACATCTAATTCATCAAATCAATCACCTCAATTCAATTCATCACATCAATCAATCAAATCAATTCATCATCATTATTCATTTTATCCAATCATCAAATCAAATGAATCAATCCAATTCCCTCCAATCAAATCACTCATTCATCCAATTCTTCAAATCATTCATCAATCCAATCATTCTAAACAATGATCCAAATGCAAGTCAATACTTAATCCATACCAATCAATTTAATCAATCTTGACAAATTATCCAATTGCATTCAATGGTCTTGATCCTAATCTTGATGTAAACCAAATCAATCAATCAAATCCTAGTGTTGCTTGCATGGCCAACAACACTAGTGTCAATCAATCAATTGTCTTAGATAGGATGTTGCATTGTTGAAACTAGACCAGGCATCTTAGACAACATGTTTCATTTCCTAAAACCAGACACCATCATTATCATAATCAATCAATTAATCAATCACTCAATCATTGGTTTACAGCTTGACAGGGGCAATACCTTGCTTGTTTTTGTATCATTTGTGCATGCTTTCTTGCTTGCTTGTGTGTGCTATCATTTTTTTCTTGCATTTGAATCAAATCCAAATCAACCCAGTTAATATTCATATCTTGTATCTAGACAAGGTTGTATTACACTGGGGCACGAGACACATCATCACCTTGGTCCTTATACCTTGGTGCATAATGTCTAGTGCTATATCAAACACCATGGTTTCTCACCTTCATTGCAGCATAATGCATCCTTCCCTTTCTTCTATCCATTCCCTCATTTTTCTTCCTTGGCCAATCCATTTGATTTCGAGAGCCTACTCATGTTTTTCCAACCCGCCTATCCTCTTGAGGGGGCATCATCATTCTATCTTTCCATCATCATCATTTTCCTCTATCCATACCTTAGCTTCTTTGAAATGATGTTACTCAACACATATCTCATCATCTCGAACATCATCTCAAAGAGGGGCAAAATGTAGACACTTAAAATTGTCCATGTCTTGACCATTACCTAGTCGACACATTACTTAGACATCTTGTAGCATTTTGTCCTAATCCCACTCCTAATCCCATCCTAATCACTTTTCAATTAATTAAATAAATCCCATTTATTTAATTAATCCCCCTTTCACATGTCCCAAATAATTCAAATTAAAAATTTGAATTATTCCCTCACCTCTCACCACATTCAAACACATGTCACATGCTACAACTTCCACTTCATACACCTTCACATGTTAAACTAATTCAAATAAATTATTTAAATTAGGTCCCCTTTATTCTCCATTGCACACTTGTCATGTGACTACAACTCCTCATGGAGTGGGAAAACCTAATCAATCCTAGCCATCCACATAGCACAAATCAACTTTCAATCTCAACCCTCCATTCAAATTAGCCTTTCCTATAACTCAACCATCAACCAAACCATTTGGACATCAAGTTTTCGAGCATTGTTATGCTGTCGAATTTCCTCTAGAATCATCCTATGCTAATGTTATGCTACTGAAATAGTGAGCAACCAACACTCCTCCATCAATCAACCCTTTGAAATCTTGCATGCCTATGCGGGATTGAGAAGAGCAATGGAGATAAGTTGAGCGTAGCATGGATTTGGTTTGGTTTGCTTTCTTCTTTTGATTTCAATGTTATCTTGTGCTCTATTATGCTAGTTGGGGTTTGATTCATTGTTGTTTTGATTTCAGACCTTGATTTTTAATCCTAACAACAAAGATATTTAAGGAAACATGTAAAGAGGGTAATTTAAGTAAGCCTCTCATAATTGATAATAAGTTAGACAAGCTCATGAGTTCTCTTAAGGACCTATCTTATATGGTGGCTAGAAATGAGAAAGGCTTTCCACCATATAATATTGGACCACAACATAATGAAATGCCTAAGCTATGATAGAGCATATAATGTTGATTGGTCCAAGCAACCACACCATAATGATTAAATTCATCTCCTAGGCATTATAATCAAATGTCTCATGAGAAAGAAACTCTCAACCTATTGAGTAAGGAGGAATTGAATGTAGGAAGAGATTAGGTGGTGTGAGGCATGTTACATGCCACATTACCTTGCCAAATGTGTTGTTGTAAAAATATTAATAAATGAAGAAGAATATCAAGATGAGAAATATGAGGATAATCAAGTGTTCACATGTGATTTTGTGGATGTGTTTGATCAATTTGAGTATGAAAATTATTTGCTAATCATGAGCCTCATTAATATGACTATATCAATGTATCAAATTAGTACAAGGCATTCACTCATGATTTATCACATCATAAAGAGATAATACAGAAAAGGTGGGTAAGTGCATGGAAATGGGGGACAAAAAGGGGGTTAAAAGTGGCCAATTTTATCATTAAATTAGCTAAACATAAACTTGGATGCATAATTTAATATGCTTACACTCAAAATTTGAAGATGTAATTAGAACAAGAATTGTAGTACTTTGAATATAGTTTCTAAACTACTAAGTTGTTTAAAAATGATTAAGATTAAGAGGTCAACCATTGAGCACACACAAAAGTATTCATATTTTTATCACCAAAATATAACATAGCATTTGGTGTGCGCCCCCTATTTTTTGGTAGTAAGTAATTTTCAAAACTAATTGATGGAAATATAGCTAAGAGATGGTACAAGTTATATTTTTTTATTGAATTATCTTTTTGTGATTTTTTTATGTGGATGCATCTTGAAAATTGCATCATCAAGCATGAATTTCACATAACTTCCACCAAAATAATTGAAAAGGCATAAGTTTTAAAAAATATGTACAGAATCAAGCATAGAATAATCTTTATAATTTTTATCAAATCTAGATAAGTAGATTAGAAAATCTAAAGAAAAAATAATACATCTGTATTTGAGGAATATAAAGACATCAGTAATATAAAAGTAAATAAAATTAAATATATTAATCATTCAAAATATAGAAAATTTATATAGTTAGAAAGATAAGAAGTAGATCAACATTTTGGTGGTGGTTTTGTCAAATTTCATCATAAAATAAGTATAGTTGATGACAATGAAGTTAAAAAATGCCACTTAATGTGCAAAACATAGTTTTAGGAGCCAAAAGAGGGGTCCAACCCTTGGGCTTGGATAACCAAGCCTATTCCAAGCCTAATAGGCAAGAATTAAAAATAGCATGTATAAAGCTTAAACACATAACAAAAGAGTTATCTGCACATATTGGACATGCGTTATAACACACTTGTGTTACGGCTCTAGCTTGAAATGTGAGTGTCTTGTGACATGAATGTATTAAAATTTGCTCACATTATGGCTTACGCTTAAAATGTGAGTGCGTTATGATGCACTTGTGTTATGGCCCAAGCATATCGAGCCATAATGTGAGCATGTTATAACATGCCCATGTTATGTTTTTTAGAACATGAGCACATTATGTTAAATTTGTCTAAAAAATAATTTTTGGCCACTTTTCTATCCCTCAACTTGGTGCACTCACTTAGGTGCATGAAGGCTAGACCTTCTCATGATGATATCAAAGCTCTAAGGTTGCAATTATGCAAGTATGAAGTGGCTATTGACTAAGAAATACATAGGGTGGTGTCAAGGTTGATTCTAATCCTATACTAAAACCAAATGTTGTTGTCCCAAATGCATACACAGGTAAATAAATGGTAAATATTGAGACCAAAAATAGGGTTATAGTAGCAAAGGTGGTTGAGAAGAAAAGAGTTCCCACACAAATAAATTTATTCCTAAAGCTAAGAAAGTTGAAGTGCCGACAACCAATGTTGAACTTCCCAAAGAGAAGAGTGTGCCTACCATAAATCAAATGAAGTGGAGAAGCCACTTTAGCAATGGAAAATCTTTAAGGATAGTGGTGTTCATGAAAACAACATAGGAAATCAAGTTGGTAATCAAACTATGTAGTTTATCCCTGATATACATGTCATTACAGTGCCTAAATCTATTCCTTTTCTCAACTATATTCCTAATGACATGGCCTTAGTTTTAAATCATATCAAGGTCTATGTGCTTATGTCTAAAATCTTAAGAATCCTAAACATAAGAATATGATGTTGTCTTGAATACTTGTTCCTAAAGTAAGTGTCAATACCCAATAAATGCCTAAGATCTATTTAGGTGCATCATTGGTGGAGAGTTAGATAAATGTGAATCCTTTTTACACCTCTTTTCTAATCAATGGTTGGTTAGTGCAGAATTACATGTTGTATTTTGGGACTTCTAGTAATGTCATGCCTTTAGAGGTGATGAATGGGTTGCATTTTAAGAGATTTAAGTCATATGGGAAATGATTTGCAATGGACTCTAGAGAAGTGCATGTCATTGGTGTTGTTAATAATGTTTAAGTTTAATTGGTTGTCTATCCATATAAATCCCTTCTAATGGATATCATCATAGTGGATTGCCCCACTAAGTGGGTATGTTTGTATCAAGAAAATGGGTTGCTTCGAGGTAGTATATAAATGGCTCTCTCAGGCATGTTGCCATTTTATTTCATGGAGAGACTATAAATTTGTGTGGAGAAAAGAAAATGTTGCACATAATAAAGGACCTAGAGAAGGAAACCAATGAAATATTTCATGTAGATGAGGTCCCAGACCTTTTGATTGGATATTGTGAAGATAATGCAAGTAGTCCCATTGATCCCATTTCTTTCCCTCATCCATGTTGGTCCAATCCTAATGACTTGTAGACCATTCTCTTTGATGGGGCTTGTTCTAAGGATGTGTTAGGTGTAGGGATTGTTCTCATCTCCCCTAATGATAAACATTTCATATTTTTTCAAGTTGACCTTTCAATTCACAAGTAGCATTGTTGAATATGAAATATTGACTATAGGCATGAACATTTAATATTTTCTTGCAAACCTTGAGTTATCCAATAATAGTGGTATCTAGATTTAATCATAATAGGGTTCTCATCTAGATTTACATTAGAGGAAAAACCAAGTTGTGAGGAGGGTTTTTACTATGAGAACATTCTGGACTTAATATTTTATCAAACCTACTTGAATTCACATTTCATATTTTTTTCAATTTGACCTTTCAATTCACAAATAACATTGTTGAATATGAAACATTGACTATAGGCCTGAACATTTAATATTTGCTTGTAAGCCTTGAGTTATCTAATAATAGTGGTATCTAGATTTAATCATATGTAAATAGGGTTCTCATCCAAATTCACATTAGAGGATAAATTAGGTTGTGAGGAGGTTTTTTACTATGAGAACCTTTTGTACCTAATATTTTATTAAACCTACTTGAATCCCAAAAACAATTTAACCTTGATGTTAAAAATCTTGAGTTTAATTAAGGACTTGGTGAGAACACCCAACATGTCTCTTGGTGGATCCCATTGACACAATACCACTATAAGATCATTGATCATGGATGATCCCACAATAGTGTGTCACACTTGTGGGACAAGGCAAAAAAGTGAGTCCAAGGTGCCAAAAATTGCAAAGTAGCTTAAAATGAAGTGCCTTCAATTGAAGGTGTACATCATCATGACCTTCAAATGAAGAGGATTTCAAATAAAGGTGTACAAGTTCAAATGAAGGCCCTTTTTATTTATTTTTAATGTTTCACATTCAAAATCCCTTATGGAATGGACCTTAAAATGAAGATAACTTCATTCAAAGGTCTTTATGATGCCCTCATCCTTTTGTTTACCTAGTTTTTGAAAGAAAATTTTCTATTTTGAAGAAAGGGTTGGACCATCAAAGTTACCATGACATGAGATTTTGTAGGATCATAGCCCTTAGAGTAAGCTTTTCAAAAAGTATAATTCGTGGGCAGGTGCAAAACATTGGGGGGCCAAAAAGTGGCCAACCTTTTTTTTAAAAAAATTAAGCCATAACGCGCTCACATTATGGCTTGGTGATGCCAAGCCTAAGGCTTGGCAACACCAAGCCATAACGCGCTTGCGTTATGCTCTGCTATTAAAAAAAATTGTTGTTAAAGCTTATCATTCACACAAATGCAGATGTTCATATTATAGAAGACTGAATTATATTAGAATATTAGAGATCCCTTAGAAAAATGTAATAACAAAACTGTTTTGCCTTATGTTAGGTTGTTAAACCCATCATTTTTGATACTCTTCTCTTAACAAAATAAGAGGAATAAGCATAGAAGGTAGAGAATTTGATCTTACTAGTTTGCATATTGGTCAGTTTACATTTTGTGACTTCATTTTCATTGAATAAAAAGGTTTATCTAATTTGAAATAAGGAGCAGAGTTCACTGTCATGTGCTTTTCTAGATGAGAGGGTCCATAATGTCTAGGGTTCTTCCAAGAATGGCCTGCAACATAAATAAGTTTTTGTTATACCAATCCTCCTGTTAAAGCTACAATTCAAATGCCTGCTTTGAAAGTTGAAATAAATTAAATTAGACTTACAATTTTGATTTTCTTCCATTGCTTCAACATTATTGTTGTTTTCCCCATCAGAAACCAATTCATTCAACAACTTGTTGCCCATTGGTTGGCTTGAACTACATACTCTGTTAGAAGAAGGGCATCTTTTATCTGTATCAATGTTGGTATTCATGAGCTTAAGAGCATTGATATTTTTCACACACCCTATTCTTTAAAATATCTTAACCTTAAAATATGACTTGAATATGTACTTGAACACAGTAAAATCTCCAATCTCCAGCCCATGATAATTCACAAAATTTTCCCAACCCTCCCTAAATTCTAGTTTATTTATGGTACCCCCTAAATTGTGCATCCCACTCCTGCCCACCTAGGCCTTGCAACACCAAATGTTCATCTATGTTGTCTATAAACTGTGAAACAAATGCAAGAGGAATGTGCTGCCATAAACACATTACACAATTAGATTTTACAAGTTCTTAACAGTGTACAGGAAATAAAAGAATGAAAAATAATGTATAGAGTTACCAGTTTTTGTATAAAGTCTCCAAGCATAACTTTGAAGAAGGAGGCACACCCATTAAAGCACTCTTTATCATGGTATTTTCCATGTTTTTTATAACATTTGTGATTGCATGGTATAAAAAGCTCCCTCGTTTCTTCATCCTCCATGGCAAACTAGATGCAAAAGCCTGTGTAAAAATAACCCAAAAAAACTATAGAATCCTGAATTAGCTACAAGCACAGATATACTGACAAATACAATAATAAATTTGGAGAACCCTTTGAAAATATGTAGCACAGAAATTCTTTGAAAAGTCTCAAGTTTTACTTTGATGTGTCATTAAGTCATCATTAAGTTGATTCGATGTTCTCTCTCTCCGGTATAACCATTTCACTCTCCAAGCCGTCTAAAATGCATGTACCTAATATACATTGAGTGATTTAATTGTTTTATGGGCAAAGGAAAATAACATGAACACGCAATAAAAATTGTCAGGCGATGTGTCCCAAAAAAAATTTAATTTTTTTTATTGATTGATAGCTAAAGAATTACTTCGACAACTAGATTGTAATTAGGGTTATTTTTGGTTAAAACTTTTTGTATGTTCATATTGCCCTGGAAGATTTATTTTTTGCTTAAAAAATCCTAGTTTATATTGGTTTGGGAAGTTTTTTATTAGTTGAGAGTTAAAGAATTACTTGAATTAAATCTCAAAATAAGATTCTAGTTGGATTATAGATAATTGATTTATTTTGGTTATTTTTTTTGTTAAAAAATGTGTATGTTTATATTGGCTTTCATAAGAAAAACAAAGGTGATGGTTTATTTTTTTTTTTATTTTATAAAAATTATTGAAAGATAAAAAAAATTGAATGTGAGTATTATATAGAATTATATACTAGTAATGGTATTAAAGTTTTAATGAGCACATCAATAATTTTGAAAAAAACAACTCTAAAAGAAATATTTTTCTTACTGAGAGTTGTGTATTTAGAGAAAGACACACAAGATTTCTAAGATTATGATATCATTTAAATTTTAAAAACAATACATGAAATGTTAACGGATTTTCTTTAATATAACAAATACATTTAGTATATTACATAATGAGGGGGACTAAATGGATTCTTAGGAATACAAATTAATTTAGTATATTAAATAATGAGGGGGGCTAAATGGGTTTTTAGGAATGTTGTGTTGATATTTTTAGAGACTATCTTCTTCTTGCTTCTACACAATTATATACATATTGTTTATGTGTGTGTGTGTATCATTGAATGAGAGGGGAGATGCTACATCAAAAAATCTTTGAACTCATGACACTATTGTGAATGTAGGATCCTAATAGTCTATGTTTTTAATGTCTATTGTTATTCTATTTATTGCGAGGCCTTGTGCTTTATGGATTGTTAGATGTGAAAGCCATATTTAAGGGGATTTGTTGTCAACCACCATGAGTGACTGGAACAATTGGAATGAGTTGTGGGTCATGTGTGTCCCAAGTAGGTACAATGTAACATTGAAAGTTCTTCACAACAAAAAAGAGTGATAAATAAAGTGGCCTACTCTCATTTTTGGTAGATGATAGAAACAACTTTGCCAAGCACATCATTAATGAGTCCAATTACAACTTTGAATTTTGGGTCATCATATGGGACAATACATGAGAGTAACTCTCATACAACATCTACATTGTAATGTCCCTTACAAGTGACAATTGTCTTAGGTCACCAATAAGAAAAATTTAGTGACCATTGACCAACTTTTGATTGTGATAGGGAATGCCACATATAACCTACTATCAATGTGTTCTAACAATCTTAGTCCAATGAAGATCATTTCATCAATTAAAATATAAGGAATGAAACACATGCTTTCTTGAAGAGTTGATAGAGCTTGATCTTATAGAGGCTTCATGTCTTTCATTAGTATGTGAAGGGTTGTATGAATTGATGCAAGAGCATCCAAGGTGTAAGAGCAATCTTGCATCAACCAAAGTTATTTTCTTAATGTTTGTTGATTTATAAGTATTTTTCTAGATTTATAGATGTTTTTTAATGATGTGTTCAAGTTTGAAATACCACACTCATGTTTGTTAGTTTAAAGCTTCATATATATCACTAAAGGCCTAGTCAACATTCCACATGATATATGTTGCAATGCATTTTGAAGATATTTAATTGTAGTATGGAACATAACTTCAAAATAACCTTATAAATTCCATTCAAATTTCATGTGATCATGATCACCCCATTCAGGTTTCCTATCTCAAAGAGCTTAACTACACAATTATCAAGTTGTTCATTGTATGATGAAACCTTGTTTGAACTATGAACCAAGTATTAGAAACTAGTGCCAATTACTAAGCTTACTTACTTCTTTATGGGTTCTAAGAGAGGTCATGTATAGAAATGCATTGAATTTAGATACTCCTAGTCTGAGGTGCATTGAAATTGGTGATTCTACCTATTACTAGTGAACCTACATGCTACACAAGGTGATGTGTTCAATTTCCAAGTCCAAACTAAAGATGAAATCATTTAATTTTGGGTCCATTAATCTTTATCACATTCACCTATGATGGTGTACTATATTTATTGCCAATGTAAATCATTTCTACATATTCTATATTAAGAGAATTCTAGGAAGCAATAATCCAAATAGTAGACATATTAGGATATTGAGATCTTTAAGATCTATTTTGTAATCAAAAGGCTTACACCTATCATGTATCTGTTATGTTATAAAATTTCCCCATGGTGGCTTTTCCCTCTTAAGGTTTAGCTCCCAGGTCCTTAGAATGCATTTAGAGCATCTTGCATGTTAATTTTGAATCCCGATGAGAAAACCCTGAAGTCTTACAATTTTGAAAGTTGAAATAAATTAAATTAGACTTACAATTTTGATTTTCTTCCATTGCTTCAACATCATTGTTGTTTTCCCCATTAGAAACCAATTCATTTAGCAAATCGCTGCCCATTGGTTGACTTGAACTACATACTCTGTTAGAAGAAGGGCATCTTTTATCTGTATCAATGTTGGTATTCATAAGCTAAAGAGTATTGATACTTTTCACACACCCTATTCTTTGAAATATCTTACCCTTAAAATATGACTTGGGTATGTACTTGAACATAACAAAATCTCCAATCTCCAGCCCATGATGATTCACAAAATTTTCCCAACCCTGCCTGAATTCCAATTTATTTATGGTACCCCCTAATTGTACATCCCTAAACCCTAAACCCTAATCCCTTAACCATAAACCCTAATCCCTAATCCCTAAACCATAAACCCTAATCCCTAATTATAATTTATGGTACCCTAATCCCTTAACCCTAAACCCTAATCCCTTATCCCTAAACCATAAACCCTATCCCTAAAGCCTAAACCCTCAACACTTAAACCTTAAATCCTAAACCCTATCCCTAAACCCTCAAACCTTAACACTATACCTTAAACCCTAATCTCTCAACCCTAAGGCTTTAAATCCTCAACCCTTATCCACCCCTCTCCTCCCCTATCTGCCTCACCCCATCTCTCCCCTATCTCTCAACCCTTATCCATGTAGGTCTCTCTCTTATCCCTAAAGCCTCAACCCTCAACCCTTAAACATTAAACCTTAAATCCTAAACCCTATCACTAAACCCTCAAGCCTCGACACTGTACCTTAAACCCTAAACCCTATCCCTAAAGCCTCAACCCTCAATCCTTAAACCTTAAATACTAAAACCTATCCCTAAACCCTTAACCCTCAACAATATACCTTAAACCCTAATCCCTCAACCCTCAATCCTTAAATCCTAAACCCTATCCCTAAACCCTCAACCCTCAACACTATACCTTAAACCCTAATCCCTTATCCATATACCCTAAACCCTTATCCCTAAAGCCTCAACCCTCAACCCTTAAACCTAAATCCTAAACCCTATCCATAAACCCTCAAGCCTTGACACTATATCTTAAACCCTAATCCCTAAACCCTAAACCCTATCCCTAAAGCCTCAACCCTTAAACCTTAAATCCTAAAACCTATCCCTAAACCCTAATCCATCAACCCTAAACCCTAATCCCTCAACCCTTAACCCTAATCCCTCGACCCTCAACTCTAATCCATCAACCCTAAATGCTATCCCTAAAGCCTCAACCCTAAACTCTAATCCCTTAAGGTCCTAAACCCTAATCCCTTATCCCTAAACTCTAAACCCTATCCCTAAACCCTCAACCTTAAACCTTAATCCTGCGACCCTAAACCTTAATCCCTCAACCCTCAACCCTAATTCCTTATCCCTAAACCCTAAACCCTAATCCCTCAATCCTAAACCCTAAATGCTATCCTTATTCCCTAACCCTCAACCCTCGACACTATACCTTAAACCCTAATCCCTTATACCTAAGCTATCAACCCTAAATCCTAATCCCTCAACCCTAAACCTTCAAGCCTAAACCCTATCCCTAATCCCTCTACCCTCAACACTCTACCTTAATCCTAATCCATCGACCATCAACCCTAAACACTATCCCTAAACCCTCAACCCTAAACCCTAATCCATCAAGGTCCTAAACCCTAATCCCTTAACCCTAAACTCTAAACCCTATCCCTAAACCCTCAACCCTCAACCTTAAACCTTAATCCCTCAACCCTAAACCTTAATCCCTCAACCCTCAACCCTAATTCCTTATCCCTAAACCCTAAACCCTTACATCCCTCAACCCTAAACCCTAAACGCTATCCCTATTCCTAAACCCTCAACCCTCGACACTATACCTTAAACCTTAATCCCTTATCCCTAAGCCATCAACCCTAAACCCTAATCCTTCAACCCTAAACTTTCAACCCTAAACCCTATCCCTAATCCCTCTGCCCTTAACACTCTACCCTTAACACTAATCTATCGACCATCAACTCTAATCCCTCAACCCTAAACGCTATCCCTAAAGCCTCAACCTTAAACCCTAATCCTTCAAGGTCCTAAACCCTAATCCCTTATCCCTAAACTGTAAACCCTATCCCTAAACCCTAAACCCTCAACCTTAAACCTTAATCCCTCAACCCTAAACCTTAATCCCTCAACCGTCAACCCTAATTCCTTATCCCTAAACCCTAAACCCTTACATCCCTCAACCCTAAACCTTAAATGCTATCCCTATTCCTAAACCCTCAATCCTTGACACTATACCTTAAACCCTAATCCCTTATCCCTAAGACCTCAACCCTAAACCCTAATCCCTCAACCTTAAACCTTCAACCCTAAACCCTATCCATAATCCCTCTATCCTGAACACTCTACCTTAACCCTAATCCCTCGACCCTTAACCCTAATCCCTCAACCCTAAGCATTATCCCTAAAGCCTCAACCCTAAACCCTAATCCCTCAAGGTCCTAAACCCTAATCCCTTTATCCCTAAACTCTAAACCCTATCCCTAAACCCTCAACCTTAAACCTTAATCCATCAACACTAAACCTTAATCCCTCAACCATCAACCTTAATTCCTTATCCCTAAACCCTACAACCTAATCCCTCAACCCTAAACCCTAAATGTTATCCCTATTCCTAAACCCTAAACCCTCAACACTATACCTTAAACCCTAATCCCTTATCCCTAAACCCTCAACCCTAAACCCTAATCCCTCAACCCTAAACCTTCAGCCCTAAACCCTATCCCTAATCCCTCTACCCTCAACACTCTACCTTAACCCTAATCCCTCAACCCTCAACCCTAATCCTTCCACCTTAAATGCTATGGACCTAAAGCCTCAACCCTAAACCCTAATCCCTCAAGGTCCCAAACCCTAATCCCTTATCCCTAAACTCTAAACCCTATCCCTACACCCTCAACCTTCAACCCTCAACCTTAAAACTTAATCCCTCAACCCTAAACCCTAATCCCTCAACCCTAAACCCTAATCCCTCTTGACCTTAAACCCTCAACCCTTAAAACCTAAACCCTTGACCCTTAAACCCTAAACCCTTAAACGCTCAACCCTTATCCACCCCTCTCCTCCCCTATCTACCTCACCCCCATCTCTACCCTCCTCTACCCTCGACACTATACCTTAAACCCTCATTCATTAAACCTTGTCCCTAAAGCCTCAACCTTCAACCTATTACTTAATCTCTAATCCCTCAACCCTCAACCCTATACCTTAAACGCTAAACCCAAAAAACCTCAACCCTCAACCCTAAAAACTCTACGGGCTCATGTCCTTATATACCCTAAACCCAAGACCCTTACATACATACATACAAGCATACATACAAGTATACATACATACATACATATAGGCATATATACATACATACATACATACATACATACATACAAACATGCATACATATATACATACATACAAGCATGCATACATACATACAACCATACATACATACATACATACATACATATATACATACAAGAATACATACATAATGTTGGCAAGAGACACTGCTAGGCATGATAAGTGTTGTCATTGATGGCAACTAAGTCTCTCCTACATATCCGGATTGCATGATTTGCCCATACCAGAAATCAGATTGAAGATTTGTCTAAGTCCGAGAAGTCAAGAACAAAGTGTGTGATAAGGTCAGGTATCTTGGTCTAGATCTCTCCAATGGTATATCATAGTTTGTTACGGATCTGAGGGAGTCATAAGCATTGTTAGAATAATCTAATTCTAGAGTTTTGGCCTTCGGTGATCAAGGATTCAAAAGTTATTAGCTTTTGAGTATTGGGTTAACAGTTTGACAGAGCAGACAAAAGAAGAATAGGCTGACCTTGTAAATGATTTTGGTTCTGGATGTATGGAAGTTGTTGATTGGGTAATTAGTGATGACTAGTGATAGTGGCCAACTTGATTGATTATTTGTGAGTGCAAGTTTTGGTCCGCGTCTCAAGTTATGCATAGATCTAGCTGACAGAGCAGAGCATTCAATAAACTTCTAAGTGTTCTTGGAGCTGATTGAAAAAGTGATTGAAGATCAAGATGCAAATATATATATCTGATGGATTTGAATGAATTTGGTGTGTGTGTGTGTGTGATGCAAATATGGAATAAGTGCGAAAAGAGCAGAGATCCAACATTTAGATGTTAGCAGAACAATAAAACGGGTAGAGTGAAGATGAAGTGTATCAAGTCAGTATTTTGTGCTTAACCAGAACTTAATCCTTGCATTGATAGATGCTAATTATTAGTTCAATTTTATTGTAACCTTCTTTCTATAGGCAGTGAGCCTTTTGTAGGTTGTAAGCCTTCTTTTGAGTAGTGAGCTCTGGGTAGTGAGCCTAAATGCAAGTGCACTCCCCATTGTAATACTCTTAACAGAGTATTATCCTTGTGGGTTAACCCCCACCGTGGTTTTTCCCTTAACCGGGTTTGCACGTCAAAAATCTTGGTGTCAAGTGTGTTATTTATGCTTTTGCTCATGTGTTATTAATTCATGCTTTAATGTTTATTTGATTGTAAGTTGTAAATGAAGATTAAAGGTAGAAAAGTTTAAATTGTGTGACAACTGATTCATCCCCCCTCTCAATTGTCTGGACTAATTCCAATAATTGGTATCAGAGCAAGGTTCCTTTGAAAAAGTTTAATAGCTTAAGGAAGATCTAAGAAGGCAATAAAATGGATGAATATAACCTTCAAGGGCAACTTAATATTGCCCTAGAAGATCTTGAACAGTCTAGAGTAGAAGCCCAAGAGCTGCAAGAAAACCTCAAAAAGGATGAAGACTTCATTGAGATTTTAAAAAGGAAATTAAGCAAATCCAATGAAAAAGGGAAGGAGCAACCTCCTCAACTTGAAGACAAGGCCTTGAAAGAGAAGACAAAGGAATGTGAAAAGTTAGCTAAAGAAGTTGTTGTCCTAAAACATGAGATGGAATTTGGGGTGATGAGACTAACCAAGGAAATTTAAGAGAGGAAGAAAATTAAAGAAGAGATGAATCAAAATCTGAAAAAGAGAATTGAAGAATGCTATAGATTGGATGGAATAGCTAGTCTCCTAGAATCTAATCTACAAGAATGCAGAGAAAATGAAAGAGAACTTGAGAGACAAATTATCACTCTCAGACATGACCTAGAAGTTGCAAATGAATATAAGGAAAAGTTCAAGATAAGATTAGCTAAACTTGAAGCACTGATTGAAGGATAGAAAAAGGATGATGACAAGCATGGTCTTGGACATGAGAAAGGTGAACGCTTTAGATCTAGATAGAGAAATTTTCAACCAAGGAATGGGAGAAACAAAATTAGAAAACCTCTGATACGACAGCCTAATGCTCAAAGATATCCATCATTCTGTTGTTTTCTGAATCGGCAGAGGGTTTGCCAGTTCTAATGCATAGGTAGATTCGGCCAACAGATACGGGAGGTTGCGTGAGCTGCCTCCCCTTCACTTCTAGTTCTGCCACACCAAGGGGGGTATCCCTATAGCTAAAGATGTAACACTTGACTCACCCAATGACACAAAGACATAGCTTTACAATAACATGCAGAATACTCTCATGAGTGGACCAAGATTTGTGTGATAAATCACAAGGTTGGCAACATTCTTGGACATATTTGTCTAGTTGTGGATGAGAGTATGCAGGGGGTTCCTAATCCTACTCCTACAACTAACATTTTGGAAATATGGAATGGTTTGAAATTATGTTTTGGATGCAAGACAGGGGGTTTTAAATCATAACTACTTCACAAGAAGCAGACCGGTGCCTATCTCAGGGCAAGGAGTCAACTAGACGTATACAAGAGAATGGCTTGCAACTGGCATTCGAGTTTCAAGGGGTTAGGACTGGTGTTTGCCTTACAAATACCACCCAAGGATAAGTATTCAACTGTCTCTACTTACAAATATACCAATTGACATACAATCTTCTCCACACTTTAACCTAAAACAATTTAATTCACTCCTTGAATAGAAGATACAGATTAAGCATGTGGTATAGCAAGACTATACCCTAGAATCTTAGAAACCCTTAGCAACTAGATTCAAAAGAAGAAAATGCATACAATAAATGGAGACAGACAGATAAACGCATGCAATAATACATTTTTCATAGACAATGACAAGAAACTGAATATATGTGCAAGGTACACTTTAGATGCAACTCATAAACTCCAGAGAGATACAACTGATAGGAAATGCTCTGTATTTCGTTATTCACACAAAAAATTACCCAAGTCTTCAACAACCCAAATGAGAAACACAGTCTGCCTTTTATACCAAGACTATGTACTCAGCAAAATTAATTATAAGGCAAATCAAAAATCCTCCAGATACAATGCATGAGAAATGGCACTCGAAAATAGTAAATGCAACAAGGAGACAAAGAGGAATGAGCAGGTGAACTCAGGATTTGCACCGCTGCCCAGGGATTTTCTTCATCAATCGGGTGGTTGACCTGTCAACCCCATCGATCATCCTCTGCAAGTCTACCATTATTACCTCACCTACCCACATGCCCCTTTGAAATGTAGCAGCGGATGCATCTGCTGCTTTCCCGCTCAAAAATGATTGCAAATACACAGGAAAAAAACCTTTGCTGTGGGCTCAAAACATGGCCATCGATCTACTCCCATCGCTGAGATAAATGGCTCAAAACACCTTTGAAAAGTCACGAACCAATAAAAACGTGCCACGTAGGCACCTCATGCTTCTATCACTGACTTCTCCTTTCCTTCATTTTGCCTTTTCGCCCTCATATACGCAAAAACATATGCATATACAATCGCTCTTTAAATATATGTATATGCAGGATGCATATACACACAACTGCTCAACATACAAGGCGGACCCCAAGCTATCATAGAGCAAATTGGAATTTTCAATCAAGTCCACCTTGCATCTTCCTTCTTGCATCTTTCCTTGTATATGCGCATATACAATCAACTTATATATACAAGGCGCGGATTTCAAATTTTCATGAAGCATGCTGAAGTAGCTTTGAAATCCAGCTTGTACCTAACCTTTGTATATCGGCACACATACAAGCATTCAATATACATGCTGCAGATGCCAGTGCTTTATCTGCCAACTTTGACTTTTCCTTCGGGTCTAGAATGTATATGTTTCATTGCACCTGTCGCTTTGTATATGCAAAAGCATATACAAGCACCTTATATACAAGCCGAAGCTCAAATATTTATTCATTGCATTTCATTCCTCCATCACGTCCGGGTTATATCTCTTCACTTGTATGTTCAAACATACAATCACTTTATAGAAGTGGTGGGCCCCACCGCACGTATCTCCGCCTCACCACTGTAGCAAATGCATCTGCGCCCTTGTATATTTTTCAATGCATATCTATATGCAACCTAATATACTAAGTGGGAATATTCTCAGGAATCTATGAAAGATTCCTCCTTTGTATATACAGATTCTAAGCCTGATATGCATTCAGAAATGCATCTAACTGATTTTTTCAAAGGGCGATAGAGTTTTTTGACCCGCCAATGCATATTTTGCCTGCATATACATACAAACACCCTTGTATATACAAAAACACCTGCACCTTAACTAATTTTTTGCATTTTTTACAACTACAGGGGTCGAAAGTGTTGGAATTTTTGGATTCTTGGGAAGGGGCCTGCATATTTAAATGCTTAAAACCTGATTGCTTATGCAAGCACCACCAACGGCTCTGGCTTAAAACCCTAAACATAAATGATTACCAACACATTCAATGGAAGTTGTTTCAATTATAATAAATTTGGTCATAGAACTACTCAGTGCAGAAGTAGAGTAAATCAAAATGGTCCATCCTTCTCTGGTCAATGCTTCAAATGTAAGAGCTATGGTCATAGATCAAATGAATGCAGAAGTTTGTTAATGACTAATTCTAACAATAGAGGAATTGACAATTCTATCAATGGCTAATATTTTTCTTGCAATGGGTTTGGACACATGGCTAATTAGTTAGATCAAGAGGAAATCAAGTTTATAAGAAAGGAAATGTTGTGTGCTTTAATTGCAATAAGTCTGGTCATATTACAAGATTCTGCAGAAGTAGGAATAATGGAAGAAGAGGTCCAGTAAACAAAAAACAAGATGAGCAGAGACAAGACAAAGGCAAAAGAAAAATTGATGTGAATGAGATACAGAGTGAAATGAACAAGATTTGGGTGAAGAAAGACACAATGATCAATGATGATGGGTCCGCACTAGAATCTAGTACTGACAATTCCTCCAGGAATTAAATCGGGAGTTTGGCTCAGGGGGAGCTGCATTGAACATCAAATTCCCCTAGTCAGTAAGTGGGTGCCTGGATATGGCACAATGAGAGAAGATATTTTGAATTGTTTTAGAACTTTTGAAAGAATTTTTGGAAGAAAAGATGTTGATATGGAAATTTGTGGAGTAATTCATGAAGAACAGTTCAAGAAACAGAGTAACTAGATGAAGTTAGGGCAATGCATTTATTACAATGCAAAATTAGGTTTTGTGAAGGATAAAAGGTCACTTAAACATGCATTTGAAGCATTTCGAAGGAAACAAATAGAAGAGCTTTTGAGCTGCAAATCCAAAGATTGAAGAATGGAGAGTGAATTCAACCAGAAATTGATCAACCCTAAACCTGCTGAAGAAAAAGGTACTTCTCTGTAAAAGCTTTGAATCTAAAATCTGTTAAGACGGCTTCACCTCATGTTGTTGACATTACTGAAAGGCCTTGACCCAAATTTAAGAAGCATCCTCACAAATCAATAGAAGTCAACCCATTAGGTGCTTTTTCAAGTGTTCCATATGGTGTGCTGCATGTTGAAGACATTAGGGTTTATATTCATGCAAACATGGATGAATTTGGTGATTCAAGGTATGTAGACCTATTTGAGAGTCATCTCAGGGATGAAAATCATGATCCTAAACCCAAGTATAAGGCACTGCATGATAAACATTTTATTCAGATTATGGGGTTTCCAACATTTGATGAAGATGAATGGGTCTGATATGTTTTGAGTCGGATGCATGATGAATTAATTTGGTTGTTGAAACCATTCAAGATTACCAAAGATGTTATCAAAATTGTGACTGGGTTAAACTCAACTAGTGGATTACCCATGTGAAAATCTATGAAAAACCAAACTGCCACTGATGCAACCGGTGCCAAATTTGATAGGAGGGTTATGACTATAAATGACATTATAGAACTGGATGTGAAGTTTTCTTCCATGGTGATTGGCTACAAGGTATATCACTCCAACAAGGAGAATTCTGTCTCTGAAACTGCCATATATGCAGCATATCAAATGTTAAAGGAGAATGTAGATTATGACATTTGTGACTGTTACAGAACCAGTTGATTAAAAACTTGAACAAAATAAAAAAGGCTAAGAAAAGCACTTTTAAATATGGTACATTGGTTCTATGCTTATTTTCTACTATATGAATGAAGTGCCTGGAGTAAAGGGTGTTCGGTGGACTAAGGATGAGTCAGTTGCCATTCAGATCAGAGATCATCTTCGTAGCAGTGGTTACCTCAAAGCTCAGAAAACTGCAATATGGGGTTACTTAAAGAATTTTCAAAGTATGATGCATTTAAGGGAAAGAATCCCTAAATCAATTGTTGAGAAGTACAAAAATGAAATATGCTTCATGGTTGACACTGATCAGTGTCTAATGGAAGCAGTGGAACCCAGAACTATTTGGGTCATGCCCATGGGATATGAAGTAGATGAAAAAATCTTGAATATGTATGCTCAACATCTTCTAAGCAAGCCTAAAGACACAACGGTTGAAAGATTTAGAACATATGAGGAGCTGAGTTTAAAACTGCATGCTGAGCTTAGAGAACCTGAAACCAATAGGAAATTAAGAAAAGAAGTTAAGCAGTTGGTTGAAAATCTGGGCCTAACTAAGGAGGTTGTGAGGGAATTCAGAGAAAGAACTGAAAAGGTTGAGAAAGAAAAACAAGATAAGAAACAAACAAGTGCTCCAGTGGAACCCTCTTCCACTTCAAGAACTACTAGGAGCTCTACTACTGCCCTTGTTTCTCCTAAGACTACAAAATTGAAAGCAAAATCATCTAGAAAAGGGGAGAGAAGGAAGAAAACAAAAGCATCTTGAACCTATGAAAGTACAAGAGAAGAAGAAGATACAAATTCTGACATTGAGATCAAAGAACTAAAAGCCACAGGCACAAAAGCTGCCAAGATATCCAAGGAGATGCCCTTCGGAAGCAAAAGGGAAAGCAAGAGGCAAAAGATAGAGGAATATGTAGAGAAGCCTACCCTTTCAGTGGATGACATCATTAAATCAGTTACTGTGGATGGAAACTTCGCTCCAATGACATAATTCTATGATGACTATCATGATGCTGACAAAAGAATACTTGAGGAAGCAACAGTAAGATATTTGAATATCTACAACAAGGCTCTTATTGAGATATGTTCATTAATACCAAAAAACCTTGAGAAAATTTTGGAACTGAGAAAAGACAATGCAAAAAGCAAGGATCTTGAGATCTGAGAACAAATATTAATACAATTATGCCCCCAAATTACTCTGAAGCAAATGAATTTGATATTCAAAGAAGCCAAGGATGAGCTTCG
The DNA here is from genome assembly GCA_027924645.1 of Cunninghamia lanceolata. Lineage (NCBI taxonomy): Eukaryota > Viridiplantae > Streptophyta > Pinopsida > Cupressales > Cupressaceae > Cunninghamia > Cunninghamia lanceolata. The sequence goes on from BSBN01001399.1 coordinate 460,061, forward strand.
AAGTAAAAAGTGAATGAATAAGCTTATGCTAGGGGAGACAGACAAGATTGCAGAAGAAACCAAAGAGATTCTTCGGTGTGCTTTGAAAAAACACAATCTTCCTATTGTAGAGGAGATAAATGTAGAGATTGAGTTCTCAGACATGGATGTTGAAGGATTAAAGGAAAATAAGCAACAAACTGAAACTCTAGACTTCTCTGTTCTGGAAGAGGAAGTGCAAAAGGAAGAAGAGGAAGTATTGATAGAAGAAGCAAATGTTGTCCATGATCCTTTGGATCCTCCTGCTACTGATGACTCTGAAAAGGACAATGAGAAAGAAGAAGAAAAAGAGAAAGAGAAGAAAGAGGAAGAGGCGAAGGGAAAAGAAGAACTAGCAAAAGGGGATGGTGCTAATGCACCAAAGCAAAATAGTTTGGTTGCTGCCACTGACAAAGCACCAGGGAAGAAATTTGAAATAGCAAGTGTGGCAAGTGACACTACGAATGCAGTGCACAGTTTTCTCAGCAAGGAGATGCTAGAGTTAGATGAGCCTGAACTAATAAAAGGACCAATCAATTATGACACTCACTCTCTGGATCAAATACTGAAGATATCATCATTCACACAGGCCAAGGCAAGGGAGAAATTACTGAAGTCTCACATAGAAGATAGTGACTTGATAAGCCTAGCATCCGGAACACTAGAGAAGATCATGCCCACATATAAGAAAAATACATCTAATTCTCCTTCTAGTAATTTGAAAAATCTTGTGCATTCTATAAATACAAATTTTGAGTCCTTTGAGAAGTCAGCCAAAATAAAGGTTCAGAAGGAATTTTTAGATAAGAGGTTTAGTGAACTAAAAGGTCTTATAGATAATGATAGAAAAACACTCAACATTGGTATAAAGAAGTTAGCCAAAATAAAGGTTCGGAAGGAATTTTTAGATAAGAGGTTTAGTGAACTAAAAGGTCTTATACATAATGATAGAAAAACACTCAACATTGGTATAAAGAGTATTGAAAATGCTCTTAAGGATGGTGCTGATGTATATAAGTTTTGTTTATCATGGCCTAAAATAGTAGAGGATATTGAGAAAAAGATAAAGGAGTAGGAGAAAAAGCTGCTAGACCTATCTCAAAGTTTTGATCCTTTAACAGTATCACCAGTGAGCCAAGAATGTCAAGCAATTAGCCTGACAAATGAAATAAAGAAACTTATCAAGGAAAAGAAGAACATTATGGAAAGAATGGGTGATCTCCGAGGACTGATTACCCCTAAGTTGGAAATAATGTTTAATACTTTGTCAGAGGCCCAAAGTACTGCCTGGACAAGTGGTCCCTCAGATCAAAGGAAAGTAGAAGCATAAAGCAGAAGCATATGCATTTCTACTAAGTGGACACATTTCAATTTTAGATGGTATAAAGAGAAGTTGGGCCACCAAATTTGTACATTTAAAGAGTACTTTTGCATATATCCTTAAGTATATGTAAATATAACATATGGACTATTTGTACATATGTGGTCTTATATACAAAGTTTTTGCATCATTAGTGATTGCGGATCCCACCCTTTGCCATTGATGTCAAAGGGGGAGTGAAGCGCAGTGAAAAATGAGGAATCCAGCAAAGGGGGACCATAAAAAAGTAGTGTGAGCAACAGTATGGAGCACAAGCAAAGGGGGAGCTATTCTAACACTTAGTCATTTTTCACTAAGTGTTTCTATCAATACCAAAGGGGGAGATTGTTGGCAAGAGACACTATTAGGCATGATAAGTGTTGTCATTGATGGCAACTAAGTCTCTACTACACATCCACATTGCATGATTTGCCCATACCGGAAATCAGATTGAAGATTTGTCTAAGTCTAGGAAGTCAAGAACAGAGTGTGTGATAGGGTCTAATATCTTGGTCCGGATCTCTCCAATGGTATATCATAGTTTGTTGTGGATCTAAGGGAGTCATAAGCATTGTTAGAATAATCTAATTCTAGAGTTTTGGCCTTCGGTGATGAAGGATTCAAAAGTTATTAGCTTCTGAGTATCGGGTTAATAGTTTGACAGAGCAGACAGAAGAAGAACAGGCTGACCTTGTAAATGATTTTGGTTCCGAATGTATGTAAGTTGTTGATTGGGCAATTAGTGATGACCAGTGATAGTGGCTGACCTAATTAATGATTTGTGAGTGCAAGTTTTGGTCTGTGTCTCAAGTTATGCACGGATCTAGCTAACAGAGCAGAGTATTCAATAAAGTTCTAAGTGTTCTTGAAGCTGACTAAAAAGTGATTGAAGATCAGGATGCAGATATATATATACCTGATGGATTTGAATGAATTTGGTGTGTGTGTGATGTGAATATGGAATAAGTGTGAAAAGAGAAGAGATCCAAGATTCAAATGTTAGCAGAATAGTAAAAAGGGAAGAGTGAAGATGAAGTGTATCAAGTCAGTATTTTGTGCTTAACCAGAACTGAATCCTTGCACTGATATTATCAGTTCAATTTCATTGTAACCTTTTTTCTATAGGTAGTGAGCCTTATGTATGCTGTAAGCCTTCTTTTGAGCAGTGAGCTCTGGGCAGTGATCCTAAATGCAAGTGCATCCCCCATTGTAAAACTTTTAATAGAGTATAATCCTTGTGGGTTAACCCCCACCATGGTTTTTCCCTTAACCAGGTTTCCACATCAAAAATCTTGGTGTCAAGTGTGTTATTTATGCTTTTGCTCATGTGTTATTAATTCATGCTTTAATGTTTATTTGATTGTAAGTTGCAAATGAAGATTAAAGGCAGAAAAGTTTAAATTGTGTGACAATTGATTCACCCCCCCAATTGTCTAGACTAATTCCAACACATACAAGCATACATATATACATACATACATACATATAAGTATACATACATACATACATATAGGCATACATACATACATACATACATACAAGCATACATACATACATGCTTAATAACCTTGAACATAAAACATTCCAGGGGAGACATAATGCGAACACATTATAGTGCGCTCGCGTTATGTCAAACATGACAAACATCAGGCAAACTTTTGCGAAAAAGGGAAAAAATGCAAAACAAAACATAACGCGAGCGCGTTATATTTTGCTTTGGGAATCCCAAGCCTTAGGCTTGGTATTTTCTTTGGATTTCCAACCCAAAGGCTCGGAGTGCCTTCCCAACATCCAAAGACATGTTTTTGCATATTCTACAGGATTTCACATAATTTTGTTCGTGCTAACCCTCAGATTTGTATGTGTTTCAAGGTCAAACAAATCAAACACCTGGGTAATGTTAGGCTTTCTCTTAGCTATTTAACAATGTAATTTTTTCACATTTTGACAATGTTAAGCCTTTCATCTTTAATTTCTTTTGTTTATGTGTCCGTTTTTGGGCAAAAACAAGTTTTTGGTCTTTTTTTCATTGTAAATTAACCGTTCATTGAAATTTAAAAAAAATTACATTTTTAGAAACTAGACTTCATTCTACACATATTAAAAAAAATTGATTTTCAATTAGTTTTCAAAATTTATAGGGGTAGCATGGCCAAAATTTTGTATTTCAGGATGTGTCCACTTTGAAAATTAGTAAAAAATCAAATATTCATTAAAAAATTATAAGAAAAATCAGGCATAAACTACATCTTGTTAGCTAATTTCTCACCAAAGCAATTTTAAAAATACTAAAAAAAAGTTAACCTAATAAGGGAGCCACAAAACATGTTATGTTATGTTTTTTGATAGAAACAACACCAATTTTTGTGGTTCCCTCTTTTGAACCCCTTTATCTATAACATTTTCAAAAAAAAAATAGTAGTTTAGAAAGTAGACTCGGAGCACTACGAACATTGTTTTTGTTGCATCTTAAAATTTTGAGTGTAACTATGCTCAATTTCTCATCCAAGGCCAGTATTTCCTGAATTCAGAAAAAAAGTGGCCACTTAAGACCCCTTTTTGGTCCCCCATCTTCTTGCACTTACCCTTGTAATATATTTTATTTAAATTTTATTATATTTATTTTCTATTTTATAGTGAACATAGGTTTTTTTAATCAAACATAAAGGTCTTTGTTTGAAGTACATGGAAAAATATTAAAAAGTAGAAAAAAATCTTTAAAATATGTGCATACTCCATATTGATGTCCTTGTTTCAACAAAAAATAATAATTTGGATATATACAAAAGGGTTATGTGATATGGAATAATATTACTTTAAATTACAATTAATCTAAATTAAAAAATAATAAATAAAATATGGAACAAAAAATTATGAAAAAATATGCATGCACTAGATATTAGTGTTAATGATTTATGTTTAAGAAATTATGAATTTATCTTATTTCTATTAAAGATATGTGTTATGGAATAAAATCATTCATTAAAAGAATTGTAAGGTATACAAAACAATTTATTAAGAAATCTTTAAAAAATGAGACAAATAATTTTTTAAAATCTAAAAAATATATATTTGGAATCTACACAAGAAATCCCAAAAATCACTAGTTTGAACGTCATCTTCAAATTCTTAATAGTTTGCTTGCTATAAGTGATAGAAGTGAAATTTTGGTTTAAAATGTTGATTTCAATGTCCCACTTAGGCTAAAAAGTGGGACACACTATTGTGGGATCACCTTGATTCAAGGAAATTGTAAGCACTAGATGGTGTCATGTGTGGTGGGCCTAGATTTCTTATGAAAAGCTTTGTAACTAGATTTGACTTTACTATATCCACCAAATTTAGTAAGTTAGAGGATCTTAACTCCATATTGACCCAAGTTTTGGAAACAACTATTTTTTTAGGTGTGATATGAGAGTTAGAGATGATGGGGTTTTAATTTTAATTTAATATAGATTTAGTTCTAAATCTTTAAGGGACACAATAGTCAAACTACTGAGAATATTAAACCCGAGAAATAGAGGATTAATACTATTTTAGTTAAATCCAATGATTTGATTTAATTAAGGTAATTGGGTGAACTATCGTGGTAATTGCAAGTAAAAAAAAGAAAAAAAAAATAGTTCAAATTTTCATGGAGGTAGTAGCTAAGGGTGCTACACTAGTCATCTTTAGGATAAACAATATTTTTAGATGAAGAAGAGCATTCTTTTTGTGATGAAGACTTTTTGATCAATCTATTTGGAGGAACCAAAGTAATTTGTGTTTTGGCCAACTAATGAAGCTTAATGGATTATCAATCTGCATGTATTATTTACTTCTTATTCTTATGAATGAACTTCAAAGATTGGTGAAGTGTGGAAAGTATATCATGTATTCAAGGATGCCCCAAAAGAATATTATATTTTAGCTACTCTTGCATTAAATTCAATTATATATAAATATTTAGTGGTCCAACTGGGAGGGGAAAACTAATAATACTAAGTGATTCTAGCCCTACATTATCAAATCCCTTAATATAAACCTCTATTTTTTATAAATTTGTTATATTAACATTAGTTCCTTGTCCAAAAATGCTTTGATTACATATGTTCAAACCTAATCAATTATCTACCAAGAGTCTTTAATGTTTCTATTTGCCAAATTTAACCATAATAAATAACAATAAGTGCTCTTGAATAATTGTGGGGCTAGGTAATTCATGGGTCCAAATGAAATTTTATAGCCATGATTATAAATTGGCTCTAGAATTGTGACCACCTTTGTAGGATTAGCATTTCATGGTAGTGATCTTTACTAAAGCACTTTTTGAAACATCTATATGGGCATGTGCAAAAAGATGGGGGACCAAAAAGTGGCCAAACCACTTTTTGGTCCAAACAAAAAATAATGCAAGTGTGTTATAATATGCTTGCATTTTGAGCCCCTAAATATAAAAACACAATTTGTAGCCTCTTATTTTCACTCACAAATTCATTGAGAGCTCCAAAACATGACCAGGGTTTACCGTGAGCACATTTTGAATAAATTGGAGGAGAAGCCACTCTAACACTATTCTGTTACACCATTCCCATACTTTAGGACATCATGCATGAGCTCCATAGAGTCAACAAGTTGAAAAAAGTAAGGTTTCCATGTTATTTCTAAATTTGAAAATGAATCATTTGTTTTTCAATGTTTGGATTAAATTTGTATTTTGAATTTTCAGCCAATGAACCCCATGAAACACCCCCAAACCCTAATCCACCAAATAGAGGGGATGATGAGATTAGAAGTGAAGAGGAGGCTCAAAATAACCCTCCTCAAACTCCTCCTTCAATTCCTCAGCATCCTTGTGAGACACAAGAAAACTTTTAAGGTAAAATTGAGGAGAACAAAAGACAACTTGAAAGCTTAATTGAAATATTAAAAAATCCAAATGCAAGCAATCCTCACTAGAGATCCCTTGCTACATCCCTAGAGTTGATTGTTTCTCACATTGATTCTGTGACAATTCAAATCAAAAAATGTGTCAATTATAGGGAGAGTTGCTAGCAATACTATGCAAATAAACTATCATACAAATAGGTGAAGGACAAGAAAATTTGGAAATCTAATCTATGTGCCCTATTTGTTGATCCTAGAAGTAATGAGCCATTGCATACGAGTTGAAAATGATTCCCCATTCACTGGTGTGTACACAATGGAATATCTAAAAACTTTTGGGATAGGTGGTGGATGATTTTTGATGATCTACCATGTAACAATAATGAGGTCCCATAGTATTTTTTGAGGAAACTCTATTGCGAGTTTATCCTCAATGGCATTCCAAACTATTTTGACATGCGAGATTTCCAAGGCAGAGGTGGTACCTCTGCATAAGAAAGGGAGGGGGCACATCGTGCCCAAGACCATCCAGTTATACCCTTAGTGAGGCCATCCTTTCAACATATCATACTCCCTTCTACTTTGAAGGAGAGTATTGAGGTGGAGATGCTACATTCTATTAGTTCCCTCACTCAGTCTTTACTACAACATGGTAGCCATCTTTCATAGGTTGGTGAGGGTGAGACTAGTAGACATCGTCGATCCCTACATCTTTTTCGTTCATGTGGTTATTTATGTTACTGGTCTGAGGACGCTCCCAATATAGACATTGTAGAGGATGCTCGACACTTTCAGGACTATGCCACATAAGAGCAAGAGCAAGTGCATGACACATTCATATTGGATAATATTGTAATAACAAATGAGTTGTTGGATAGGACCTTTGGTATTGATACACATGTAATTTTTTATAAGGTTTTGCAATTTATTATATTTGTATTTTAAATCTCTAATTAATTATATTAATAGATATTATAAGTCAAAATTAATGTAGTTAATTATATGCATTATGAAATTTTAGGGTCAAAGTACTCATCTCGTGTCTGTCAATTGTCCACTGCAAGCTTATGAGACGATGTTGATTCGACGGGTATGTAATTTGTAATAAGGTAGTAAATATAGTACATGTAATTTTTTGTCATATATCAATGGTAATCTTATTTAGTGACAATTTGATGATGAACATGTGGATGTTGGACCTTCAACATTAGGAGGAGTTGGTGGGGTGGGTGATAGATCCAATTTCATTTAGGTATGAGCTAGTAACATGTAAATATCATTATGTATTTGTTGTTTTATCTCACATCATTTAATGGACATAAATGATATTCTTCTTTACTCAAATTTGCTTCTTCATGCTTCTCACAAGAGGTCACAACTCCAACTCATCCATCTATAGATGAAGAGAGACAAAAAATGATTGAGAGGGATTACTAGTTTGCGGTAAGTGATTGATTACCTATGTTATGTTATATATTTCATGTTTTATATATTAATGTGGATATTGTTTAATTGTATTAATAGGTATAGGTTCAAAAATCTCTATCAAGGAGGTCTAGTCGACAGACGAGAGAGAATGATTCATCGAATGCTTATCCATCGAATGGCTAAGCAAGGGCTGTCAATTATTTGATAGCACTCCATAGGACTTTTGATGTTGAGACATTTTGTTGTATGCCCATATGGCTTTGTAAACATACTTTTCTATTTTACTAATGTATATCATTGTACATGCCTATATGGCTTTATTTGTGCATGCCTATATGACATTATATATACACTATATTTCATTTTCATGACATTATGTATATGAGATTTTACATTATATATTTGATGATCAATTATGGTTATAAGATAGATAATGAAGCATGCATAAAAGTTTTGATATTGCATACTTGTTCTTCAACATCTCCATGAAATGATATGATGATCTCAATTATGGTTACATGATAGATAATGTATCATGCTTAAATGTGACATGACTGAAATTGTATGACAAGATCCCTTAAGAAATTCCTAATAGTCATGGGGACATCTGATAATTAATTTACAATAAGAGTTACACATGTTATTGAAGTGCGTACAATCCTCATCCACTAAACTTGCATGGCTCCATGAAAATAGAACACAAGAAAAGCTTACAATGTTAGGATATGTTCTAGAGTGCTTGATTAATTTAAAGATTTTGAGAGCATCCTTGCAAAATATATTTTGTGCATATATTGCAATCATGGCATTCCATGAGACTGCATTTTTTTGAGGCATCATGTCAAATAGTTCACACACCTTGCCTATTCTTCCACATTTGCATACATGTTTCCCAAGGCAGTTGCAACTACAACATATGATAAAATTCCCATATCCTTTATGCTTTGATAGATGTCCATACCCTGTTTGAAAGATCCCATTTTGGCACAGGCAAGGAGGATGCTGGCAAAGGTCAAGTGAAATTTGGCTTTACACCCTCCAATTACATTTTCTTGAAAGTTTCTAAAGCCTTATCAACAAATCCATTTTGAGCATATCTTGCAATCATTGCATTCCATGAGATGGCATCTTTTTGATGTGTTCTGTTAAACAATTCACATGTCTTATCTATGCTTCCACATTTTGCGTACATGTTTTAGACACCTAAAAATGTCTCTTACCATCAAACCGACTCCCGACATCCCTAAAACTATCAATTTCCCTTCTATTCAATTAATTAAATGTTTATTTAATTAATTATCCCTTCATCGTCTAAATTTTCATCATTTTATCCCCAACAATTGAATTAATTTTATTAATTCAATAGTTCAAGCCTTAGCCAATTGATTTAATAAATATGCAATATTTATTTGGTCAATTTTCCTCTCCTCACTAAATCTAATTAATTAGCTAAATCATGTTTAACTAATTAATTTAGCCTATTAATTAACCTATCCCTACCCTAGACAATTAAATAGCTATTATTTAATTGCCTACCCTAGCCTATCTCATCTTAGCCCTAGGATTAACTAAATAAAATCTATGTTTAATTAATCCTAACCTCTCATTTGGGTGGTCAAACCTAGCTTAACACCCTTCCCCACATCCTCGAAATAAAAAATTGAAATATATCCACATAAGTCAATTTTTTATTTTAATACATCCCACATCACAATTAATTCCTCTCACACCCCCATACTTCATTTATCTCCACTTATTCCCAAATGAATTTTTAATTCATTTTACATTCCCCATATGAATCTTTAATTCCTAAATATTCCATCTCACCCATACTCATTTAATTCCTCCTTTCCCCAAAATGAATAAAAGATTTACTTTTATTCCTAGCTCTCCATTTCTCCAAGATCCAATCTAGGTCCTCCACATCACTTTTATTCTCCACCATTGATCTCCCAAATCAATCTCCACCCTTGGATCAAAATCCCTCCAAAATCTCTATAAATACATCATCTTTCAACCCATTTTGGGATCCAATTTTCAAGTAGAGTTACCATGCCCAAATATCTATAGAGCTAATTAGTGAGTTGCAAATTTGAGATAGCATTTCACATTTCATTTATCAATTAGGGAATATCATGTCTTAGGAGCTCTTGGGTGCAAGTTTCCTTTCCCTTGATGAGATTAGGTCTTTCTTGTTTGAGGTATAACTCTTTGTTTATTGTGCATTTAGTTTGTATTTTACCTTCAACTTGATTTCCCTAATCACATTGGCATGCCCGGTGGGACCCACAAGGTCCAAATCTAATCTATTTTTGTGAGTTTTTGTGCTTGAGACGTGATTTTACAAGTGTAGCACTATATACCTTGCACGGTGGTGCTATCCATGGCTTATTTCGGTGCTATATACTATTTTGGCGCTATTTTGCAGAACATCTTCTTTCTCAATTCTCACTCACAAATCCGTTCAATCTCTATTTTTCTTGTGGTTTTATAGTGTTATCTGTGCTCTGTTTTGTAGGAATATTAAACAAAAGAGGGGGAGGTCATGCCAAAATTTTGTTTAAAGACACATGCACTTTAGCTTTCATTTGGTCTTGTCTTTTCATTTGTTATATTAATAGGACTAATAGGACCTCTTCTGTGTGTTGTCTAACCCTTTGTTTCACTCAGGAACACCTCTGTTCACAGGACGGACACATTCAGACGTGTATTGGCACTATCGGCACCCAGATCGATGCTATTTTTCTTGTTGACCAGACACATGCACAGTGGTGCCTTCTTAGATCCATATTAATGTTATTGTCTATTTTAGCACTTTATATATGTCATATTAGCATTATTTTCCTTTATGGCGCCTTCTGTGTATTTTATTAGCGCTATATGGTACTTTGGCGTCTTCTGTATTTTGTTCTAGCACCATTAGTTGAATCATCGCTATATGAATTGTAAGTCAATGCCATTTGTCTAGAGTGTTAGGTTTTCTATCTTTTTCTTTCAGTAACGCCATCTGATGTTTGTAGTGGCGCCATTAGGTCCCTATTTTAGCACTATTTTCTGAGACTAACTTTGTGCTCAGTGCAGGGATTGACAACTTGTTTGTAGGTCATCATCATCATTTTGTGGACACTAACAAGCTTTTGCAGGATGTTTTTAGCAAATACTTCATTTGGATTAAAATGAACCCTTGCATGTTAGCTTAAGACAAACATTTTGATTTGGTGCAATGAAATTAATCAACAACCAACAAACAAATCTTTGTGTGTGTGCCAAACATTTGAATTTGGTGTTCTAAAGTTCACAAATTGTGTGCCAACAACTATCAAAACATTTCGACTTTAGGCTTTAAAAAGAACCACAAAGTGCATCAATAAAATCATTGGATTAAAAAGAACAACAATATGCATTCTTCACTCATCTAAACAAAAAGATCAATCTAATTTGTGTGAAGTGTTTTCATGGTTTGTGTTGGTAGTGTGAAAAGTGTATGCTCTTCCCTCGCACCATTTGGTGACCTTGGGAATCAAAAGCTTCTCACAACACTTGCATAAATCACCCCTGATATAATCTAAAGAACTAAATGAACCATGTTTAGTGTGATGCAAGCATAAAGAATATGTATGCTCTCCCCTCGCATCTTTGTATGAACTTGGGGATCAAAAGTATTTTTGTGGTTGTGTTTCTTTTGTTAATCCTTAGAGGGCCTGCCACCCCACTTTGAAAGGTGGGAACGACCCAAGTGGCAACAAGCTAAAGCCAAGCTCTTTCAAGCCGCTATATAAAATAAGGTGTTTGTTATGAAAGTCATAGACAACAGGTGTTGTTGTGTTATACCAATAGCCAACCTCCCCCAAAACCCTCCAAGGCGTAACCCTTCGAGACTAGGAGACTCCATAATGGAGAGTAGCGCTGCCACATGTATAACCACCTGAACGAAAGCACTTACTACAAACCTTTGTTTAGCAAACCAAAATCCTTCTATTTGTTGACGCAGAAGGGAAACCTTTGAAGCGGCCCTGATTCTTGCAGTTCTTAGCCGAGGTAGCAGGGATAATCCAAAGGTTTGGTGACGGACAAGCCTTACAGGAAACTTGGATCTTGGTATGCGTGAGAAGTGTGTGCAATTGTAAGGAGGAGCCGATGCTACCAAGATCCTGGAGCTACCCGCTTTGAATAGGCATAGCTAGGGGATTCAACAAATACTATCATATCTTCACCTTAGGTTTTGCAAAGTGCTTGTTTAACAAAATCACACGTCTTTTCCCAAACAAAAATCTTGGTTATTGTTGTTATTGTGCTTAAATTGTTTTCAAAAAACTTGCCAAGAGATAATGAGAATCATTTGATCAAACTTCAATCAAAACAAAATCCAAATTTGACATCAAAATCTATCTTTTTCAGAGCCTCAATCAACATTGCCCTATTTTAGCGCCATCTCTATCTGCTTTTGGCGTCATTTCACCTGTGGATTGGTGCTATTTGCATATTGACTTGCCTAAAACTAAGACCAATTTCATTGTGATCTTTAGGACCTGCTTTGCCATAATCCATATTCACCTTCCAAAAATCTGACAGCATCCCATTCATGTTCTCCTCAAAATCTCCAAATTGTACCTTCATTTTGATCTTAGAGAATCAATCACTATCATTGTTGGACCCTTTGCTATATCAAATCCACTCAGTTTCATATCCATTTATCCTCATTGACTTTTGCGTATCTTTTTTGACCAAAAACAAAAAAATCCTTGTCACAAGAAATCATTCCAAAATCCAAAAACATATCCAAAATCTCCCAAATCAAAACACCCATCGAAAAATCATCAACCAAAAAATTGTCATCCCTTTGAGCTAAAGCTAGATCTAGATTTCATCATTCACATCATATTTTGCTTGGAGAGTCATTAGTCTACCTTTCAAGTAAAATAATTATCCTTCTTTGTGTAAGGTCATTAATCTACCCCAAACAAAGAGAAACATCCATTTGTGCAGCACAAATCTAGATCTTACCCAAGCTCAATTTTTTGACCATCAAATCCTTTTGAAAAACATCATCCTAATCTCTCATATCGAACATCAAAATCAAAACATCAAAAATCTCTTCCATCTAACCATCCTCAAGAAAACATCATCCATCATCTACCCTTTGGTCCAAATTTGTACAAGAAGTCAATACCGTCCATTCTTATCATCCTTAGATTAACACCTTTTTGAAAACTTATCAATCTTTCATCATGCTACAATCATCCCTTCATCTTCTTCTCTACTCCACCTCACTACCACATCCATCTTTGGGTCCAACAATTTAATCCAAATTCTCTAAGGTCTCCATCCCCATTTTGCTCCATCTCCAAAATCAAAACCATACACGTGCATGCCCATAACTAGATCACAACACAAGAAAAAATCAAGCAATGGCAAAACAATATAAAGGCATAGGAATGTCTAATACCAACGACGACAACATACCAATCAACCAAGCATACAACATACCTACGGTCTTTCAAATCCCAACATATAATCCCAATGAAAATCCCTTCCATTTCTTACAACAACCACCACCACCACAAAACGTCCCTACCATGTCCCAAGATGATCAAGATGTCTTGAACTTCACACAAGATGCTGATAGCATGGACCTACTTGACAAAATCCTAAGGTTGGATCCAAATAGATTTCTTGATTATCTCCTCAAAATTGGTGCTCAGCCACCCCACAACATGACATCATCTCAACCATCTACCTCTAAAGTCACTTCTACCACATCTTCCCAACCATCTACATCAAACACCCAACCTATCATCCCACAAACATCAACTCCCACCGTATCTACCGCCAACACAACCTCTAATGTCATCACACCTACAATCCCCACAAGTGTCTCCAATCCTACCACCTCCCAACCTGTCATCACATCCACTACCACAACTACCATAAACCCTTCTGTTCCACAAATCACCTTGGGCATACAAGGGAACATCATGCATGCAAGTACCTCCATGAGTGTGCCTCCACCCAACCCTCAAACCATAGCCTACCTAAGACAATTATTCTCCCAACCACCTTACAATATGTCCAACTCATCCAACATCGTCACATATCCACATAACCCCATAGCATCATCAACACAACATAACCCCAATCCCCAAATACCCCCACATATTGTCCAACAACTCTACACTCATCAACAACAGCTTGCACAACTTAACCAAAACACCACATCACAAAACCAAAACATGACCTCCCAAAACCTCCAACATCAAAGCCCACCTAATCTCCAACACCTCATCCATCAGCAAACCTACACACCCCAACCACAATCAACACCAGATCTCACAACCGTGGTACAAGCCTTGATCCAAAAGGTAGACGACATATAGACTGGGGGCAAACGCAAACAATACTCTTTTGGGGATATTTGTCCCTATCCATTTGATCGGACATTGTACATGCTGCCTTTCGCCAAAAATTTTGAGACACCTAAATTTGACAAAGACAAAGGAAAGGGAAACCCTAGGGATCATCTTAGGGAGTTCTACATTGCTTACTTAGAAGTCTCAAATAATGATACCTATCTAATGAGACTATTTCCAAGAAGCCTCGGTGGTCAAGCCGCTGAATGGTTCACACATCTTCTCCCAGGCATTAGATCTTTCCCTGAGCTTGTGGAAAAATTTGTAAACCATTTTTCCTATAACTTCGAGCATGAAATATCTATGACTGACCTTTGCAACACAAAACAAAAAAGTGGAGAATCCTTTGCTTCCTTCTTGCAAATGTGGAGAGGCTTAGCAAGCAAACTCCCATGGCCAATTCCTGAAAAACAACTCGTCGCCATGTTTGTGACCAACCTTAATCAGGAAATAGGGTTCCATTTACAAATCCTTTGTGCATCTACCTTTGAAGAAGTCATCAACAAAGGTACTACCATTGAACGGGCCCTCATTGCCAAGGGCACCATCAAATTGTATGACTACAAATCCAACAACAACAACAACAACAACAACAACAAACTTAACATCAATGTCCCCAATACAAATAACAACAACAATGCGCAATCAAATGAAAAGCCACGCTATTGGGGAAAGAACAAGAACACATTGAACGACGGTGTCACGAATGTGAAAGCCATCCAACATGTACAGAATCAACCACCCACACATACATACACCGCCAACATAAATAACCAAAGGGGACAATTCAAACAAAACAAACCTCGATGACAGTTCATACCCTTAGGGGAACCAATTGCGGATATCCTCAACAGGTGTCTAAAGAAAGGTTTGATCACCCTCCCACCTATTAGGCCCCGTCAAGAGAATGAGCTCAAAGCCGCGTGGTACAATGAAAATGATTATTGTGACTACCACCGCAGTGTGGGCCACAAAATAGCTGACTACATGAAACTAAAGCATTGCATCCAAGATCTCATAGATCAAAATCAAGTCAGCCATGATCAAGGCACCCAACCATCACCAAATGCCAATCTCAGAGATTACAAGGATCCACTGCCCAACCATAATAAAGTCTCCTCACCCAATCAAGCATACAATGTCAACCCACCACCCGCATCCTATGACTCTATCGAAGGGTGGATAGAGCCATCATCTCATCATGTCAACACAATCACCATTTGGGCACAAGTACCCGATTGAGCTGTCACAACCCATCGTGGTCGTGTATCCATCTGCACAACCCCTACCATCGAACAAACACCTGCATCCACATCAGATTCCCTACCCCCTCGTCCAACCACATGTCCATCACCTACCAATCAATACAACCTCCTAGAGCATCTTGGAAAGACCCCTACACAAATATCCATACTTGAGCTGCTCCGTACATCACCCCTTCACAAAGATGTCCTTGACAAAGCACTCTTGGAAACTCAAGTTCCCACCAACTTGAATGTGACCCAATTCCAAGCCATGGTAGGACATATCGCCTCACCTCACCATCTCACATTTTTAGGAAAGGATCTTCCCGCTTCTAAACACTTACACAATGACGCCCTACACATCAAAGTCTGTATCCACAAGCACATCATCAAAAGAGTCTTAATAGATGGTGGCTCCAGCCTAAACATATGCACTCTTAAACTATTAAAACACTTGGGGTACTCAGATGTGGTTGTAGACACTAGTGAGTGCATCACAATCAAAGGGTATGACGACATCGAACGGCTATCTAAAGGCACCATCAAGCTCCCTATTCAAGTGGGATAGAAAATACTGGAAACAAAATGTCAGGTCCTTGATCTTGACCTCCCCTACAACATTCTTCTTGGCCGACCATGGATCCATATCATGCAAGCGGTCCCATCTACATTCCATCAATGCCTCAAGTTCCCTCACAATGGCACAGAGGTAACCATCTACCCCGACCCCCACCCCTTCCAATACTGTAGTTTCTTGGAAGGCCATGACCATTCCTTCTGCCCATACAACAAAGCCACCACTAAAGCCAATCCAACATCTTCCACCTCATATATCAACCCCGCCAACATTGCCACGACTTCATCCCAAACACCACCACTGCCCGAGGTCAAGATCAAGCTTAGTGACATGGGATGTGGGGAATATGACCTGTACGGTACCTTTTGTGTGGGCACACTACCCAATCTTAAAACGTTTGGCATCCCAAAGATAGAAGCAGCCAACATAGTAATCATCAAGTGTAAACCATCACCCATCTTTGAAAAGAAACATCTCCTGGATCAAGATGTACTTGAAGATATCTCATCCTAGCTATATAAGGATGAAGAATTTGAGCAGGAAGCTCCCACCATACCAACAGAAATCTATGGTAAGGGGTTTGAAATTGTCAAACACATGGGTTACAAGGGACAAGGCGGTATTGGCCTTCATGAACAGGGGATCGTGGAACCAGTGCAAGTGACAAGAAATCCCTATACTCAAGGGTTAGGATATGGTTAATGACAATGTATCCTCACTACCGACGAATGTATCTTAGTCGAGGTCGCTACGGTCTCCCTGGAAGTTGACAACGTCAACCAAACAGGCCTTCAAGACTCCTTTGGTGACTTTGCTGATTTCTTTGACTCATCCATATGCACCATCTACACAATCACCACCCTAGCCTCACCATCTAATGACTTACCACTTGTCTACCCAGACCTCATAGACTAGGACCAATGGGGACCTCCTGTCTTCGACATAGCACCAAACAATGAGGCCATCGCCGAAATGATGGGGGTTATAGATCACTTCCCCCTGGGAGATCATAGAGCAAGATACATCATGGAACTGGATACACACACTTATTTCAAGGAGACAACCCTTGCTTCCAGTCATAAAAATATAAAAATCAAATATGGATCTGATGGTGAAAACCGTTATGCAACAATATCAGATCCTAAAAAAGTAAAAACAAAAGACTTATCTCCTGGTGAAAACCTCCACGAGGCACTAGGAGATGGAAGCATGGGCCTTCCCAAGGTAGATAAGGTTTATCTAGATAGGTCACTTGTCCTAGTAGAGCCAGCCCAAGAGATGAACCTTGGGACAGAAGAAGAGCCAAAAATCACTTTCAGGGCAGAATCTCTCAACACAATAGAGCAAGAAAACTTCCTAGCATTCTTCAAATGCAGAAATCACAATTTTGTGTGGACCTATGCAGACATGCCAAGCCTTGATCTTGCTTTGGTCATTCATCATCTTGTAGTATGCCCTGATACAAAACCAGTAAAGCAAAAGATCCAAAAAATGAACCCTCAGGTGACCCTCCTAGTCAAGGCAGAGCTAAAGAAACTACTAGATGTTGGGTTCATTCACCCACTTGATTATCCTGAATGGGTTTCCAAACTAGTACCAGTAGCCAAACTAGATGGTCAAATCTACTGCTGAACTGACTTCAAAGATCTCAATAAAGCCTGCCCAAAGGATGACTTCCCGTTGCCTAACATTGACATGATAGTGGATCTCACGGTAGGACATGAAATGTTATCCCTCATGGATGGCTTTTTAGGGTACAACCAAATCCGGATCACAGAAGAAGACCAGCATAAGATAGCCTTCATATGTCCATGGGGGACATACTGTTGGGTCGTAATGCCATTTGGCCTAAAGAATGTCAGAGTTACATATCAAAGAGCTATGATTGTCATCTTCCATGACCTCTTCCACCACATCATGGAAGACTATGTGGATGACTTGCTAGGGAAATCAAAGACAAGAGAGGAACACCTTGATGTATTGGCAAAAATCTTTGACTGACTAGAGCAATACAATGTTTGCCTAAATCCAAAGAAATGTGTCTTCGGGGTCACCTTAGGAAAACTTTTGGGATACATAGTCTCTAGAAGAGGAATCGAGGTAGATCCCACAAAGGTCAAGGCCATCACTAAAATGCCTCCTCCAAAAACACTCAAGCAACTAAGAAGTCTACAAGGCAAACTTCAATCTATTCATCGGTGCATTGCTTAATTGGCTGATAAATGTCAACCATTCCAGCATCTACTCAGAAAGGATACAACTTTTGTCTGGAACACTTAGTGTCAAGCAACAGAGACAACTATTGGAGCCTTGTTAGCACAACACGATGAGCAAGGAAAGGAAAGAGCCATCTATTACATCAGCCAAACTCTAATATCCTATGAGCTCAACTATACTCCAATCGAACGAGCATGTCTTGCCCTAGTCTTTACTTCACAAAAACTAAGACACTACATGCTCAATCATAAAACCAAGCTCATCGCCAAGATTGATCCATTGAAATATCTACTAAACAGAGCTGCTCTTACTGGGAGAATGGCAAAATGGGTCATGATTCTCACAGAATTTGACATTGAATACATTGAGAGAAAAACCATCAAAGGATAGATTATGGCTGATCAGCTGGCTGAAGCACCCATCCCTGCAGAACATCCGACACTGGCAGAATTCCTTGACGAAGCCATCTTGAACATAACACCAGCAATAGAAACATGGAAAATGTACTTCGATGGATCATACACACACAGAGGCTCGGGGGCAGGTGTCCTATTTGTTACCCCTCAAGGTGACACAATCCCCAAGTCATTCAAAATCACATTCCCATGTACCAACAATGTGGCAGAATATGAGGCCCTTATCATAGGTCTCTGAATGGCAATCAAATGGAAAATTAAGAAGCTGACAGTGTATGGAGATTCTTAACTGGTCATTCGTCAGGTAAACATGAGTACAAGACCAAAGATGATAAAATCCTGCCTTACAAAAAGATGGTTGACAACTTTAAAGACTACTTTGACGACATCCACTTCGAGCAAATCCCAAGGCTCAACAACAAAGCTGCAGACGCCATGGCCACCATCAGATCCTTGGTCAACATGAAGAAAGACAGCAAGAAGTGTGAGTTCAAGATAGAAGAACTCCCCATCCCAGCATATGATGTTCCTCAATCAAAGCTAGTGTGTGAAGTCATTGGTCCCCTATCCCCGTGGTATCAAGAAACCTACCTATATCTCCACAATAATATCATTGCCCCTAACCTATCCACCTCACAACAAAAATCTTTCATTCGCCAAGCTTCCCGCTTCACCCTTGTAGGAGATACCCTATACAAAAGGAGTCTTGAGGGCATGCTTTTACAATGTTTAGATTCTAGGGAAGCTGAAGTGGCCTTGCAAGAAGTACACACAGGTATCTGTGGGGCACATTCAAGTGGACTTGCTCTTGCTAAAAAGATCCTAAGGACCGGATACTATTGGCCAACCATGGAACGAGACACCTACCAGTTTATCAAAAAATGTCTACCATGTCAATAGGATGGGGATCTCATTCACACACCAGCACAGGAGTTACAACCAATCACTATGCTGTGTCCTTTCTCATAGTGGGGACTCGACCTCATAGGGAAAATACATCCCCCATCCTCCAATGGCCATAAGTTCATAATTACTACTACTGAGTACTTCACTAAGTGGGTGGAAGCAATACCTCTCACCTTCACCACTAGCACCCAGATATCTAAATTCATCCTCCATTATATCATATGTCATTATGGTATCCCTCATTCCATTCTCACTGACAATGGAAAACCATTCAAGAATCAAGAAGTTTGCACTTTATGTAAAAAATTTGAAATCAAACACCATTTCTCCACACCATATTACCCTCAAGGAAATAGTCAAGCAGAGGCTTCAAATAAAACCATCCTCTGCATTCTAAAGAAGATAGTCAATGAAGTTGGCCATGACTGGCACCTCCAACTCAAGCCTGTCCTATGGGCCTATCACACAAGCATCTGTACCCCCACAAAAGCCACTCCATTTTCCCTAGTAATCAGATCTAAAGCCATTTTACCTATCGAGGTCGAGCTCCCATCCCTATGAGTATCCCTGCAAAACATAATCACTGATGAGGAATACCAAGTCACACGATTGTACCAGCTAGAATTACTGGATGAGAAACACCTGAATGCATTGAACCACTTGCAGGCCTATCAAAATTACCTCAGGAGAAGCTATAACAAGGGAATCAGAAACCAAAAATTTGAAGTAGGTGACCTTGTCCTTATGGAAAATCAGAAAAACTTGCAAGAGTGCCATAAGAAAGGCAAGTTCGAACCCAATTGGCTAGGACCGTATGTTATCATAGCTAGCTATGGATCAGGAGCATACCAACTAGCAACACCTGAGGGGTAGCCTCTGGATGAGCCTATGAACATCCTACATCTGAAGAAATTCTATGCATAACCCATCAAGTATCCCAAGTCAAAAAATCAAAAAAAAAAATTGAAAAATCAAAAAATTAAAAAATTGAAAAAATCAAGAAAAACCTGAGTGCAATTAAAAACTTCCAATGGTGAAAATCACTTCGGTGACGCCTTGGATAAGTACCATGGTGAAAACCTATTTTAGGTACCATGTGTAGTGGCCGGTTCTACAATCTATTAAGTCCACTTTCCATCACAACACTCCATATCGCACACATCCCATGGCTTGGAATTCTGAAACATCAAGTCCTATCGCCATCTCGCACTATCTCACCCAAGCCCAACTCATGGAATGAGGATCCTTGTAAGCTCCCCTTTGTATAGCTGAAAATCAAAAAATCCAAAAACAATACAAAATTAGAAAATCCAAAAACAATACAAAATCAGAAAATCCAAAAACAACACAATTCACCACAGATCACCCCCCATACATCACTCTCACTATAACTCGCAACCATCAATATCTATCAACTCATCACATCACACCCATCCTAAACCATTCCCACATCATCAAGTCATGCTAGAACTACATATTCATTTCGCCCGCATCTTGAAAG
Organism: Cunninghamia lanceolata; assembly: GCA_027924645.1. Taxonomy (NCBI): domain Eukaryota; kingdom Viridiplantae; phylum Streptophyta; class Pinopsida; order Cupressales; family Cupressaceae; genus Cunninghamia; species Cunninghamia lanceolata. The sequence goes on from BSBN01001399.1 coordinate 481,001, forward strand.
TACCTTGATCCCGTGGATACAGGGTACGTAGGCAGTCTGGAATACAAAGAATGTTTCCAGTACTCAGGTACATAAGATGCACCCATCCAACCCGTTTGGATGGTCCCCACTCACTGAGCTTGCTAGACCCATTATATGATACACATGCTAAGTATACACTTGAAACCTGTTCCCTAACACAAAAATCATCAATCAACATACCAACTACAATCCCACACATAGCCTGATTGTCCTTTTGCCCATCTTTCAAAAATTCTCCAATCAAATCCAACTAATTCGCGTCCTAGGATATATCTTTCCCACAATGGACAAGAATATGTCATTCTATCATCATATATCTTGGCAAGAATACACAAAGGCTATTTGTATTTTTTCTGTTGGTCTTTTTTATTATTGATTTTTATCTTTTTGTCTCACTCTACATCACCTCCAAAGCTACCTTGATCTCATTATATCATGGTAAGTAGAGGACAACACCTAGAGTAGACATGGTCATTGTTTCTGTATGTTGTGCTTGTGGGTTGGTTTCATTACTCTACCAATAGTATTCATATCTTGAAGCATGGGTCGGTTCTAGCATGATGTGTCCCATTTTGCATATACAAGCATCAAAACCTTATATGTACTATCTGCACTCATCGATATGAGTCCCCTTCCTAGGCTAGGTAAGGTTATACTACCTTGGGCATGCATGAAATCAACCTATTGTTTGTGGGTCTAGTCCATGCAATCATGGGATATATATCATCACCTAGGTCATTTCATACCTTTGTGAACTATATCCTACATTGCTATAGCAAACTAAGAAATGCTCTCAATTAAAGTTATGCAACTACTATTACTAGCTCAAATCATCATCCTAATCAACTATACCATCTGGGCCTAGATTTCATAACCACCTACCCTCCTCACGCTACCAAATCTCCTCACTAATCCCACTCCTCTAACTAACTCTCACTCAACACATCTGAACCAAACCATATCCACCCCTCAATGATGTGGTGTTTCATGACCTAACAATTCCCTCATTCCATCACTCCCAATCCTATCCATTCCCCATCCACCCACCCTTATCCTCTCCCCACCTATGCCTCTATCGCATAGCCCCACCACCCAGGGTCCAACAAAGAACATCATGTGTATCAGGACTTAACCATCTCACCTATCACCTAATTTGCATCTCACATATCATCTAGCTACATATCATAATCACTTAATATGCATTTCATTAGGTTCATTTTTAGAATCTGTTTAGTTGCATATCATAATCATTTAGGTTCATTTTTAGAATCTGTTTAGTTACATATCATAATCATTTAGGTTCATTTTCAAATCACAAATTTGCATCTTACATATCATTTAAATTGCATATCATTTTAGAGTCACTTAATTTACCTATCACAATCATTTAATTTGCATAACCTTTTAGGTCCATTTTTAGAATCATTTAGTTGCACATTATACATCATTTCACATTACACATCATGTCATAAGCATTTAAAATACATAGTTGCATTGAAAAATCATAAATCATCACATTCACATTGCATTCTATATATCATCTCATAAATCATTTAGGTAATCATAATCAATCATCATTTAATTACATTTGCATAATCACAATCATAATCATTTAGCCGCATTTTACAAATCATCTAGTTGCATATCCATATTTTCCATACATAACATGTGTTTATTAAGATAAACATACATTTCCATTACATCACATTTTTGGCATCCATAATAAATGTTTATTAATCTGAACATTTATTTACATTATACATCATAGAACATAGATCACAAACATGCATCTATCACAATAAATAAATCATCATTGTATCCATCATAGTACATCAATAGGTACATAACATCAACACAATAGATTGCATGGATTATCATAAAGCATCATCATAATCATATAACATCATCATAAACAAACATATAGGCCACCAAAAAGCATCATATCATATATCATCATCACAAAAAATGTACATCACTCATATATACGTCAAAAAATATAATGTCCTAATACAATGCCTCTAAGGACTAACATGATACAACTGTCACATGGAGGATCCTCTCTCTGATGGGGTGGGAGATCCTGACCCTTGTGGTGGTGTGGTCCTGCCTGTGGTGGTGGCTATGGCTGCAGCTGTACCTATACCTGTGGAACCTGCTAGGGCACATATGATGGGGGACCCATCGCCTACTGGATGCTCTGAACCGATCTAGATCTGTGTGACCTAGATGCCCTCGATCCACTGACCTGACTGTAGCTCGATGCATGCTGCTCTACTAGCACTGCCACGTAATAAAGGCCCTGATAATACTCCATCCATCCTCTGGCCACTACCAACTCCCCTTATACCTAAGTCAACTGCCCTTGTACCTGAGTCAGCTGTCCCTGTAACTGATACAACTATTTCTGTGCCTGAGACAGCTATGTCTGCATCACTGACAACACTGGGGCCAGACCAGCACCTGAAGCCTACAAGCTACCCACCGTAGTCTCTACCTATTGTGCCCTCACAAGTGCCATATCCCACTCCCCTGTCAAAGTGACTATGTCACCCTGAGCCTGGGCTAGTTGTGCCTACAATGTAGCCACCTGTCCATCTGACCCATCCAGCAAGGCCACTATACCCCGCAATTGAACCAACTCTGCCTCCTGGCCCTCCAATGCCTCCTGGAGGCTCGCCACCTGTGCTCTCAAAGTCTCAATCTCCTCCTCCTCACCCTGAGCCCACCAACAGGATGTCGACCTCTCTACCTCTGCCTCTCCACCTACCCCTGAAGGGCCTACCTCTGCCTGCGGCCCTACTACATGCTGCCCTGCCACAACAGCCTACTGCTGCGCTACCTATGGTGGGGGTAGAACCCCCTTGTCCACCCTCGGCTATCCCCCATGCTGGTGAGGCCCTCTATGCTATCACTCCACTCTAACCTCAACCTACTCAATAGGTACCTACTGAACAGGGGCCTGCTGTCTCACTTGCTACTAGGGCACTTGTCCAGCTGCTGCCGCCGCCAGCACATCCATCAGCTGACCTTCCCTCCTAGCCTCCTCCTCCTCTCCATCCCCTCCAACCTCCAATAAGTAGTCTACAATGATCTCCTCACCCTCCTCCAAGAAATCATCCCCATCGAAATCGTCGTCCCCATCATCATCGTCTAAATCATCCCCTGATCCTACCTCCTCAAGGATGACCTCCTCAGCTGGATCAATGAACCGAGTCAGCCACCACATCTGCCACCATATATCATATGTAGAAGTAGTGCCTGCAACCCTCACCATGGTCCCCCAATCCCACTGCAATGGCCGCAAAGCCACAAAATCATCTAGAGTGACTTGGGGTTGTATCGCTGCAGGCCAAAAGTGCACATCTCGACGGGTCCGTGCAAAGATGGCCATCTATTGTGGAGTATCCTACCACAACCCAAACTGTTGCATGACCCGCGAGGGTAGATACATGTCTATCATGTGGTCTCCTCGACCCATCAAATATCACTGCTGGAAACTAAAAGGCATATGCAAATCATCGTCTGGCCACGGCTCTACTCTGACGTAGGGTCACCAGGTCACCCAAATGACATCATCCAGCATCCATCTCTAGTACCAAACCTAACCAGTATAAGTGTACTCAACATCCTGATATAAGAATACAAAGGCCTCAAATAGATGGCGATAGTACCCACACTTCGGCCGGGTAACTGTAATGTGCTCCCAAATCCACACGTGTAACAGAGTGACCCCGACTGACAATGCTGAATCATAAAAATAGATAGCTGTATGCATCTCATGATATAGCTGCCCCAACATCGTTGGCCCCCTAGCCAACTGGAAATCCCTTGCCCCTCCTATCAGGCATCACGACACCACTAATCAATGCGCACAGGAATAAGACAAAGGGATCTGCACCCACCGCCAGTGTCCCCTCATAACTCATCTCCCTCCCATCTACTGATAACACAATGTGATCCTCGCCAAATACTCTGATCAGGGCCCTCCATCCCCTCCTTGTGTCATATCTCACTCGCCGGCCATGAATAGGTAGCTTGAGGATGCGATAAACATCCTCAAGTGTGATCGTGATCTCCCCAGTCGAAAGCAAAAATGTACATGTCTCCGAACGGTACCACTCCACTACTGCTGTCATCAAAGCTCTATGAGCTCATAGCACTGGCATCGACACCACTATCAGAAGCCCCAACCTAGTCAGTCGAGCCCAAGTGGCATTATCAAACTAATCGAATAAAGCCATCACCGATGGCACGCGTCGCTCCCATGAGTACACTATAAATGAACGCATATCCTGCATCCACAACTTTTAGGTCAGAAATCTACCTGTCTTCTTCCAAACCCCCCCTTTCTTCTAAAGTTGAATGCCAAAATCATTTGGCACCAAAACACTCCATGCTTCGTATCATTTTACAAATAGCGCTACTAATTCTTCTAATGGCACTATTATAGATAATAGTGCCACTGCGCAATATACTTTGCGCCACTCTAACATATAGCGCCATTGCGCACAATACTTAGCACCATTTTTGAAAATGGTGTTACTATGTCATTTGGTACTATTCTAAGGAATAACACCAATTCCATAGCACATTTATCGAACATTGCGCTAATCCTACACATCGCGCTAAAACAGAATATAGTGCTATTCTAACAACTAGCGCTATTCTAGAAAATAGCACTACTATAACGAGCATTTGGCGCTAAAATGCCAAAACCCTAACCCCCTGCGCACATTGCGCCAAAACAAACGATGGCGCCAAAACGCTAGGTATTTGGTGCCAATCTACCCCTATTCCACCCGAACGGATAGCGCCAATCCAGAGGATGGTGCTAATCCGCATTCTTTTGGCGTTGCGCGACCTGGCGATAGCGCCACCATTGCAAAACCCAATTCTCAAACCCCAAAAATGCACGCAAATCAAAAAATCACAAAGCTAGGGTTAGGCCCTGCCTGGGGTCCAGCCGCTGGTGCCCGACCAAATGATTGAAACCACTCAGAAATGTGTCAAATTCATGGGAATTGGGGGTTGCGATCTGCCATCTCTCCTCTGCTTCTTCTTCTCACCAAGTCAATGTGTGCAAATGTGGCACTCTTAGGGCCCACTTCTCCTAATATAGCATGCCATGTCATCCCGCCACCCACTTTTTTTCCCCCTAGGGTACAGATTCCAACCTTTTTCCTCTGTTTTTCTTCTTGTCATCTTCTTTTCCCATCTTCTATCCAACCTTCACTCTCGTCGCGTCCTTTCAAGAACTCGCTTGAAAAAAATTTATTTTTTTATGCCGACCTCTCGAGGGGGCATCCCTTACCCATATTATTCCTTCTCGGCAGCTGGGGCATATTTTTCTTCGACCTGACGCCACTTCCCTCCTAAGTCCTAATGCCACGTCAAAGAGGGGCAAATGTAGACACCTAAAGATGTCTCTTACCATCAAACTGACTCCCGACATCCCTAAAACTATCAATTTCCCTTCTATTCAATTAATTAAATATTTATTTAATTAATTATCCCTTCATCGTCTAAATTTTCATCATTTTATCCCCAACAATCAAATTAATTTTATTAATTCAATAGTTCAAGCCTTAGCCAATTGATTTAATAAATATGCAATATTTATTTGGTCAATTTTCCTCTCCTCACTAAATCTAATTAATTAGCTAAATCATGTTTAACTAATTAATTCAGCCTATTAATTAACCTATCCCTACCCTAGACAATTAAATAGCTATTATTTAATTGCCTACCCTAGCCTACCTCATCTTAGCCCTAGGATTAATTAAATAAAACCTATGTTTAATTAATCCTAACCTCTCATTTGGGTGGTCAAACCTAGCTTAAAACCTTTCCCCACATCCTCCAAATAAAAAATTGAAATATATCCACATAAGTCAATTTTTTATTTTAATACATCCCACATCACAATTAATTCCTCTTACACCCCCATACCTCATTTATCTCCACTTATTCCCAAATGAATTTTTAATTCATTTTACATTCCCCATATGAATCTTTAATTCCTAAATATTCCATCTCATCCATACTCATTTAATTCCTTCTTTCCCCAAAATGAATAAAAGATTTACTTTTATTCCTAGCCCTCCATATCTCCAAGATCCAATCTAGGCCCTCCACATCACTTTTATCCTCCACCATTGATCTCCCAAATCAATCTTCACCCTTGGATCAAAATCCCTCCAAAATCTCTATAAATACAACATCTTTCAACCCATTTTGGGATCCAATTTTCAAGTAGAGTTACTATGCCAAAATATCTATAGAGCTAATTAGTGAGTTGTAAATTTGAGATAGCATTTCACATTTCATTTATTTAGGGAATATCATATCTTAGGAGCTCTTGGGTGCAAGTTTCCTTTCCCTTGATGAGATTGAGTCTTTCTTGTTTGAGGTATAACTCTTTGTTTATTGTGCATTTAGTTTGTATTTTACCTTCAACTTGATTTCCCTAATCACACATGTCTACCAAGGCAGTTGCAACTACAATATTTGACAAAATTCCCATATCCTTTATGCTTTGTTGGATGTCCATACCCTATTCCAAAGATCCCATTTTGGCACAGGTAGGGAGGATGCTAGCAAAGGTTGTGGAATTTGGCTTTACACCCACCAATTACATTTGCTTGAGAGTTTCTAAAGCCTTATTAATAAATCTATTTTGTGCATATCTTGCAATTATTGCATTCCATGAGATGGCATCTCTTTGAGGTGTTTTGTCAAATGATTCACATGCCTTATCTATGCTTCCACATTTTTCATACATGTCTACCAAGGTAGTTGCAACCACAACATCTGACAAAATTCCCATATCATTTATGCTTTGATGGATGTCCATACCCTGTTGCAAAGATCCCATTTTACCATAGGCAAGGAGGATGCTGGAAAAGGTTGTGGAATTTGGCTTTACACCCACCAATTGCATTTGCTTGAAAGTTTCTAAAGCCTTATCAACAAATCCATTTTGTGCATATCTTGCAATCATTGTATTCCATGAGATGACATCTCTTTGAGGTTTTCATGTGCCTTATCTATGCTTCCACATTTTACATACATGTCTACCAAGGCAGTTGCAACTACAACATATGACAAAATTCTCATATCCTTTAAGCTTTGATGGACGTCCATAGTACCCTGTTCCACAATATTGATATTTTTTGGCATAGGCAGGGAGGATGTCGGAAAAGGTTGTGGAATTTGTCTTTACACCTGCCAATTACATTTGCTTGAATGTTTCTAAAGCATGATCAACAAATCCATTTTTTGCATATATTGAAATCATTGCATTCCATGAAATGGCATCTCTTTGAGGTGTTATGTCAAATAGTTCATGTGCCTTGTCTATGCTTCCACATTTTGCATACATGTCTACTAGGGTAGTTGCAACTACAACATTTGACAAAATTTCCATATCCTTTATCCTTTGGTGGATGTCCATGTACCCTATTCTAAAGATCCCATTTTGGCATAGGCAAGGAGGATGCGGGGAAAGGTTGTGGAATTTGTCCTTACACCCACCAATTGCATTTGCTTGAAAGTTTCTAAAGCATTATCAACAAATCCATTTTGTGCATATCTTGAAATCATTGAATTCCATGAGATGGTATCTCTTTGAGGTGTTCTGTCAAACAGTTCATGTGCCTTCTCTATGCTTCCACATTTTGCATACATTTATACTAGGGTAGTTGCAACTACAACATCTGACAAAATTCCCATATCCTTTATGCTTTAATGGATGTCCATGCCTTCTTCCAAAGATCTCATTTTGGCACAGGCAAGGAGGAAGCAAGAAAAGGTTGTGGAATTTGTCTTTACACCCACCAATTACATTTACTTGAAAGTTTCTAAAGCCTTTTCAACAATAAGAGTCACACATGTGATTGAAGTATGTACAACCCTCATCCACTAAACCTACATGGATGCATGCAAATAGAACAATAGACAAATAGACAAATTATGTGAGCAATCTTTGTAATTTTAGCTTCTTCTATCAACCAAAAAAATCTATGAATTGTAGACTTACCTTAATTACCTAGTGAAATCATGGAGAATTGACATGAAGGAAATGACAACAAATGCAAATCAAACGAATGCAAACCTCATATCGACCCACGATCTATTGATAGGGTTGACAATGTCACACCCAAAGCACTCTAGATTTACCCAAAGAGATGAATATGTTGATTACCCACGATTCAACAGCATAACAATGATATGGAGATTGATAGATGGATGGATGGATGATGATAGATGCAAAATAGAGAGATTGAGAGGAAAATTCAACAGAGTAAAGATGCTAGAAGAAGATTCATTGCAAATGGCTCAAGAGAGGCTACCTTTATAGAAAAAGACAAATTTGAATGGACGGTTGTGATTGAGAGTTATGTTGGATGCTATGGGTGGTCAAGATTGATTAGGGTTGGATTAGGGTTTCCCACTCAAAGAGGGATTGTAGTTACATGACAAGTGTGTGATGGAGAATAAAAGGAATCTAATTCAAATTTGAATTAGTTTGACATGTGAAGGCCTATTAAGTGGAAGATGGAGACATGCGACATGTTTTGCAATGAGATGAAAGGTGAGGGAATAATTCAAATTTTTAATTTGAATTATGTGAGACATGTGACAAAGGGGAATTAGTTAAATAAATGGAGATTTATTTAACTAATTGGAAAGTGATTAAGTTGGACAAATGGGATTAAGATGGGATGAACTAGGACCTAGGGATAAATGGGATTAAGTGGGATGAGGTTGGATGAACTAGGATGAACTAGGACCTAGGAGAACATATACAAATTCATGTCGTCAATGTGTTGTGTAACTAGGACCTAGGGCAAAGACATACAAGGTCATGTGTAAACAAGACCTAGACAATTTTTAGTGTCTGCATTTGCCCCTCTTTGAGATGATGTTGCGAGATGATAAGATTTATGTCGAGTAACATCATTTCAAAGAAGTTAAGGAAATGGATAGAGGAAAAGGATAGGGTGATGATGCCCCCTCGAGAGGATAGGCGGGTTGGACAAACATGGGTATGCTCTCGAAATGAAAAGGATTGGCTAAAGATAAAGGAATGGATAGAAGAAGGGAAGGATGCGTTATGTTGTAATAAAGTGAGCAACAATGATGTTTGATATAGAATGAGACATTATGCACCAAGGTATAAAGACCAAGGTGACAATGTGTCTCGTGCCCTAGCATAATACAACCTTGTCTAGATACAAGATATGAATATTAGCTGGGTTGATACCAATGTGATACAAATGCAAGATAAAAAAATGATAACACACACAAGCAAGCATGAAAGCATGCACAAATGATTCAAAAACAAACAAGGTATTGCCCCTGTCAAGCTATAAACCAATGATTAAGTGATTGATTGATGATAGTGTTGGCATTGCGAGGAACGATATATCCCTAGATCAACACAAGGATGCAGGAACGATATATTCTGTTGATGATGATGATGATGATGATTGATTGATTTGGCTTACAACAAGATTAGGATCAATACCATTGATTGCGATTGGATAATTTGACAAGATTGATTGACTTGATTGGTATGGATAAATGATGACTTGCATTTGGATCATTGCTTGGAGTGATTGATTGGATGATGAATTTGATGGAGATTGATTTGATGAAGTGATTGATGAATTAATTGATGAAGTGATGAAGATAGATGATAGAAGAATGATGAAAGAAGAAAGAGGAATATCATCTTGGTGAAGATTAGAAGAATGATGAAAGAAGTCTATCGCCTATGCCTGAATCTAGGCACTTCCTTCGTATTCTAGATTGCCTACATACCCGTATCCATGGGATCAAGGCAATTAACGATAAAGATGAGATGTAGTTCTGATTTTGTGTTTTATTGATGGGATGATATGGATTGGATTGATTTGATTTTGATTGATTGATTGGCTTGATTGAATGATGTTTGATGATGTTATTTGATTTTCTTTTGACTATTTGATAGATTGGATGATTGATAGATTGGCTTGAGTTGATGATGTGATTGGACTTGTTTTAATTTTGATGATGTGATGAATTTGATGATTGGGATTGATTTGATTGGAAGAATGTGATTTTGATGATTTGATGTGGAATGGTTTTATTTCTTGGATTTTGATGGATTTTTAATTTTTTTTTGTATTTTTGGAAATATGTTGATTTTTTTGTATATTTTTGGGAACATTTGATTTTTTTTGGATTTTTGAGATATTTTAATTTTTTTTTGTGTTTCTGAACGTCAATGGATTTACAATTTGAGTAGCCTTTGTGCTAAATACCAATGACAAGGGGAACCAAGTCTAGGTGCAAGGGAATAAATGGGATTGGGCAAAAGGATGGACGATAGTGGATGGATAAAAGGATTATGATAAATGGGTAGGATAAAAGGATAGGCTAAGGAATGGAATGGATATAGGTGTAAAAGAGAAAGGATGTGATCTCCAAGGACTATGTCACATAGGAATAACATGCCCCATTCTAGGTAGCAGACTTAGGATTTTTCAGGACAATGCTTAAGGCAATGGGATGATAGGATGGATTGGATAAGATGGATAAATGGGTAATGACTAGAGGATAATGATAGGATGGGTTGGATGGGATGAGGTACATCAAGAGATATCCAAAACATGTTTAACATTGTTGCCCCCATATCTTTATCAAGATCAAAAGAGGAAGGGAGAATGAATGGACTCGATATGATAGGAATGTATATGGAAATGGTATGATAGTTTGGAAAAGGATGAGACAAGGTGTCCCCAAGTGTAAGTGACATAGAAGATCAACCTACACATGATGCATGTTTACCAAGTTTTCATCATGGTACTTATCCAAGGCGCCTGTTTACCAGGTTTTCACCGTTGGATGAAGGGATTTCTCTTTACTTTTTTGATTTTTTTTTTTTTTACTTTTTTTACTTTTTTTAATTTTATGTGACTCTTTTGACTTTTGAATGGGAAAGGGAGGATATGGATGGGTGGGAATCAAGTGTCTAGTTCCATGTAATGGTATAGTCCCATTAGAGAAGGATGTCATCACAAATGGACCATTTCAAGTCATTATGCTCAAGATGTTGGTAGGGTGATTGTGTGAAAGTGAGATGGATAAAGGTAGATAGTGGATTATGATGTGGATTATGTAGGGATCAAAAGTGGATTATGATGTGGATTATGTAGGGGTGAAAGTGGATTATGATGTGGATTATAATGGACTTATGCAAAAGCATGGACCATAGGAAGGTGATGGGGGAGATATGTAGGATAATGAGTGAATGATGGAGTGATAAAGATGTGAAAAGGAATCATGACCAACGGCTGCACGCATCATGTTAAACATGGAAGATTTTGATTGGATGGTGGTGTAGGAAGCAATGGAGATGTTTGCTTAGGAGATGGATGATTTAGGACTTTGGAACCCACATGGACTAAGTATTTTTCTAATTTTTTCTTTTCATGTGGGATGTTTGAAATGTTTGAATGGAATGGCATGTTTGGATGGAAGAGGATGGTTGGGATTTTTGAGAGATGGATACCTCATTTGACTTGTTTGATTTTTGTTTAGGTACCCATATCATTTTATATTTTGACTTTGCTTTTGGAGGTATGGGTTTGGATGGATTTTTGAATGTACCTTGGTTTGAATTTTTGGATTGATTTCCTAAGGTATTAGGACCCTTAGGATTTTTTTATTTATGGAAGGAGGCATGCAAATGTTAGTTTTTGAATCCCATGTGGCAAGTGGAATGAGTGGAAGCTTTATGTTTAGACAATGTGTGCATTTATTGGTCATGACAGAGAATGTGAGGGAATTTATGGATGGTAGGTATGTTAGGTGTTGGAAGCAATGGTGGCAAAGCGGATGGAGGGATATTAGGAGTTGGAAGGAGTGGAGGTAAAGTGGATAGTGGAAGGTGAGTGGTCACATGCTTTTGACATTTGTAGGATGAGGGAGGTGGAATAGCAATGTATGTTTTAGGAATATGATGGGGTTTATGATGGAAGGAAGTGGACTTAGGAAGTGTGGAGGAAGTACCAACATCATTAGATTGTTGACCTTGGGGTGTGTATCCAAGGCCAAATGAGCGAGGAGGGACCTTGACATGGATTGGCTCCAAAATGCCTTGTTCATGTAGGCCTAAACCTTTGCCTTGGTAGTTCATGTTTTGGAGCATGCGATTGACTATAGGACTAGTTGTAGTTTGGACACTAGACTTGAGTTGATTATTGGATGGAGAAGGTAAAGTGGATAATGGTTGTTGGTGTTCTAAGGAGGAACACTCATGAATGAATGTGGATAGATTAGTAGGATATGGTGGATTTGAAATGGGATCAATGGTGGATGTGGAAGGATGATTAGGATCTTGATCATGTTCTTTTGGATCCAAGTTATTTGTTTGATCTTCTATGTTGGCTTGGGGGACAAGTGTCTCATCATGACAAGTGGATATTGTGGGATCATGGCTAGGTTGAGAGGTCTCTTTGCTTTGAATGAAGGCCATGAAATAGGGTGAATGCTCAGGTAAGTCAACAAGACTTTCATTAGATAGAACATGTAGGTTTTGGGTGTCTTGTTCTTAGATAGTTGAGGGGGTATGAATAGGATCAAGTTGTTCATGGATAGGTTCTTCATAGGTATCATCTTGATCATAAAGAAGGGTACATGTTATGGATAGGGTAAATGGAAGTGATTTGATCTTGATTAGGACTAGGGCTTAAGGTTTTCACATGATTAGGATTAAACTCTTGACATACCTCTTGACTTGCTTGAATGAAAGTGGAAGGCTCTTTAATAAGCTTGGTAGCTCGTAGATCACATGATGGGGTTAGAAGACTAGACAAAGTCTTTAAGGACTCATGAGGAGGCTCAAGAATAGGTGTTTGATGACATGTCAATGTTTTATTCCTTCCCTATAGCTAATGGATCACATCCTTTGCAAGGGTATGGGTGAATGGGCAATATAGTGGATGGATGATAATAGTGGAAGTTGAAGGCTTAGGATTGGGATTTGATGGATGGATAATGGGATTAGGATTTGGGCTAGATGGAAAGATAATGGAATTAGAGGGATTGGTTTTATCCAAGACAACCTTACCACAATCTTCTAGGTTCTTGACCAATCTTTGAAATCGGACACAAGTGGATATGGTATGGCCCCTATACCTATGGTATGCACAATAATGGTTTTCATTATACCCTCTAGGTTTAATCATAAATGGAGAATATGCTTTGAGCGGGTATAGCTCCACCAAATTTGCTTGGACCAATTTCTCTAAAAGTATCTCCATGGAATCTTTTAATGAAGGATTAGTGGAACATGGGGTTGAAGGTGATGAAGGCAATGAAGGGCTTGATAAAGGTGTTGAGATGGGACTAGTTGGCTCATGTGTTGGCATATGATTGGATGGTGAAGGTGACTCAAAGGAGGTACTTTCTAGGTTGGTTTCTCCCTTGTCAAAGGATTTTAGGGCTTGCATAAGATGACTTGGACTTTCTTGATTTATGTACATAGGGCCATTTAGACTTGCTTGTTGTTCTTGTAAGGACATTTGATTGCCATGTGGATAGGTTTGGTGATGAGGTGGCATGATAGGATTTAGAGGTGAAAGGTTTTGTGAGGTGGATTGTTGTGAACATTGGTTGATGTTGGAAGTTTGTTGAGAAAGCAGTTGGGATATCATGGAAATGGAGTTAGGATTGTTGGATGGTAGACTTATGGAAGTACTTGTGTTTGGGGTGTTGCTAGGAATAGTGAGGGTGATTTGTGGTATGGATGTGGCATTGTTATGGAAAGATGTTGGATAAGGTGATGTGGAATGAATGTGATAAGTGGGTGGATTAGTTTGATATTGACCTAGGACTTGATGTTGTGGGAATTGTTGATGTTGTGGTGACACATGATCTTCTTCCTTTCTATATAACCAACTAAGTTGTCTAATTTGGTTAAGCATTTGTTTGGTGCAATAAGGATCATTCTCATAGGTTTTGTTTAGAAATTCCATGTCCATATTTACAAGTGGTATATGTTGAGAATTGATTGGCTAGGTAGAATGATGATGTGTGCCAGAAATGATTAGGATTTTACTTGGATGATGAGGACTATGGCGATGATGATTAGGATGTTGAAGATGACTAAGATGATGAGATTGGATGACTTGAAGGAATTAGGATGAATGATGGTGGAATTGTTAGGTTAGGTGACTAGGATGTGGGATAACAAGGTGGGATGACTTGGATTGAGGTGATTAGGATGAATGGATTGGGATGAAAGTGGTTAAAATGAGAAATGTAGGTGATGATGTGGAGTGATTGGGATCAAATTTCAAGACCTTAGGATGATTTGATTTGTTTTGTTTTTTTGATGGATGGCTCTCTATGCTTGAGATAGACTAATGATCTCAAGTAAGAGGGTTGATTGGATTAATTCTCTATACTTAAGGTAGACTAATGACACTTCAACAATATAGGGTTGATTGGATTGAGTCTCTATACTTAAGGTAGACTAATGACACTTAAGTAATAGAGGGTTGATTGGATTGATTCCCTATACTTATGGTAGATTAATCACACTTAAGTAATAGAGGGTTGATTGGATTGATTTGATTGGTTGACTTACTCAAGATAGACTAATGTTCTCAAGCAAGTTTGGATAACGGTTGATGATTATCAACTAAGGTCTTGATTTTTGATTGAGTTGATTTGGATTTGGCTTGGGATGAAAGTAGTTGTGATGTGATTTGGCTTGGAATGATTGGATGATGTTATTTGATTAGGATGATAACTAGGATAATTAGGATGATGTTGATTTGTTGATGTAGAATGAGGAAGATATGATTAGGATTGGATTAAAATGAATTAGATGTGATTAGGATGATGATTAGAATGAAGGGGATTTGATTAAAATGAGGTTGATGATGATGTGGAATGATGACTTGGATAAGATTAGGGATGAAGTGGCTAAGAATGGGCGATTAGGATGAATGTGATTAGATTTGAATGTGTTGGAAGAATGAGTTGAATGACTTGTCTTTATGTGTTTGGTGTTTATCTTGATTCGGCAATGTTCAATCAAATGATCACATGTGTACAAACATGATTCACTCATGCAAGACACATAAGAAATTTTGGATTTTGAAAATGAAATGTAATGATGATTAAACAAGCACACGTGGAAGACACATCAACAAGCCCTAATGTCTAGTTTGAAATAGGGTATGGCCAATTAGGTTTTGGGCTATGTTTACAGGAAGTTGACTAGGAATTTGAAAGCAAAATCCTGCCACATAGCCGGGAGAAAGGGGTAACCCACCCTTCACCTTCACTTCCCAAAGGTATAAAGTTCTTTGGGGCTTAGCCAAGAGTGACAAGATTCCAATTCCCAATGAGGGTGTCTTTCGATTCAACCTCGAATGAGGTCATCCCTTGGATGGTGTGTCTCCAAGCAGGCCTCCAAAGAAGGGTAAACAAAAGCAAACCAAGTGAGGTTTTTTTGATCTCCAAGATCACCTTACGGTGCGAGGAGAGAACATACACACACACACACACTTGATTCACACTCGCACTTGTAAATTAACCCTTAAGAAATCAAAATGTGAGACGTGAATATGAATGGATAAGAGGTGTTTTTTATTCTCAATATTGCACGAAGTGCATGAGAAGAGCATACACACCACTAATCACATGCAACTTCACCAAGAAATGAAGACACTTGTTCTTGTTTAACCCAAAATCAAGATATGTGATTGAAGACAATGGTTAATTTTAGCCCAGTATTTTTGATGTGATTGCTAAAGTAATATTCGTTTTAAGCCCAAATTGAAATGTGTATGTAAACAATGATTCGTTTTATGTCCCAAATTAAAGTGTGTTTACAAGAAAGATTATGAAGAAATGAGAAATAGAATGAGTGCACCTGATTATTATCACTGTCCAAAGTTGTTGTAGATGCTAATCCTGATGTTGTTCCAACCCTGTAAGGTCACCTACAACTCACAAATTGAAAGAGAAGAAAGTAGACTAGCCAGGAAGATCGTTATACGAAAACCAAGAATCTGATAAGATTTGATGAAAAAAGAACTGATATAGAAAAATGGATTGCATGAACAGATTCTACATGAAATTCTATGTACTTTTAAAAAAAAATCGCTGAAAAAGGATGAAATTTGCAAAAGTTATGCCCGATTGAAGTTTTCATGCAAGTTTGACTTTGACTGATAAAAAATCCTAGAAAATGGTATAGTCACGTAATAAAAGTGGTATAGCTATGTAGTTTGTCTCGTCATCTTTCCAACAAGTCCTTGTTTTCCTGATTTTGCCTCCGTATGTAAAAGTTATGAAAATTTGAAAAAATTAGCCTCCTTTGGCATGTAGGAGGCACAAGAGGTTAACTTGGTAGTTAACAAAAATGTTAGTGGTTAACTATTTCATCTAGTCACATGTTAAAGTTCTTCCCTAGCGGTTTGACTAGATAGTTAAAAGTTTAGTTGACAGTATTAGGCAGAGCCCTCGGTCGGTCATATGACCGAGGGCTATCTAGAACCAAATAAATAAATAAATAAATTGGGGCCAAGGGCTTATAGCCCCCCCCTTTAGCACCTATGACTGAAGGCCAAGACTGCATGCTTTTATGTTAACCGCATACTTTTATGTTAAACTAGCCACCACTAGATGACAATTAAAGGTGACTGCGGGTTTGTGGATGGTTGGTGGCCCTAGTATATGAAAGGGGCTTAAAGCCCTAACGACTGACCTCTAGAGCATTTGAAGAAAATAGCCAGCAATAAGTTTCACTTAAACAGTTATCAAAATTGTTAACCATTTGCTACTCATGCAAACCATGAAGCAAAATAAACCACCAACCAAGCGGGAGGTCCACGGGATAGTTAGGGTTTAATCTCATCTGCCTATTGGGGTGTGATGAGACAATCGCTTGAGGAATCATCGTGCTTTAGGAAGAACCGCCAGTGTTAATGGTTAGTAAAGGTGAAAGTTTAGAGGTCGAAGTGGTGGATAGTGTTCAAAACGGCAATGGGAATGTTTAAGGGACTGTGACCAAGTTGTTTGTAGCAGTGGTCAGTAGAACTGTTAGAGGCGACGGAAGGATTGAAGAGCGTAAATCAAGAGGTGACAATCTGCAGATGGGAGCAGAGATAAGGGTCATAGCTGGTGGTGATAGAATGGACAGCACTTGGGGAAATTTAGTCGATGCTTAAGCGGCAATTGAGGATTTCGTGAGCAGCGGAGAAGGAATTTAGGGCATGGTAGTCGCAGAAAGCAATGTTGAAGTAGTGGCAGGGAGGAGAAGTGGGAGTGACCAAGAGTTTAGGGAGTGGCGAAGAGGGTGTTTGGAGCAGCCAATGGGGGTTGGGAGTAGTGACCTTGAATGCAGGATGAGACAAAAGCTTCAATAGGAGCACGGGCGGCCAAAATGGTTTAGTGTCTGCTGCGGGAGGCTTTGGGTGTGGCCGACAAAGACCAAGCGAAGGATTTCACATAGGTCGGAAAGGGATATTAGGGTTTAAGATAGTTAGCAGTTTACAACAATGGCGGTTAGGGTTAGACAGTTTAAGACTGTGATAGGGAGCTCCAAACCACCAAAATTTGCCTTAGTCGAATTCTAAAACAAACAATGAAATATCAATTTTGTCAGACCTCCAATGTCATTAGAAAAGATTTTAAACTTGCAAATTGACAGTATTAGCCCTTACAAATAAGAAAACCAGTGAACACAAACAACAAATAATACACAAATAAGTACGACACTGGTCACAGATCCGTACGGATCCGTACTGTACGCCCTATGGCCCTAAAAAAATTTCAAATATTTTCAAAAATTTTAGTCATGAAAGATAGGCAAATTTACAGTCAAAATTCATGGAATTGGCGTCCTGATCGCAATGGTGCAGTTAGTTTTCATCTAGGATGCAACCTACAAAAAGTTTCTTCCAAAATTTGCAGAACTTGACAAAAACTAGGGTTAGAAGCTTGTAAATTTTACAACAAAAACCTGCAAAAAATGAGGGTTAGAACTGGGCATGCCAAATGAAATCATGGAAAATTGACATGAAGGAAATAACAACAAATGCAAATCAAATGAATGCAAACCTCATATCAACCCACGATCCATCGATAGGGTTGAGAATACTACACCCGAAGCACTCTAGCTTTACCAAAAGAGATGAATATGTTGATTACTCATGATTCAGCAGCATAACAATGATATGGAGATTAATAGATGGATGGATGGATGATGATAGATGCAAAATAGAGAGATTGAGAGGAAAATTTGGTAGAGTAAGGATGCTAGAAGAAGATTCATTGCAAATGGCTCAAGAGAGGCTACATTTATGGAAAAAGGCAAATTCGAATGGACGGTCAAGATCAATTAGGGTTGGATTAGGGTTTCCCACTCAAAGAGGGATTGTAGTCACATGACAAGTGTACGATGGAGAATAAAAGGAATCTAATTCAAATTTGAATTAGTTTGACATGTGAAGGCCTATTAAGTGGAAGATGGAGACATGCGACATGTGTCGCAATGAGATGAAAGGTGAGGGAGTAATTTAAATTTTTAATTTGAATTATGTGAGACATGTGACAAAGGGGAATTAGTTAAATAAATAGAGATTTATTTAACTAATTGGAAAGTGATTAAGTTGGACAAATGGGATTAAGATGGGATGAACTAGGACCTAGGGATAAATGGGATTAAGTGGGATGAGGTTGAATGGACTAGGATGAACTAGGACCTAGGAGAACATATACAAATTCATGTCGTCAATGTGTTGTGTAACTAGGACCTAGGGCAAAGACACACAAGGTCATGTGTAAACAAGACCTAGACAATTTTCAGTGTCTACACCTAGACCCATTTTAGAGTTACACCATTTGACGATGGATGGTACATATGTCAACTTTTGAATGTCTTTGTTCTTCAACTCTTCTCATGCTAAGGCTCTTTTAACACATGCTCCAGCACCATCATGATCCCCTTTTCCATGCCCAACCTCAAAGAAATTCCATATATGTTGAACACCACTCAATAAATGCATCCTACTTGTAATGTGTGAAAAGAGGGATTTTCAAATTGATGCAAGATGTGGTTAAATCCTCCTTTCACTACACACATTCAAGGAAATTTAACTGAGTTGAATCTCAACTTATGCAAGAGGATTCACCTATAGGTTGCTTGTCACTTGGAAAGATGAGTAAACTTGGAATTTGTTGATTCAATGTATTAACTTAAGCCCAATTATGCTCAAAACCCTAATTATGTAAAATCGTAAGTAAACAGATGAATTCTGACAAATACTCACACATAGAGATGTTATATTCAGAGTAGATACGTACCAGATCTTGAGATTTAGGATGTGGAAAATTTAGGGGCTAGGGAGTTGGCGTCCAAGCCCAAGGTGTAGTTTTCTGTTGGGAATCCTTGAAGATGTCTGTAACCTATTCCTATTGTTTCGAAGACTTTCTACCTCAAAGATCTAGAGGGCTTTGGTGTGGGTACCCAAGCACAGGTCCTACTTTTCTTCTTAGATCTGCAATTCTGATGCTCTGTACTTGCCTCCTGCAACTCCACTATGTTGGATCTCACACCTGTAAACTACAATCACAAGAGAGAGGGGGTTGGGGGTTGTGGTGTTTAAGAGCTTGCCTCAATCAAGCCCTAGAATGGCATTCAAGCCTTCCAACACCATTGTTAGATGGAGAGTGCATGTCCTTGCAGGACAGAGGCAAAAGCAAATGATAAACAATTAATTCAAACACAAATAGATATCACCTTGGAGGTGTAGTTTGCATGTAGATGAAGATCTTTCACAACATGAGAAGATGAAGCCAAATCTGCAATAACAAACACAACAACAATATTATACTCTGCCACAAATATAAATGCTTTAAATGCTCTAAGATCATAAGTTCGCCCAAAGTTCACAATCATCTTATAGTTTACAAATGAAGTCTTAAACGTGATTATATATGCATTCCCACTAAGATTTCGTAATTCCAACTTGACAAGCTGACAAGGAACACATCTAACAGTAACATTGTCGTCATTAAAATTTGGGACCCCACCAAAATAGGGCAGGACTAGGGCACAAGTACCCAAGCCTTGGGTCCTATTTTGGGCAAGGTTTAAGTTTAACAATGCCCCCTAGGTCCCATTTGACATGGGTTTTTGGGGATTCTTCATTGGGAGATAAAATGGACATGCATGATTACATCTAAGGGACCCGAGAGCTAAACCTTAGGAGGTAAAAGTCCCAAGGAGACATTTTATGACATAACACTACTCAACCAATAGAACATCTATGAATTCTTAAATTGTGATGCACAATTATATGACCATATGATATGTTGACCAAACATGATGTTCCTGCTACTCAAATGACCATAGAACATATGAAAGCAACCTTGTACAAACTCTATAGAATGTGTGCCATCATCACTAATATAAAAATGATACTCCTTCAATATCTTTTTATCTTCCTTTGTACTGTCAAGTGCATGAATGAATACTATATGCACAAATATAGCAACCTAAGTGGAGTTGTAGTATTGTGATTGAACCTCATTCTATGGTTGTAGTGTATAATTTTTTGCAAAGTACAATTGACACAATCATATGAAGAGGAAATTTGTCCTTGCATAACTTTAATTTCAAGTCCAACCATTGATCTCTATGTGCATTCCTTACATACTCATAAACTACCTTTTCTCAAAAAATAGGCATAAATGTAGAAATTGGTATTTCTTCACTCACCAATTCATGTCCTTTTGCTTCTTTACCATCTTTTAGACTATATGCCACTATCTTATATTTCCCAAAAGGTACTAATTCATTTCCAATTGCATGTGTATTCTCCATGTGTACACAAGTTCTCAAACGTTGCAAACCACCACAACTATCACATGTTCCATCCAAATATGATTTCTTATAAAACATTTGTCCATCTACTCTTTCACAAAAAATCTTGAAATGAAATATCTTTCCATTTTAGGTGGAGATTCTATAATACTCTCTTGCAAAATATCATTAGTATGCAAAGATACACATATTTATTGATAAACATCATAATGCATGGAAAATTCCATGTGAACTCTACAACAAGTTGTGTGTGTGTGTGTGATTTATTTTGACATAAAACGGTATTGTCATTTCAAAATACCTTTGACTAATTTGAATTTGAGGATAACTCTCTACAAATTTGAAGAAAGATTGTGTTTGAGTCATATCTAAAAAATGCTTTGGATGTGGCTCATAGTTTTGACAACCAATTCTCCTTTTTACAACATCTCTTTGATTAGGATACACTCTTGTGTTATTTATCTAAAACTCCTCAATTAGAGATTTTAAGGATTCAACTATGGATTTATCTTTTCATGGGAGTCTATCAAAAAATGCCCATAGTTCATTACTATTTGGGTCCTCAACTCTTTCATGCCTCCCAACAACTTTCATCAATGTTTTTCTACTTAGATCTTTAGTTCTTGACTTATTTTTCTTATCAAGCGAGATTTCTTTGTTTGATTACTCACAATATTTGATGTAATGACATGTCATGCAACATTAGTATCTTTGGTGCATGAGGTGGAACCAATGCTTTGATAAGCATTGATTAGATTTTTTACAATAGTTTTTTCACTATTGCTATTTGATGTTCTTAGACTAAGAATCTTCATGATTGGCCTAAAGTTAAGATTTTTCATCATTTCAACAAACAATTGACATCTTACAGTTTCACTTATGTTTTCAAAAAACATGTTCCATATCTTATTCACATTTCTTCTACAAGTACATTCAGGAATCTTATCAGCCATTGGTTTTAGAATATTCTCATCGATTTCAATCAAAAACGTAATCTTTTTATGCAAAATTCTACGAGGTGTTCTCAATGGAAAAATTGAATCATTAGATAAATTTTGCTCATTAAGCACTTGATTAATTAGTGTAACATCTATATTCACATTTGCAAATGCATCATCATTTGCAATAAGTGATTGAACATTTTCTACAATATCAATTTGAGATGGCAAAGATGACATACCTTCAACTCCCGCATTCGATTTCTTACTTGCATGAAGTTTTTGAATTCATTCCCTTTGTTTGTCCAAATATTTCTCTCTTGGATGCTTCATGATCCAATTCAATTGACAAAGATTGTTGATCTTCATTTGTGGAGTTCAATTTCTTATTTTCACAAAGTTGTCTCATTCGTTCTCTTTTCTTTGCATTCTCGGCTTCACACGCCTCTAGTGTTTGAGTTTTTTGTCATTTCCTTGGCATGGTATTGAATTCTATATCAATCTAAAATGATGGTCAAAAGAAAATAAAAAATATCTAATAATTTATCAAATTATAATACAAAACATGCACAATTAGAATGTTTTTTGTCAATGTAAGACAAAAAACTAGTTAATTTGTTTAATCAAGTGTTGCAATTCCTCAAAACATGAAAATAATGATTTGCAATATCAAATTTGATTTAAAAACATGTAATTAGAATCTTCTATATTGATATAAGAACAAAAAGTGAACGAATTTTGTCAACCAATCATTGTAGAACCTCAAAAGCATCAAAAGTATCTTTTCATGTTGGAAAAAGTACAAAACATGGGAATAAAATAGAGCATGTGGACCAAAATCACATGATATGGATTTTTGTAGGTCATTAGTCAACATTTTACCTAGTTTAAGACAAGCACATTTCTTAAATCTTTTGGTCTCTTTGTCATGTTCTCTTATGCTTTTTCCAAAATGCTCTTTCTCTCCCCCCAAGTAAACATATAATGTCAAATGTATATAGAAGGTGAAACTAAGGTAAGAAAAAATTTCAAACATATAGAAGGTGAAATGTTAGTCATTCCAAACATCTCTCTCTCTCTCTCTCTCTCTCTCTCTCTCTCTCTCTCTCTCCTTAAGGATATGGTAGACCCATAGAAGATGAAATGAGGATAGTGTTGGATCTAGGGTATACAACTGAGAGGGGGGGGGTGAATCAGTTGTATACAAACTTGCTTCTTATTTCAAACACTCGATTCGTCTTGTTAGTTAACAGCATATCAATTAATCATCCATGAAAGTAAAATGCACAAACACAAGAGCAGATAAACATCAACACAATGAACACCAAGATTTTGACGTGGAAAACCCGGTTAAGGGAAAAACCATGGGGTGATTAACCCAAGGATTATTCTTTGTTAAAAGAATAAGAAAAAGAATGGCACTTGCCAATTAGGGCTCACTACCCGAGCACACTGCTCACAAAGAGGCCCACTGCCTACAAGGAGACACACTGTCTACAAAGTGATAAGAATCACGGTCTTGAACTGGAGAATGACATCTTTACCATGTCCGGATCAGTTCCATTTAAGCCCAAAAACCTCTGCTCTGCCTTCCGCACTTCTCTTCGCTACACCACTCTCATCCACACAATCCACACTACAAAATGAACTCACAAACCTTTATTTATACAAGACATCGACTTAGGAACAATCATCTAAGTTGGCAATCAACCATAAGAATATCCGCAAGATGAATAACACATCCGGTCGGCCACCACAAGAACATTCGCAAGATGAACAACTCATCCAGTCAGCTAAACAGAGCAAGAACTTCATTCGGAAGATTATCTTCAATTCCGGGCTCTACCATCAATGCGGACCAACAACACAGCCTAAACATGATCCACGGACATTTCCAAGCCTGCCTAAATGACCAGGTACATCCGCACTTCCTCTACTTACTGGAATCTCTTCTCTTCCTTATCCGAAACTTCAAGAACACAGTCTATCGCCACTATCACAATGCAAAAGGTACTTTCAGACCTTGAAATCATACACAACTTGAGATGACACATCACAAGGACATCCCAAACACTCCTTCCAATCTGTAGATTAGGATTATACAATTCCGGACCTCACCGGACCTTTCTGTGATCCTCTGTCACCTCTGAACACTTGCTGGAACCGGTTCCACACCGATAACCACAACTCCTTCAGATCTTCATGCGAACCTCTAAAATCTTAACTAAAGCATCTCAAGACTCATATATACAAACCCTTTAATCCGCATCCTCCGGTTCGCATCCTATACAATACATTTGCCTTCTTCTCATCACTGTTCTTCACTGTTCCTGACTAAGGCTAATTTTCTCAATATCCTCAGCACACTGCTCATCGAATCCCTCTTGTCAATGCAATATGAGTATGTTGACATCAATGACAACACTGGCTCACCTCATACTTGTAACAATCTCCCCCTTTGTCATTGATGGCAACATATGATGTGAAAAACCATCAAGACAAGAACTTCTCCTTTCTGTCACAGCTCCCCCTATCAGCAACATGTCTTCTCCTCATTTACTGCTCCCCCTTTGATCATCAGCTACTTGTTTTTCACATGTCTTCTCTCTCCCTTTGACATCAATGGCAAAGGGCTCATACTTGCAATTTTAACACATCAGAATCATACTAGCTAATCCCCCTTAGTAGCAGCTCCCCATCATCAATCTGGATCACAAGATATGACTGTGATATCCACCGGACTGATGCACATCAGTGCATCCTAGTTCATCACCGGAGGGGCCATGACCCCTAACTTCTCCCGGAGATATTCAAAAGAGTCCTTGGGAAGAGGTTTAGTAAAGATATCTGCAATCTGATCCTTGGAGGGAACATACTCCAACCTGACTTCTTCCTTGTTCACTTGTTCTCTCAAAAAGTGAAACTTGATAGATATGTGCTTAGTCTTAGAGTGCAATACCAGATTCTTGGAAATATTAATTGCACTTGAATTATCACAGAAAATTGTGATGGGCTCCTCATATTCAATTTTAATGTCTCTTAGCATCTGCTTCATCCATAAGATTTGAGTGCAACTACCTACTGCTGCAATGTATTCTGCTTCAGTTGTAGACAGAGATATTGCATCTTGTTTCTTGCTTAGCCAAGAAACCAATCTCTTCCCCAAAAAGAATGCTCCACCACTGGTGCTCTTCTAGTCATCCACATCTCCTACCCAATCTGCATCTATGTAAGCATGAAGAGAGAAATCCAAATCTCTAGGGTACCATAGACCATACTCAGCTATTCCTTTCAAGTATCTGAAAATTCTTTTGATTGCCATAACATGAGATTCTTTAGGATCAGCCTGGAATCTTGCTACAAGACCAACAACCTACATTATATCTGGTCTGGTCTGAGTGAGATACAACAATCCACCAATCATTGATCTATACTTTGTCTGATCTGCCTTTGGGGAGTCATCATCTTTGCTCAACTTACATCTGGTTGCCATGGGAGTGTTCATTGGCTTTGAATCTTCCATACCAAATTTCCTTAACAATTCTTTCACATATTTGGTCTGAGAAATGAAGATCCCTTTCTTTGTTTGAGTAATTTGCAGACCCAAGAAGAAATTCATTTCACCAAGCATAGACATTTCAAACTCACATTTCATCTGATTTGCAAAAGTTTTGCACATACTATCTCTTCCTCCAAAAATGATATCATCCACAAACACTTCAACAATCAAAATGTTTTCATGATCAATTTTGAAATATAAGTTACTGTCAGCAGTACCTTTGCTGAATCCAATTTGCACAAGATGCTTATCCAGCCTTTCATACCATGCTCTTGGGGCTTGTTTTAATCCATACAATGCTTTCTTCAACTTGCAGACCATATCATCATTGTCAGACAATTGAAATCCATCCGGTTGTTCAATGTAAACTTCTTCTTCCAGATCACCATTTAGGAAGGCAGACTTGACATCCATCTGATATACCTTAAAGTCTTTAAAGGCAGCAAATGCAAGAAATAATCTGACTGCTTCAATTCTTGCCACCAGAGCAAAGGTCTCTTCAAAATCAATTCCTTCTATTTGAGAGTAGCCTTTGCAGACCAATCTAGCTTTGTTTCTGATTACTTCACCAGCTTCATTTAATTTGTTCCGAAAGACCCATTTGGTTCCAATCACATTCCTGTCTCTAGGTCTGGGAACAAGATCCCAAGTATGATTTTTCTCAATTTGCATTAATTCATCTTTCATTGCTTTGGTCCAGTTTTCATCATTGCAGGCTTCATTTACTGTTTTAGGTTCAATCTTTGAAATCAGACAACATTCATCCTGATTTTGAGCAACATTCCTTCTAGTTTGCACACCTTTGCTTCTGTCACCTATGATCTGATCTTTAGAGTGGTTCAGTGTTACATACCTTGGAATTTTGGGAGTATCCTGCACTACTGCTTCTTGATCAGGCTCATTCAAACCTATCTCTACTTCCTGATTTATCGGATCAGGCTGACTCTGACTTACCGGAGAGGATTGAGTTCCTTGAACCTGAACACCGTCTTGGTCATCTTCATCAAACTCATAAAATGTTGAGGGCTTCTCAATTCCTTCATCAACTTTCACATTAGTGCTTTCTATCATCTTCCTCAGTCTCTTATTATAACACTGGTATGCTTTGCTTTGAGTGGAATAACCCAAGAAAATTCCTTCATCACTTCTAATATAACACTTGCTACCAAATACTCTGAAATATTTCACAGTAGGAGTGATGCCAAACCAGAGTTCATAGGGGGTCTTACCGGTATTGTTTCTGATTTGAACTCGATTTAGAGTGTAGACTGCAGTGCTGATAGCTTCTTTCCAGAACATTTGAGGAACATTTGCTTCCAACATCATTGTCCTGGTAGCTTCCTGGATGGTCCGAATCTTTCTTTCAACTACTCCATTCTGCTGTGGAGTCCTAGGAGTAGACAATTGTCTCCTAGGAGCAGACAATTGTCTCCTTATACCCTGCTTCTCACAAAAGTCAATGAACTCACCAGATGTAAATTCACCACCTCTATCAGACCTTAGACACTTCAGTTTCAATCCGGTTTGATTCTCTACCATAGCTTTGAAGATTTTGAACTTCTCAAATGCTTCTGATTTTTCTTTTAGGAAGGTAACCCACATCATCCGGGAATGGTCATCAATTAACAACATGAAATATCTATCACCTTGCAGACTCTTGATTCTTGTCGGACCACAGAGATCAGTATGTACTAATTCCAACAATCCGGTAGAGGACTGATCTTTGCTTTTGAAAGAGACTCTGCTCTATTTACCTAGCTGACATTCTTTGCACAAACTATTTGTAGGTTTCATCAATTTTGGAAGATCTCTTACAGCCTGAGTATTGCTTATCTTGATGATGTTATCAAAATTTACATGACACATTCTTCTATGCCATAACCAACTCTGATCAACTTGAACAAACAGACAACTTTTATTTGAACCAACCAGATGAAAGATATTACCTTTTGTCTGAGTACCGGATGTAATTTCAGTTCCGGAGCTTGTAAAGATTCTGCATTTTTCATTCTCAAACCGAAGATCATAGCCTTTGTCTACTAACTGACCAACACTGAGAAGATTGTGCTTCAATCCTTCAACATATAGTACATTACCTGTTTTGCTCTTTCCATCAAAGGAAATAGTTCCCCTACCTCTGATTCTGCCAGCAGAATTGTCACCAAACTTTACCATTCGTCCTTCATACCTTTCCAAATTCAAGAACTTATCCTTGTCACCAGTCATATGGTGAGAACATCCACTGTCAATAACCCAATCATCCTTTTCTTCCACTTGAGCAGCCAAAGCTTTTTCCACAACCTTGTGATTGACAGATTCAGAGAGTATTGAATCTTCTTCCTTGATGGCAATAAACACCCATTCATTTCCGGATTTGCTTCCTAGTTCTGATTCATCATCTGTTACTCCTTCATTGTCATCTTCTTCATGAACATAATAGCAGTTCTTTTGAAACCTTTGTCTGTTAGTATTAGACCTTGCAGATCTTTCTAGACATCTTGAAGCAAAATGACCAATCTTATTGCAGTTGAAGCACTTAAAGGGTAGTTTTCCTTCATACTTACCGGATCCTCTTGGTAGTCTTTTTGCAATGAGGGCTTCAAGTTGAGCTATTTCTGCTTCTTCTTCTTCCATGTCTCTTCTTGCTTGATCATACCATGACATCTTCCTTGAAGAGTTTTCTCCCAGATCAAATCTCTATTTGCCTTTCACATAGGCACTAGCTTTGAAAGCAGATTCAGTCTTGGGAGGATCATCTCCAAACTCGGTCATTTCAAATGCAGCTAGCTTGCCAGCCAATTGTTCTCTTGTGACAGTTGTGTGGGCTCTGAATTCATCAATTGTAGCAACCTTGATTTTGTAGGCAGCAGGAAGGGATCTGAGGATTTTGCAAACAATCTCATTTTCATCCAGAGTTCCACCAGCATTTCTAATTCCACACACTAGTTCATTCACTCTTGGCATAAAAGTAGTGATGTTTTCATCATCTCTCATCTTCAATCTTTCAAATTTCCCTTTCAGACTTTGCAACCTTGCACTCTTGACAAACTCATCTCCTTCATACAAAAGTTCCAGTTTAGTCAGGATCTCATATGCAGTTGGTAGGTCAATAACATTTGAGAGATCTGAGTCATTCAATGCACTTAGAAGAGCTTCCTTGGTCCGCAGATTATTTTCAGCATCTGTGATTTCATTCAGAGTTGTCGGACCACCTTGTGGAGGTACATATGGTTTTGAAACCATGGCCAAATATGCTTTTCCCATACATTCCAAGTGACATTTCATGCGTCCCTTCCAGAGAGTGAAATTGGTTCCATCGAACTTCAGACTATCCTTTTTGTATGACGACATCCTGGATCTCCTCAAGCGGTTAAGCTCCTTTCAGAGGAACTTGGCTCTGATACCAATTGTTGGATCTAGGGCATACAACTAAGAGGGGAGGTGAATTAGTTGTATACAAACTTGCTTCTTATTTCAAACACTTGATTCATCTTGTTAGTTAACAGCATATCAATTAATCATCCATGAAAGTAAAATGCACAACCACAAGAGCAGATAAACATCAACACAATGAACACCAAGATTTTGACGTGGAA
Organism: Cunninghamia lanceolata; assembly: GCA_027924645.1. Taxonomy (NCBI): domain Eukaryota; kingdom Viridiplantae; phylum Streptophyta; class Pinopsida; order Cupressales; family Cupressaceae; genus Cunninghamia; species Cunninghamia lanceolata. Next base: position 510,008 of record BSBN01001399.1, read on the forward strand.
AACCCGGTTAAGGGAAAAACCACGGGGTGATTAACCCAAGGATTATTCTCTGTTAAAAGAATAAGAAAAAGAATGGCACTTGCCAATTAGGGCTCACTGCCCGAGCACACTGCTCACAAAGAGGCCCACTGCCTACAAGGAGACACACTGTCTACAAAGTGATAAGAATCATGGTCTTGAATTAGAGAATGACATCTTTACCATGTCTAGATCAGTTCCATTTAAGCCCAAAAACCTCTGCTCTGCCTTCCGCACTTCTCTTCGCTACACCACTCTCATCCACACAATCCACACTACAAAATGAACTCACAAACCTTTATTTATACAAGACATCGACTTAGGAACAATCATCTAAGTCGACAATCAACCATAAGAATATCCGCAAGATGAATAACACATCCAGTCGGCCACCACAAGAACATTCGCAGGATGAGCAACTCATCCGGTCGGCTAAACAGAGCAAGAACTTCATCCAGAAGATTATCTTCAATTCTGGGCTCTACCATCAATGCAGACCAACAACACAACCTAAACATGATCCACAGACATTTCCAAGCCTACCTAAATGACCAGGTACATCCGCACTTCCTCTACTTACTGGAATCTCTTCTCTTCCTTATCCGAAACTTCAAGAACACAGTCTGTCGCCACTGTCACAATGTAAAAGGTACTTCCAGACCTCCAAATCATACACAACTTGAGATGACACATCACAAGGACATCCCAAACACTCCTTCCAATCTGCAGATTAGGATTATACAATTCCAGACCTCACCGGACCTTTCTGTGATCCTCTGTCACCTCTAAACACTTGCTGGAATTGGTTCGACACCGACAGCCACAACTCCTTCAGATCTTCATGCGGACCTCTAAAATCTTAACTGAAGCATCTCAAGACTCATATATACAAACCCTTTAATCCGTATCCTCCGGTTCGCATCCTATACAATACATTTGCCTTCTTCTCATCACTGTTCTTCACTGTTCCTGACTGAGGCTAATTTTCTCAATATCCTCAGCACACTGCTCATCGAATCCCTCTTGTCAATGCAATATGAGTATGTTGACATCAATGACAACACTAGTTCACCTCATACTTGCAACAGATAGACAATCTATACAGTTTCTTCTTGGCTCTTCTCATTCACTAGCTCTAGAAATTTGTCATGTGGGAATACTTTTTGATTCTCATCTAGTGGTGAGGGCAATCCCTACTAGACCAATTGATGAATATAGGTCTACATACCCTTTATTGTTTGTCCAATTAAATCTAATGTGTTTTACATTCCTCATTGGCATATGAGTTTCTAAGATGTCATTGATTTTCCATGCTATGTTAGTTCTACTCATAATTTGTGTGCCATGAATAGCTTGGTTGAGGGGAAACTATAGAACTTCTTGACATAGGACCAACCATCTTCAATTATTGGAGAGAGGGTGCTCTCCACCATATCAATATCTTTCTTCACCATATCACTTAGAGCCTACGCCATATGATCAAGCAACAAGATAGAGATAGAGAAACAAGGTATTAATATGGTCAAGCAACATAGAGAGAGAGAGAGGGATGATGGGTAAGACAAAGAGATAGAGTTAAAGGGAGAGTAGATAGATATATTTAGAGAGGATAAGAGAGAGGGAGATAGAGATAAATAGATAGAGGGAGAGATAAGGAGGGAGAGAGAGATGGAGGGAGAGGTAGAGATAGAGAGGGAGAGGGAAAGGGAGAGGGAGAGATATCGAGATCTAAAAAGGGAGGATCTAGAGAGATATAAGGAGAGTCTCTTTCTACCTATCCTCTATCTCTCTATCTCTATCCTCCCTCTATCTCCCTATCCTTCATCTATAGATAGCTATCTCTTTCTATCTTTCTCTCTCATTCTCTCTATCTCTATCTCCCTCTCTATCTCTCTAAGTCTCTATCTCTCCTCATCTCTCTACCTCTCAATCTCTCTCCCCATCTCTCTCCATCTATTCATCACTTTCCATCTCTCTATCTCTCCCTATTTATCTATCTATTAATATATCCCACTCTACCTCTAGATCTCTCTCAATCTCTATATTTTCCCCTCTCCATATCTCCCTCACTCTCTATCTCCCTATCTCTTCTCTCTCTCTATTTCTATCTCTATCTCTATCTCCCTCTTTATCTATCTTTCTCCCTCTAGCTATCCCTTTGTCTATCTCAGCCCCCCCTCTCTCTCTCTCCCTCTCCCTCTCTCTATCTTTATCTCTCCCTCACTCTCTCTCCCTCTCTCCCTCTTCCCCCCTCTCTCTATCTATCTCTACTTCCCTCTCTCTAGATCATGTAGAATGAATTTGTCATCACAGTTATGTATGGTAGAACCTTTAACAAATGTGATAGAGAGTGGTGGAATTGTTGAGTTTTCATTTTTTATGAGACTTTAGAATATGCATAAGCTTATTGTTGAATATGATGATTAAACAACAATTCCTACATGAAACATTAAATTGACATGTTGTAAAAGGATTAGTATAGATTTTCAACTTGTCTAAAGCACTTTCTGTAAAGGCTTATTCAACTCAATATAGAGCCCTAGATCTCTTTATCTCTCCCTCTCCCTCCCTCCAACTATATCTTTCTAGCTCTCCCTCCATCTCTATCTCTACCCCTATTTCTATCTCTATCTCTCTCTCCCTCTCTCTATCTCTTTATATTTCTCTCTCACTATCCTATATGTCTCTCTCCCTCCCCTCCATCTCTTTCTATCTCTTTATATATCCCTCCCCCTCTTCCTCCCTCTCCCTCTCCCTCTCCCTCTCTCTCTATGTTCCCTTGTTTCTATATGTATCCCTCTCTCTAACACTATCTCTCCATCTCTTTCTATCTCCACCCTCTCTCCCTCTCCCTCTCCCTCTCCCTCTCCCTCTCCCTCTCTCTATGTCTCCCTCTCCCCTCCCTCTTTCTATGTCTCCCTCTCTCTGACTCTATATCTCTATCTCTCCTCTATCTTTCCCTCTCTCTTTATCTCTCTATCTCCCTTTCTCCATATCTTTCTATCTGTATCCCCTTCTATCTCTTCCTCCCTCTATATTTCTATCTATTTCTCCCCCCTCTCTCTCTCCTTTTATCTCTTTATTTCTCTATCCTCCCTCTCTTTATCTATCTACCTCTCTATCTCTATATCTCTCTCCCTCTCTCTATCTTTTTCCCTCTATCTACCCCCTCTCTCTAACTCTATCTCCTAATCTAACAAGGTGCATATGATGCTACTTCTTCCAACATTGCCTCTTCTATTTGAAATTATGGAGACTTTTAATCTTCCTCCTCCTCATCACCTAATAATATAATGGTTGTCTCTACCTAGACACAAGGCTACTCTAGAGTGAAAGTTTTCTAAAGCATTTTAACTAATCATCCAAAGGATTTCAACTGATCTAAAATGCGAGTGTGTTTTTTCCTCCTTTGGGAAATTCCAACCCTAAAGGTTGGATTTTCCTTAGCCATCCAACCCAAAGGGTTGGACCTACCTTTTGGATGCCAAAAATGCATTTTTAATAAAACTTAGAAAATCAACCAAATCCCGAGCATGCTCTTCATAAGGTTTACACATTTTTCAATGTCACTAAGAAAAAATGTCAGGATGACTTCAATTTTTTTATTAACTTTCTAACCATGTATGTTTTTCAAAAATCTGATAACATTAAGGTTTCCATCTTGAATTTCTTTTGCTAATGTATTCTTTTTTTGCAGGAAACTTATGTCTAGTATTTTTGGTGTCATTTTTTATGTGTTTATCAAAATTTGAAAAAAATTACATTTTTAGATTCCAGACTCAGTTCTATACACATTGAAAAAGAAACTAATTTTTGATTAGTTTTCAAAAAAATTAGTGGGAGCACGCTCAAATTTTCATTTTTTAGGATGTGTCCACTTTGAAAATTCATAAAAAAACATATATTTATTAAAAAATTAATAGAAAAATCAGGCATAAACTACATGATGTTAACTAATTTTCCACTGAAGTGATTTGTGAAAGACTTAAAAAAAAATCAACATTTTAGGGGGACCACACCAGACACTATGTTATATTTTTATAACAAAAAGAGGAGCACTTTGTGTGCTCCCCCTATTTGAACCTCTTAATCTCCACCATTTTTAGAAAAAAATAGTAGTTTAGAAACTAGATTCTGAGCACTACAAATCTTGTTCTTCTCACATCTTCTAATTTTGATCGTGGCTATTTTCAATTTCTCATCCAAGATCAATTTTTACTGATTTCAGAAAAAAGTGGCCACTTTTGACCCCCTTTTGGTCCCCCATTTCCATGCACATACCCATATATAAGGTTCTAATGTATGCATTGGATCCCAAAGAGAAATTTTGTTGAAGTGTTTTTAAATTGATTAATCAAGAATCAAATCATATCCTTCATGTGATTTTTTTGGTTAACTTAGGTGGAGACAAAATTGGATCATTGGATGGAAAAGTTAATTGATTTGATATAGTTTTTTTTGTCTCCTAGCCATTCTTGGATAAGCATGCCCAAATAAATGATAATCCTATGAAGTAGATGCTATGGGGTGAAAGTTTAGAATTGTGTTACCCTTTTATTAAGGAAATAGCCAACACAAATCCAACATTTTTACTTTTAAATTTTAAAATGGTATAAACTAATGCAATATAGAATTTTATAATTTTTTATAAAATTGACACTCTAATTTAATTGCTAAAAAAAGGTTTAGAAAATGAGGTCAATGGGCCTACAGTTTTAATATATTAAATTTCTTTTTTCCCATTTAGTTTACTTGAGTCTTTAGTGCATGGAAAAAGTAAATTTAATTTGGTGTACTCAAAATGTAATAGTTTTGACAAACCATCACTTTAAGAATTAATTGTTTATCCTAAATAAAAATAAATTATACACTTTTAACAAGGTTTCTCCCCACTAGCGCATAATATTTAATTTTTTTTTACCATTTAAAAGATAATAATTTACCATTTTAGAATATTTCAGTCAACCCTATATTCAACTTTAATGACCTACTTGTAGTAAACTTTTAAAAAATTTACTAAAAATAATTAAAATATTATATATTCAAAATCTACACTCTTGGATCTACCAAAGGGTATTGTTAGATTTTTTAGAACATGTATGTAATGTGAGAAAAATTGGTAGGAAGATTTGATTTTTTTTTGAAAAATCATTAAAAAATTGGCGACACATCATTTCGGGAGAAACATTTTTGAGAAAAACTATTTTAGTTGAAACTAATCTATACTAAATTTTGAAAATACGCCTCGGTGTATAGCTAGAAGTTGAATAGTTTTGACCAAAAGTGTTTTGGTTAAAACACTTTTCAATCAAAACTTTTGAATCCACATAGGCACCACAACATTTACCAGCATTACGGCTGAAAATGTTCCAAGCAATTTTTTGGTGAAAAGTTGGCCTAAAGTGTGACACAACTTTGAACCTTTACCCCCACGTGAAAAACTTAGGTCTAGGTGAATTGGGTATACCATGCACTACATGAGGGCAAAAAGATGAAGTCATGAAAGGAACCGCACCCCTTGTGAGTTGCATGACATGAAACACACATGGTGGAGGTCTAGTTCATCAAAGATGATATGAACATTAAGGGAAGAGGAAGGAGAATCAAAATAAATTTCATCATGCAAACCCATGGATGACTCCCTAAGATTTCCTAATTATTGGCCACTAAGAGACTAAGGTAATGAATCAAAAGTTCAATCACTCTAAGGTCATACATGCAATAATATATAATAAATAATAAACATATAAGAGCATATCATACCATGATAAAACATACATAACAAATGGTTGATCATTATACATGCAAACAAAGGAAGCACATCAAAACATACTCACATGATGTAGACATTATTAGCTTAGCTTAGTTTTAAGGTTTTAAAACATATATGCATCATAAAGATCCTACATCTAACAATGAAACATAGGCAATATATCACATAAGGAGTCAATATCGAAATGCAATAATTGTCTATCACATCAAATCATGATAGGAAGAATAATCATCATCAAGGCACAAAGAGGGATCCATTATAATGTTTAAGTCTAATATAAAATCATAATATTAGAAAACCATCAGATTTGAGGATGTAATAGGAGATTCACCCTAAAAGAAAAACCCTAGGGGATGTAATATTGTTCAAGTTCAACAATTTATGTGTGAAAATAAAGCACACCCCATACAATTATATCTAGGATAAATCAATTAAAATACCTAGATGTATGAGATGTAACAACCAATTATTAAAACATATCCATAAATAAGGGTTAAAACACATCAATAAATAAGTGTGAAAATTTAAAAGAAGGATTAGGGTACTTAACTCTAGGGTTTGATGTAGAATATTCTTTGACATGCATTTTCTTTTGCTTTGTCCATACATCCAAAATTAATCTCTATGTCAGATGACTATATGGATTGTGAAATTAGCTAATTTATATTCTAGGTCAATTTTGTATTTATGAACTTGAACCTACAACTGGAAATGATCCTTTGTTGTGAAAATGAACATGTAAAATTTACATAGAATTTAGTTCACCTCAAGGATATAGACAAGTTGGTGCCAATAAACACTGATATAGTTTGTTATGCTTGGCATGTGAGGCACCTAACTCCCCTCCTCTCTACTTAGTCATGAACCCTTGGACCAATTCAATATTTTTTACAATGTTGAAGATACTTCAAGTAGCCATCCAAATGCCTAAACTACTCTTATCAATGTTGTTGTAAATCTTATGCTCTTCTAATGGTGATGTAATGTGTAATTGAGCTTTCCTCTAGATGAGTCCTTCCTCTATCTAAAAATGAAATAGGGATTTTCCTTTATACAACACTCTAATGTACAAATTTGATATTTTGTACTTAAGTGGCAAGTAATTGCTAGTTGGCAAGGGACTAGCTTGGAGCAAGGATCAAATATGAATTTAAAAGATTATAAGTCAAATTTATAATAAGGGTGTGGAACTAGATGTAAATTCACACCTTATGGAGTTGATTCTAGAAAGGAAGAATAAAAATATAGATCAAATCAAAATGTTTGGAATGAGTAAAATCAAATTTACTCAAATGTTTAGAATGAGTAAAATCAAATTTACTCAAGAGACATTGCCATTTATCAACTTTTATCCAAAAATACACCCCTTATATTTGCATTTTGTTGGGGTCAAGATTGTACTTCATGTTTTGATAGCGCTCACTAGAAGTCCAAATAGCAATCAATGTCTTTCCAAACATGTGAAGACAAGAATTAAGGTTAAACAAGTCTCTTCGATGGAAATTTATTCTCCGTAAAAATCGAAGTTCTTCAGAAGATATTCATCAATAATGAGTTTTTAGCCGATAGGCTTTCCTTTGGGCTTTCAGGAAATTGTCGGACGCCGAGAAAAGTGCCGGAAAAATTTAAAAGTTCCACGTGGCCGTCAAAGACAGTAAACTTTCGGAAGGTGCGATGCAATTGCGCGTTGATGTGAATTGACTCAGCAAGTGGATAAGCACGAGAGGTTTCTAATTTTGAAGAGGAATTTGACTGGACGTTTTGCTTCGCTCACACAGTAATCTTGCAGACTGCTGATTTCTGGAAAAACCTGTCACTGGCGGCAGAATTTAGCCTCTAAGATCGGTTCAGGTGCAATTTGATTTATGATCGTTCTCATTTTCGAATCCAAAGAGAATTATTTGATTAAAATTTCTGATATTTGTTCTTAATTATAGGGTCCATACTACTCGAAAGGTTTCGACAGGAGACTTGCTTTGGTAATTCAATGGAAGAAGGTAGAAGCCTTGGGATCACTAAAGATGTTGCACAGGTACACAATTTCTCCAAATTTCAGAATATTAAGCCGTAAATTGGATCTTAGATTGTTTAAGATGAGGATATTTGAGATCTTGATTTAATACTAGAAGATTTAAGGCGAATGTCTCATACTGAAATTTCATCTTAGCCTGTACTTGATTTGATTGTTCTGTTCAGTTTTTTTTTTAAATGACTGATAAATAAATGTAAAAATCAAACTTTCTATAACCAGACAACAAATTATCTATGAGATGCCGTGATGTGATAGTACTGAAATTCTGGACGTATTGACATAAAAGTTAAAACTGGAGTTTGAACAATTCTCTTACAGAATATGATTTGTTAAAGAATAAAGCTTAGAATCTATGGCACAGTTCAAATATATACACAGCAAGGTAGTGAATTTTCGCCTGATCTCTAGATATAATTAGATTCTCTGAAATTGTCAGAAAAAATTGTAAAAATGTATTAGGTCCATGTTGTAAAAGGTCTTTAAATTGATGTTTTGGTGGGGAATTTGTCAGTCCCTGAATTTGTTAAAGCTGGAAAATACTATTCAGTTACTGGAATAATCTCATTTTATGGGAAAAATTATTCTTGTTAAGTACAGAAAAATATTTTCAATTATAACAATAATAATAAAAAAACATTTTTTTATAGATTGAGGTTATAGGGAGGTTTCAGGGTTTAAATTTGATGATGGTATAGTTATAGTTAAATGTTTTTTTTTAAATACAATTAAAATTTTAAGAAACTTATATTATATGAAAGAAGAGATTTCAAATAAACCCGTAAATTTTTTTATAAAATTATAATATATATATATATATATATATATATATACAAATTTAATCTTCACATATTTTTCTATTAAGAGTAATTTCAAATGGATAACCATCACGAAAACTTTGCTTGACAGGCAGTGTCGGTGGTCAAATTTAAGCAGTGATCTCAAGCTTTTGTATATTGTCAAAAGCAGTTTCTATTTAGTATCTAAAATGGTCTTAAGTAGGGCTTAAATAGAAAGCCATTATAATTGCTGAATTCCGGACTAAATTTGACAGTTGTATAGCTATATTTAGGCATTTTTGCTGTAAAATACAATCAAAATTTTAAAAAGACTATAAAGGAGAGATTTTGGACAAACTGTCAAAATAAATTTATATAAGATTATGATAGATATATATATGATTTTTATATGATTTACTTATATACTAAAGCATGCCATAGTATTTGAAGGGTACCATTGAATAGATAACTGTCATAAAAATATTGCTTGACAAGCAAGGTCGACTGTCAAATTTAAGCTGTGAGATTCGCTGTGGGAATTTTGTTTAAAAGGAGGGTAGAAATTTGAAGTGGATTTTGAAGAAGTTTTATTTCTAAATTTTAAAAACACTGGGTAGTAAATGATAAAAGCTTCACTTTGTTGCGTTTAACTTTACATTTTACTGAGATTTTCAGGCCTATGGCTCAGGGCCTAAATTTGACCGTCGACCCTGCCTGTAAGTGCCTAAACCAAATAATTAATCACAATTTTATATAAATTTTGACAATCTATCCAAAATCTCTTTCTTTCATATGATTCAATCTTATCTCTTCTTTCATATGATTCAATCTTTTTAAAAATTTGATTGTATTTTACGAAAAAAAAATGCCTAAATATGGCTATACGGCCATCAAATTTAGGCCCTACTCTGCCCAATTACCTCCTAATATTTGAATGTTAAATTTAGACAGTCCTGCCATGGAAGCGATGCTAAAATGCACTGCTCTCATCTTTTTCAAAATCTGTTGGGAGATGCTCTTATACATCACCATCTCTCTCCTCCGAATTCCATAAAAAATCGGCATAAGAGGCAAATACATAGCTGTCAACATCAACCATTGCGAATTATCCATTGCTAAATTAGCCATTAAAACCAAGATTTAAGAGCTTAGAAGGATGTGAGTAATTGGTTACCAGTCATGAGGGGCAGCCTTGATTGCTTGATCAAAGTAAGCCTGTGCTCTGCCTCCATCTTTGTGAGTTTCCCATATGAGTTGGGCGTAAAGTGATAGTACTTATCCTCTGCAGGACCGGCCAGTATTGCCCTTCCATAGAATTCCTCTTCCTTGCTAACGTCTCCTTTCATCTAACATCACCATCAAACACCATTTGCCCTCAATTAAAAGTAAGAATGAGAGATATCAAGATCTCCATGCCCTGTAAATGTTTTTAAAAACAACATTCTAGTGAGAATCTTGGTAGCTTACCTCGTGTAAAAATTTGGCATAGTTCCTGAGCAGAGGCGGATTGCCAGGATTTGCAACAACATTCATGTGGCTTTCTCATGCGGGGAAGCGCCAAATGAAAATGCGAGAAAGCTGTTTAAAACATGGGAGAAGAGGAGAATATGTGCAACATAGAATGGTGGTCTCCATAGCTCTCACTGGCCCTTGAAATGCACACGAGCAGACTCAATTTATTGTTGAGGGCAGACGAATTTTCGAGCAGCGTTTTGCATACAAGCGATAGATTTTCATGGATGTGAAGAATTAGGCAAGATTCAGAGCATATCGTACTAATGCTTAGAATAGTATTTATGTCCAGATGGATATTGGCGGTACATGAAGATGATGAGGAGAAGCGTCTCAAGGAGTGGGTGAAGGCATGACGGCAGTCAATTCAGATTGAGACGTTTAAAATGTAGAAGCGAGTAAATTGAATTACACAGATTTCTTCGATGTTTGTGCAAAGAAAGGTATCTTCATTTTATTAGTCTTGAGCAGCTATATAAATTCATATTAGTTAAGCTGTTATTATAAACTTAAAGTGGACTTTATATTTAATGAGTAGTTAGTTTTTTTTTTTTTTTTCTCATTCATACATATGTATTAGATCCATAATCCTTTGTATTCATTATAACAACCTGTAGTATATATTCATGAGTAATGCATATTTATCTCCTATACAATGATCTCAATATATCCTTCATACATCTATTACAACCTCTCAATATCATATATGTGTAGTATTGTCATCCTTCTTTGGGTGATCCCATAATAGTGTGTCCAACTTATGGGACGAGGCAAAAAAATGGGCCCAAGATGCATTCGAAGGTGATGCCATGGTGACCTTTAAATGAAGGTCTTTTTTTCAATTTTTAAATGTTTCATGTTCAAAATGGTTTATTAAAGGGACTTTCACATAAAGGACTGCAGGTCAAAACCTTCATTCAAATGTCCCTTTGATGCCATTCCATTATAGCTCAAAGAGTTTTTAAAGAAATATTTTATTTCAAAGTAGGGGTTGGATCATCAAGTGGAGTCACAATGACATGAAATTTTGCAGGATTGTAGGCTTAGAGTAAACTTTCTAAAATGTGTAATTTGTAATAAACTTTATTTAATTATGATATATTTTTTTATATTTCTTAGTGAACATAGGGTTTTTACCAAATATAAGGGTCTTTGTTCAACACATATAGAAAATAGAAAATGATAGAAAAAAATTCTAAAAAAAAATTACACACTATCTCCTTGTTTCAATAAAAAAATTAATTAATTTCGATACATATAAAAAATTATGCGTTATGGAATAAAATCATTTTAAATTATAATTAATGTCAATTGAAAAATTAATAATAAATAAAGTATGCTAAAAAAATTATGAAAAAATATGCATGCACTAAATATCAGTGTTAGTGATTCGTGTTTAAGAAATAATGATTTTATGTTATTTCTGATAAAAGTTATGCATTATGGAATAAATGTCACTCATTGAAAATACTATAAAGTGTGAAAACTAACTTATTAAAAAATGTTTAAAAAATAACATAAATTATTTTTAAAATTTTTTAAAAAATATATATATATAATCTACACAGAAAATCTAAAAAATCACTAGTTCACATCATCTTCAAATTCTTCATAGTTTGCTTGTTATTAGTGATAGAAAGTGAAAATTTGGTTAAAAATACTAATTTCAATGTCTCACTTAGGCCAAACATTGGGACACACTATTGTGAGATCGTCTCTCTTAAAGTTTCTTTATATAAAGGGATGTTTTGGACTATCCTTGTTTCCACATAGTTGTGCTCTTTCAAAGATGCCGCAAGTCATTTGATTGTGCCACATTATTGTTCTTATGACCTATGGTGGCTACAACTTATCTATACTCAGTTGGCTCTGTCTACCAACATCATCCCCCAATTTGAACCATGTTTTGTTCTCAAGATATGTGGGTTCTATTTGACAATCAAAATGTGATCTTAACCATTCAAAATTGTATCATCTACTATTGAAAAACTGGTAGAGCATGCTATATAAAGGGATGTGTTCCTATCCTTGTTTCCACATAGTTGTGCTCTATCAGAGATGCCACAAGTCATTTGATTGTGCCATATTATTGTTCTTATGACCTATGGTGGCTACAACTTATCTATACTTAGTTGGCTTTGCTTGCCAACATCATCCCCTAGTTTGAACCATGTTTTTGTTACACATATGGTTCCTATGGTTGTATTGTTGTCATTGATGTCAACATTGTCACAAGGTTGTCCTTGATGTCAACACTGTTATGGATGTGTAATAGTGTTCATGGTTGGATGCCATGCTCCTGAAGAAGATACATTGAGATGGGAATTAGAAGTTCATGGTTGGAGATGTCATATCTAGTAGAAAAGATATAGTCCATGATTAGATGTCATGTCCTATCCAGTAGAGAAGATATAGTCCATAGTTGGATGTCATGGTTGAATATAATGTGATTCTTGAAGTTCATTATTGGATGTCATGCCTTGATCATTGCAGAGTTGAGTATGAAGTCAAATTCAGATGGGAATTAGAAGCATCAAGAAGACACATTAATATGGGAACTAGAAGCATCAAGAAGACACATTAATATGGGAATTAGAAGCATCAAGAAGACACATTAATTTATGGGAATTAGAAGCACTAATATGTGTTGTTGATGGCCTAAGGTACATTGTATGATCTCTCCTACTCTTCCTAAGAATGCATGTGTTAATACAAAGAACCTGTTTGGCCTCCGGAAGTTGGTGACAGTTTCTACTACAAGATGACTATCTTTAAAGACTGTCTAGGAGATTGCTCAACATTTTCATTATTTTAATGTTGTGCCTTTGTGGATTGGAAGATAGCATAATATAGTATCAAACCATGTATAGTCCAAGTTTCATGATGTTTGGACTACCAGAAGGGTGTTTTGTAGTTGACAATATAAAGATAATGTTGGTTCTGTGAAGGTGTTCTCAGCAGGATGTAATAGATTGCTCCACATTCCTCCACATTAGAAATTATGGCTATACGGTTCTAGAACTATGTTGTGGGTATAGTGAAGGTGATAATTCCAAAGATTCAGATCTTTTGTCCTTCATGTATGAAAGTTATGCATGATAGTGTTCCAACATGTGTTCTGACAATATAATGCAATGATAAAAGATGATTGAAATGCTCCGCATTCCTCCAGATATGAATGTTTATCTTTGCGGTTTTATGGACAAGTTCTTGGATGTGCATTACATTCTCTCCTTCTATTTCAAGCTTCTTGATGGTCAACAAGCCCAGTTTTTCAATAACAAAATGTTGCAGTGTGTTCCGGATGACTTGCAGTTTCTAGATTTCATGATTGAGGATGCGCGGCACAAAATCCTTGTTGTGCGGAAGTAAAGGTGTATTTGGGGATGTTGTATGAGTCCTATAGAATCATCTGGAAAAGCTTCATGAAAATATTTCTTGTTTCCAGTACCGCACAAGGTTTTCAAGTTGTGGTCGTTATGCTTCAAGTTTCATATGACTTTGCTTAAGTCTGTCCTATTTTAAAATGAGCGAAGTGTGAGGAGGTAATTCCTTGATGTTTTATGATGCAAAGGATGTTTTAGACCTAGATAAGCAAGTGTTGAGGTCCGCAAGGCATGGATCTTCTGCTGGTGTTGCATGTAGTCTTGTTTAGGACTTGTCCTCTACACGTTTCATCTTGTGTGTTGTTTGGCCAACTTATAAATGTATTTTTCATATTGTCTTTGGCCAACAAGAAATGTAATCAATGTAATATCATGTACAAATAGTGAATCAAAGTGTGTTAGGCAAAGTGTGATTGCAAAGAGATTGATAGGGCACGCATACAAGATAAGGAGCAGAATTAATGCATTTTGATGTGTAGCTGAAGGAGAAAGAGAAGAAGTTGTTGATGCTATCCTGATTCACCTTGAAGACATACTTGTGACAATGATCAAGTGTAGAGTGTGCCTACCTAATCTAATCTTTAGAAAGAAGTGTGAAGAGGTAGAATTGCAATCATCAAAGGTGTGAATTTCAATGTTAGTTTTCAGACAGTAGAAGGACTGTCATACTGTAATCTTTTATGAACTTGTTCTCAATTCAGGGAGTAGTAGATTCCTTGGGAGTGACCCTAAAATAAAGTATTCAGGGAGTAGTAGCTTCCTTGGGAGTGATCCTAAAACAAAGTATTTAGGAAGTAGTAGCTTCCTTGGGAGTGACCCTAAAACAAAGTTTCCAGGGAGTAGTAGCTTCCTTGGGTTGTATCCCTAAAACAAAGTTATTATTTGAGCTTCATGTATTATGAGTTAATCCTCACCATTGTTTTTCCCTTCTAGGGTTTTCCACGTATATGTGGTGTTATGTGTTGATGTGCATTGTGTTAATCTTTCATGTTCATGTTAATACTATGATGCTTAAGTTTTAATCTGCTCTGGATAAGTTGAAGTTGTTAAAGTTGAAGATTGTTTAGATACTGATTCACCCCCCTCTTGGTATCCCTGTATGTTCAACAATTGGTATCAGAGCCAAGTTCCTCTGAAGTAAGCTTAACTACTTGAGGAAGGTTCAAGATGGCACAAAATAGATCTAGCAAGATACCTAGGTTTGATGGTACAAATTATGCTTTTTGGAAACTAAGGATGGAAGCCTACATCAATTCTTTAGGGTGTGGAGTTTTGGAATTTGTTAAGACTGGTTACACTGTTCCTGCTACTATTCCTACAGATTCAGATGAAGTTAAGAAGTATGATAACAATGCCAAGGATAAGTTTGCCATCATGAGCAAGTTGACTGATTTAGAACTTTCAAAGGTAATGAGTTGTAGTTCTGCTCAAGAAGTTTGGGACAAACTTGAAACCATTTATGAAGGAGATAAGAAAGTAAAGCAAGCAAAGATCACGATCTTTAAAAGCAAATTTGAGACCCTAAAGATGAAAGATGATGAAGACATTGTTGGATACATGCTCTGGGTGAATGAAGTGGTCAACGGGCATCAAAGGTCTTGGTGGAGAAATGAAAGATTATGAGATTGTAAAGAAGGTTCTGAGATCTGTTCCCAAATCTTATAGTCATAAGGTATCAGCTATCGAGGAGACTACAGACTTGGATACATACATTGTAGACAAAATGTTTGGTATCCTTACTACTTTTGAAATGAGAGAGTTTGGTAGTGATGCTCCAAAGAAAGAAGTTGCTTTCAAAGTCAGTAAGAAGACAAAGGATGAAAATGTTGATATAGATGAAAGCTCTAATAAAGCTGAAGCAAATTTTGTGAGAAGACTGAAGAAAGGTATTGGAAAATATAAAGGTAAGTTACCCTTCAAATGTTTCAGTTGTGGAAAAGTTGGTCACTTTACTTCTAAATGTCCTTTCAAAGAACCTAGGAGAAGTAACAAAAATGATAAATTCAAAAGGAGCCTGTATTCCATTGAGAGCAGTTGCTCTTCAGAAGATGAGAATCATGATGATTCAAATGATGACACTTTTCATGGCCTTGAGTGTTGGTGACAAAAGAGACGATGTTGGAAAATGTGAAAAGACTGATACCTTGCAAACATACCAAATTAATGAAAGATCAATTGTTGTATGGACTGCCTTCCATGCAAAAGAAGAAGTCAAATCTTGGGTTGTTGAAAGTGGTTGTTCAAATCATATGATTAGTGACAAGGAGAAGTTTATCAGCCTTGAGAAGTGGGATGGTGGAGCTGTCAAGATTGGAGGTGATGAGTCAACTCAAATCTATGGAAAAGGTGTCATAACTATTGATGGGAAGAACAAGACTGGGGATGTCCTCTATGTCAAAGGATTATAGCACAATCTTCTCAATGTCAGTTAGATGTGCAACAAAGGTTACAATCTTACCTTTCATGCCAATGGTTGTGAAATTAGGAAGGCAAGGTCTAGAAAACTAGTCGCAGAAGGTATCAATACATATGGTGATATCTATCATTTGAAAGAGGTAAATGGAAGAACATGTTTGTTGGCTCAATCTAGTGAGTGTTGGTTGTAGCACAAAATAATGGGACACAACAATTTTGATAATATGGTAAGGATTAACTCTACTCATGTAGTAAGAGACATGCCCAAGATAATCAAGCTTGCAAACACAATATGCAAGGAATGTCAAATGGGAAAGTAGACAAAGACAAGTTTTAAAAGGAAGGAGTACTATTCTTCAATACCATTGGAGCTAATTCACACAGACCTATGTGGTCCTACAAGAGTAAAGAGTGAACAAGATGAGAGGTATTTTATGTTGCTCATTGATGATTATTCTAGAACAACTTAGGTTACTTTATTGAGAGAAAAATCAGATGCTCTTGATAAGTTTAAGGTTTTCAAAGATATGGTTGAAAATGAAATGGATACTAAGATCAAATGTTTAATGTCTGATAGAGGAGGTGAGTTTACTTCAAATGAGTTTGAAAAGTTTTGTGAAGATCATGGTATTAGGAGACATCTGTTAGCTCCTAGAACCCCTCAACAAAATGGGTAGTTGAAAGAAAGAATAGGACTGTGCAAGAAATGTCTAGGGCAATGTTGAAATATGCAAATTTGCCTGATATGTATTGGAAGGAAGCAATTCACACTACTATCTATCTAACTAACAAAGTGCAGTTAAGGGTCAATAATACTAACACCCCTTATAAGCTATGGTATGGAAGACCTCCCACTATCAAATACTTTAGGATCTTTGTTAGCAAATTCTATATCAGAAGAGATGAAGAAGACCTAGGAAAGTTTGATTCAAGAAGTGATGAAGGAATATTTCTTGGTTACTCAACAAGAAGCAAGGCCTATAGATGCTACAACAAAAGGTTGGGAAAGATGATTGAAAGCACAAATGTCAAAGTAGATGAAGACTTGTATTAGATCTCACAAGATTTAGAAGACTCTAGATCTGATATCTTTCCATGCATTGAAGATGAAGAAGAAGAAGTGAAAGAAGAAAAGGAACAAGAACCAAAGCAAATGCCTAAGACCCCATCAAAGCATGTTCAGAAGAATCACTTAGTGGATCAGATCATTGGAGACAAGAATGAAGGTGTGCAAACAAGGAGAAGGTTTTCTAAGATGCATAAGCAAGTAAATTTGTGTTTTTTTTTTATCAAAAGTAGAACCCAAAACCTTTGCTAATGCTAGCAAAGATGATGACTGGATAAAAGCAATGGAAGAAGAATTGGATCAGATAGAGAAGAGTTAGACATGGGAATTGGTTCCCAGACTAGGCAACAAGAACAACATAGGAACAAAGTCGGTGTTCCAGAACAAACTGATTGAAGATGGTGAAGTGGTAAGGAACAAAGCAAGGTTGGTATGTAAGTGCTACTCTCAAGTTGAAGGCATTGATTTTGAGGAAACTTTTTCTCTAGTAGCCAAGATATAGGCAATCAGAATGTTCCTTGCTCTTGCTGCTCATAAGAATTTCAAAGTATATCAAATGGATATCAAGTCAGCCTTTTTGAATGGTGATCTAGAGGAAGAAGTCTACATTGAGTAACCAGATGGTTTTCAGATACTAGAAGATCTAGACATGGTGTGAAGACTCAAGATAGCTTTGTATGGTCTCAAGAAAACACCTAGGGCTTAGTATGCCAGGTTGGATAAGTACTTACTTTAGCAAGGCTTTAAGAAAGGTACTACAGATAGCAATCTTTACATCAAGGGAGATGGAAACATGATATTGATAGTTGTAGTATTTGTTGATGACATTATCTTTGGTGGAGATGATGATATGTGTAAAAGGTTTATAGAGGAGATGCAAAAAGAGTTTGAGATGTCTATGATTGGTGAAATGTATTTCTTCCTTGGACTTCAAATTGCTTAGCTAGATGGTGGTATCTTTATTTCACAAGCTAAGTATGTCAAAGAAATGTTGAAGAAGTTTGGTATGGAGGATTCAAAACCAGTGAGTACTCCCATGGTCACTAGATGTCACTTAAGCAAGGATGATGAGTCTGCAGAGGTGGATCAGACTTCCTATAGATCTATGATTAGAGGATTGTTATACCTAACTACTTCTAGACCTGATATTATGCATGCAGTATGTGTGGTTGCCAAATATCAAGCCAATCCCAAGCAAACACATGAGAAAGTAGTGAAAAGGATATTCAGATATTTGAAAGGGACTTTGGATTATGGCTTATGGTATTCAAGAGGTAATGACTTTGATTTAAGTGCCTACACTGATGTTGATTGGGCTAGTTGTGTTAATGATAGGAGTACAAGTGGTGGTGCTTTCTTTTTAGGAAGCAGATTGGTTTCATGGCAAAGCAAGAAGCAAGATTCAATATCCTTATCAACTGCAAAAGTAGAGTATATTGCAATAGCTTCCTGTTGTACACAAGTGTTGTGGATGAAACAAACCCTGAAGGATATCAAGGTATTATATGATGAGCCTATTCCTATTTTGTGTGATAATACAAGTGCCATCAATATTTCTAAGAATCCAGTGATGCATTCTAGAACCAAGCATATAGCAATCAGGTATCACTTTTTGAGAGAGAAGGTTGCAGATAAGGAAGTGAAATTGGAATATGTTCCAACAAAAGATCAGATTGTAGATATCTTCACAAAGGCTCTTACAAAGGACACTTTTGAAGACCTCCAGTAGAGGTTAGGGGTAATTTCCCCTCCTTGCTAAGATGCATAGTGGTGCATCTGTTTAGGAGGGTTCATGTTATATCCTTATTTCCTGGACTGATGATGGCTACCTCTCAGGGGGAGAAGGTAGTGGTTACTGATGATAGGGGGAGTCTGTTTGCTACAAGAAGAAGTTACGCCCTAAGAAAGAATGTGCAGATATGAGAAAGTGGTGGTTGCCCTTTGTCCTTGATGTCAATGGGGGAGAAATGTGCAGGTATGTGTTGCCATCAATGCCAAAGGGGGAGATTGTTACACATATGGTTCCTATGGTTGTATTGTTGTCATTGATGTCAACACTGTCACCAGGTTGTCATTGATGTCAACACTATTATGGATGTGTAATAGTGTTCATGGTTGGATGACATGCTCCTGAAGAAGATACATTGATATTGGAATTAGAAGTTCATGGTTGGAGATGTCATATCTAGCAAAAAAGATATAGTCCATGATTGGATGTCATGTCCTATCCAATAGAGAAGATATAGTCCATGGTAGGATGTCATGATTGAATATAATGTGATTAATGAAGTTCATGATTGGATGTCATGCCTTGATCATTGCAAAGTTGAGTATGAAGTCAAATTCAGATGGGAATTAGAAGCATCAAGAAGGCACATTAATATGGGAATTAGAAGCATCAAGAAGACACATTAATTTATGGGAATTAGAAGCACTAATATGTGTTGCTGATGGCCTAAGGTACATTTTATGATCTCTCCTACTCTTCCTAAGAATGCATGTGTTAATACAAAGAAGGTTTGGCCTTCGGAAGTTGGTGACAATTTCTGCTACAGGATGACTGTCTTTAAAGACTATTTGTGAGATTGCTCAATATTTTCATTATTTTAATGTTGTGCTTTTGTGGATTGGCAGATAGCTTAATATAGTATCAAACTATGTATAGTCCAAGTTTCATGATGTTTGGACTACTAGAAGGGTGTTTTGCAGTTGACAATATAAAGATAGTGTTGGTTCTATGAAGGTGTTCTCAGTAGGACAATAGATTTCTCCACATTCCTCCACATTAGCAATTATGGCTATGCAGTTCTAGAACTATGTTTTGGGTATAGTGAAGGTGATAATTCCAAAGATTCAAATCTTTTGTCCTTTAGCTATGAAAGTTATGCATGATAGTGTTCTGACATGTGTTTTGACAATATAATGTAATGATAAAAGATGATTGAAATGCTCTGCATTCCTCTAGATATGAATGTTTATCTTTGCGGTTTTATGGACATGTTCTTGGATGTGCATTACATGCTCTCTTTCTGTTTCAGGCTTCTTGATGGTCTGCAAGCCCAGTTTTTCAATAACAGAATGTTGCAGTGTGTTTCGGATGACTTGCAGTTTTCAGAATTCATGATTGAGGATGTGCGACACAAAATCCTTGTTGTGCAGAGGTAAAGGTGTATTTGGGGATGTTGTATGAGTCTTGTAGAATCATCTAGAAAAGCTTCATGAAAATCTTGTTGGCAACTTGACAAACATTATTAATGGAGACACTACTAGTATGATGAAGTTTAGCTGAGCATGATGTTTGATAGTGTTGTCATTGATGGCAACAAGAAAATAAACAAAGATTCAACAAGGTTGGAACAAAGATTTTGGTTCGGCAAAGCAGACTTAAGCATTTTGGCTAAGTGTTGGCATGGTATAGAGATAGCAACAGAAAGATAGTATTTTGATTAGCGTTGGTCCACAGTTGAAGATCTGGTCTTGCGGTTCTGGTAAGATGTATATAGTCCTTAGATGATCTTATATCCAAAGTTTCAGCTCTTGATCATCTCTGGAAATGTACCTTCAAGTTGTACAAGTTCAGCATAGTAGAGAACAATAGTAATCAGAGCAGAACACACAATTATTTTGGTCCACATTCCTCCCATATTGGATATTTTGTTATGTGGTTTTGAGGTGTTGTAAACACATATATAAAGTCTCTAAATCCAAAGTTGTAGAGTTTGAAGCCCACTGGAAAGATAGTTGAGTATCTAAGTATCACTACAAGGTTTGATAGTGTTTGACTATGACAGGGCATGTATTCTGATGGTCTGCATTTTGCTGCAAGTTGATATTATGTTATATAATTCTAGAGTTATGTTTTGAGATGTCTAAAGAGTCTTGGATATGAATTTGAGTAAGTCTTATGGTTTGCATTGAAAGTTGTGATATGATAGATGGACTGAAATAGTGATAATCAAAGTTTAAGGCTGACCTGATACTTTGATTTGTGTGTGGTAAGATCTGTTGATTGGAACCTTATCCTAAGTGGTTCTATAGTTGAAGCCGACATGTGTGAATATGTTTCAAGTGTTGTTTTGATCCACAGGTATTTTGGAGAATGCTTTAGGCTGACAAGCTACAACTACATGTTTCATCTTTGTAGGCCAACCTAATTTGAAGATTACAAGTGTTGTAGATATATATATGAGATCCATTTTGGTGTTTGAATGATGAATGTGTGTGTGACATGCAAAGGTTTGTGACTTTGTAAAGGTGACAAGTGTAGAAGAAGAGAGATCTTATTTTCATGTAAGAACAAAGTAGTGTAGTAGAACAGTTCAGGATGAAGAGTTTTCAAACAGTTTTCTGAGCATCATTGGAGCTGTATCCATGCATTTGTAGATGCAATTTTAGCAGTTCATTTTGGCAGTGAGCCACCCTTCTTTCTCTTTCTTTTATTATGGCAGTAAGCCTATATGTAGTGAGCATCTTTCTAGATAGTGATTCCTTAAGGGTAGTGAGCCTCTTTGTAATTCGGTATTGTTACTACATAATATATTGTGAGCTAACACTCACTGTGGTTTTTCTCATTTTGGGTTTTCCATGTAAAAATCCTAGTGTTCATGTGTTATGTTTTATGGTTGTTCTTTCCATGTTTAATTTTCTTTACTGTTGCTGAATGGGCAAATGGATTAGTGGTTTAATAAGTGAATGGTTTAAGAGAATATTGATTCACCCCCCTCTTAGTATTCTAGGTGTTCAACAATTGGTATCAGAGCCTAGTTCCTTGAAAGAAGTTTAACAACTTGAGGAAGATCTTGGAGACTGAACACATGGTAGGTAAAAAGTACCCTACTCCTGAAGAAATTCATTCAACTAGAGTCACAAAAGAAGAGTGCATATTTGTCAATGAAGAAGAACTGAAAGTTGCTCTTGAAGATCTTGAGAGGACTAAAGAGGAAAACAGGGATCTGAAAGAAAATATCAAGGAAGCAGATGAGTGCATCAGGAATTTGAGGGAGCAAGTCAAGAAATTTAAAGAAAAGCATAAGGAAGTTAGTGAACAGTTGAGATCAACAATTGAAATCTTGGATGATCTAAAAGTACAAATTGAAGATAAACAAAAAGTAGAAGACCTAAATCAATTGGTGAAAGGCAAATTAGAAGAATGTGTAAAGCTTGAAAAAGAAGTTGTGAACCTAAAATTAGATTTGGAGAAGGCAAAGAGTTATGAAGAAAAGTTTAAGATAAGTTCTGCAAAACTTGATGAGATGCTTGATAGCCAGAAGAACCCTGATGACAAAGAAGGATTGGGATTTGAAAAAGGTGAAAGTTTTAAAACATGTCAAGCAATGAATGTTGAGATCAAGAAGGACAAAGGCAAGCAGATCTAGGATCAAAGGAATAGACCTAGAAGACCACCGGTCAGACGACCAAATGCACAAAGGTACCCATCTTTCAATGGTTATTGTAATTCATGCAATAAGTTTGGTCATAAGACTACTCAATGTAGGAGCAGAGTGAATCAAAATGTTCCATCTTTCTCTAGTCAGTTCTTTACTTGCAATAAACTTGGTCATAAAGCTAGTGAATGTAGAAGATAGATAAGGAATGGTCATAACAATGGAAGGAATGCTCAATCTTTCAGAGGTAACTGCTTTACATGCAAGAGATTTGGTCAGAGAGCTAGTGAATGTAGAAGTCAGATAAGAAATGTCTATAAAAATGGAAGGAATGCTCAATCTTTCAATGGTAACTACTTTACATGCAATAGATTTGGACATAAGGCTAATCAATGCAGATCCATAATGAATGGAAGGAACAATAGTCAAAGGAATGTTGTGTGCTTCAATTGCAACATGCTTGGACATATTGCAAGGTTCTACAGAAGTAAGAACATGAAGAAGGATAATCAAGCAAAGATGAAGAAACTGGTACAAAAGGTGGATCCAGTAGAAATCAAGAAGGAGATGAACAAGATGTGGGTCATGAAGGAAGTTGTTGAAGCCAAGAATGAGTCTGTGCTAGACTCTAGTGTAGAAACCTCCTCTGGGAAGTGAATCAGGAGCTCTAGCTCAGGAGGAGCTTTAATGAAATATTCTATTCCCCTAGCCAGAAAAGTGGTGCTGACAGCCAACACAAGGATATGAATTGAAAAACAGTATATCACTTTTGAAGAAAATTCTAGCAAAAAATAACTTAATGCAGAAGATTGCGGAGTAATTTATATCTACTGTGAGTGGTAGAGATAGTGTTGACAACTTTTTGGAAACAAGCATTTATGGCAATTTTGATTTTGATGAGAAAAGTTTATAAGTGATTTCATTCAAAGGAAATTCACTTTGCATTCAAACTCTCAAGTGACCAAGGAGATCTAAGAAATGAAGCTAAAGCAAATTCAAGCAGTTGGCATTAAGATACCCTAACCAGAAAGAGAAGAACAAGGTACTTACAGTCTACTCTTTTGAAAAGCTTTTGTTGAATTGTAAAGATGTCTACTCCTCAAGTAATTGAGATGACTGAAAGGTGTCGACCCAAATTTAAGAAACATCCATTCAAATCCCTAGAAACAAATCCAAATGGTGCATTTTCTGAAGTTCCGTATGGTATAATGCATAATGAAGATATTAGGTTTACATCCATGCCAATTTGGAAGAGTATGATCATATAAAATTAGGGCAAGTTTATTTGGATGAGTTGTCCGATGACAAGTCTAAATTGAAACAAGAATACAGTGCTCTGCATGAGAAGAAATTGGAAACATGGATCGATTTTTCCATTTTCTCTGAAGATGCTTGGGTTAGGTATGCCCTAAGTAGAATCCATGATGAATTCTTTTGGCTAAATATGCCTCATATGATAACTAAGGATGCCTTTAAGGCAGTTACAGGCATGTGTTCCACCGGAATAGTTTCGGCACTCAAATCTGTGAAGAATGATACAACGATGAAGCTAACTAGTGCCAAATTTGACAAGAGGGCATTAACTATCAATGATATAGAGGATCCAATAGTTAGGTTTGCCTCCATGGTGATTGGATATAAGGTGTATTTCTTCAACAGGGAGAACTCTGTTTCTACTATGACCATCTACACTGCTTATGAGATGGTGAAGAAGAATACTGATTATGACCTGTGTGAGTTGCTCTGGCAATAGTTGATGGAGAATTTGAAGAGGACAAAAGATACAAATTATGTATTCAAATATGGTACTCTCATCATTTGCCCACTGTTCTATTTTCTGATGGAATTACCAAATATGAGTAATATTGTTTGGTTTAATCACTCTCCTGTAATAGTACAAATTAGAAATCTTCTGCAGAGTTTAGGAGATGTTGATGCACAAAATGTAGCTCTATGGGGATATTTTAAGAACTTCTAGAAGAATATGCAAGCTAGAGTTAGAATCCCTAGAAAGGTAGTTGAAAAGTATAAAGATGATATTGTCTTTATGGTGACCAAAGATCAATGCCTCATGGACCAAGAATAGTGTGGGTCCCAGCAATGGGATATGAAGTCACAGAGGACATCTTGACTGATTTGGTAGATTTAATGTTGAGCAAACCAAAGGATCCCAAAGAGGAAATATTTGGGACTTTTGAGGAAAAGTCTCTCAAAGTGCATATGGAACAAAAACAACCCGAGATCAAAAGAAATGTAAGAAAATGGGTAAATGATTATGCAATGAGCAAAGGATTCACAAAGGAATAGATAGATGAACCAAGAGCCAATTCTCAAGCCTCTCAAGCAATAAAGACTTTGGAAGAGAAGACTAAACAAGAAAAGGCTCAGGAAAGGCATGAAGTATAGACTGAGCAAGAAAAGCCTACTTCTAGCACAAGAAGAAGAACAAGAGCCACCTCTTTTGCTACAACTATCTCTGGGAGCTTCGAACCCCTTCCCACTGCTAGTATTGAGAAAGAATTGCCTAAAAAGAAGCATGTTGAGAAGAAGCAGAAAACAAAGAAAACAAAGGCCACCAAAAGAGTGTATGTGAGCCTTGGTGGTGGAGAAGAAGAAGAAGAAATAGAAACTGATGAAGAGATAAAGGCAAAAAGGGAAAAAATAGATGAAGCCACTGTAAGCGAAGAAGTGAAGCCCTCCGGAGAAGGGAAAGACAAGAAGAAGAAAATGGAAAAGAAAACTAAGACCAAGGAAGGTGAGGCCACAATGACTCTAGAGGCAACAATTAACACAATGGTTGAGCATGGGAATTTGAAGCCAATTGCTGATACATATGATGAATGCTCAAATGCTGACAAGTTAACAATTGAAGAAGATGTGGTAAGATTTTTGGACATGTTCAATAAATCATTGATTGAAGTTATAAATGATTTACCAGATAGTTTAGATAGCATCTTAACTGCAAGAAAAGAAGGGGCTATGGCTAAAGATGTCGAGTTGAAGGAATAAGTTCTGATGAAACTGTGTCCAAATCTCACCAATGAAGAAAAGGTTAAAAAGTCACTAAAAATCTCAATGAAGAATTTAGAACCAAGAATAGAGTCAATACTCTAATGTCTGGAGATATTGAGAAATTGGTGAAAGAAACTAAGAAGACACTAAGTGTACTATATGAACTCCACATCTCAACTATGGTAGATACAGATGAAGAGGAACAAAATGTTGATTCTAATATAGTTCCAAATGTGAATATTAAAAAAAGCGTGGATCAAAGTGCAGTTACTCCTCTAGTAAACACAAGAAATGATGAAGAAATAAAAGAGCCCATGGAAGAAAAGAACTATGAAGAAACAAAAGTGGCACCTGAACAAAATGTCCCTGAAGAACAAGGTGAGCAAAGAGAAGAAGCTAATGAACAGATGATTAATAATCCTACTCTAGAAATAGAGGGAAATGAACAAGAACCCATTCAAGAAGACCCTCCAGAAAGACATGATGGTGAGATGTCTTTTGATGAAGACTAAAGGGACACTATTGGAAAGGATTCAGTTGACTCTTTAAGAGAGTTTTTGGAGAAACAAAAGGAGACTTAGATTTTGTCTGCACCTAAGTTGTTACAAGGTCCAATAAACCTAGTGTCTCCTTTGTTAAAATTAAAGCCTGGGTCAATATTTCAAGAAACAACCCAAAAAGAAATATTAAAGTCTCACATGGAGGATAGTGAGTTAATTGGAGATGCAACAAGAAATTTTGAAAAGATTATGCTTGGAATAAAGAAAGATACATCCTTGGCTCCTATTGCACAGTTGAAGAAGCTTATGGAGTCAGTCAATTCTCATTTTGAGTCCCTTGAACAAGCTGCAGAAAAGAAGGTAAGGGTTAAGATTGATAGTAAAAGGTTAGTTGAGCTCAATGATAAATATTTTCAAGATAAAGTTTTGTTAGATAAGAGTATAGAATATGCATAGACAA
This sequence comes from Cunninghamia lanceolata, assembly GCA_027924645.1. NCBI lineage: Eukaryota > Viridiplantae > Streptophyta > Pinopsida > Cupressales > Cupressaceae > Cunninghamia > Cunninghamia lanceolata. The sequence continues at coordinate 536,342 of BSBN01001399.1, forward strand.
CCATCAAAGAAGCTAGTGAGATCTATCAATTTTGTCTAACATGGCCTAAGAAAACAAAGGAGCTAAAAGAGAAAATAGATGGATGGGAAGCCTAATTGATGAAGATCTCTAGGACTTATGATCTGGTGAAAGATGCTTTTGGGAATCAAAGGGCTGCAATTGAAACTATCCATTCTAACATACACAATGTGCAAACCCAAAAGGAAGTCATAAAACATAGGATGAGTCAGCTCCGGGAGATTGTAAGTTTCAAGATTGCATCCATGACAAGACTTGTAGCAATAGCAGATAAGACAAGGCAAATCACTGAGGCCCCTACTACTATGAAGAAGGCAGAAGAGTTGGTGTCCCAAGTCAATGGGTACATACAAGTTTTGAGTGATGTCAAGGTTAGGTGGGATGAAGATGCAATTCAATTGAAGAAGCTCTACAAAGATATTCTCCCTTCAAGCCAGTAAGCTATTTGATTTCACGTGTATATATGCAGATAAGTACAAATAATTTTTGAGTTTTGGTTACTTGTACATATTTATGTATCATACACTTTTGCCATTGATGTCAAAGGGGGAGAATGAAGCATGTGAAAAACATAGACAAGTGAAAAATAAATAAGGAGAGAAGCATGAAGTTAGGGGGGGTAGTGTGTAAAGAGTAAGGGGGACTTGTATGATGGTTTTTCACATCATGTGTTGCCATCAATGCCAAAGGGGGAGATTGTTGGCAACTTGGCAAACATTATTAATGGAGACACTGCTAGTATGATGAAGTTTGGCTGAGCATGATGTTTGATAGTGTTGTCATTGATGGTAACAAGAAAAGAAACAAAGATTCAACAAGGTTGGAACACAGATTTTGGTCCGACAAAGAAGACTTAAGCATTTTGGCTAAGTGTTGGTAGAGTACAGAGATAGCAACAGAAAGATAGTATTTTGATAAGCGTTGGTCCGCAGTTGAAGATTTGGTCTTGCGGTTTTGGTAGGATGTCTAGAGTCCTTAGATGATCTTATTTCCAAAATTTTAGCTCTTGATCATCTTTGGAAATGTACCTTCAAGTTGCACAAGTTTGGCATAGCAGAGAACAATAGTAATCAGAACAAAACACACAATTGTTTTGGTCTGCATTCCTCCCATATTGGATATTTCATTATGCAGTTTTGAGGTGTTGTAAACACAAATGAAGCCTCTAAATCCAAAGTTGCAGAGTTTGAAGCCCACTGGAAAGATAGTTATGAGTATCTAAGTATCACTACAAGGTTTGACAATGTTTGACTATGACAGGGCATGTTTTCTGATGGTTTGCATTCTGCTGCAAGTTGATATTATGTTCTGCGGTTCTGGAGTTATGTTCTAAGATGTCTAAAGAGTCTTCTATATGAATTTGAGCAAGTCTTGTGGTCCACATTGAAAGTCATAATCTAATAGATGGACTGAACCAGTGATAAGCAGAGTTTAAGGCTGACCTGATACTTTGATCTGTGTGCGATAAGATCTATTGATTGGAACCTTATCCTAAGTGGTTCTATAGTTGAATTCGACATGTGTGAATATGTTTCAAGTGTTGTTTTGATCCACAAGGTATTTTGGAGAATGCTTTAGGCCAACAAGATACAACTACATGCTTCATCTTTGTAGGCCAACCTAATTTGAAGATTGCAAGTGTTGCGGATATATATATGAGATCTATTTTGGTGTTTGAATGATGAATGTGTGTGTAGGACATGCAAAGGTTTGTGACTTTGTAAAGGTGATGTGCAGAAGAAGAGAGATCTTATTTTCATGTAAGAATAGAGCAGTGTAGCAAAGCAGTTCAGGATGAAGAGTTTTGAAATAGTTTTCTGAGCATCATTGGAGCTTTATCCATGCATTTGCAGATGCAATTTTAGTAGTTCATTTTGGAGAATGCTTTAGGCCAACAAGATACAACTACATGCTTCATCTTTGTAGGCCAACCTAATTTGAAGATTGCAAGTGTTGCGGATATATATATGAGATCCATTTTGGTGTTTGAATGATGAATGTGTGTGTAGGACATGCGGAGGTTTGTGACTTTGTAAAGGTGATGTGCAGAAGAAGAGAGATCTTATTTTCATGTAAGAATAGAGCAGTGTAGCAAAGCAGTTCAGGATGAAGAGTTTTGAAAAATTTTCCTAGAGCATCATTGGAGCTTTATCCATGCATTTGCAAATGCAATTTTAGCAGTTCATTTTAGTAGTGAGTCACCCTTCTTTCTCTTTGTTTTCTTATGGCAGTGAGCCTGTATGCAATGAGCATCTTTTTGGACAGTGAGTCCTTAAGGGCAGTGAATCCTAAAGTAGTGAGTCTCTTTGTAATTCTGTATTGTTACTACATAATATATTGTGAGCTAACACTCACCTTGGTTTTTCCCATTTTGGGTTTTCCACATAAAAATCTTAGTGTTCATGTGTTATGTTTTATGGTTGTTCTTTCCATGTTTAATTTGCTTTACTGTTGTTGAATGGGAAAATGGATTAATGGTTTAATAAGTGAATGGTTTAAGAGAATACTAATTCACCCCCCCCTCTTAGTATTCTGGGTGTTCAATAAATCTTTCTTGTTTCCAGTACCATATAAGGTTTTCAAGTTGTTGTGGCCATTATGCTTCAAGTTTCATATGACTTTGCTTAGGTCTGTCCTATTTTCAAATGAGCAGAGTGTGCAGAGGTAATTACTTGATGTTTGATGATGCAAAGGATGTTTTGGACTTGGTTAAGCAAGTGTTGAGGTTTGCAAGGCATGGATCTTTTGCTGGTGTTGCGTGTAGTCTTGTTTAGGACTTGTCCTCTACATGTTTCATGTTGTGTGTTGTCTGACTAACTTATAAATGTATTTTTCATATTGTCTTTAGCGGACAAGCAATGTAATATCACGTATAAATAGTGAATCAAAGTGTGTTAGGCAAAGTGTGATTGCAAAGAGATTGATAGGGCTCGCATACAAGATAAGGAGCAGAATGAATACATTTTGATGTGTGTCTGAAGGAGAAAGAGCAGAAGTTGTTGATGTTGTATTGATTCATTTTGAAGACATATTTGTGACAATGATCAAGTGTAGAGTGTGCCTAAATGATCTTATCTTAAGAAGGAAGTGTGAAGAGGTAGAATTGCAATCATCAAAGGTGTAAATTTCAATGTCAGTTTTCAGACAGTAGAAGGACTGTCATATTGTAATCTTTTGTGAATTTGTTCTCAATTCAGGGAGTAGTAGCTTCCTTGGGTTGTAGCCCTAAAACAAAGTTATTATTTGAGCTTCATATATTGTGAGTTAATCCTCACCGTGGTTTTTCCCTTCTAGGGTTTTCCACGTATATGTGGTGTTATGTGTTGATGTGCATTGTGTTAATCTTTCATGTTCATGTTAATACTATGATGCTTAAGTTTTAATCTACTCTGGATAAGTTGAAGTTGTTAAAGTTGAAGATTGTTTAGATATTGATTCACCCCCCTTTTAGTATCCCTATGTGTTCAACAGTTTTGTCCTCATGACATGTGGGCTCTATTTGACAATCAAAATGTGATCTTAACCATTCAAAATTTTATCATCTAATATTGCAAAATTGGTAGAGTATGATATTCCATACTAAGGAAAAAATTTCTTATAGATAGTGCACATCTGGTTGTATTGGTTATTCCACTAGAAAATAGCTTGTTATACCCAATAGATGTGACCCTTTACCTTGAAATAAATAGTACCTCAACATTGATAATTGAGAAGGTGGTCACAATAGCTGTTGCCATCTTCCGTGTATCAACAAAAAGACTTGTTAATTATGCCAACTACAAGTTGGCTACCTTCCTTAATTATTTCATTTGTGTTATATTGAGCTTGCCATTTGCTCATCATGTACTTGGTGGAACTGAGTATGTAGGTTTTTAATTTACACCATGGTAGCTCCATCTATTTATCCTACATTACATTATAAGAGGTTGAGGCTTGCATTATCTAATTTTTTAGGTTGTCTTGCTGAAGTTTCAATGCTTTTGGTCAATGCAGGCCAACCTAAATAATATCGATAGAATGTACTAATATTTACACAAGTCCCTTCCATGTTATTGATCTCTAAATTTAGCTATGTTTGGGTTGTAGTACATTTTAATTTAATCTCATCCAAATGCATCTTCTCATGTTATGGTAGAATTGATTCTTTGAGTTTTTCTTTCTCCTCATTCCAACATCTTAGCTCTACTAGCAAACTACTAACTACTATGCCCAATTGTTATTTTGGTAGCAATGATGCATTTACTATGATCTATAGAAATTGTTGTTTGGGTATGTCCATGAAAATGGGGGGCCAAAAGAGAGTCAAAAGTGGCCACCTTTTTTCTTAATATCAACAAAATTGATCTTCAATGAGTAATTCAAGATACCCATGCACAAAATTTCATGATGTGACAAGAACAAGATTAGTAGTGATTGGAGTCTAGTTTCTAAACTATTTTTTAAAATGGTGGAGATTAAGAGGGTCAAATAGGGGAGCACACAAAGTGGTCATATTTTTGTCAAAAAAGTATAACATAACATTAGGTGTGCTTCCCTTAAAATGTTAACTTTTTTTAGTATTTCACAAATCCTTTTAGTGGAATGTTAGCTAACATCATGTTTTTAATGTTAGATTTTTTTGCTAATTTTTAATGAATATATGATTTAAATTTACTAATATTAAAAGTGGAAAAATCCTAAAAAATAGAAAATTGAGTGTGTTGCCCTCTTAATTTTGAGAAAACTAATTGAAAATCAATATTTTTTGAATGTGTATAGAATTGAGTCTAGATTATAAAAAGTGTAATTTGTTTCAAAATTCAATGAGTGGATAAAAAATGACACCAAAAAAATTATATAGAGGTTTTTGATAAAAAATAAAGACACTAGCAAAAATAATTGAAGATCAAAACCTTAATGTATTTGAAATGTAGAAGAATTTACAAGGTTAGAAAGGTAAGAGAGCTTGCTATCATCATAACATTTTTTCAAATAAAGTCTTAAAATGTGCAAACCTAATGGAGAGCACACTCAACATTTGCTTATTTTTGTATTTCTATGCAAAACACATCTTTGGGGACCTTACATGCAGGTCCAAGCCTAAGGGTGGGATTCCAAAGAAACTTAAAATAAAATGTGTGCATGTTATAATGCATGTGTGTTATAATTTCAAAAAATAGACCGCATGCTAGGCATTTTGTGTGTTTTTAGGCAATTATAATGTGAGCATGTTTACGTTAGAACATGAGCATGTTATGGCTCAGGAGTTTTGAGCCATAATACCAACGCGTTGTGTCTTTTTTAGTTTTATGACTTGTTCATGGCTAATTTTTGGCCTCCAAATTTGTGTACTTACCCCTTAGATGTTTCCTATTGCCTTAGTGATGGATTTACTAGTAGTCATTTACTAGATTAGTAGACATTCCCTGACATTGCTTTGCAATATGTTTTCCATCTCAAATTATTGAATTGGGGATATTTGGGAGAAGTCCACTTGTGGCTATGTAGATGTAGAAGTGAGGAAGGTTGGTGCCAAAGTGACTATCAGTTGCAGGTGCTTTTGTTTGGCAATAAATTTATTAATTTTGTTCATTGGGTCAAAAGCTTGTGATGATAGAGGAGTAATCAACACTTGATATGTAGGAGATTTTTCTCAACTAGTTTTTGCAAAAACTCATTTTCCTATTTCCTTATAAACCTCTTCTTTCTTCCTTTGATAAGGCTCACTACCTTGTGGTGTGTCTTGTTGTGGATGTTTCTCTTTTTCTTCATCCTATTCTTCTATTTTTGGTTCTTCATCCTCTTTAGGTCATAATATCACATTTTGACCAATAGCTATATCCTTCTCCCCTTGTGAGGTCTCATCTTGAATGTCCTTGACTAGCTCCTCCAGACTTATTCTTGTCATGTCATAATCTAGTTGTTTTGGTTGACTTAACTACTCCTCAGTTGCAACTTTTTCTTTTACCAAAGTGTCATAGGCCTTCTTTGTGGCCTTAATAGTTTCACTCATTACTCTTTCCTTGGCCTCATTATTTTGAGATATAGGAGAGTATCAAATTTATGTTTACATCTCTCCTTGTTTTGTAAGTGTGCTAGTTGTGCTTTGCTAGTCAGAGACATGTCTAAAATTTTGGGCTATTTGTGCCAATTCATCTTTTTTTATTCTTTCCTCTAACTATGGTGCTTCCTCTCTTTTGGCCTTAATGGAGTCTATTAGTTCTTCCAGTAAATCCTTTATTATGTATACCATTGGGTAAGGACTACTAACAATGTAGTTTGACAAAATTGGAGAATAACCCCCTTATTCTTTGTAGAAGTATTTGTGTACATTTGCAGCACTTCCAATGACTTCCTTGGTGTAAAAAGTGATCTATACAATGCTTGTGAATTTATTACTTGTTACTTCTCCTTTTGCATTTGTCTTGTGGGATTGTCTATTCTCTTCTTTTTAGTTACTTTCTTTTCCACAAATTTAATTTTTTTAGTTGAGTCCTTGTGACTCTCAATAGTATTTCTATTGCAAGAATCTCTACTATAATTTCTTCCTATTCTTCCTCTTCCTCCTCAACTTAGATTGTTTTTTTCTTGCCTTTTTCTTCTTTTTGGTTGGGAGGGTTTAGATTTTCCTTTCTTTTTCTTTGCACTCATTTGGAGTAGTTCCTTTATTGCAACCTTTATGGGAAATTTTGCCTTTCCTCTCCTTATTTCTCCTTCTTTGGTGGTGTAATTGGCAATTTTCTTCTTGCATCGAATTGCAGTGATTTTCTTACCAACTCTATCTCTCCAAGGGTTTGATGGATTTTCAAATCTCTTATTTCAAGTCTTGAAGATATGGTTCTTAACCTATAAGACCACCACACCTTTCCCTTTCCCTTCCACAATTGGTAGTGAATCAAAAATATTTGTTAGAGGAAGTCATGGATCCTTGCTTATCCCCCATTTTTGATGCAATTTTCCTTTATTTTTCTCTATCTTTACTTCTACTTCCTTCCTATTCCTTTTATCTATAAACTCTCTATAAGTGCCAAATGTTTTTGCATTGGGATCCCTTGGCAGTGCTAATAGTGCTCTTGTATTTGTGCTAATAACTATATATTGGAAACCTTGTAAGGTAACCATGGTACCCAAGGAGTTATGGGCTCTACTACTTCCATGTAGACAAAATCAGTGTCTATGGTGAATGTGATTTCATTTTGGTATTTTTGTACTATACGGTTAAAGATCCTATCTCTAACTTGCATTTCATATTGAATTTTTTTGAAGAAACCCCAGTATGTTTCCCTATACTTGCTTATTTGTTGAAATCATTTGATGTGTGCATTAATTTGTGAGGATATAGATTTTGTGTTTGACCATGAGTAACCTAGTATGCCTGGTAACTTCATAAAATATAAAGTAAGACATATGATCAGTGAACCATACCAGAAATTATATTGACTCTACTTTATTTTGTCTAAATTCTCTAGGAGTTGTTATCTCAATATATTGCAAAGGTTGAATTCTTTTCCATTCACCACCATCTCCTATGTTGTGAGGATCACAATGCCTATGGCTAAGTTTTCTCTATTTGTGTAGTAGATTTGTACAGACAATCTCCATTGTGGAATACTTCATAGTAGGATTTGAGATATCCTTCACCATCAAGTTTCTCCCATGTGGTGTGGTGCCAATTAGCTCCATTACCTACTCATTTTTTACCTTCTTCTTCTAGGGAAGTTCTCCTCTATTACATAGTCCTGTCATTGCTTTTATGGATTCCTTTGTTATCTGGTATGGATTGTCAAGATATGTGAAGTTGGAATGAATCTTTCTTAGGATTATCCTTACCCAAGCATGGTCTTTAGAAAAATTGGGGAAGTCTTCCCATGTGTCTAAGTTTAGCTCCCTGAGTCTTTGATAGTGAGGGAGATATTCACATAGCCCTATATCTTTATTCACTCTAATAAGTGGTAATTCTTCAAATTTGTTGTGGTCCATCTTTGTTAGGGTTAGGTGGATATACCTTTGGATACCCTCCACATAAAGCACATTTATAGGGATGTTTGAGAACATGTTGTCCTGAAAAAATTCCATGGCCTTCCATGGGTGCTTCTTGTATTTTGTGTGGTGATTATCCTTAGAATCTATCAACATTGGTGTGGATATTTATTGTGACTCAATTTCTTCTTCTAATTCTACACAACTCAACCCTAGCTCTTCAATTTTACCCCAACACAATTCTCCTTCTCTTTGCACAACTTGTCCTTAGATGATGATTTTCCTTTTCAATGCCTTAGCTCTTAAACATTGCTCAACTTCACATTAACACACAACTTGGCTCCACACTCTAATTCTAAACTCAACTCTTAGCTCATTTCACCCTTTAGGCATTTTGGTAGTTTACTTTGTTCATTGTCTATCTCTATATAGGTGTTCAATAGTAAATTTTAATTTTAATGCTCCAACTACGCCTTTTCCCTCCAATTTTTTCATTGGCCTTGTTCTTGATTTAATAGGTTGACAACCATCATATTACAAGAATTATGACTTTTAAGTAGTATACACTAATATACACTAAAATACATATTGTACAAGGTTCTTCTATTTGTACCCAACTTCATTGGGATTAAATCCACCTTTCAATATCCCATTTAATAATGTTTTATTTTATCTCTATTACATGTCCATCTAGTAGATCATTTTGTAGAGTTTTTAATTTAATAGGTCGTAGTTGTGATATATTTGCAATTTTATAAGGGCCTAGCCACCACATTTTTAATATCTTAGGTTTTCTTGAATTTGGTATCATACAACAAGACAATATCACCAATCTAAAAGGATTTACTTTTGATGTTCTTGTCATGCTAGGCCTTCTAGTGCCTCTTCTCCTAAATTTGATTATATGTGGCCATTAATCTTTTTTCATCCAACTTCTCTACCTCCACCAATCTTTCCTTAATTGATTCATCTTTACTTAATCTCAATTTATTTTCCAATCTTAAGTTTGGGACCATGTATTGGATAGGGAGGGTGGCATCAAGTCCATATACTAAGTGGAAAGGGAAAATTTTGTTAATCTCAAGTATAAGTGGTCTTGTAATCTCATAATACAACTAAAATCTTTACATTAATCTGTTGTATTTTCATTGCACATCTTAGTTAATGCACTACCTAATATCTTGTTAAAATTCCTCACTAGCTCCATTAGCCTAAGGATGATAAGGGATGCTTCTATTATGTGTTATCATAAAAATATCTAGTAACTCCATAATTTTCCTATTTACAAAATGTTTGTCCTAATCAGTAGTAATGGTCAGTGGATAGACAAACTACATTATGATATTTTGATACATGAATTTTGTGGCCTAGTCTTGGCTGTACAATCCTTGCCATTGCTTCTACCCACTTGGTTAAGTATTCATGTCAGTTATGATAAAACGAGTGTGGGACTTATGTGTAAGTGTTTCAATTGGCCCAATAAAGTCTATTGCCCATTTTTCAAATTAGGCTTGTGCTAAGACTAGCCACAAAGGAATTTCATCCCTTGTGGTAGATCTCCTTACCCTCTAGCAAACATAACATTTCTACACATATCTATTTGAATCCTTGAAAAGAGTGGGCCACTATAAGCTAACCAATAATACATTTCTTGCAGTTCAGTGAAAGTTCAAGCTATGTTCGACTTTAAGCCAACTTATCAGCACAACTAAATTTAAACATTTCCAACTAAAAGTCAATTTTGGTCAAAAATATGTTTCAGATGGATTTATTCTACCTAAATTAGATCTAGGCCACAACTTTTCTAGCTAGAAGTGTCCACTAAATACATGTGAAACATCACTTTGGTGCTAATTTGCCAAAAATAAATAAAAATAAATTTGAAAACCTTAATGTTCTCACACCTTCTACTCACATAAATATCATTTTAAAAAAATATAAAAGTACCCTTTTGTAGATCTATAAGTTTAGTTTTTAAAAATATAAAAATTTTAATATTTTTATTAGTGTTTATATTTTCTTTTTAATTTTTACTAAAAGTAGGTTATCAACACTGAAATATAAGGTTGGTTGTCTTCTCAAGAAAAAATACCTAAGTTTATATAAAAAATTTGAAAAAAATATGATGCACTAAAGGAGAGATTCCATGTTAAAATAATATAATTTTTTTCTATCACAGATAAATAGTTAAGATAAAAACTAGAGGCTCATCAAAATAGTTATGTTTTTAATACATGAGACTTTCAAGATTTATTTAAAAAAGTTATTTATCAAAATGGAAAAAGATTAATCCATGCACTAAAATTTTAATTTATAAATAAAATAAAAAAATTGAAGGAAAAAAAATTACTATTAAAAAAGTGGAGGCCTACTTAACCTCATTTTTTAGCATTTTATTAGCAACTAAATTACAGTGTCAAATTTATAAAAAAAAACTACAATCAAATAATTAAAAAAAAAACTAAAATACACTAAAATATCTGCATTTCATTAGTTTACATCATTTGAAAATTCAAAACATATATGCCAATTTTTATTAATTCAAGTTAAAAAGCTAGATTAGTGTTGGACATTTCCATTATAAAAGTGGGACACAACTTTGAACTTTCACCTGGTCTCATCCCCTTAATTGTGCTCTATAGAGATTCCTTCATGAGCTTCCCTTAAGATTTCCTCTCTCTCATTCTTTAACACCACTCTTATTATTATTTCATATTTCCTTACAATATGAAACTCTCCTTTAATCAAGGTATATGGCAATGACTATTGCATCAGTCTATTTCTTTCCTCTTTTGTTCTCTCTTCAAGAAATTTGCTTGTAGACAATAATTCTACAATGTATTTTAGCTCTATAGGTATCACATTCACTCTAAATAGGTTTGTGTCTTGTATCTCATCATCAATAAGGCCCTAGTCCTCTTTTATACCAAATCTTGACAAATAGTTAGGTCCTTGGTTGGTATTTTCTAGTTTCATCATAGTTTTAAACTCAAACTCCTGAAACAACATCAACCATCAACATATTCTCCCTTGAATTACTAACATGTTCATCAAGTACTTGCAGGGCCCATGGTTTATACAAAAAATGAAGGGGGTAGAGAAGAGGCGATGTCTAAATTTATGTAATGCATACACCATTGCAAGTGCTTCCCTTTCTATAGTTGTAATTTTCTCTAATTGTGCTAGTTTCCTTCTTGAAAATGTAATGAGATGATCTTTGTCCCCTCTAGGTTGTGCTAATACCACTCCTATTCTAGTGCTTGATGCATCCACATGGACATGGAATGGGAGATTCTAGTTTGGGAATATCAAGATTGGGCCCTTTGCAATTTTTTTTTTTAAAGTATCAAAGGCCTCTTGGCATTGTCTTGTCCACTCAAAACTCTTATTGTTCTTCTTCAACAACTCTTCAATAAGCCCTAATATTGTTTCATATCCTCTTATAAACTTATGGTGATAGCCTATCTAACCCAATAATTTCTTTGTCTTGGACATTGACTTTGGTGGTGGGAGATTCAATATAATTGCCACTTTTAGAGGGTCAACCATCATTACATCTTTGCAAATCAAATGATATGTCCCAACAAGGTACTAAAAGGTACCACAAATGTGCATTTCTTTAGATTGAGGGCTATTTATGTAAGGAAGGTATAATGGCGGAAATAACTTCCTACAAATAAACCTTAAGAGGAAGATTATGTATAAACTTAAAATTGATCTTAACAATTATAGGATTACGTAGAAACAAATTAAATAACATATACAAAATAAATAATCATCACATAGCACTAGTATTTACATGGGGAAAGCCATTTTGGGAGGAAAAACTCACACTCCAAAATCTTGCTCAATGTATTAACAATTCAATATCAGATTACAATACACTTAGAACTAGAGAACTCTCTCATAGGAGCATCACCAACATAGAACAAGGAGAATTCTTGAAGCCTTTCTTCACTTCAGAACTTGCAATTGTTCTTCACAATACAACACATAAATTCCTTCTTAAGCACTTAATTTATAGGCAACATGACTAGCTAAAAACCATGAACCATTTACAATACCATGGGTAAAAATACCACAAAACCACCACACGTGGCACCAAAAAATGAGGTAAAATACTACACTCCAAAATGAGGTGGCAACTAACAAGATAGAAACAAAATAGGTTATAACATTCTTAACCACTTAACTGACCCATAATAGGTGGCTCCCATCTTTATCCAATAACCTTTTCCTGTAAATAACTACTTCATGACACATAATGACACGTCATAACTAGTCAAGATTCCACAACCAATTCCCCATCTTTAGCTCAATAACACGTGCTAAAAATAGCTTATGGTTTCCAATATAAGTGGGGCACCCAAAATTGTCTATTTTGGGCATGTTGCAAGGATGACATGTGGCATAAGAGGCCATAACCAATTTCCCATGCCCCCTTTTGGTTAAACATTCATTTTTAATAAAATAATTATAAAACATTCTAAAATTCATCTACTTGAAGTTCAGGGAAATGTCTAATAATTAAATAAGTAAACTTAGGAAATTTCCAAAGTTGAGACACCTAACTTCCCAACAATTTAAAGGTTCTCACATCTTTCTAGCATCAACTACAAAACCTAGACATGGTCCTTCATTAACCCAAATATGGTCTATTCATCCAAATACACCTCTAGGAAATCATGTATGAATTCTCTATAAGTGTTTATCATGGTCCTACTAAAACTAGCTAAGGCATTCTTTAGTTCAAAGGGCATGATAATATACATGAATGACCCCAATTCAGTAGCAAAAGTGGTCTTTGACTAGTCCTCATTCTAAATTTTAACTTGGTGGTATTCAAAAAATCTATTAGTGAATGAGTAAACCTCTCTCCCTATTACTAATTATAAAACTTCCTCTGTGAATGGTGTAGGAAATGGGCCATACACACAAGCTTTGTTGAGGTCTTTGAAGTCCACACAAATCCTTATTTCTCTAGTCTTTTAGGCTGATTAAATCAACATCCTCCACTAGTTTGATTATTCCTCACGTGCTAGCATTTTGTTTAATTCTTGTTTCACCTTGACTTTGAAATTGAGGTTCAAATGATAGGGTTTCTTCTTCTATGGTTTTATACCCTCTTTCACTTACATTTTTATTACACCAGCCTCCTCATTAATTCCTTTCAACTCAGTAAATTTCCTAGTGAATAGGTCCTCATAGTATTTTATTACTTCAACTACTATCATAACTTTCTTCTCCTCCCAATAGTCACCAATTCTAGCTATTTAAGGAGTTCCTTTTGGAGCTATATTTTCTTCCTTAATCTAAAGGGGTTGATAGAAATATTGTGATTTCTTTATATTTTGTACCACAAGGTCTCTCTTCCCTTCTTCTACCCAAACCTTCAATCTCCTAGGATCTTCTTCATCATAATCTTTTTATTCTCTTTTCTTGGCTTTATAATAGACTTTCTAGGGGGGTGAAAGTTCAAAGTTGTGTCCTACTTTTATAAAGGAAATGACCAACATTAGTCTAACTTTTTAATTTGAATCACTATAAAGTGACATATATGTTTTTAATTTTGAAATAATGTAAACTAATGAAAGGCAGATTTTTTAGGGTATTTTATTTTTGTATTTTTTTAAAAATAAAAAATTATTTGAATGTAGTTTTTTGTAAAATTGACACTATATTTTAGTTGAAATTTCATTTTTTTCCTCCAATATATTTTTTTGCATCTATAACTTGAAACTATATTGCATGGATTAATTTTTTTTCATTTCAATAAATATATTTTTTAAATAAATTTTGAAAGTTGTGTGTACTAAAAACACAATTGTTTCAATGAGCCTCCACTATTTGTCTTAACCATTTATCCAAAATAGAAAATAATTATATCATCTTGACATGGAATCTCTCCTCTAATGCATCATATTTTTTTCAATTTTCTTTAATAAACTTTATTATTTTTTATTGGGGGAAAGTTCAAAGTTGTGTTCCACTTCAGGCCAACTTATTAGCACAAATGAATTTAAGCATAATTTATAACTAAAAGTCAATTTTGGTAAACATATGTTTTAGCTGAATTTATTCTAGCTAAATTAGATCTAAGCCATAGCTTTCCTAGCTAGAAGTGTCCTCTAGATATATGCATAATCACTTTAGGGATAATTTTTTATATCAAAAATCGTTTACAAAAAAGAGATATACAATATAAGGAGCTGCAACTCCAACAGTCAAAGGACTAAAGTCCACAAAACACACTACATCCCACTATAGGATAGAGTCACAAATTATCAAATAAAGATTGCTAGTATCAACTAGACATAGTAACCAAAAACATCATACATGACCATAATACTCCAGTCAGTATTCCCAACAACATCCGTAGTTGCTTCTATGCTCATACTAATCACATTTATAAGACCCAATGGGTGGATCAACCTCGTCATATGGGTCTAGATCTTTGACAACTGGTTCAAACTTGTTCTTCGATGTTGCTTTTGTTTTCTTACTTTTCTTTGGTCTAGGGATGTTGTGTTTCTTCATGTAATCTTGTAATTTGTTCAGATCCTCCTGATAGCATGCTTCCCTACACACCTACTCTCCGATATCAAATGATGGTAGTCTACTAGATTAAGATGAAAAATAATACACAGAAGTTTGCAAATATCAACAATAACAAACTATAGAAAACTCTCAATCAGTTAGACTGATCCTTTCCTACAGGTGATAGGAACAACATTCAAATCCTTTTATTCCTCAAAAGTGACAGAAACAAAACTTACATAAAATAGTAAATTGAAATATTAACTAGCCATTAATTTATGCGAATAGATTACAATGCCAACTAATTTATGAAAGTATCCACCTCCTTATTAACAGTCAATTTCCCTCTGTTGGTTTTACTTCTGTAACTTCTCTAATCGAGACTTTACCCTAAGAATTTGACTCTTCTCTAGCGTTCCTCCTCTATTCCTCATTCTCCTCTTTCCCAATGGCAATCTCCCTTTATTTTTTCCGTGCCTGAGTCTGATCTCCTCCCTCTCACTGCTAAGGCAGATTTGACCCTCTCAAAAGCTTTCACGTCCTCCAACTCTCTCCCCTCTCTATTTCGAAGACCCCCAAAAAAATGTTCTACCTCTCCTAAAATAGAGCGACCTCTCTAACCATCCCTCTCCTTGGCCGTTCGGGTAGTTTTTTTTTAACTCCTTTCTTTTGGCAGTGACAAGAACCAACACACCAACATAATGACTTCAATAAACAACATCTAATCACAAAAAAAATTTGATGGAGAGAAAAATGATGCCCCTGCATTAGGCTCCCCAGGTGGGAAAAATTTGAGTTCCATCTGAAATAATAGTTTTCTTTTTCTGCTTCTTCCAAAATCGCTCTGGAACAATAAACATGTTTCTCCAACAATGTTGTGCACTATACTTCTCTTCACTTGTCGTCTTCTTTCACCAAAGTTTCCTTGCCCACACATTCACATGCAAATTGATATGAACAATTATACAGAGATTAATGATCTCCTCATTTGCTTCTTCAAACTCTTTCACCCTTGACATCTATCTTTCAACTTCATCAAAAGCATATAAATCTACACTTACTATCCTATACTCTTCTACACATTCTAGAACTTTTATCATCTCAAATGGAAATAAAATATCATCTTCATGATTTGCCAACAAATTTACCTTTTGATCCTATGCTATAATGTTCAACTTCTCACCTTTATCATCCTTGGTTTTACCATTCACATTACAATCCACAACATCTACACTAAAATCTACATATACTCCTCTATACTTGTTCCCAGGCTTCTCAACATTCAACATAGCAAATGGAAATGAAACAACATCCTTATTTAAGACCAATAAATTTACCTCTTCCTTTTTCATTGCAATAGCTTATTTATGATCAATTACAAACTTCATCTTTGTATCCTTTGCTGTCCCATTTCTCTTCATACCTTCACTAGCAAGCTTCTCCATCCACTCCTGTTCTATTGCTGAAAATTGTGCCCACAAATTTTCTGCACTTGCTGCACCTTCTTCAAATTCCATCCCTATAACTTATTCACCATGCATTTCTTTGCCTTCCACTACTACTCTAACATCTGCTTCTCCTCTCCATTCTTTCTTGTGTTTCCTCATGTTCTCCTCAATGAGAACTTTCTTTACCTCTTCCGGTGCACGTTGTTCATTTGGCAACTCTCTGCTATCCAATCCTCCATCTTTGCTTTTCAAGGCAGCCATATTCTGCCCTCTTCTTTTCTTAACAATCAACTTCACAGGCCACTTTAACTTCTTTTTCATTGGCCAATACCAACCATATTCTTGGCTTCTTTTCTCAAGCCACTGCTTACACTTCTCGAAATCTCTTCTCAACTCTGCTATTTCTTTATCCCACTTTGCATTTTGCTTCTTCACTTTCTACCTGAGGTTTTCTATTATGGCATATTGCTGCATCTTTTTATCTTTCTTCTTGGCTTCACCTAGGGCTTCTCTCCTTTTCCTTTGCCTAGTCTTCCAGTATCTAGGTTTTTCTTATTAACCTTCCAAAACTTTAACACACATACTTGTCCAAAAATCCCATGAGCATAACTGACTTTGCCTTCCCAGACCTTTTAGGCTTTGATACCAATTTGATAGCACGCTCCCCTACACACCTACTCTCTGATATCAAATGATGGAAGTCTGCTAGATTAAGACAAAAAATAATACACAGAAGTCTGTAAATATCAACAATAACAAACTATAGGAAACTCACAATCGGTTAGACCGATCCTTTGCTAGAGGCGATAGGAACAATGTTCAAATCCTTTTATTCCTCAAAAGTGACAGAAACAAAACTTACATAAAATAGTAAATTGAAATATTAACTGGCCATTGATTTATGCAAACAGATTATAATGAAAACTAAATTATGAAAGTATCCATCTCCTTATTAACAGTCAATTTCCCTCCATTGGTTTTACTTCTGCAACTTCTCTAATCAAAACTTTACCCTAAGCATTTGACTCTTCTCTAACGTTCCTCCTCTATTCCTCGTTCTCCTCTTTCCCAACGACAATCTCCCTTCATTTTCTCCGTGCTTGAGTCTGATCTCCTCCCTCTTACTGCTAAGGTAGATTTGACCCTCTCAAAAGCTTCCACATCCTCCAACTCTCTCCCCTCTCTGTTCTGAAGATCCAAAAAAAATGTTCTACCTCTCCCAAAATAGAGTGGCCTCTCTAACCATCCCTCTCCTTGGCCATTCAGGTAGTTTTTTTTAACTCCTTTCTTTTGGTGGCAACAGGAACCAACACACCAACATAATGAATTCAATAAACAACTAATCAAAACAAAAATTTGATGGGGGGGAAAAACGATGCCCCTACATCACCTCCTTATTCAAGTTATTCATTCCTTATGGCCAAAAATGTGCATTCTTCACATCCTTTCTATAGACAATTGTAAGACCTTCTTCTAATAGGATAAATAACCTTTCCTTTGGTATCTCAAGCACTGTGGATACCTACAAGATAATGCCATTATGACTAAGCTCACAATGAGCCTTAGTAAGGTATTGTAGAGAAAAAGCCCTACATTTTGAATTTTTTCATCTTTATTGGTTGATAATGGATGAAGTCAATTATGAGAGCCCATTGTGTCAACATTTCAAGGCATCAATGGAAACAATGAACAAAAGGTTGGGAGCAATTTTTTGGAGAAAAAAGAGTCTAAGGTGTCATGGGTTTCTATGAGACAGTTTCATCTCCTTGTCAAGTTTCATGGAGTGTGGAAGGGAAAAAAGAAACATCCACATGTCATCTTGGCACACCTTTTTGATATTGTGAATTTCGACAGTACATTCTATTGTGCCATTGGTTCAAATAATCCACGTGTCTCCACCATGCAAAAGGATGAGGCCCTTAAAAGAAATATTCTATTAGGAACTACACCATTCACTAAGCAATCCATGTGTCGGCACTATGCATCACCAGATGGGTCCCAACAAAGAAAAAAGAAACATCCACATGTCAACATTGCACATCACTGAAATAAAAGGTTTCTAATAGAGAGAAGATGTTGCACCATTGGTCCAAGCTGGAGTCATCAAATTGTTTCAAGTTTTATGCAGGATCAAGGGATGGTAAAGTTGTAGTTTGAGCAGTCGTAGCCAAAAATGATGCATTTTGATTTTTGTTTCATTCTCAGTGAACTGTTTTTTTCTTTATAGAATCTCCGGTATGGGAGATTGGTTTAAATAAGCATGTTTTGTTATGTTTTAGGAGTTAGAAAAAAAAGACAAAAAATACTAGAAAACAAAGATGAATTTTGTAAAAGCCTTAATGGGTGCTTCTCAAGAAAGGATTGAATACTATGTGTGTGCAAATTTTGGCCTTTCATATTTTGTTCTCTAATCAACAATGAAGAGTGGTGACTTTTTGTGATAATCTATTGTAGGATTCTAATGTGTTTTTGTGATACATCTCGGCCTATGTGGTTCAATATTGAAGTAATGACATTTAAGAATGCTTGAAAATCATGCGTTTACACTCTTTTAAAGGCTATGAATTAGTATTGTTATCAGTGAATGAATGCATTATGTTGTCAAATTATTTAGGTGTAAGATCATATTTTGGCACATCGCCATAGAGTAGATTTTATCCGCATTCATTTAGTTATTAAGTGTTTCTCTCTTTTCCTCTATATTTCAAAGATTCAAAGAAGAGCCAACTCCTTTAAAATCCAGAGGTTATCTCATGAATCAAGTCCTACATTTGTGAGATTTCCCATTGTTGGTATTTAGATGTAAATTTAATCATCGATAGTTTTTGGCATGCCTGGTGGTACAATGATGTATTAGTTGCCTGAATAGAAGTCAAATCGCATGAGCTAAGGACCTACAATAAGAGCTCTCTCAACCAATAATCCAGGACTTCTGATACCACCATTGGTGACCGTCACTCCAAGAAGGGCGACCAGATCAGGCACATTACCATTAAAGATAGTTGCACTAGTACCTCCTAGGAACTTTGTCAATTGGAATAGTGGTAGCCCGCTTATTCCTTCGGTGTCTCCAAATACGTGGGACCCTATCTCAGCCAACGCTCTAAAGGAACTTCCCAAATTCATAGGAGAAGATTCTAAGACTCTAGTCCAACACTTACAAGATGTAGCAGATATATGCATGGTTCATCATGTAACAGAGCAAAATGTTACTTTACAATTGCTTGCATATCTTTCAAGAGAAAAGATCTAGACTGGTAACAGTCCCTTCAATCAAACTCTATTGGCACAAGGGATCAATTGGGGGATGCATTTTTCAGTAGATTCAATGAGAAAGGAGACAGATCATCACTTTTACAACAACTAATTACTATTAAAAGAGCTTTACAAGAAGCCATTACAGATTTCAACACAAGGTTCCAAAAGACTTGGCAATGGATTCTAGTTGCAACCTGACCTCCAACAAGTATGGTGATTGTCTTTTATCTAAAAGATTTCAATTCAGATACATCAGTCATGATTCAATTACTAGGAGGGTAAACTCTTCTGGCAACATATGATTTAGCCATAAGAGTTGAAAACAACTTGATAGATGTTGGAAAACTTCCCCCAAGGCCTCCTATGCCCATATTCCCTGAGTTATCAATCCCAGTTCAAGGCGAGATTCCCAATTCACTACAAACGAATCCTGCCATGTATGTCTTTCCCTCACCACAAATTCCAATGACCTCAATATCAATGCCTCCAACATCTGAGATGGAAGATATGAAAAATATTCTACGAAGCTTCTCAAATGAAATTATAAATCTTAAAAGGCAACATACCTCTTATCCAAGGCCTCCTTATCAAGGATTCCAAGGGGCTAAGCCTCCTCATTAGCCCAATCATTATTAGGGACCCCAAAGGTCTGGTCATTCACAACCATCAAATTAGAGAGTTAGTCATTGGTCAAAATAATTTAGCAAAGGAATCAAATGCTTGGTATTTTCCTTTCAACAACTCCCACATGCCCAAAGATTGTCCTAGAGGAAACTTGCAACAAAATATAGTAGAACAACGGAGATAGGGAATGCAAATGAAAACATTGTCAGTGCAATATTAGTATCAATCACTTGGTACGCATAATGCGGTCCTAGTAGCTCAAATGCAAGGTGTGTCTGTAGAGAATGAAGGGGAAATTGCTCATGAACTTGAACTTTTCTCTTGGGTTGAAGAAGAAGAAGTGGTGTTTACAAATGATGCTTCAACTTCAAAGGCCCCACAAGTGCATTCTGATTATTACACACGGTTGAAGAGGAAGATTCTAGAAACTCCAGAAGTCATGTTACTTCTAGAGACTACATTCACGAGGAATCCAATGATTCATGTCACTCACCCAAAAATGCAGAAGTAGGACAATGCTATGATAACACCAAATTATGGGGCTCCAAATCCACCAACTAGAAAGATGAAATATTTAGGATACCTCCCCAGATCACAATTGACTAGGCCATTGAACGTAGTGGATTAATTGAAGAAGGCACTTGCTAATGTTTCATTATGGGATGTGTTGTCCATCCTGGAGCAAAAGACTCTACTTCAGGAATCATTAAATGAGCAAGAGAAACTAGTGGCCATAACTCACATGGGAGATACCTATAGGGAAAAAGGATTTATCAAAGAACAACTAAAGTCCTCTCAATCACACCTAGGAGTTGCTCTTGTAAACTCAAAGGTGGAGGTAGGAAAAACTAAGCCTACACCCTTTTATTTAACCCTTATACTGGGTAAAAAATTGTTACATAATTCAATGATATCCTTAGGTGCGAGTGCCACTGTGATGCCTAAACAAGTAGCTGATTCCCTTCAAATAAAATATGAGCCTATGGAAAAAGGGATAATGCAACTAGATGGAAAGAAGGTTCAAATAGTATGATTTATCAAAGAACTTCCACTCACATTGTATGCATGTATGAATATCACTGCACTCCAAGAAGTGTTCGTGATAGATATTCCCCTGGTCTTTGGTTTATGTTTATCTAGGGATTTTACAATCAAGATTTGGGGTTATCTCTCTTTAGATTGGTCTCATCTGATTTTGAGAACCAAATGTGGCTCCAAGATGAAAGTGTTGTTAGAACCACTTCACAAGGAACATATTACTGAAGAAGTAATGACAAATTTTAAAGTAGCTCATGCCATGCTCACGCAAGATGAAAGGCTTAACATGGAAATGATAGATGAATAAATTGTGCTAAGTGACTGAAATGAAGAAGTTCTTCTATTAGAATCTATGCATAATGACGCCTATGGAAACTATGACTCTACTAGTCTAGGGGCATATGTAATTTTCGAGGAAGATCCTCTGATTCCAGAAGTGACAAATGCATCAAGAAAAATGAAAGAAGCTTTAGAAGGTGGCTCTTCATTCTAGACATTGAATTTTGACAGTGCTAAGTGCAGAAATGGTTCAGGGGCTGATGTGTGTCTTATCTCACCTAGAGGAGAAAATATTCTCAGAGCCTTCCACTTCCATTTGATTTGCACTAATAATGAAGTAGAATATGAATCTTTAGTCCATGGTTTGATTCTTGCTGAAAAATGGGAATCAAATAGTTAATTAAGTGTTTGGTGATTAAATAGATCAGAGGAACAACAACAACTAAGAATGTCAAGATGAGGACTTATTGCAACCGTATATGGGATCCAATTGAAGGGTTTGATGCCTTCAATATTGAAGTAATTCCAAGGGATCAAAATACTGAAGCAAATAAGATGGCATAGATTAGTTCATACTTCGACCCAACAAATGACCTTTTGATCAATGAAAATGCCATCAAAATGGTCATCCGGCATACTATCCTAGACAATGGAGATCATTGGCAAGTCTTTGAAATTGATTCTCAAATCACCTTATTTTTACAACAATCAGGTGAGTTTGGTGATCAACTTTAGTCCAAGATTGAAGAAACTTATGGTGATCAAATAGTTCAACTGAAATCAAATAAACTTCCAAAGGGCTTAATAACCTTGGAGAGTCTTTTTTATCCTGATGATGCAAAAAATTGGATAAGAGAAATTTCGTGGAAAATAAAGATGATTATTCTGAAATAGAGGTCAGTGATGGTAATAAGCTCAAAGTAGGAAATGTTACTACCCAGGATGAAAGAGATAGATTAATTTCTCTTTGTGAAAAATATGATAAGGTAATAGCCTAGAACTATGATGATCTTTGGGGTTATAATAAAGAGAGAGTGCAACATACCATTGAATTGGTTGATGGGTCAAAACCAGTTTGATAGAAACAAGGGCTTGTTAATCCAAAAATTGAATCTCTCATGGCCCAAGAGCTCAAGAAGTTGATCGACTCCAAAACCATCTTTCCAATCAAACATTCAACCTGGGTATCAAATCTTGCTCCAGTTAGAATAAAAATGGTGAAATAAGGTTATGTGTTGATTTGTAGGATTTGAACTGAGCATCTCTTAAAGATCACTATCATCTTCCTTCAATGGAGTAGATTTTTCAAACAGTGGTAGGAGCAGAAAGATTTTGTTTACTTGATGGATTCTCGGGGTATAATCAAATTTGGCTCAAAGAGGAATATCAACATAAAACTACCTTTACTACCAAATGGGGAACTTTTGCTTATGCAAAAATGCCTTTTGGCCTTTCAAATGTTGGAGTGACCTAATGAGGAGGGGCTACTAAGCAAAATATTAGGAGGAAATGCGGATAGAGAAGGCTGCATAATGAGAGGAGAAGAGAAAAGAAAATGAGTACTCATAGGAGAAGATTAGACAATAGTAGGTGTAATACCATGAGAGTACAATAGGTACAATGACAAAGGTGGTATTAGCAGAGGATATTAGTTTCAATGAGGTGCTAGAAGAGGGGAAAGAAAAAGAAGAGGCCACTAGATAGTCCCACCATGTGAATAGGGGCTCACATATTTTTGTACTCAGTGAATATGGTGCAACGATATCCTAGGTCTTGATAGTTGGCATGAATAGAGGCATGGGACTAGTTATTTGGAAGAGGATGTGCACTTGGAGCCACTACATGTTTTCACATATAGGCACTAGTGAGGGAGTCACCATAGTGTAGAGGCACTTGGAACAAAGGTGGCTACTTGTAGCCATAGAACTTGTAGCAAAGAGGTGACTACTTGTAGCCATAGATTTGAGGACTTGTAGAAAAAGAGAGTGAGCATTGGCTAACTTGTAGCAATAGGGAGCTACAGTAGGAGAGATTACTTTCAACAACTAGAGGTTTGCCCATGGAACGATGGGCACTTGCAACAAAAAGAGGTGAGGCACTTGGGAGTAGAGTCACTTGAAACAACACAAAGGCTGCAAGAATGATGATGAGGATGTCGATATTGTACAATGGAGAGTACAGGGTTATTGATGGACTAGAAGTGGTTGGATAAGAAGTGGTCATTAAGATGAAGAGGTGACGATGGAAGTGTTAGTTACTAACATGGATGTAGAGAGAGTCCATGGATGCCACAAACATGTATTGGCTACTTGGACAAGGAGATGAAGGTACAAATCTGGCTAGATGGTTGTGATGTGCTTGAAGGGGTTAAGGAGGAGCCTATTAGTAGAAGAAAGAGAATGGGAAGTACAACATCTAGGATCTACCACATTTGGCTGTAAAAGGGATGTAGAGAACTAGGATGCTACAACAAGTAGGAAAAGACATTAGAATTATAAGGGACACATCCCTAATGTAATATTATGTATATATAGAAGAATAGATATAGAAGGATAAGAAAATAAAAAGTGATAAGGAGAAGACTGAATATCTGATATTGTAATCCTTGAAATATATATATATATATATATATATATATATATATATATATATATATATCTATGATTTGGATTGTGTGAACGTACATTTATATTTTATGTTATGGGTTCTCTACTCTATTGCTATACTGCAATATGTTAAATCCTACCACAAATCATCTGATCATTCTCATATTGTAATCATCGAGGTATAAATACAACATGCAAGATTCCTGGATGTTTATATTTTGTGTTGTGAGTTCTTTACTCGATTGTTATACCGCAATATGGTAAATCCTACTGCAAATTGATGTAGAGGCATCCACACTATAACCTTCGCATATAGCATGAATGTCTGCAGACCAACCTCATCATCATCATCTTCGCCATCATCATCATATTCCCTAAAACCAACAACAGCATCATCATGTTTTGCGTTACACAGTCAGCATCATCATATTTCGGACGATCGCAAACATCCGCCTGCCGACTACTGTTCACCTCCGCTTTCCTTCTAACATCATCATCATGATGTTCAGCGGGCGCACACATCCTCCGGTTGCACTGTTCATCGGGCTCCGAACTCTAACGTCTTCATCATGATCTTCAACACTACCTTCGTCAGCAGGATAACCAATATCCGGTTGTTCAAATATCCTGATGACGATCGCCTTCAGCAGCTTACCTTCGACGCTCCGCTACCCGACGATACAAGCAACAGCATCATGATCTACTTTATCCGGTTGTCTTCGAAACCTCCTGATGATGCTAACACAACCTTCTACCGATACCAAAGCACTCAACGACGGCAGGTTAAACTCGCGTAGGGGGATATCTCAATATCCTGATGACGATGACGTCATATCCTGATGACGATGACGTCACCCAATATCCTGATGACCTCTTCAACACTTAGCCAAAAAAATCCCAACTTTCACTCCCGCATCTACTCGCGATACGCGGATGTTTGGTACTCCGATATGATGATCCTGATGCCGATACATGCACTTAGTCTATGTTCGACCTAAACGTACTGATGCACTCGCAACATGAAAACTCCAACAGTTTCATGACCCGACCTTCTTCTACCTGATGCCGATGCACTCCTCCTCGGCAACTCCTGATGATGATCACCCCGACGAACTCGCACCTCATGGGATTGACAACATCATGCTCTCCTTCACTTATCCGGATGACGATGTCTAACCCGACTGCAGGATATTCACCTAGATATCCTGATGATGCCGTCTTGACCAGTTTCTTCACTTAGCGAAATTTCACTTCGCCGATCCTTCAGGGATGACCCGATCCAACCTCAGGGTGATCTTCCAACTCAATCAGCTCAACTTGACCTAGCACATGAGGATGCTAGGCTTCTCAACATCTATCGACCGCGATCCTGCACACCTGCATGCAAACAGAAAACAAACTACCATCTAGCCTACTGTACATTACCATTCCACCGATCAGATGAGTCAACCGGTGGAATGGATCAGTGAATCCATGAAGTCTCTCAAACCAGCAAATCAATCAAGTAATGGAATGCAACCAGAGCAAGAACACAAACAGGATCACTTTATTGATTTCAAAGATGCAATACAATATGATCAATCTCTCTCTCAGTCTCACTCTCTGCAACCTAGCTCGATCGATGATATCTGTCTGTATGTCCAATATCAACCGATCTCATGCTTATAAAGACTTCCCTACGAGTACTACTGACCCGACTCCAAGTGGCTGGGAACTCTCCAAGCGGCTGGGAGATCCCACCGAACATACATCATGACAGCTGTTATAACTAACTAGCTAAAAATAGAAAAAGCCCGGTTAGCATGATCTTATCATGATCAGCATGACCTTATTACATGCAATTGGTCTAACAGACCTTCTTGGAAACATAAACAGGACCTAAACTACTAACTGACTTATCAAGACCAGCTGTCAGGTAGGTGCTCCTGCACCATACTCCCCAAAAGAAAAGAACTCATGTCCCATGAGTTTAGTTTGTGGAAAGCTTCCACCTGTACACTTTGCATTGTCAATAGTCTGACCTGCTCCAGCTTTGTCTGCTGCTGTCTCTTGGCTTCTCCAAGACTTCTGCCCTGTAACTTGCTTTCTGGCAAGTAAATCTGCATGCCTGTTGATGTAGGCCTTTCTTAGGTTATCTCTGTGTTTGCCAGATTGTCTGACCAGTCCCTCTGTCTGAACTACCTCTTGAACTGCTGAAATGTTCAACTCTATCTTCCTGTCAACCTTTATAGGACAAGCAATATTCCCAACTATGACAACATCCTTGTCATTCTTCTGAACTGATGGTTGCTGTGTGCAAACCTGTTTCTGAACCTGCTGCTGACCTCTGTCAGTCACAACTAAAACTTTCTTCAGCTTGTTGTCTGTAACAACTCCTTTCCCTGCAGTATCCTGAACTGCCTTTATGCCTGCTCCTCTAGGCATCTGCACAAATTCCTTCTTTCCCATTAAAATGATTTGGGCTGCCTTCTGTACTGCAGCTTTTGCCTGCAATGGCATCAACTTAATACTCTTCCCATCCTTCTTGATGGTGTAGGTATTAGCATACCCATCATACAGTACTCTTCTGTCAAATTGCCATGGTCTACCCAGCAGTAGGTGACAACATTCCATAGGCAAAATATCACACAAAATCCTATCCTGATATGGTCCAATCTGAAAATCCACATATGCCTGCTAAGAGACAAAAAGTGATTGCCTATCACTCACCCAAGATGCCTTGTAAGGGTGGGGGTGTGGAATCCTTTCCAACTTCAGTTTATCCACCATTGCCTGGGATACCATGTTGTCTGTTGAACCAGTATCAATGACAACCTTACATACTTTACCTTTGCTCTTGCATGTGGTCTTGAAAAGAGCTCTTCTTTGCAGCATATCCTTTGATGCCTGCAAACTAACTCTCCTTAACATCAAGGATTCTCCACTCTCTGGATATCCATAATTCTCAGGACCTTTGTTTGAACTCTGTGCACTTTCTTCTTCTTTCTCTTCTTGCACAAGTTGTACTCTCTTGTCACTTGTTCTATCATTTCTGGATGATGAACCTTTGTTTTCTGGACATTTGAAAGATGGATGACCAAACTCTCCACAGGTATAACACTTTCCTGAAAATGTAGTAGAACCTCTACCACCTCCAAATCTTCCTCTATTGCCTTTCCATCCACCTCTGAAATCAGACTGTCCCTGTCCTTTACCAGTGTCTTCTTGACCCTCATTGATTTGCTTTTGTGCAGGGGCTGTTCCTCTTCCCCTATTGTTTCCTCTTCCTTTCATGGACTTATCATGTCCTCTATTCATCTTTTCTTCAATCCTGATTGCCATTTGATAACAATCCTCCACATTCTTAGGGTTAGCTAACACTAACTCATCCTGTATGTTAAACCTCAAACCAGCCAAGTACCTAGCCACCTTTTCTACCTCATTCTCATGATGACCAGATCTCATACTTAACAGATAAAATTCCTCAGTATATGCTTTCACATCCCTGTCTTTCTGCTTTAAAAATTGCAGCTTCTTAAACATCTGGATTTCATAATCCCTTGGCAAGAATTTACCCTTGATCCTTGCTACCATCTTATCCCATGAAGTGATCTTAGACTTCCCTTGTTTCCTTCTCTCAGATTGTACATAATCCCACCATACCAAAGCATGACCTCCTAACTTGGTCTTTGCAATCTTTACCTTCTGATCCTCAGCAACATCTTCACATTCAAAGTGATTATCCAGTGCAGCAATCCAATCCAATAACTCATCTTCATTCAAGCTTCCAGTATACTTGGAAACATCAACCTTTACCTTAGGTTTTTCACTCTGTACTGCCTTTAACAGTTTTGCCAATCTCTGGTCTTCAGCATCCAGATCTTCAGCTACCTCTTCATACTCTTCAACAGTATCTGCATCTTCTTCAGACTCACTGTCTTCCACTTCCCTCTTTTTGTTCTTTTCCAGGGCTGTCAGCCTGGCTTGAAGTGCTTCAGCAAGCTCCTTCATCTTCCTCATCTCTCTAGCATGTTTCTCCTTCATCTCCTGCAGTTCCCTTGCAGTACCACTACCTTTAGGAGGCATTTTGTCAACCTCTCAATCTACACACAACACACAATTCAACTCTATCTCTACCTCTACCCTTTCGGTGACAGAATCAACACACAACAGCCCAGATGTTTTGCTGAGCTCTGATACCACTATGATGCAGAGGCATCCACACTATAACCTTCGCATATAGCATGAATGTCTGCAGACCAACCTCATCATCATCATCTTCGCCATCATCATCATATTCCCTAAAACCAACAACAGCATCATCATGTTTTGCGTTACACAGTCAGCATCATCATATTTCGGACGATCGCAAACATCCGCCTGCCGACTACTATTCACCTCCGCTTTCCTTCTAACATCATCATCATGATGTTCAGCGGGCGCACACATCCTCTGGTTGCACTGTTCATCGGGCTCCGAACTCTAACGTCTTCATCATGATCTTCAACACTACCTTCGTCAGCAGGATAACCAATATCCGGTTGTTCAAATATCCTGATGACGATCGCCTTCAGCAGCTTACCTTCGACGCTCCGCTACCCGACGATACAAGCAACAGCATCATGATCTACTTTATCCGGTTGTCTTCGAAACCTCCTGATGATGCTAACACAACCTTCTGCCGATACCAAAGCACTCAACGACGGCAGGTTAAACTCACGCAGGGGGATATCTCAATATCCTGATGACGATGACGTCACCCAATATCCTGATGACCTCTTCAACACTTAGCCAAAAAAATCCCAACTTTCACTCCCGCATCTACTCGCGATACGCGGATGTTTGGCACTCCGATATGATGATCCTGATGCCGATACATGCACTTAGTCTATGTCCGACCTAAACGTCCTGATGCACTCGCAACATGAAAACTCCAACAGTTTCATGACCCGACCTTCTTCTACCTGATGCCGATGCACTCCTCCTCGGCAACTCCTGATGATGATCACCCCGACGAACTCGCACCTCATGCGATCGACAACATCATGCTCTCCTTCACTTATCCGGATGACGATGTCTAACCCGACTGCAGGATATTCACCTAGATATCCTGATGATGCCGTCTTGACCAGTTTCTTCACTTAGCGAAATTTCACTTCGCCGATCCTTCAGGGATGACCCGATCCAACCTCAGGGTGATCTTCCAACTCAATCAGCTCAACTTGACCTAGCACATGAGGATGCTAGGCTTCTCAACATCTATCGACCGCGATCCTGCACACCTGCATGCAAACAGAAAACAAACTACCATCTAGCCTACTGTACATTACCATTCCACTGATCAGATGAGTCAACCGGTGGAATGGATCAGTGAATCCATGAAGTCTCTCAAACCAGCAAATCAATCAAGTAATGGAATGCAACCAGAGCAAGAACACAAACAGGATCACTTTATTGATTTCAAAGATGCAATACAATATGATCAATCTCTCTCTCAGTCTCACTCTCTGCAACCTAGCTCGATCGATGATATCTGTCTGTATGTCCAATATCAACCGATCTCATGCTTATAAAGACTTCCCTACGAGTACTACTGACCCGACTCCAAGTGGCTGGGAACTCTCCAAGCGGCTGGGAGATCCCACCGAACATACATCATGACAGTTGTTATAACTAACTAGCTAAAAATAGAAAAAGCCTGGTCAGCATGATCTTATCATGATTAGCATGACCTTATTACATGCAATTGGTCTAACAGACCTTCTTGGAAACATAAACAGGACCTAAACTACTAACTGACTTATCAAGACCAGCTGTCAGGTGGGTGCTCCTGCACCACAAATCATCTAATCATTCTCATATTGTAATCACCAAGGTATAAATACAACATGCAAGATTCCTAGACTCAAAACTTTGGTCTGTGGATCCACTTTTATTGCCAACATTTGGTTCTATTTTTCAGACCCTAGTTAAACAATAAAGAATATATCAAATCATAAAATACTAATTGTGATGTAAAGGAAGAAAGGCATTATAGATAAGGAAGAATTTTTTTTATAAATTGTGGTAGATTCCCTTAAGTCTTAGCGTCGTGAGAGGGGGTCAGGCACCTAAAGGATGACAAATGGAAGGGGGACATCTTGAAGAGATCCATGAAAATATGTGACCAATCAAAGAAGGACGATCATGAGCATCATGGGGTGAATAAAAGGATAAATAGAATTCCAAATATTTAACACCCATGGCAAAATGAGATAATAAGAAATTAAGGGAGATTAAAGAAAGCATCCAATTAGCAATGGAGTTGAACATGGAAGAGAAATGAAAAAAAACACAAGAAAGACTAGAAAGATACCACAAAAGAATTGAAAAAGATGGAGAGATTGAGTTAGAGTGTGCCAAGAGGGATGTTGTAGAGAAGGATTTGGAGGAAGAATATGAGCATGCCAGAGGAGTTGTGACAGAAGAGGGTGATGGAAATATACATTGTTTAGAAGAAAGGGATATAATTGAGCATGCCATGAGTGCTGCAGATAAACAAAATGATAAAGTTTTAGAACCATGTGAGACTCCAAAACAATTAACCTCACATCTCGACAAATTAAAAAAATTCTCACTACTTTGGTAGGAAGTATTAAGGAATATGGGACCTCTTGAACATTATGGGAAGAAGGCTATAATAGCATGGAGGCTCCATTGCACCTTGAATAGGATTTATCTAATATTCATATCATAATTGATGAGAGATTTGAGAGATTCCTAAACCCCTTAGAAAAATTACAACCTTTGAGTTTTGATGTGGAATATCTAGATCAAATAGTTATCAAAAGTGTGGAAAAGTTGAGAGATGATGAATTATATCAAGTGGTAGAGGAAGAAACTTATAACATGTTCAACAACTTGGCTAATAATACAATTGGAATAAGAAAGGAAGGATGGGAAACAACATTATCTAAAAATATGTCTCTAACTAATGAAAAGTCATCTCCTAAGATGAAATCTCACTTTGAAGAAGTGCAACCCCCAAACCAAGAGTCATTCCTCATGCCATCTAAATCAAGAAGAATTCTAGCATTAGATATAATTGAATATTTGAGTGAAATAATATAATCAAAACAACAATTTGTGCAAGATTGTGACACAATATTGGGAAAGGAATATTTTGATATACAATTATCTAGAGATAAGTGAAGAAATAGGAAACTAGTACAATAGAAAAATTGCAAGAAAAAAGGCCAATCACCAAACAAAATCACAAATCAACACTGTAAAAGGGACAAAGGGGCTATTTACAACATGAACTCACCAATGAAATTCCCAGTCTTTGGTATAGACACCACATAAGTAGTCAAACATATATTTGTTTTGGAATCACTATGGCAAAGGAAAAGGACCACGAGAGACCAAGAATTTTTTTTTGACTTTGTAGGAACTTTACAAAATGACACATTGATATGGTATAGAAAAACATGTCCTCAACATAATAAAGAATGGTCACAAATTAAACATGATTTTCTATCAAACTTTGAATCATCGTAAAATTCCCACTGAAAGCATAAGTAAGATGAGAGACATGATACAAGAAGAGGGTGAATCCATCAAATATTACAACCATAGACTCAAGGAGGTTTCCAAGAAATTAGAAGAACCACTAACTGAGAAACAATGAATTGAATGGCTCATATATGGGTTATTACTAGAAATTAGGACATCACTAGATGGAAGAATATTTAACACCTACTCATAAGTGGTAACATTATCTTTCCATGTGGATGCCTAAATGTGGAGAAGACAAGATAAATCCATTGAGAACAAGAAATTTAGAGAGATTAAAATTAGAATTAGAACAATTGAAGATAAAACAAGAGATCTTAGCTAAACAAGAAACTAGTCACCAAATGCAAAGAACAAACATATGGTGCACCTACTGGTGTAGAGAGGGCCACATCAGAAATGAATGTCTAGACCTAAAAGGAGACAAGATAACTTTCATACTTAGGACGGACCTCAGGAAAACTCCTAGAAAGACACAAATATTCTATTGTGGCATATGTAGAGAATGGGATGACCATGAAACCAATGACTATCCATCATTACTCTTCAGAGTCTGCGGGGAGGAAGAAGAGCATGAACCATAGTGCAACCACCACCACAACATCAAAGAATCCATAGACCATGAGATGGAATATGTTAAAGGGCAATCATAATGACCCCTTTATGCTCCAGACCATGGATAGCAACCACCAAACTTGAGGAATCAAAGAAATACCCATACACTCAAAAATACACCATTGTGAAGCCAAATACCACCTCTTCCTACTTACTCAAATGAGGATAGAGAATATTACAACAACTATTGAGGTGCAATAGGTAGATGAAGGGGTAGACAACGAAGAGACGAAGCTACCTACTATAAATGCAGTGAGATAGGACACAATGCCAATGAATGTAAGGAAGACAAGAAGATAGCATGTGGATTTTGTAGTAAACTAGAACATGATCTAGTTACATGTGAAAGGGCACAACATTATTTTAAAAATTCCCTACCACAATCGAAGAGTGATGAAATATCTAGCCCTAAAACAAGAGGGGCATAGATAATGTTAAAAGTTCCCAAAATCCATTGCAAGGGGTAAGGAGATGCCACAAAGAAGAGATAGAAGATTAACAACATAAGAACTTCTATATCCTAAACAAAGAAAAAACATTGGAAAAATAGTACCTTGAGAAAAAGGAAAAACTAAGACAAAAGGCTCTATCATAATATAAAGAAAAAAACAATGTTGTGGTAGTCATTAGAAGAGAGAAGGACACTACTAAGGCTAGACAAGAGATAGAGGAATTGGATGACGAAGAAGTAGAAGGTTTTTATCCCACTAAACACAAACACGATAAAATAGTTGAGGAAACTAGATAGAATATATTCTAGGAAAAAGAAAAAGAAGAGTATTATAAATCTTTCTTCTCTAAAAAAGAATCCCTAACATTAAAATAACTACCCTCTTTTGTGGAACAACAAAACTTGACAGAAAAACTTAAGCAAATTTTCAAATATTTGAATAAACAAACACTATCAAAACCACATGCTAGAAAACTCACAAAAACATCAAGGCAATGGAAGACTAAACCACTAATGATAAATGCACACATCAATCACAGAAAAATCAATCAAGTCATGGTTGAATTAAGGGCTGATGTTAACATGCTTCCTAAAAGAGTCCGAGAGTATCTAGGGAAACCTCAACTACATGAAACTCCATACAATATCATCTTAGCAAGTGGCTCATTTATATAGACAATGGAAACATGAAAAAATATAGAATTCAATCCTTTAGGGGTTAAAAAGACAGTAGACATTGAATTATAGAAATGAAGGAACCATTTGACACTTTCAATGCCCTCTTAGGCTTACAATGGTTTGTAAATTCTGATGGTATTATAGACTCTAGGAAAGAAGAATTATCCTTTGCAGACAATGACAAGATAGTACACATACCCATCGATACTGACATGAGTAATGCATATGTAGAAGAAGTGGTGCAAGATGACTATGAAGATGAATCTATTGCACTCTATTCCATAGAAAATCTCTCCAAGCCTGAACTACTTGATGAACCAAACTTAGAAGAAGAAATACATTGATAGTAGTACTGAGAGTACAGATAGCAAAGATGTAGTCAATGCTTGGCTAAGGGATGAACAAAAAATACAATCTTAGAAGTTAGGTAGGGTCAGAAAAATTTACACCATACACAAAGTACAAAGAAACACACCACATATTACCAAAAATACAATAATTCCACCACAGACAACACCAAACCCATCTACTACACATAACCACTCTATCCTCCAAAACTCATGATAGTTGAATCATATCTGACACAGCTTATCCCACATCAAGCCACCCAAATATTTAAGAGTAGGTGACTTGAAAACATACTTAGAAGACATGGAAAAAACATTTGATAAAAAATACGTGAGACTAGATGCGCTACAACATACTTTAATTTATAGTTCTTTAAGATGGTGCAATACACATAAAGATAACATTCCCACACAGAAAGCCCTTATAATTCTCATTCAAGAAAGATATTTACTTGAAGAAGGGGAGTATGGACAAATTCCTAAGTATGACAGCACCATAACACCTAAACAACATTTGAACATCTACTCAACTACATGGAACAAATAAAGAGAATATGATACAAGATTATACATACAAATGTTCTATTGGACACTCACACCAGTTATGCAAACTTGGTATATTAACCAAGAGAAAAGAGCAGAAACAAGAAATAGGGAAGAGATCCAAAAGGATTTTTACCACACATTTTCTTTCTTCAACCCTAACAAAGCCATACACAATGCACGTTAGAAAATGAGGGAGATCATATTCTTGCCTACAAAAGAAAATCTCAAAATATAATACACACCAAAAGAGATATACCAACACCACCATGGAATGAAGGTATATGGAAACTAATAGAATGGATGGACAAACATGACCAGTACTCCAAGAAAAGGTTCTATACTACACAACAAAATGGAACATAGAATGAGGAAGAATCACAAATACTTAAATGGGATATAGAAATCATGTAGGAAGAAAGAGCAATAACATCACAAATTGAACCAAAAAGCCAATACTATAACCAACCATTAAAACTAAGGGAAGAAAACATAGCAATTGAGGGTAGCCCTAAATTGGCAAAAATAGGGGATTATTGGGAAGAAAAAGAAGTCACAAGTTAGTGAGATTCTGTCAGAATATGAAGACCTATTTCCACACACATTTATAGACTTCAAAGAAATTAAGGAGCAAACAAGAATGATGAAAATACAACTCAAAGAGAGGGTGAAACCTCAGAAGAAAAGACAATATAAACTAAACCCAAATATGAAGAAGAAAGTTATAGAAATTGATAAGATGTTAGCAGCATGGATAATCAAACTAGTGGAAGATGTAGAGCGGGTCAGCCCCATGGTAGTGCAAAACAAGAAAATTGATGATATTATAATATGTGGACTTTAGAGAGTTAAACAAAGCTGGCATCGATGACCCTTTCCCTACACCATTCATAGAAGAAGTCCTAGAACCAGTCACCAGAAGGGAAGCATACTCATTCACCGATGGATTCTCCACATATCACCAAGTTAAGATCCAAGAAGAGGATCAACCCAAAACCAAATTTTCAATAGAATGGAGATCTTTTATGTATATAGTTATGCCCTTTGGCCTATAGAATGTACCAATAGTATTTAGCTGCATTATGGTTAATGCATTCAAATACTTTATTCATGATTTCCTAAAAGTCTATCTAGACAATTAGATAGTCTATGGGTTATTAAAATACCATGTCCAAGTACTCCGCATAATGTTAGAACAATACAAAAGTTTGTAAATCTCCCTGAACCTAAAAAAATGTGTTTGTGGTACCATTTGGCACACTACTTGGGCATATAATTTGTAAAGAGGTAATTATGGTAGATATTTTAAAAGTAGTGCTTATCATGAACATACCTCCTCCAAAAATAGCTTTAGAAGTGAAAATATTTCTAGGCTATATCAGTTACCATAAAATTTTTATTAGAGGCTATGCCACATTCGTAGCTCCAATAGAAGAACTCTTAAAAAGAAAATAAGTAAAACAATTGATAGGACTAAAGAATTTCAACAAGCTTTTTATACACTGAAGCATAAAATAGTAGAGGAACCTACATTAATCTTTCTTGATTGGAATGTTCCATTCCACATACATGTTGATGCCCCCGGGACTACAATAGGAACAATTTTAGCATAACCAAGGGGAAATAAATACCATCTAATTACTTTTTCCAGCCACAAAATATCATAAGAAAAAAAGAACTATACCATCAATGAACGGGAAGCTTTAGCAATGGTATATGCCTTACACAAATTCAAACATTACTTGCTATCCACTCCATTCACATTTTATACAGATCATGAACCTCTAAAATGCCTACTTGATAGAATGGTTACATAGGGTAGAATATATAGATGGATCCTACTATTCTGAGAATTTGAATTTAACATCATCATCAAACCAAGAAAAAGTAATCAAGGCCCTGATTACCTCTCAAGAATAGAAATAGGGGAAGAACCAAAAAACATAGAGGAAGATTTACTTGATGCAAACTTATTTAGAGTAACTATGATACCAGAAGAACTCAATGACATAGCAAGTCTACTCTCAATTGGACAATTTCCTGAAAATAGCTCCCCAAGTGACAAAAAATGCTCTTACGGAAGTCACTTCTATATACACTAATTTAAGGAGAACTACATAGGATTGGAAGAGATGAGATCATTCGTAGGGTACTATTTGAGCATAAGAGATGAGACTTTCTTTGAGAAGCACATGAAGGAATCTCCAGAGGTGATAACTCAAGAAAAGCCACTACAAAGAAAGTCATGTTTTTGGACTATGGTGGCCTACATTGTTGAAGGATGTCAACCTATGTGCCAAAAAATGTGCTATATGTTAAAGTGTAGGAAAACATACCGTAAGAGATGAAATGTCGTTGTGGTCAATTCTAGCTCAAGTACCCTTTGAGAAATGGGCCATAGACTTCATAAGACCAATTGAGCCACCAACCAAGAGAACAAAAGATAAATTTATCATCACTGGAGTAGAGTACCTCACAAAATGGGCCAAGGCTAAACCAACTAGGGATTGCACTATGGAATCTACCACAAAGTTCATCTATGAAAACATTATAACTAGATTTGGTTGTCCACTAAGTATCACTAGTGATCAAGGAAAATATTTTGTTAACAAAGTAATTGTAGAACTTCTAAGAAAATTTATGATCACTCACAACAGAAGTACTCCATACCATCCATAAACAAATGGATCTGGTGAAGCCTTGAAAAAAATCATAGTCACCACACTAACAAAAATGTGTAATGGAAACACATTAGATTGGGATGTCAAAATTCTAGTAGTATTATGGGCTTACATAATCACCTATAAAAGATCAAGCGAATTTCCCCCCTTCGAGTTGGTGTATGGACTTGATGCTAGTCTACTAATGAACTTCATTATACCAAATCTACCAACCACACTTACTTTGTGGTTGAATGAAGAGGACTCCTTAAAACAAAGATTAGAGGATCTAGACAAATTAGATGAAGATAGACTATTGGTGGTATATAACCAAAATCTAGATCGTAAGTGCCAAAAAGCTTAGCACAACAAGAACCCAAGACACAAGATATTCCACAAAGGTGACCTAGTTCTATTGTATGATAAACAAATTTAAGAAGTAGGGGAAGTTAAAAATAAGATGGCTAGTGTCGAATGCAATCAACTCCTAATAAAACCGATGTAGCTAAGGCTTGAACGCAACTAAATGGATATTCTTATCCCATATCAAGCATCCTATTTCAAGTTATTATACACTATATTTATCTTATCAATCCAAGGATGTATTTTCTTGGTATGATGACAATACTATATGTGTGTAGCTATAGATTTTTGGGGATTGGAATGCTAGAGTTGTGCATAATAGAGAAATTCTACTCTTTGAAAATAAGAAAAGGAATGCAACCAAATCTATCTTATAAACTCTTTAACTTAGTAGAAGTTACACATTAGTTGCTACAGGTGTATAATAGATTAACTGATTTGACTCATTAATTGTAAATAACAAATAAATCTAACTATTATTGCAAGAATCTAAAATAATAGGATAAAGGTTCAGTTGTAGTTTACCTCAAGTGGGCCCTTGCTTGGATTAAGTACACCCTTCTCTTCTCCTCTATTGACTATTAATTAAATCATCACACCGTTTGATTCATAACATTGAAAGAATAAAGTAAACTGATATGATAGAAAACTTTATCCTCAAATTATCCACTCAAATCTAGTACATATATGGAGAATATGCTCTATCCCTAGATATGTTGGATTACCCCATATATGTATGCATCTAGCACTACTCATACATTTATTGATTCCTATGACTAGTCAGTCACTTCCCATCATATGAGGGAAGGACTCCTATTTTTAGATGAAACTAGGAAACTAAGTTCAAAACAATTAAAGAGGAACACTTTTGCTAGGACTTTCCAATCTATGCATGGTAAAAGAAAGCCATTCAAGGAACATGAGAATGAATAACTAGATCCATTTAATTCTTCCATAATCCTTGTTGAAGAATATGCATTATGCCATCTATTGAACATCCTTTCTTTCTATTAGTGAGATTCATCCTTATCTGCAGAGAAGAGACCATTTTCTCCTGGACAACTATAGGTAACTGAGCCTTTGGTTGTAGGAAGTTGGTCCTTTAGCTACAGGCATGCTGGCTATGGGTTGTCACTCTTAGTTGTTGTAGGAAGAAGTTAGTTACATAGAAAATCCCTACTCCAAGATCATCATAAATAGAATAGCATGCCACATTATATTGAAAATAACTATTCTAACACAAAACCATTCATTAAAACTGTAGTTTGGGAAAAATTACTCGTTGATTGAATAACCTCAATCAAGTGAATTCTCCACTAAAGCTACACTTGAGTTATGTTATCTAAGGTTTTAGATTTTCAAGAACCTACTCTAGGTTACAACAGAACCACTATGCATCCCAATCAAAGCAATATGACTTGACTAGGTGATTAACAATGATGGGAAAATAAAAGAATGTTGAATTTAAATGTCTGTAAATAGAATTGAAAGAAACTGATAGTAGAAATGAAAAAAAGGAAAAAACTGGAACCTATAGCCGAAAGGGTAAGCTCACTATCTTGGATGCTAGCATGCCATAAGGACATCTGTGTTGAGCACTGGAGTTTGAAGAACACCAAAAATAAAAATTTCTAGGTTTGTACAGACCTAGAATGTCTGCACAACACATTTCAATAGAAAACATACCTAGCATTATCTAGGTAAAACAAAATTTGAAATAGAAAGTAATTTTACTAAGGAAATAAAACAAAGCAAAGAAGAGAGGGAGATACACAAAATCTTTGTGTAGTTGTAACACCTCCACTCCAAGAACACCTGCAATAGGAGAGGAGAAAAGGGGTTGTAATGCTTAGGGACTTGCCTTAGTCAAGTCTTAGTTTTGGTATTCCTATCTCCACTAACAACAATTTGATGAAGAGAATAAAACAACAAGGAAATGAAAGTGTGTGTGCTCCTATCATAAGTGCGTCTAGGAAGGTAAGAGCAATGACAAAATAAGTAAACTAAGAAGATTTGCTGGTGCATTCACGATTAGGAGGGTCCATGGAGTGAACAATCCAGACCGTGCAGCAAGAGTAAACACAATGGAAGCAACTCAAATATAGAATGCAAATGCAGATTCAGATTCTCAATATAACAAAGATTCAAAATGCAAACATGCTAGCAACATGTAGGCTTACAATTAGAGCTCACAAGACTGATTCTCCAGTTCAATATACATGTGAGATTTGGCTTTGAAGCGCCTTACAGAAGAAATTCTAACTATGCAATCTAAAACTATGAATTCACTATCTAAATAACTCTTACCTATGCATCTATTACATGATTATATATCATCTCTGAATCACAAGAATCCTCCATGTCAGCCAAGGATGATTACAAACTCCAATGAAAGAGATGTAATGTGTGTACACGGATAGGTCAGCCTTAAGCAACTTGTGCTCCTCCACAAGTGAATGAAACAAGGTGCGGATCTCAGGGAAGGTCAGCCAGGTTCCAAACTATCTTGAATGATGTGTCATTTAGCTCTGCAAGTCATGGAAGTGCTCTACAAATTTTCTCCTTTAGCTGGTTGTCTGATACTGTTTGGATGCTCTTCTATGAGAAAACAGTCAATCTTTTGATAGCGATATATTTCTAGAAACTGATCCAAGTGATATGAATTTTGGATATAATGTGCATGATGATGTCTAGATGCTAAGTCCATCTCCACAAGGTCTGATATGAAACTGTGACAGAATGCAGACCAAAATACAAAAACTGCTACTAACTGAACTGACTGTATTGAACTGGAAAAATGAAAGAAAACAAAATGAATGCAAATATTTTGGTTGATGCAAGATTGCTCTTGAACCAGGAATGCTCCTGTATCAGACATCCGAGGTTGTTGAAAAAGTGAGTCCCTCACTTTTCTTGGGCTAGAGGAAAACCAAGACGGTCCACCACAGTCTAAGAAATCCAAATCTATGAGTCTTCTTCCAGTTTGCCTTTCCACTTTACCAAATATTCTTTGTATTGCTTGCCTCTGGTGCTGCATCCAATTCTGTTGTCCAAAATGTCTTCAATCTGCTCTGATTCTTGCTATGGTAACTACTTCTTCAAGTCTTCTTAAATGTTGTCATTAAACTCTCCTTCATGGTACTGATATAGGTCTACAATGTTGAAAAAAGGTGATATACCCAATGCCTCCAGTAGCTCCACTTCATATGCATTTCTTGAATCAAACTTCCTGAGTATCCTACATGGTCCAAACTTCTTCATCTTCAACTTGTTATATGTCCCTATTGGAAATCTTTCTTTTATCAAGTATACCATTACCTCATCTCCCACTAAAAATTCTGTGTCTCTTCTCATCTGCTTGCTCCTTATACTTACTATTCATCTCCTCCAAATGCTTCTTAACTTGATTATGCACTGTCTCCATGTGTCTTGCAAATTCTTTTGCCTCCACACTCCTCTTATTCTCCATACTAATGTCTCTTAACTCTACTACTCCTCTAGGGTTAGTTCATGTCACAATCTCAAATGGTGTCTTCCTGGTCCTATTTACTGAATTATTATATGCAAA
Source organism: Cunninghamia lanceolata (assembly GCA_027924645.1). Lineage (NCBI taxonomy): Eukaryota > Viridiplantae > Streptophyta > Pinopsida > Cupressales > Cupressaceae > Cunninghamia > Cunninghamia lanceolata. Next base: position 576,867 of record BSBN01001399.1, read on the forward strand.
CTTTGCTTGTGATCGAATCAAATCCCAATTTCTTGCCTTCTCTCTAACCAAACATCTTAATAAGTTCTACAAACTCCTATTTACTACCTCTACCTGTCCATCAGTCTGTGGATGAAATGCTGAATTGAACTTCAAATCTATCTTCATCTTCTTCCAAAGTGTCCTCCAAAAGTATCCAATGAATCTTGTATTTCTGTCTGAAATTATGCTCTTAGGTAATCCATGCAATCTCACAATCTCCTTAAAAAATAGGTCAACCACATGAACTACATTAGTTGTCTTCTTACAAGGTATGAAATGTGCCATCTTTGAAAATCTATCCACCACTACAAATATAGAATCATGTCCTCTCTATGTCTTCAGCAATCCCAATATGAAATCCATGCTTATATCTTCCCAAGGTCTCTCCGGTACTATCAAAGATTTGTATAACCCAGTATTCTAATTACTTCCTTTTGTAACTTGACATACTCTACAACTTTGCACAAATTTCCTTACATCCTTATATATCTAAGGCCAAAAGTAATGTTCACTTACCAAAGCCATTGTCTTATTAGTTCCAAAATGTCCTTCCAATCCACCACTATGTTTCTCCTTGATCAAATTGTCTCTCATTGAACTCCTAGGTATGCACAACTAATTTCCTTTGAACAACCTATCTTCCTGAATGAAATAGTCCAACCATTTACTCCTATCTTTCACAATAGGTTCCTTACATGCTTTCCAAGGTTCTACAAAATCAAGGTCTTTTTTATACGTGTTCTTCAACTCCTCAAAACCTAACACTTCTACTCTCATCTATGTCAACAAGTTCCTTCTTCTACTCAATGTCTGCAACTTTGTTTGATTTCCCACTCCTATGCTTTAATACAAAAGTATAACTTTGTATGAACTCTACCCATCTCATATGTCTCTGATTCAACTTTCCTTGACTGTTCAAATACTACAATGCTTGATGATCTGTATACAACACAAATTCCTTAGGCAACAAATAATGTATCCACTTCTTCAAGGCTTGAATTATGGCATAGAATTCTTGATCATAAACTGAATATCTTCTCCTTGCAACATTCAACTTCTCACTAAAATATGCTACAGGTCTACCTTCTTGACTTAACACTGCTCCTATTGCATTTCCACTTGCATCATAATCTACTTGAAATACCTTGTTGAAATCTAGTAATGCTAACACTGGTTGCTCTTTCACTTTCTTTTTCAATAGTTCAAAACTTTTATCTTCTCCTAATGTCAACTTAAAGTCCTTTCTGTCACCTCTCATTGTCTCTATCATAGGGTTACATACTAAACTAAAATTTTTGGTGAACTTCTAGTAGAAACTAGCTAATCCATGAAATGATCTGACTTCTCCAATGCTCTCAGGTGTAGTCCACTCAACAATTGCTCTAACTTTCTCAAGGTCCATCTTCAATCCTTCCATAGAAATCACAAATCCCAAGTATACCAATTTTTCCTTCATGAAACTACACTTCTTGATGCTTATCAAAAAATTCTTGTAAGGCCTCACAAGTACATGTAAACGTTATTAATCCAACTCAAAAGTAAATGAAGTAAATAATCCATATAAATGTAACATCGCAATATCCAAAATAAAAAGATGCAAATAATCCGCTAAAATACAACTTCCAAAAGATAAAAATGGTGTAATTAATCTGCTTAATTACAATATCACAATAAAACTATACGTATCATAAGTAAGTTTCAATAGAGTCAATAAATCTTCATAAATAAGGATCCATAAGAATCATTAAATATTGCAAAAGATAATCTCATCAATATAAATAAAATAAAGTGATTAAATCTTACAATTCACATGCTCATTCTAGGTAAAAGCACTATAAAATCATATACAAGTCCATTGACCATCATGTCATAATACATCCAATCAAGTACAATAATCATGAACAACATGAATAAGTAAAACAATACGCTCATCAGTCTCACAAACCAAGTGGTCCACCAACTACGAGCCGAGAGACGGGAACATGGCCTAGGTGCTTTTCCACCCAACCATGAAGTAATTACACTTCCCTAGATCCCTTCATGAAATGAAGGAAACCCAGCCCTGCATGAAATGTCTAGCTACCTGGAAACAACTTGCAGGAGGGAAAACTCGATGCAACCCTGATGTCTGAATGTGTAGTTCTAAATAATGAAATGCAGATTGTCTCACAGCAGGATGTGGCAGAGATATATATAAATAAGTTTTGCTAGACAAATAAACATCTATTTCAATGTCATCTTAATTAGATCTAATCCTTTAAATAGTAACCTGGTCCAATTCCTGAAAAGAGAAAAAGCCATCTCTGATAATCCACATTTGGCATCCTAGCCTAGAAAGTAACCCAATAACATTCCTAGATAAAAATCTACCTTATTTCCCCAAGAAGTAAATAAATAATCCAATGAATAAAGATCCAAAATCACCTACATCCACCTCTAATCCCTTTCCCATGCATCCATGAATAAGCACACTTTTCAATCAAGCAATAATGAAGAACATCATAAAGCAATATATATGATTATATTCTCAATTCATATTTTCATGGTTGAATAGGTTGTAGAAACTAATGATTTGGCTTCATATCCAAATACTATTTGATAAATCAAGCAATAAAATCAAATGATGAGGTTTGACTACTCCACTCTCACGCAATGAGGTTTCATGCATACTTATGTCAAATATTAATTCTATCTTTCCTCAAGATTAAGTAAATAGAGTAAAACAAATGGATCAAGTTCATCATTAACTCATTAAAAGTCCCTTCCCAAACATCATTCATAAAATCATTCTTTCCACAAGCAATAATCCATCTTTTGATCATACAATTGCATCCATAGGTTTGTCAAATTGATATCATTTACAAGTCCATATTTCAATCATTTTTCCCAATTTAAATAGAAATCTAATAATTTTAACTATCATACTATCAAATTTGTGACATGAAGTATAAAACAATAAAAATAGTCTCCCTGTCGCAACTGCAACAGGAATTGTTGCAAAAAATAGTGAACAGAGAACATAGTTTAATTCAATTTTCGGTCATGAATATAAATATAAATGGTTTTCAATACTAGCATTGACAAGAAAATAATATAGTAATCTACTATCTCTGTTTTGAGTTAACACATTGTTTTTAACAAATTTTCACAGAGCTACATGCTTAATTTGTTTGGCTATAGGAAGATCGTATATACTGCTACAAGAATATATGAAGTTTGTAGTCATGAAGGTAGCTACATGATGTAATTCCTCAATCCACAGAGACAACAATGGATCAACTACAGTCAAGTAGTATTGAAAAACAAAGCTACAGGAACAATAGTTTTGTCTACTATTAAGAGGTTGTTTCATCTTAAAGAGGTTGATTTGTTGTCTACCATTGATCTCACCCAGCTAATAAAAGAAATATAGTCATACATGTTTGATAGGAATTCATATAAATGATCCGGGGTCTTATTTTAATAGTTTTCATTTAGTTTTAATAATCAAATCTACCAAGATAGAGATCCGGTTACAGGTAAGTGATAATGGGTCAAATTATGCAGGTTCGCCCAAGGAAGGCCAATTTAGCCAACATAAAGAAAGAAACATAGTCATAAAAATGTCTAATAGGGAAATGTCTAATAGCCATATGGGGATTGATTTGTAGTTTCATCAACAAAATTCAAGATCAAAAAATGGCATTTTACTCAGCACCAAAAGGAAAGTTCAGATTGCTAGTAAAAAGTTTAGACAACCAGCACAAGGAAAGAAAATACAATCTAACAGGGAATAATCTATTTATGCAAGATTGGCTAAGAAGGCCAATCAACCAAACTAAATGGGACGGCAATCAGAGAGTCAACGACCAGGAATTAATACAAGTGGCCAAAAAGAAGAGGGTCAGCCAGACACAAGGTGAAACAACCCAAAATGGAGCGACGGCTAGAAGAAATCACATAAAGCAAATGATAATCACCAGTTTAAAGGTGGCGGCAGGCATAGGTTTGGATCACCATATAGGAGGATGACTCAACAAAACAAGGTCGATCCAAAATGGGATCAGACGCCACTAAACAACTAATAAAAAACTATCATCACAGGTACAAATCAAACCAAAATCTATCTTTTTTGACTGTCATATAATTATGATTTCAATACAGATAATTTTTTTTAAGAGGAAAACCTAGTAAATTTGCTGGTCAAAGATGAGTTTGCAGCTGTTGTCGCTGCCCTGCTCTTTCTCCTGTCACTACCTAAAGCTCTCTATTTCTTTCATGCTACTGTCGCTCAAAAAAATAACTTCCTTCTGCTCCAAAAATGTGGATGTCCTTTTGCTGAATGATCTCCCCCTTTTTAATAAAATTTTCCAACTCTTATTTTGGCGAACTCCTTAAGTTTTAAAACTGAAGTTTGTATTTTAGTTTGCATGAAATTCCACCAATCAAAAAGGCTCATAATTCTATTTAAAATAAATAATAGCTAATTTAATTAGCTTACTGTCACATAAATGACAGTAACTAATCTTTAATTCTTTATCAAATCTCTAAATATAATAATGCTATTTTGAATAATTTAACTATTGTTATTAAAACAAATCTAATTAAATAATCAAGAAGAGAAATGCAATACAATATTGCATATTTATATATATAGTTTAATATATTTATTTATTTTTAAGGAACATATTGTCTTCCAAACATCTATAAACAATATTTTATCATTTATTTAAATAAACTACAATACATCTTTTAAATATTAGTCAAAAAGACATTAAATTTATGTAATCACATCATGCATTAGAAAATGATTAATAACCACACATTAATGCATATGCAACTATGTGATGTGTGTGATTGCATCAGGGTAATCCATCCCATCAGTTCTTGCCAAGTGGCTAGAACACCTCTACCTCAATCATGCTCTCATCTTCGATGAGTACCTGCATCCACTTTCACTCAACTTGACATCAATAGGTTAGTGTCTCCAAAACATAGCCAAGGAAAATCATTGTAATAATGTCTACTATATTTAACATTTAAAAATAATTTCCAATTTATTCAAATATAACTTCACAATAATTACCTTCACACATGTGAAACTTACACAAAGTAAAAGTCAATCACAGTATTTGTTCACTAAACTAGAATAATCATATTGTCCATAAAAATGAGACGTGACATCCTTCCCCACTTGGAAGAGACATCTTCCCGATGTCTTATTAGACATCAAATTAATAAAGTATCCATCAACCACCAATAAAGTATCAAGGTGTCATAAAATAATAACATCAACTCAAGGTATCAAAAGATCATAACAACAACTCAAAGTATCAAAGTAATAACGGAACTCAAAGTATCATTAATGTATCATCAATTCTAACAAAGCACATTAATTTCTCTTTACATCTTCCCTTGTGGCACCATCCACAAAAGTATTGGTCCTACTTGACCTTATACAAAACAATATCTCAATTTCGCATTTAACATTGCATCCATCAATAAATCTAAGTATAATCAACCAATCAATTCACATGGCACAAATGCCAATTCAATGCATATAATCTATCACATGGCACCTCTACCACTCAATTTCATTCATTCTAGCATAAGAATAATAGTCACATCTTTAATGCACACCAAGGAGGCATAACTCAATTCATCATAGGCACTTACAACATGAATCAATCATCACAAAGCACATGCAATTGCATGGTAAAACACTATAATATCAAAAGCCTAGTCCTCCCAACAAACATTGGTCAAGATTTCCAACAACAAGACAAAACTCCAAAGGTGCACCAACGAGGTCATATCCACTTAGTGTGTAAACAACTACTCTGAAACTATACCTGTCATATCATTCCTACCAATGGAATCCATTTCCTCTTTCATTACTTGTAACCAAACTTTATCTTCAATATGATCTACAATTCAAAATTCTTGGAAAACTCTTCCTTGTCTTCCTCATGCTTTTGCACAAAAAATAAAACAATTTAATTTCTTCAATTTCTTTCTATTCTATGCATTGGGTTATTCACTATATTTAGTTGTTTTGTTTCTATTGTTCCATCATTTTCCTTTTTCTTTGCCAATCAAATACATTTATCCAACCATAACTCATTTTCACATAGCTTGTCATAGATTCAATTTTCCAACTCTCTATTCCAACATGTCCTTTTACTATGATTTCTTTCAAACCACAAATTTTTGCAATGATGTAAATTCCAACAATATTTTCTTCTATATCCTTCTCTATCACAATGTGAACAATGTAAAATCTCCTTTTCTTGAAATGACTTCTTAGTACTTGCAAAAACTGTATGTCTTTTCTTTTCCTTTACCTTGATACTTGAGACTTCATACTTAGTCCCCACAATTGACTCAATGGGATCTTTGATTCCTTGCCCAAGCTTACCCAAACCTTCGCCTATATATTCAATTTTCTTCAATATTTTTAAACCAACAGAACAACTAGCTATGACAACAATTCATCATCATTTTCATCTTTATATTCTTTAGCAAGCTACCAAGTGATTGATAAAAATAACACAAATCATCTATGTCACATGAGACTTCACAAACTGACGGTTTGATTTCCAACATTCACTTTCTTTTTGGCATACTGCAAACAATTGTTTTACTCATCAATTTGATCTTTCTATTTGTATTTTCTCCTTCTAGGTTTTTCAACTTTTCTTGCAATTATTCATTCCTTATACAACTTCAACTCTTCTTTCACCCATTCTTTTTTTTTTCCAAAAGGTCATTTTCACAAAACTTTTCATACTTTTCCTTTCTTAACTCCTTTATTCTTTCCATATATTCTATATTGCTCCTTTTAACAATTCTCAACTTTTTTATTAACTTTTTTCTTTTCTTTTATCAAGATTTCCTTCAAAATTTCAACTTACTTCAAGTGATCCAAAGTGATACCAAAATCCATTTCAGAACTTCCTCAACACTTCAACAATGGTAAAACATCTAACAATAATTAATGAACTCAATCTACACTCACTACAAAACAACACATTCTCTGCATCCTACTCCCTTACACAACCTATCAGAGGCCCATCATGGACATGATAGAAAACATAACATGATACATGACCAATAGTTTTAAACATTCAAGTATAGCCGCCAATAATAAATAAACAAATAATTCCAAAGAAAAGAAAAAGCCAATTCCAGCAGTAAGGTATAAAATGTGCACAATTTCAACAATAAATCCAACATGACCATCAAGGTCGCAAGATAAGTAAGTATCAAATTTTGATGGCTATACTTTTCATAAATAATAATAAAATTTTCAATGTTTGTCTTATCAAAGTCAAAAAGATAAGTATCAAATTCAAAAGTTTTTACATTACACATTAACTATGTGACTAATTCTAGCCACTAGAGAGGAAGTATGATGCTACACTACACCTAGATCCAAATTGGGGCGAGTTAAGAGAACACACTCAATCACACAAGCAACCTAGTCCTCTAAGATCATTTCCACACAACATTGCTCAAGATACCTAGCAACAAAGATTGCATTCCAATCCAGGAAATCACAATCAAACTGAAGAATGCCCAACCCAACCTGGTGCGTCCCTGTTAACCTACATGCATCCCCAACTTGAGTGCAGCATCTCATTAACAAGATATGGTAGGGAATTAAATACATAAAACTGATTAATGCTGTGTAGGTTTTGAAAAGGAAACCTACTTCCCTGTTTCCCCATATTTTGCACCCATCCTGTAAGGCAACTTCCCAAAAGCATAGAAAGCAAAATAACCATTCTCCTTTCAAACACAAATTTGTGGCAAAATAAAACATTTATACAGTCATATACTTGCAAACATTCAACAACCAAGATTTAAGTTAGGACAAATCTAGTTCACAAACCAAGATATCACAACACCATTCTTTCCTACAAGCAATGGTTATCATTTCTTTCTTTTAAACTTCAATGAGGTAATGTAATACTATCTTTCTTATAACCACATAGTGAATTCATATTCATGATCATGCTCTTAATAAAACAATGCAATATGCATTTCAAGCAAGCATTCACCAAAAGGCAAAATAAAATAAGTCAAACATATGATCCAACATCCTCTTTCGCATACTCAAGCATAACTCTAAAAGAAGAAAAGAACCTAGTTCTTTCATACTCAAGAACAATCATCAAGGTCTATCTAACCCCATAAAAAGAGAAGAAGGTACATGCTATCCACAATAGCCAATACACAAGGACACACACATGCTCGATCAACTGAGAAACACACACACCTAGAGTTCCTAATGCTAGAACTGCACTCTGATACCAAATGTAAAGCCTCACAAGTACATGTAAAATCCATTAAACCAACTCAAAAGTAAATGAAGTAAATACTCCACTTAAATGCAACATCGCAGTATCCAAAATAAAAAGATGTAAATAATCCACTTAAATACAACTTTCAAAAGATAAAAAGGGTGTAATTAATTTGCTTAATTACAATATCACAATAAAACTATAAGTATCATAAGTAAGTTTCAATAGAGTCAATAAATCTTCATAAATAAGGGTGTAATTAATCCACTTAATTACAATATCACAATAAAACTATAAGTATCATAAGTAAGTTTCAATCGAGTCAATAAATCTTCATAAATAAGGATCCATAAGAATCATTAAATCTTGCAAAAGATAATCTCATCAACATAAATCAAATAAAGTGATTAAATCTTACAACTCACGTGCTCATTCCAGGTAAAAGTATTATAAAATCATATACAAATCCATTGACCATCATGTCATAATACATCCAAACAAGTACAATAATCATGAACAACATGAATAAGTAAAATAATACGCTCATCAGTCACATGAACCAAGTGGTCCACAACCTGTAAGCTGAGAGACGGGAACATGGCCCAGGTGCTTTTCCACCCAACCATGAAGTAATTACACTTCCCTAGATCCCTTCATGAAATGAAGGAAACCCAGCTCTGCATGAAATATCTAGCTACCTAGAAACAATTGGCAGGAGGGAACACCCGATGCAACCCTGATGTTTGAATGTGTAGTTCTAAATAATGAAATGTAGATTGTCTCACAACATGATGTGGTAGAGATATATATAAATAAGTTTTTCTAGACAAATAAACATCTATTTCAATGTCATCTTGATTAGATCTAATCCTTTAAATAGTAACCTAGTTCAATTCTTGAAAAGAGGAAAAGCCATCTCTAATAATCCACATTCAGCATCCTAGCCTAGAAAGTAACCCAATAACATTCCTAGATAAAAATCTACCTTCTTTCCACAAGAAGTAAATAAGCAAGTAAATAAATAATCCAATGAATAAAGATCCAAAATCACCTATATCCACCTCTAATCCCTTTGCCATGCATCCATGAAGAAGCACACTTTTCAATCAAGCAGTAATGAAGAACATCATAAAGTAATATATCTGATTATATTCCTAATTCATATTTTCATGGTTAAATAGGTTCTAGAAACTAATGATTTGGCTTCATATCCAAATACTATTTGATAAATCAAGTAATAAAATTAAATAATGAGGTTTGACTACTCCACTTTCACGAAATGAGGTTTCATGCATACTTATGTCAAGTATTAATTCTATCTTTCCTCAAGATTAAGTAAATAGAATAAAACAAATGGATCAAGTTCATCATTAACTCATTAAAAGTCCCTTCCCAAACATCGTTCATAAAATCACACTTTCCACAAGTAATAATCCATCTTTTGATCATACAATTGCATCTGTAGGTTTGTCAAATTGATATAATTTACAAGTCCATATTTCAATCTTTTTTCCCAATTTAAATAGAAATCTAATAATTTTAACCATCATACTGTCAAATTTGTGATAGGAAGTATAAAATAGTAAAAATAGTCTCTCTGTCGCAACTGTGACAGGAACTGTTGTAGAAAATAGTGAACAGAGAACATAGTTTAATTCAGTTTTCAGTCATGAATATAAATATAAATGGTTTTCACTACCAGCATTGACAGGAAAATAATATAGTAATCTACTATCTCTGTTTTGAGTTAACACATTATTTTTAACAAATTTTCACAGAGCTACATGCTTAATTTGTTGGCTACAGGAAGATCATATATACTACTACAAGAATATATGAAGTTTGCAGTCATGAAGGTAGCTACAGGATCTAATTCCTTAGTCCACAGAGACAACAATGGATCAACTACAGTCAAGTAATATTGAAAAACAAAGCTACAGGAACAATAGTTTTGTCTACTATTAAGAGGTTGTTTCATCATAAAGAGGTTGATTTATTGTCTATCATTGATCTCAACCAACTGGTAAAAGAAATGCAATCATACATGTTTGATGGGAATTCATATAAATGATCTGGGGTCTTATTTTAATAGTTTTCATTCAATTTTAATAATTGAATCTACCAAGATAAAGATCTAGTGACAGGTAAGTGAGAATGGGTCGAATTATGCAGGTTCGCCCAAGGAAGGCCAATTCAGCCAACATAAAGAAAGAAACATAGTCATAAAAATGTCTAATAGGGAAATGTCTAACATCCATATGGGGATTGATTTGTAGTTTCATCAGCAGAATTCAAGATCAAGAAATGTCATTTTACTCAGCACCAAAAGGAAATTTTAGATTGCCAGTAAAAAGTTTAGACAACCAGCACAAGGAAAGAAAATACAATCTAACAAGGAATAATATATTTATGCAAGATCACCTAAGAAGGCCGATCAGCCAAACTAAATGGGACGGCAATTAGAGAGTCAATGGCCAAGAATTAATACAAGCGGCCAAAAAGAAGAGGGTCAGCCAGGCACAAGGCAAAACGGCCTAAAATGGAGCGACGGCCAGAAGAAATCACAGAAAGCAAATGATAATCACTAGTTTAAAGGTGGCAACAAGCATAGGTTTGGATTGCCAGATAGGAGGATGACTCAGCAAAACAAGGTCAATCCAAAATGGGATCAGATGCCACCAAACAAGTAATAAAAAACTATCATTGCAGGCACAAATCAAGCCAAAAACTATCTTTTTTGACAGTCATATAATTATGATTTCAGTGCACACAATTTTTTTTAAGAAGAAAACTTGGTAAATTCATTGGTCAAAGATGAGTTTGCAGCTGTTGTTGCTGCCCTGCTCTTTCTCCTGTTGCTGCTTGAAGCTCTCTCTTTCTTCTATGCTACTGTCGCTTAGAAAAATAACTTCCTTCTGCTCCAAAAATGTGGATGTCCTTCTACTGAGCAATCTCCCCCTTTTTAACAAAATTTCCTTACTCTTATTTTTGGCAAACTCCTTAGGTTTTAAAACTGAAGTTTCTATTTCAGTTTGCATGAAATTCCACCAATAAAAAAGGCCCATAATTCTATTTAAAATAAATAATAGCTAATTTAATTAGCTTATTGTCACATAAATAGCAGTTACTAATCTTTTAATTCTTTATCAAATCTCTAAATATAATAATTCTATTTTGAATAATTTAACTATTGTTATTAAAACAAATCCAATTAAATAATCAAGAAGAGAAATGCAATACAATATTGCATATTTATATTCATAGTTTAATATATTTATTTATTTTTAAGGAACATATTGTCTTCCAAACATCTATAAACAATATTTTATCATTTATTTAAATAAACTACAATACATCTTTTAAATATCATTCAAAAAGACATTAAATTTATGTAATCATATCATGCATTCAAAAATGATTAATAACTACACATTAATGCATAAAAAGCCATTGGAGAATGCATATGCAACTATGTGATGTCTTTGATTGCATCAGGGTAATCCATCCTATCAGTTCTTGCCAAGTGGCTAGAACACCTCTACCTCAACCATGCTCTCATCTTCGATGAGTCACTGCATCCATTTGTACTCAACTCGACGTCAATAGGTTAGTGTCTCCAAAACATAGTCGAGGAAAATCATTGTAATAATGTCTACAATATTTAACATTAAATTTTTTTTTCCAATTTATTCAAATATAACTTCACAATAATTACCTTCACACATGTGAAACTTAAAGTAAAAGTCAATCATAGTATTTGTTCACTAAACTAGAATAATCATATTGTCCATAAAAAGGAGACGTGACAATTCTCTTCTCTCAGTCTTTGCAATACTTGTCTCAGGTGCCACAAATGTTCTTCTTTTGTCTTACTAAAAATCAAAATATCATCCAAGTATACAATAACAAACTTACCCAAGAATTTCTTCAAAACTTTATTCATCAATCTCATGAAAGTACTCGGTGCATTTGTCAATTCAAAAGGCATCACTAACCATTCATACAATCCTTCATTTATCTTGAAAGAAATCTTCCATTCATCTCCTTCTCTGATTCTGATCTGTTGGTATCCACTCTTCAAGTCTATCTTTGTAAAATATTTTTCTCCACTCAAACAATCCATAATGTCATCCATCCTAGGCAAGGGAAATCTATACTTAACTATGAGCTTGTTGATGGCTCTAGAGTCAGTACACATTCCCCATTCTCCATCCTTCTTCAGTACTAGCACTACACAGGTACTGCACAAGGACTCAAGCTTTCTCTGATCAAAACTTTCCTCAACAATTCTTGTATATTTCTATTCAATTCTTCATTCTCTACTGGTATCATTCTATGTGTTGCTTTGTTAGGCAAACTAGCTCCAGGTATAAGATCCATGTGATGACTGATACTCCTGATTGGTGGCAATCCTTTAGGTACATTATCTAATATGATGTCTTCATACCCTGTCAGCAATTTAGTTACCTCCTCTGGTTGTGATTCTTCAGTCTCTATCTTTAGGGTTTCAAGCTCCTTATGAATCAAAGCATAACACATATTTTCATGTCTCAATCCATCCAGAAAATTTCTTCCATCTACCAAATAGATTCTAACATTCCCACACACTTCACTTTTAGTATCATCTTCCAAAGGAATCAAAGTAATTCTCTTTCCATTTGATGTTATAGTATAGGTGTTCTTTCTCCCATCATGTATAGCTTTTCTATCATACTGCCATGGTCTACCCAACAATATATGACATACATCGATAGGCATAATATCACACAATACTTCATTATGATAAGATCCAATATGAAAATTTACCAAACATTGTTCACTTACCAGTACCTTATGATAATCCTAAATCTATACTATCTGATAGGGCTTAGGGTGTTTCAATCTTTCCAACTTCAGCTTAGTCACCATCTCCTCTAAAACCAAATTATTAGAACTACCACTATCAATTACAACCTTACAACATTTACCTCTTGATTTGCATCTGGTCCAGAACAAACTTTTCCTCTGCGGTGGTTCCTCATTTGTCTCTACTTGAAATAGTGCTCTCCTCATGACTAGTGATTCTCCTTTCTCAGGTTTACCAACTGAATTAGGTGATCCAATAGGTTCTTCCACATAAGTTGTTCTTGTACAGTTCTCTATCTTCTTACTTGTACTTCCTTAATGACATTCAAATGCTCTGTGTCCTTCACCTCCACATTTAAAACAAGTTCCTCTAAATGTTCTCTTATCAAATCCTCTTTCATCTCTTCTGTATCCTTCACTCTGGTATGAATTGGGGTTTCCTCTGTGGTAGAAAGTTTTGTCATCTCTCTGGTATGAACTGCTATCTTTGTCTTCCTTCTTGAATATGCTATCTTATCTGCTTTGCTCCACATATGTTATTTCTCCTCTAGAAAATGTTCTTTGCTCATGTTTCTTATTCAGCTTTTCTTCAACTTTCAGGGCAAACTGATATGCTTCTTCCAATGTTGTCATCCTTACTAAACTCAATTCTTCTTGAATGTTCAATCTCAGTCCATTGATGTATCTTGCCACTTTCTCCTTGCTTGCTTTACTATGTCCTATCCTTATAGTCATCTTATGAAATTCTTCAGTGTACTCCTTCACAAATTTCTCCTTTTGTCTCAGGTTCTATAATCTTTTTAGCAGTTCCAACTCATAGTTAGCAGGTTTAAACTGATTCTTCAACTTTGTCACCATTCTATCCAATTTTATGATCTCTTTTCCTCTTTTATTTCTATCCAACTGAACTTCTTTCCACCAAATAGTAGCATGTCCTTTCAACTTACTCTTTGCAAATCTCACCTTCTTTGGGTCTTCAATTTCTTCATACTCAAAGTATTCTTCTAGGTCATTTATCCAGTTAATCAATTCCTTAAGGTTCAAATTGCTGGTATAGTTTAGTACATCCACTCTAGGTCTCTTCCCAATCTTTGAAATAGCTCTCAACATCTTTACTTGATTTGATTCTTCTTCTTCTTCTAGGGTTTCCTCATTTTGATCGGCTGATTGAAATTCTTCATCATCACGTTCAACATTAGGTCAAGGTGTAAGTCATCTTCTTCGATCTTCTTCAACAACATCCAAATGAACTCACATTTTTTTCATCATCTCCATCATCTCATCCATTCTTCTAGCCATAGTACCAATAGTAGGTATTCTCCTCAATGGCATCTCTTCCTAGGATCAAGTGTAATTGTCTCAAATTCGGTGATCAGGCTACAAGGTGACAACTGCCTCACAATTAGTGATCAGTTGACAACACATGTAGTCTGCCTTGGATTCATTGATTTGTTCACAGTAAGATCTTATGGAATGCCTTCACCAACTTTACTCACTTCACTCCCAAAGGATTCAAACTTCGCTTTGATACCACTCGGTGTATTCACAGTTAGGAGGGTCCACAGAGTGAACAGTTCAGATCGCGTAGCAAGAGTAAACACAATGGAAGCAACTCAAATATAGAATGTAAATGCAAATTTAGATTCTCAATATATCAAAGATTCAAAATGCAAACATGCCAGCAACATGCGGGCTTACAATTAGGGCTCACAGCCCTGATTCTCTAGTTCAACATACATGCAAGATTTGGCCTTGAAGCGCCTTACAGAAGAAATTCTAACTGTCCAATCTAAAACTATGAATTTACTATCTAACTAACTACTTTCCTATGCATCTATTACATGATTATATATCATCTCTGGATCACAAGAATCCTCCGTGTTGGCCAAGGATGATTACAAACTCTAATGAAAGAGATGTAATGTGTGTACATGGATAGGTCAGCCTTAAGTAGCTTGTGCTCCTCCGCAAGTGAATGAAACAAGGTGTGGATCTTAGGGAAGGTTGGCTAGGTTCCAAACTATCTTAAATGATGTGTCATTTAGCTCCACAAGTCTTCTCCTTTAGCTGGTTGTCAAAAACTGTTTGGATGCTCTGCTCTGAGAAAACAGTCAATCTTTTGATAGCGGTATCTTTCTAGAAACTGATCCAAGTGATTTGAATTTTAGATATAATGTGCATGACGATGTCTAGATACTAAGTCCAGCTCTGTAAGGTCTGAAATGAAACTACGGCAGAATGCAGACCAAAATATAGAAATTGCTACTGACTGAACTGACTGTACTGAACTAGAAAAATGAAAGAAAACAAAATGAATGAAAATATTTTGGTTAATGCAAGATTACTCTTGAACTAGGGATGCTCCTGCATCATTTGCTTCCTTGGTCTATGTGGAATAAATCCACAAGCTATATCCAGTGCTAGATAACATAATGGTGTTCTTCACCATAACAATGCAAAGAAAATGGTGGTCTACACCATAACAAAACTATGCAACACAAAGTAGATTCAAATACCATGCTTTAAACAACAAAATAATGGAACAATCTTACCTATTAGAATAGAAGGAAGAAGGCTATAACCTCTCAAGAGTCCAAATCTGATATACAGTTCCAAATCTAGCAAGAGATAGCCTTCAAAGTGAGCACTGAGAGAACTCAAGAACCTCCAAGAGTCAATGGAGATAATATCACACCATGAGAGAGTGCTCAAATCTATATAGCTGTTACGAAGTGTGAATTTGCCAAGAATTTGAGCAGAGTAGAGCTAAGAGAGTTATATCAGCTTGAGAGAGAGTGTGAGAGTGCATGCGAGTAGAATGAGAATGAATGAGAATGAGGGAAAAGCCAAGAGTTTTGTTCAAAATTCAACCAAAAGGGGGAAAATCCTGAAATAACACATTGAGAGACATTATGCACCTCAAAGAGGGATTACTGAGAAGTCTCATAATCACCAAAGACATGTGGTAACACTCAGGAATGGTCATCTGGTGGAAAATGGATGCGGGATGCTAGCATGTCGCGGTGACATCCATCCAGAGCACTCGAGTCCAGGCAAAACCAACTCTTGGTCACACAAGATGCCTTAAAATCATATGCACATCTAAGCATCGGAACAAAATTTGAGGAAAATGAAATAAAGAAGCCTAAACTAAATAAACCTTATCCTATAATGTAGAGAGAAGGTACAACCACTAAGGTAGTTGTGAAATGTAGCCTGAAATTGTAAGGGTATGCAATTTTTAACATTACATTTAGCCCCCATTTTAGTGAGCACATGACACTACATGCATATGCAAGCTAAAGTAGAACTGAAATAACAAAATATATTTTACCTCCAACAAGGATTATTGTAAGGATGTAGAGGGTTCTTTGAGTAGAGGTACGAAGTCCCCAGGCTGAGAACTTAGAAAAGAAAAATGTTAGACAACAAACCTACACAAGATGCAATGTCAGAACCACAAATATATATATATATATATATATATATCCTTCCTAAAAAGGATTAGATTAAATATGGTTTGTCCAAACATTTGTGTTCAACAAATCATATAACCTAATACACAATCTACAACTATCTATACAACAAAACACACACACACAAGCAAACAAAGAAAATAAAACAACAGAGAGGCATTTCCAACACACTACAAGAGCTAGAAGGATGCCAAGTATGGTTCTAGGGCTAGCACACTATGAGAGCTTGGAACCATACTAGACTCTTGTGGGCCACTAGGACTAACAAACTGCATTGTTAGGTGACACATAAAGAGTACCAAACAAGTAGTTGAATGTGTGGTTAGTCCAAGCAAGTGCATCTTCTTATGACCACAAGCTACAACGTGTTGTCAGAGCACAATGCTACCTTGAGTGAACCATTGATATGGTGTGTACAAAAAGGTGTAAAGTAGGAAATTATGCTCCCACCTTAAATAATTGCATAAAGTATCGGTATGCAATTAATTTTAAGGGATTAGAGGGGAAAAGAGCCTGAGGGAACATATATGAGAAAATATGTTCTCAAAGATGCATCTCAAAAATGAAAAGGAGGGTTTCCCCCAAGAAAAGGCAACAAAGGCGATGTTGTAGGCATGATACACAAAAGCTTGTGTAAGCATGGTATGACACCGAGTAACACTAACAACTGTCAAATAAAACAAGTAGTAACACCCAAAAAGAAACTAAGGGATCTATGTGCTTTGGGGTTAGTATGCATAGGGAAGGGTAATCATCAAGGGAAAACTAAATGAATCATCATCATTCCTAAAACATGTAGAACTACGAGTACAAGGGAAGAAGGTCACAAAGAGAAAAAAAATAAAAATAAAAATAAAAGAAAATTTTTGGGTCAACATGGAAGGAAGCTAAATCTTCCAACGCTTTGCATCATCTCCAAAATGTCACAATTGTTGAGAATTAAGGTGTCTCAACCTTTGCAAATTCCTAGCATTATTCATTTAATTGTATATTTATTTATTGCCTAATATTGTATTTACTTGCACATTCAGTTTGGTCACTTAGTTGAGGTGGCACGATGACATGTCATCTTACTTGGAATGTGCCTTGGATGGTCAAGTCAAACCTACATGAATTTGGGTGTCCCATTTGAGGTGGCACTAATATGCCATGTGTCGGCACCTTGTGGTATGTGGAAGAGGATATTCCATATGATAGAATCTATGATGCATAAGAGCCAAGTTTGGAGATTCCTATGACAAGTGGTGACAAGTGTTGGTGAGTATCTTTGCATGAGGGAAAGACATCTTTGGGCACCCAAGTTGGGCTATGACATGTTGTAAGAGGAATATGTTATATTTAACATTTTATGATGGATTCTCTTACAACATTTAAGATTGTCATGTTGCAGATTTTTATGACAGTTGTAAGATGCGTAAGAGCATCCGTCATAGTCTATTTTTAGCCTTGGAGCACTCCATGTTGGGAAAGTCAAATCTGCATGTATGACAGATGCAAGAGATGTATTTGCAGCTTGGACAAGTGTTCTTTGATATGGGATAATGGCCATGTGGCCAAGTTGGACGCCTATCTCAAGAAGCTTCTAGAATATGCCTTGTATCTCTATAAAATGCATTATTTTGGAGTTGTAGTTGCATAGTGTTTTTACAAGTACTGTTATGCTACAAGAATCACTCCAAAAATGACATTTGAAGACTCTTGGAAGAACTTGCATTGCAAGTGTATAGTAAACTATTATTGTTTCAAATAATACATTGTGCAGGTTTTAGGGTGTGGGGTTTTTGACCTGAAAAGGTTTTCCCCATGATACATCTTGTGTCAATCTCTTATGTTGTGTCAATCTCTTATGTGTTGTGTTGCTGCTATAATGTCTTATGTTATATGTTTAACATTGCTGCAATTGTAAGGATTAAAACAAATTTGCATACATTTTGCCTCATTAGATTAGTGTAGGAAGTGTGTTCCATGTACCTTGCTTCCTTTCAGTTGGTATCAAAGCTTGATCACCTATGATCCTAGTTGTTGGGTAGGGGTTTTTTGAGCCAATCTTTGATTGAGTGAGAGTTTGTGTAGAGTATTTTGTGATCTTGTTGCAACAAGAATATGGCAGCAATTTCAAGTTGTGGAAACTCAAAATGGAAGACATGCTTGTTGACAGAGATCTATGGGAAGCAATTTCTGGTGTAAAACCAGCGGCAATGTCACAAGATGATTGGGATCTCAACGATCAGAAAGCTAAGGGTCTTATGAGACTCTATTTGGCTGACTTAGTCTTGTTAAATGTCCATGAGGAGAAGACCGCGAAGGAGCTGTGGAAGAAACTTGGAGATGCTTATCAGGCCAAATACCTTGTAAACAAGTTATTCTTATGAAAGAAGCTAGATTCTCTAAGGATGGAAGATGGAGGATCCGTTGCAGACCATCTAAATGCCTTTACATTCTAGTTGCACAGTTGACATCTATTGGTGTGAAAATGGAGGAGGAGGATCGTTGCATGACCTTGCTTTGCTCTTTGCTGGACTCGTGGGATCATCTTGTTATGGCCATCGGGAGTACCACATCCACTTTCAAAATGGATGAAGTGGTGTCTTTGCTGTTATCTGAAGAGATGCAGAGAAAGTCATTTGAGTCGGCCAAAGAGGCTCTTGCGGTTCATGGAAGACCCAAAGAAAAAGGATAAAAGAAAGACAAGAAAGATGAAAAGAGAAAATTCAAATCTTGTGGGAGATCCAAATCTCTTGGAAAGTCCAAGGCAGTGTGTTGGAACTGTGAAAAAGTTGGGCACTTCTGAAAGGAGTGCAAAGATGAGAAGAAGAAAAAGAAGAACTTTGATTCTAATTTTGACAAGTCACAAGATGATGGTGATGCTTTTGTTGCAGCCTTGGCCACCCATGCATCTAAAGATGTGTGGCTGATTGACTCTGGTGCTTCTTTCCACATGACCTGTCATCGAGTTTGGTTTACAAAGTATGAAGAATATGATGGTGGGAAGGTGTACTTGGGCGATGACTCTCACCTGAAGATAGTTGGGTGTGAAAGAGTCTTGATCTGATTCCCTGATGGATGAGTGAAGGGGATCAATGGGGTTATGCACATCCTTAGTTTAGCACAAAACTTGCTCTCTGTATGTAAATTGAATGATGCAGGTGTGCAGGTTGTCTTCTCAGGTGGAAGATGCAAGATGACAAGAGGAGATATGGTGCTTGCTAAGGGTACTCAGAGAGGTACTCTGTTTCAGCTGGATGCATGCACTACTTAGTGTAATAGTTCTTCTATTTCAAAGAAAAGACTTTCAGATTCTTCATCCTCACCATTGGAACCCATAGTGAAAAAGACTGTTGCTTCTACTTCTGATGGTAGTGCTTTCTGGGTACCCAAGGGTGCTCATGCTTTGGAAATGAAACTTCCTACTGAAAAGACAGTGTTGTGGCATGAGAGACTTGGTCACATTGGTGAGAAGGGTCTTAGAGCCCTGAAAAATAAAAACCTCGTTGAGGGGTTAAATGATTGTAATCTCAAGTTTGACTTTTGCGAACATTGTATATATGGAAAACAAAACCGTGTTCAGTTTTACTCTAGTTCTCACAAATCTTATGGTGTTTTGGGTCTTATTCATTCTAATGTGTTTGGTCCTATGAATGTTCCTTCGATCTCTAAATCTGTATATTTTGTATCATTCATTGATGATTATAGTAGAAGGACATGGGTTTATTTTCTCATAAGCAAATCTAAAGTCTTTAGTTGGTTCAAAGAGTTTAAAGTTTTTCTAGAGAATCAGACTGGTAAAAAGATTAAGTGTTTGAGAACTGATAATAGTGGTGAGTTTTGTTCTACAGAGTTCGATAAGTTCTATAAAGAACATGGGATTGAAAGACATAAGACAACTCCTTATACCCCACAACAAAATGGAGTTGTAGGGAGGATGAATAGAATGTTGATGGAGAGGGCTAGGAGTATGCTTAGTGATGCTAGCCTCGAACAAAAGTTTTGGGCTAAAGTTGTAGCCACTACTAGCTAGCTGGTAACAAGTCTCCTACCTCAGCACTTGTTGATAAGACACCCATGGAGGTGTGGTCTAGTAAGAAGTCCTCGTTGAGACATCTTCGTGTTTTTAGTTGTGAGGCATATGCACATGTGCCTAAGGAGAAGAGGTCAAAATTGGAGAATAAGGCAGTTAAGTGTATCTTCATTGGCTAAGGTGTTGATGTGAAAGGGTACAAGCTTTGGGATCTTGTGGATGAAAAAGTGTTGTATAGAAGAAGTGTTATCTTCAGAGAGCTAACAACTTCTCATGTTGTCCTACATCTAGAAGAAAAAGAAAAGAAAGAGGATGTGGTTCAGTTTCCTTCTACCCCTGAGAAGACTGAACCGAAAGACTCTGTTGGACTTGATGATGAGGAGAGCTCTAGCAGCTCCAAAAGTTTAGAAGAAGAGGTAGAACCTCCACCTTAGCCTTTGAGGAGGTCCACATGAAACATGAAGCAACCTGACATGTTTGGTTATACATTTCTAGATTCTAGTTGTGCTTATGCCTTGATTACTAACACTGATGAGTCTAGAACTATGACAGAGGCTATGGACATGAAAGATGTAGGTTCCTAGAGGGAGGCCATGGAGGATGAGATGGCTTCTTTGGAAAAGACTAAAGATTGGGACTTGGTGCCTTTGCTTGATGGATGGAAACCCATTGGATGTAAATGGGTGTTCAAGAAGAAATTTGGAGTAGATGGCAGTGTTGAAAAGTACAAGGCTAGATTGGTTGCAAAGGGGTATTCACAAGTGGAGGGAATTGATTATGGTGAAATTTTCTCTCCCATTGCAAAGCTGACATCTATTCGGTTTCTATTATCTCTTGTAGCAACTTATGACTTAGAAGTGGAATAAATGGATGTGAAGACAACTTTCCTTCATGGTGATTTGGAGGAAGAAATTTATGTCACAGCCTGAGCACTATGTGGTGAAAGGTAAAGAAAAATTGGTTTGTAAGTTAAAGAAGTCTTTGTATGGTTTGAAGCAATCTCCTAGGATGTGGTACTTGAAATTTGTTGCCTTTGTGTTGTCCATTGGATTTCTAAGATTGAAATCAGATTATTGTGTGTATTACAAGTTTGACAATGATCATATTCTCATTATTGCACTGTATGTTGATGATATGCTGCTGATTGGGAATGGTAAGAATATGATTTCAGATTTGAAGTCTCAGTTGTCAGCACAGTTTGAAATAAAAATCGTAGGGGTAGCTAGGTACATTCTAGGGATGGAGATCAGAAGAGTCAAAGCAAACAGAAAACTTTGGTTAAGCCAGAATAAGTATGTGAAGACCATGTTGGATAGATTCAGCATGGCAGATTGTAGACCATTGTGTGTTCCTCTCTCATTGGGAACAAAGTTATCTATGAATTATTGTCCAAAGTCTCCTTATGAGATAGAGGATATGAGTAGAGTACCTTATGCTAGTGCAGTTGGCAGTTTGATGTATGCTATGGTCTGTACAAGACTAGACATTGCCCAAGCAGTGGGAGTCCTTAGTCATTTTATGGCTAATCCTGGACGGGTACATTGGGATGTGGTGAAGAGAGTGTTTAGATATTTGAGGGGTACTTCCGAGTATTCTCTATGTTATCATGGTTATCCTATTGGACCTTTCCATTGTGTGAGTATTCATGGATTTGCAGATTCTGATTAGACAGGTGACATTAACAGTAGGAGATCCACCAATGCTTATGTGTTTACCATGTTTGATGGTGCTATTAGTTGGATGAGTAAGAGACAACATGTGGTTTCTTTGTCCACAATAGAAACAGAGTACATGACAACAACTCATGCTTGTAAGGAAGCCATTTAGCTTAAGAGGTTGTATTCAAATATTGGTGTTGATGTTGGATAGATTACTATCTGGTGTGACAGTTAGAGTGCAATTTGCCTAGCAAAGAATCCTACTTTCCATGCCAGAACAAAGCATATTGATGTTTAGTTTCCTTTTGTTCGAGATATGGTAGAAGATGGGAAGGTGATATTGGAAAAAGTAGACACTTTGAAGAATGTTGCATATGCATTGACTAAACCAGTGGGCACAGAGAAGTTCAGATGGTGTTCAGAGTCTATGGGCCTCTTGGCCCCTAGTAGTTAAATCTTGTCATTCTTTTTGTCTCTTGCAAGGTGTTCAGCAAGTGGGAGAATGTTGGGAATTAAGGTGTCTCAACCTTTGCAAATTCCTAGCATTATTCATTTAATTGTATATTTATTTATTGCCTAATATTATATTTACTTGCACATTCAGTTTGGTCACTTAGTTGAGGTGGCATGATGACAAGTCATCTTACTTGGAATGTGACTTGGATGGTCAAGTCAAACCTACATGGATTTGGATGTCCCATTTGAGGTGGCACTAATATGCCATGTTTCAGTACCTTGTGGTATGTGGAAGAGGATATTCCATATGACAGAATCTATGACACGTAAGAGCCAAGTTTGGAGATTCCTATGACAAGTGGTGACAAGTGACGGTGAGTATCTTTGCATGAGGGAAAGGCATCTTTGGGTGCCCAAGTTGGGCTATGACATGTTGTAAGAGGAATATGCTATATTTAGCATTGTATGATGAATTCTCTTATAACATTTAAGATTGTCATGTTGCAGATTTTTATGATAGTTGTAAGATGCGTAAGAGCATCCATCATAGTCTATTTTTAGCCTTGGAGCACTCCATGTTGGGAAAGTCAAATCTGCATGTATGACAGATGTAAGAGATGTATTTGTAGCTTGGACAAGTGTCCTTTGATGTAGGATAATGGCCATGTGGCCAAGTTGGACGCCTATCTCAAGAAGCTTCTAGAATATGCCTTGTATCTCTATAAAATGCATTATTTTGGAGTTGTAGTTGTATAGTGTTTTTACAGATACTGTTATGCTGCCAGAATCACTCCAGAAATGACATTTGAAGACTCTTGGAAGAACTTGCATTGCAAGTGTATTGTAAACTATTATTGTTTCAAATAATACATTGTGCAGGTTTTAGAGTGTGGGGTTTTTTACCTGCAAAGGTTTTCCCCATGATATATCTTGTGTCAATCTCTTATGTGTTGTGTTGCTGCTATAATTTCTTATGTTATATGTTTAACATTGCTACAATTGTAAGGATTAAAACAAATTTGCATACATTTCCCCTCATTAGATTGGTGTAGGAAGTGTGTTCCGTGTACCTTGCTTCTTTTCAACAATAATAAACAAAAAGACAACATATAAAAGAAAGTAGTAACAAATAGAAGAATGTCACAATAGATGCATTCCTCTTGTATCCACATGTCTACAAGGACATCATGGGCCATCCAAGGAGAAATAACAAACATAAAGTTACATCACAAGAGAAACATCATGATCAAGCAAGCAAACACACCAAACACAAGTAAAACTCTCATGGGTCAGTCATGAATAGGTCATTGTAATCGCAATCTTGATAAGCATAAGGGGATGATGGAAGAGATGACAATGGAACCACAACAAGAGCAATCGAAGGAGATTCACCTAGTTCTAGGCACAAAGGAGCAACATTAATAGTTGGAGCCTTTGAGGCACTAGGAACAAAGGTCAATGATCATATGAAGATCGTAGACAACTCATGTATATCAACAATAGACTTAGTGATTCACTTCTTAGTAGGAGAATTAGGAGAGTTACTATTGAAATAGTTAACTAACTGAGGTTCCTTAGTGCTATCAACTATAACATGAGCACAAGGAGACACAGATGGAGTAACATTCTCCAACAATAAAATAGAAGGAGAAAAAAGATGGGCAGATAGTGAAGGTAGTGGTACGACACATTTAGGTCAATGAAATGACAGGGTGGGATAAAACTCAATCTTACACTTAGATAGAAAAAGTAGAGGGTCAAGGTCAATGATAGTAAGGTGGAGAACATCAGGAAAAACAACATGGTGAGTGTGTGGAGTGGGTGCAGGAGTGGCTAGGGTGGTGCTAGGAGTAAGATTGACAACATGGGTGGTGGTCGGGGATGGAAGAGATGGAGTAGAAAGAGGAACTTGCTACTCCTCAGGAAGAATAGGATCAACAGGCGGTTGTGAGGGAGAAGGATCCTCAAGAGGAGGTTATGTATTAGCAGCACACACTTGGGTCATGGCATGATGGTGATGCTTGTGATCTCTCACAAGTTGGTTCCACCTAGGACATGCCAAGGCTTTTGCTAAAGAAGCTAGGTCTTCCATCATGGGATATGCGTTGTCCACTATCACAAGGATACATGGAGAAACAAAGACAACCACTAATGGTGGAGAGACAATAGGAGAGGTAGAAGGGAAAGGTGGCCTCAACATGGGCTGCTTTCCTCATGCCTCGGGAGGGGTAGGAGGAACAAAAGAAACCACTAAAGGTTGGGAAGACACTAAAGGAGGGGGAGTGCTCAATAGAGGCAGGTTTCTTGATGCCACTAAAGAGGTTGGAGGAATGAAATGAGCCAACTGAAGCTAAGAAGTCCCAGGAACACATGATACATGAGGCTATACTATAGATCGATCTTGGTTTCTTGTATATGAGACTAAAGGTGGCACTATGGAGTATAGGCTAGGAGCGCGGGAGTAGGGAGGTGCACTTTATGTAGGCTACTTTCCTTTATCTACATGGGAGGTAGAAGAAGGAACAAAAGCATCCTCTGAAGATAGAGGCACCACAGGGAGAATAACTAGGGAAGATGAAGAATAAAATGGGCTAGTGGACAACTGGGCTATCCTACTCACTTTGAATTTCTAATATGAGATAAACAAGAAACCATTGCAAGGTCAAAGTATCTCAGTGGGGATTGGCTAGAAGTAGTCTAGAGAGAAGTTTCCCTGCATGGCAAGTGGTGTAAATCCGTTATGATGGAATGTTTTCATAATGCAATCATAAGGAATCTTCAAGCATCTATGAACCATAGAAGGGACCACTCTCATGGAAGTGAGCCATGGTTGACCCAATTTCATGTGAAAATGGTCTAAAGTAGGGATAGTGGAAAGAGAAATGTCTAGGGTCTTAGGTTTGACCTGGACAGGAACGGTCATGAAACCCAAAGTAGGATGAGATAACATGTCATGACCCCATATAAAGACATTAGATTGCTCATAAATGTCTTTATACAATTCATGTACATACAAAAATTCCTTAGTAATAACATTGGCTATGTAGGCAAGATGAATGAGGACACCCTTAATGGGTTTCCCATTAAATTATGCAACAATGTACATAGGTCCTTTAGATATGTTAGGCAGTATCTCAGAAGAAGAGAAGGAGATGACGAGTTTAGGAACATGATGTTCTCGAAAAGATCAAGAACAAACGTCCACCATACCAATCATCTCTAAATAAGGAGGAGAAGGAACATCAAAAGTTGACTCTAGTGCCACAGAAGGAGAAGCAAGATAAATAAAGTTTGAAGAATGGCAGGGCATAGGATCTATGTAAATTTGTAGGTTTTAGTTTGCAAGAGCCACTAAATTTTTTCTTCCATTGTTTACATTGGAGAGTTGTATCACGTTTTGATCAATGAGGTCCTAAATGGTATGCTTAAGGTGCAAGCATCGTTCAATGTCATGTCTAGGGACTATGGAACTAACAAAGAGCCTTCGGGTCATATAAAGGTGGTAGGGGCTTACTCATGTCAAGAGGCCTGATAGGGGGTAGCTACATTAAACCATTATGAAAGAGTTTTTGTATGATGGTGTAGAGAGACTCCTTTAAAGGAGTAAACTTTTAATTTCTTGATGACTTAGGAGCATAGAGGGTTAAAGAAACCTAAGTGGATGCTTCAACCATTGCATTGCTAACTAGATTTGATGAATTATTCTTATATTTTGTGAATGATGAAGAAGCACCAGATTGCAGTAGGAGTCAGTGAGGGAAAGGCCTCAAATTGGCTAAGCATCTATTGATAATCACGTAGTGCAGTGAATAAATGTGTAAATGAAGAATATTTCATAAGAAAAATCCTATCTCAGATCTACAGCTGAAGGTTTCCATTGAAAACCCTCTACACATTAAAATTAGGAAGAGTATAAGGAATCTGAGAGAAAAGAGACTGATAATGACAAATGAAGTCCATTACCTTATCTAAACTTCCTTGCTTATAATGGACAAGGTGCATTAAAGTGATATGTGGTCCTATGTTTGCTTGGAAGAGTTACAAAAATTGATTAACAAGTTGATCAAAAGAATTGATGGAATGGTCAAACAATGAGAAAAACCAATCCAACGTAGTATCCTTGAGGGATTGTGGGAAATGTTTCACCAACAAATCATCCTGAAATAGAAAATCACTGCATAAAGAAGTGAAGGCAGAGATGTGGGTGTGTGGGTCACCTTTACCAGTGTACTTCTTGAATATTGGTACCTCAAAGTTTTGTGGAAATAGAGTGGCAAGGATAGCCAAGGAGAGTGGGCTATGCCTATAGTATGCAAGGACATGTGGTTGTGAGGATGATGTGGAAAGTGTAGCAAGCTACTGCTGGAATGAACTAACATTTTGTAAAAGTTGATTTATGATGGGATCAGTAGTATGTGTGGGTGGAGGGAGTGGAGTAGAAGGAGGTTGTGAAAGCTATTGTGAAACTCTAGGGGCCTGGGAGGAAAAGTAAACTGTAAGGGCCTCAAGGGTAGAATGAATCCATATTGATTAATAGGATTTTTTGCACCACTAAACAAGCCAAATCCTACACTACCAAAGAGAGTAGAAATGGTAGTCATCTGAAGAGAAGTGAAATTTTGAAAACCTATAGTAGGTAAAGGAATGGAGAGTTGATTGCTAGGAGTGTGAGACTGAGAGTCATGAGCACTTGGAATACAACTCACCAATGGAAGGGCATTACTATGCACTATGTGAGAAATGCCCCTAAGGAAATTAATTCCCTAAGGATTCAATTAGTTAACACAATGTGAACACCATCAACTAGAGGGCCAACCAAATGAGATATGTCCTCATGACTCAGAAAGTCTTGAAAACCAACCAAGTGGCAATCTATAGCATTATTTTTTTCTTGTGGGACATATTGAAGTGTTGCCTCATGATTGAATGTTGGCTCTGCATCATGAAAGGTAGTCATTGGTACAATGCAAGAAGTAGAAGGAGATGAAGCAGAGATGGAAGTAGTAGTTAAATCAAGAGAAGTGTGAATGGGTGTGGTAGGATTCATAGAAAATGCCATGGAGCAATTTATTAGACTCCTACACACAATGTATAGAGAATTTAAAGAGAAGGTTATAAAGCTCATAAACCACATTCAGGCTTCACAATGTACAATGTTAAGTGATGAAAAAGAAGTTGTTTTAGTTTTTATTTTAGGACATCAGGTTCACCAAAATGTAGTTTAGGAAAAATTACTCCTCAATTTAATAACCTCAATCAAGTGAATTCTCTACTAATGCTACACTTGGGTTCTATTATCTAAGATTTTAGATGTTCAAGAACCTACTCTAGGTTACAACAAAACCACTATGCATCCCCATCAAAGCAATATGACCTGAATAGGTGATTGACAATGAAGGGAAAATAAAAGAATGCAAAATTTAAACATTTGTAAACATAATTAAAAGAAAATGATAGTAGAAATAAAAAGAGGTAGAAAAGTGGAACCTATAGCCTGAAGGGGAAGCTCATTGCCTCGAATGACAGTGCACCACAAGGATATCTACACTAGGCACTAGAGTTTGAAGAACACCAAAAAATAAAATTGTTAGGTTTGTACAAACCTAGAATGTATGCACAACACAAATTTCAATAGAAAACATACCCAACATTATCTAGGTAGAATAAAATTTGAAATAGAAAGTAATTTTAATAAGGAAATAAAACAAAGCAAAAAAGAGAGGGAGATACACAGAAAATTCATGCGGTTGTAATGCCTCCACTCCAAGAACACCTACAAAAGGAGAGGAGAAAAGGGGTTGTCCTATTTAGGGACTTACCTCAGTCAAGTCCTGGTTTTGGTATTCCTACCTCCACTAGCAATGATTTGATGAAGAGAATAAAATAGAAAGGAAATGAAAGTGTGTGTGCTCCTATCCTAAGTGTGTCTAGGAAGGTAAGAGCAGTGATAAAACAAGTAAACTAAGAAGATTTGCTTCCTTGGTCTATGAGGAAGAAACCCACAAGCATGTAGCCAGTGCTAGTTAACACAATGTTGGTCTACACCATAACAAAAATATGAAACACAAAGCAGAATTCAAACACCAAGCTTTAAACGACAAAATAATGGAACAATATTACTTGTTTGAATAGAAGAAAGAAGGTTGTAACCTCTCAAGAGTCTAAATTTGATATATAGTTCCAAATCTAGCAAGAGATAGCCTTCAAAGTGAGCACCAAGTGAACTCAAGAACCTTCAAGAGCTAATGGAGATAATATCACACCATGAGAGAGTGTTCAAATCTGTATAGCTGCTATGAAGAGTGAATTCACCAAGAATTTGAGTAGAGTAGAGATATCAGAGTTATATTAGATTGAGAGAGTGTGTGAGTGCATGAGAGTAGAATGAGAATGAATGAGAATGAGGGAAAATCCAAGAGTTTTGTTCATAATTCAACTAGAGGGGGGAAAATCTTGAAATAACACTGTAGACATCTGAAAATGGAATAACCCATGCTACCATTCCCCAACACGCTCGCACCAACTTATCCACTTCCCTAATTAATTAAATAAAATAAATTTATTTAATTAATTTAACAGTTCCCCATAATCCATTGTCTATAATTAATTAAATAAATGTCAATTTATTTAATTGATTATTCCTTCCTTTACCACTAACCTAAATTAATTAAATAAAATGCATTTATTTAAAATTAATCCACCTAGCCCATTACTAAACCTAGGCTAATTAAATAAATATAATTTACTTAATTAGCTATCATACCCTACCTAGCCCCTAGACCCAAATTAATAAAGTAAACCCTTAATTAATTTATGCCACTAATTAACCCATCTCCTAATTTCCAACAACCATATTGATTAAGTTAATCACTTAATTAACTAGCTTAATCCCTCATTATCCCATCTCCCCACACTTGATTGAAAAATTAATTTTTTTTAATTAAGGGGAGTCACATGTGTCTCCACCTCATATTTCCTCATTCATGCAAGAGCGTTATTTAAATAATAAAGATCACACATGTCTCCATCTCACCTTTCCAAATCCATGCATGTGTCAATTCTCATCTCATTCACCCATAAAACTCAATTTTTTAACACACCCTCTCTCACACAAATGAATTTTTAATTCATTCATAAGTCATAATCCTAATTAATGTAAAACCTTACCTAGGTGGAATTTAAAATTCTAAAATATTGTGAGCCCTCCAATTTTGATGATGCAACCCTAGCCCTTGATTTCACTATGAAATATCCACCATTGGATCTCCACTTTAAACCTCCACCATTGATAAAAAAATCCTCCAAAAATCTATAAATACAAGCCATCTCCAAGCATTTTCATAACAAGTCTTCAAGCATCCAATTTATGCCAAAATCATAACCAAATTCCTCTCATCTCATTGCCAAATCCTCACATTCACTTGTGTTGGTTAGAATAAAGAAATCCACATTCATTTTACATTGGATATAGCTAGGAATTGCTTCTTGGGTGCATGCATTCCTCCATCTTATCAAGAAGAATTGATTGTGTGAAGATTTGAGGTATAATTGTTGTTTTATGCTTTCTGTATGTTTTATTATCTTCTAACATTTCCATCATCTTAAAAGACATTGAGAGACATTTTGTGCCTCAGAGAGGCATTACTAAGAAGTCTCATGATCACTAGAGGCGTGTGGCAATGCTCAAGAATGGTCATCTGGTGGCAAACAGATGCAGGACACTAGCGTGTTGCCCTGACATCAACGTGAAGCGCTCAAGTCCAAGCAAAACTAGCTCCTAGTCACACAAGATGCCTTAGAATCATATGACCATCTAAGCATGAGAATGAAATTTGAGGAAAATGAAAGAAATAAGCCTAAATTAAACAAATCTTAGCCTATAATGTAGAGAGAAGGCACAAACACAAAGGTAGTGGTGAAATGTAGCGTGGAATTGCAAGGGTATGAAATTTTTGAAGTTACAATTTAAACATCTTACAACTAAAATAGTGCTCTATTCAAATATTAATTAAAGGTCTTGGCTTTAAAGGTAGAAGTGTCTATGGAAATATACTTTAAAACAAGAAACATAAGGATTATAAAAGACAAATATAAGACTCATTATACCCCCAACTTAGTTAGTTGCTTGTCCTCAAGCAACTAAGGTCTCTCATTATACATGAGAGCTATACTCTTGAAGTCATATGATTTTGTTTTTCCCTCACACTGGTGCAGGAGCACCCCTACATGATTAGGATATAGGTTAATTGTCCACATGATGACAGGACATTAGTCTATTTTTAGTATGTTTGACTTCATCATGTAATAAGGTCCATTGGACCAATGCTATGTATTAGATCAGCCTAGGAGAGTGTGTAGGCAGTTAGAGATCGTGATCAGGTAGTCTGAGCTGTCCTTCTCCCAGCCGCTGGGAAGTGAGTTGGTAGTACTCGCAGGATATTGCTATATATACCTTCGATCTGTTAGGGTTTAGGACATGAGTAATGTTATGTTATGTTATGTTATGTTAGTTGTGTCATGTTATGGTGTTGTGATTGAGTTGAGATTCAGGAGAATAGTTCAGATATTGTGAAGCACTGTTTTTTGACAGTATTGCAGAAACAGTACATTTGAATTTCATTTGAATAAGATCTCATCAAATTGCATTATCTGGTTTATCAGCTGTATCTGTTTTGATTTCCTTTCTGTTTGCACGTTGATGGATTCCTTCAACCCTTCCACCGGTTGATCCTGTGAATCGGTGGAATGGTCCTGTATTATAGCTTAGTTTGTATTTTTGTTTTCTGTTTATGCATTTCATTGCTCAAGAGATCAGGTAGTAGCATGCTGTGAATCATCCTAGCATCCTCATGTGCTAGGTTTAGAAAGAATTGTTAAGTTTTGGTCTGAAGGTGATCCGGCCCGATCATCTTATTGTCTTTGTGAAATTGTGCGGTTCTGAGTGTTTGCATGCAGCGGACGGATATACAGGAGTCTGCATGTGCTTTTCTAGTCGGAGCGAATCGCATCGTCATCTACGAATACATCGCCATCAGGATCGGGTTATGAAACTGATGAAGTTTGCATGTTACAAGTGCATCAGGATGTTATAAGTCAGATATATACTCAGTGTATATATCACCGTCAGGATCATCTCTCGGGGGTGCCCATCATCCGCATATCGCTATCGGATGCGGGAGTGAAAGTTCAATTTTTTTGGCTAAGTATTGAAGAGGTCATTAGGATATTGTGTGACGTCATCGTCATTAGGATATGACGTCATCGTCATCAGGATATTGAGATATCACCCTATGTAAGTTTATCCTGCTGTCGCTAAGTGCTTAGGTATCGGCGAAGGTCCTCGGCAAAAAGTTGGGTTAACATCATCAGGATGTTTCAATCGAGCCGGATAAATCATATCATGATGCTGTTGGTTGTATAGTCGGCTATCGGGGCATCGAAGGGAAGGTGCTAAAGTTGTCGTCATCAGGATATTTGGAGCAACTGGATATTTCATATCCTGCTGACGAAGGGAGTGTTGAATATCATGATGATGCCGATAGAGTTTGGCGCCCGATGAACAGTGTAACAGGAGGATGTTTGCGCTCGCTGAGTATCATGATGATGATGATAGGCGACAGGCGGAGGAAGTGAACAGTAGTCGGCAGGAGGATAATTGTGCTCGTCCGAAATATGATGATGCTGTTGGTGTTTGCAGGAAATATGATGATGATGCTGAGCCGATAGGGATTTTTAATATGCTGTTTGTATCATTGACTCCTCCTTCCTGTTAGTAAGCTCCCGTTGCATTTACCTCTGCATCACACACTACTTCAGATAAAATCCTTTTTGACCCTTTATCCATTCCCATCTGGCATCTTCTTCTTGTGGAACCAACATCTTGTTCCCTTGCTAATGTGGGATAAGAAACCATAGGAGTGGTGGCTTTTTAGGTAAGTGGAAGCTAGGTAAGTGCATTTGCTTGAGGTAGGTTAATATAACAATGTGCTCTACTCACTACTACATGATAGTTGTGCATTGAATGTGGCTCCTTCTTGTGTAATTCCATTATGAGCTTTTGCCATCTGGCTTTGCTAAATTCAAAGGATTCCTTCCAATATTTGTGACTACTGCTATGAACATGGAATGATCATCCTATTGGTCTTGTCATAATTTCCTAACCAGTGAGGAGATATTTATCAAAAATATTCAATTTTCTATTATTCATTAGGGTCCTTGGCTTCTTCTCTAACCCATAAAGAAATAGATTTTTCTTGCTCCTTATACCTTTGCATTTGAATTCCTTTATTTTTATCATTTCTTATAAAGGAGGACAATGATTTAAGCTAAACATCACCTATATATGGTATTAGGTTCCAATCTAAGTTCCATGGAACATCCAAATAATGAAGATAAAATTCACACAATTGGCATTGAAGTTTAGTAGTGGATGCTTGATATATCTTAAAGAATGACCTAGCTATGTCTACTTTACATTGGAGGTCAAAATAAACCTGCATGAACTGAAAACTAAGAAATTGGTCTTTGAGGTACATAGTATAAACCCTAACAAGGGGAGAACATTGTATGTGTTGTGTTTTCAACCTTACCATTTGTTCAACTTTTTTTTTTAGCTTGTTAATTTCAACATTCTTCCCCTCCATTTCCTCAACAAATCTTTGTTCCATTTCTTTCTTCTCCTTTGCCCATGTTTTCTTCATTAGCTAAATTTCTTCATCCCTTTTCAATAACAACTCAAGGGATGGTCCATCTATTTACATAGCCATTGATTGGGATTCCTTGAAAATACCTAAAGCAGAAGGGAGATTCTATGCTATGGGGGTGCTTGTATATGCCTGTTATTAAAATCCCCCCTATTTCTTATAAATGTCTTTTGTATCCAATTGGGCTAACTTATCTAGATCACTTTCCCATTGCTCATGTGCCCTAAGCTACATTTCCAATTGTTCAATTCTTTGAAAAGCAATATGCAACTCATGACTTTCCTCTACCTCCTCAGACATTGATTCTTCTTCAAGACTCAAATCAACAGACTCAGAGGAGGGCATAGATTCTTTTTCAGGGTCAAATCCAAGGCTACTAGCAGTATCATAATGCTATCCTTCCTCCTAAATAAATGGCTTTGAATGCTCCCTGCTGACAAATAGATCCTCCCTCTTCAAAATCAATATCTATTTCAAGAAAGACTACATGGGAGACAGATGTAGTGACATTTGTTTTTACCTCTTTCCTTTTGAGGAACTGTGAACACCTTAGATGAATCTGGGTTGAAATTAGGGCAACTTTCTGCCTCTTCTTAGATGGATTAGAGGGAGAGGGGGTTGTCTTTTGTTTCCTTTTAGGTTTGGATGAGGAAGGGACAATAGTAGTTACAGGCTATTTTGATGAAGTGGTGTATTTAGGGGAGAGTAGTTCATATACTAGGGAAGATATTTGATGTTTGGGAGATGTTGCAGACTCATGTGAGGATGTTGTAGGCTCATCGAAGATGTTGCAGGCTTAAGATGTTGTAGGCTCATGCAAGGATGTTGCATGTTCATGAGGTGAAGCTACAAGCTCTTGGGGAGATGCTGCAAGTTCTTCTTCCACAAATTTTCCCTTTTCTACCTGTGTTGACAATTTCCTTTTTCTCTTGACATCCTTTGTTTCAAGGGTTTAGGTTTTTCTGATTCTTAACTTTCTACCTCCTATCCCAACATTCAACCTATTTCTAATATTATCAAGCTCCAAGAATTATTGCCACGACACATTTGGAAACTGATCATTTAGACTCTTTTTAACAAGTAATTGAATTAGGTAGTGATGAGATAATTTGACAGACCTACCCTTATGATATTCTTTGGACATCCTATTCAACAAATTGAACAAGAAATTGGGGACATTGACCTACCAATGATGATGAAGGTGGCTCAACAATTTAAAATGTATAGTATATAGGAAAGATTGACTACCTTTGCATGTGAGGTACTTGTAATGTAAACTAGTGCTTGAGCCCATAAGGTTGGCAATGGAAGGCATTTGGTCCATTGCGAAGAGTGGTTGAACTACTTCCTTGCTTGAGTAAACTCGTCCCTAGCTACAACTGCATTCTAGGAATTTATCGCCATCTGCAGTCCAAGCCTTGTAACTTCTATTATAGCTGCTTCTAAGGAATTTACCCTCAATCCTTTCACAACTACATTATTGGCTAACATTTGTGCAAATTGGTGAGAAATTTCATCATTATAACCATTTAACCTCTGAAAATGTTCTACCCATCCTGCCTACTGAAAATGAGGAGGCATTCCTAATCATTCAGGAGTGATGTATGATCCATTGGCTCTCTGCAAACAATGTTGCAACCCATCTTATGCTCTGGATTCTTCAACAATGCAATTGATTTTAAAAAAATATTTATCACCCCTTTTGTTGCTTCAAATTTCTCACCTTTTCTAAGCTTTGCTTAAGCTCACTCACCTCTACTAAGATTAGGTCATATGTTTGAAAAATAGGGATAGCCTCTATTTCTAAGAAATCGAGATATTCCTACATTCAAATGTGTTGCATGTGTAAGGATGGCAAGAGTGAGGTAAGGAAGGTGGCTCGTGTTGGTGAAATGACGTAAAGGTTTTAATCATCATTATGTTTCCCCCCAGCTAATCATGTCACATGTCCTCATGGGGATTAGGAGCAATAATAAATGTTAATGATAAAAATATATGGAATTAGTACTTAGTTAAATGTAAATGATAATAAATGTTGCAAGTTAAATAATCATTAATCAAAATAAAGAGTATGTAACCTGTATATGAAATCTTATGAGTGGGTGAGAGAGGTGAACAGTTGGTATGGACCATTGTTGATGGCGAGAGGTGCATTAATTGTAGTGGAGGCATGAATGGGGTGGTCGGTAGGATCGCCCTCAGATGTTGATGAGTGTTTTATTTATTGTTACTATAGGAACATGGATTGATAGTGGCTACTAATAACTCCATTGTAGGGGCTGTAGGAAACTCCAAGGTAGATGTTGTAGGAAGCTCTAGTGGAGAGGTTGTAGGAAACTCTAGGGTAGAGGCTGCAGGAAACTCCAATGTAGAGGCTACAAGATATGCCAGTGTAAAGGCTACAAGAAACTCTAGTGTAGAGGCTACAGGAAACTCCACAAGTGGGAAAATTTTGCATGTTGGCTTGCAGTATTGGAGGACAACTAACAATGCCCAGAAAGATTTTCATTGTTGGTGAGTTTTATTGCCCTTTTTTATAGAAAGAGATAGAAATCATACCTAATGTAGGACAATGTCTCAGTTTTTAGGCTCATCCACTCTCATTTCTATACTACTTTCTATTGGCAGTGAAAAAAGAATTTTATGGCTACGCTAGGTTCCTTGGTTTGGAACAAATGTTGTCTTGTTCATTGGTTTCTTATAAAGTTTGAGTCAATGACCA
Source organism: Cunninghamia lanceolata (assembly GCA_027924645.1). Classification (NCBI taxonomy): domain Eukaryota; kingdom Viridiplantae; phylum Streptophyta; class Pinopsida; order Cupressales; family Cupressaceae; genus Cunninghamia; species Cunninghamia lanceolata. The sequence continues at coordinate 613,051 of BSBN01001399.1, forward strand.
ATGACTGTCAAGGAAAACCTTATAGGGTCTAGGGTTGTTAACTTGGCTGCTCCATTAGGAAATACTTCCTCTATTTCATAGGGGCATAGCCATCTAGTTTGTGATTTGCCTTTGTGATCCTTATATCTTGAGTCATACAACATTGCTCAATCACCCTTTTGAAATTCCTTTGTCTTGATAAATTGGTCATGCCATTTTATTCTTTGTTTTTGTACAATTTATGTGTGATGGAAAACTTCTTTTCTTAATTCATCTAGTGCATTAAGTTGAGTTATTCATTCTTTTTGTGCATCAAATAGGTCTATTCCTAGTTGAAGTGTTGTCCTTAAGTTCTTATGATCAAATTCAATAGGAAGTACAACCTTCTTACCATATACTAGCTCATAGGGTGTGAACCTTGTGGTTGTCTTCCTTGTGGTTCTATAGGCCCATATTGCTTCAAGAAGGTCTGATGCCTAATCTCAATAGTGAAGATATAGAGTTTTAGTGAGAATGCATTCTATCTCTCTATTGGTGACTTCTACTTGGCCATTTGATTGGGGGTGGTAGGGAGTATACTTTCTATGTCTATGTTCATATTCTTTTACAAGGGTTGCAATCAACTTTGATGTAAATTGCAGTCCTAGTCAGTAACAATTTCCTTAGGCACTCCATAATAGGTGAAGATCTCCACATATAGGAATTCTACTACTTTTTCATCACGTACATTTTGTAGGGCCTTGAACTCTACCCATTTTGTGAGGTAGCCTATGCATACCATTATAAACTCCTTCCTATTTAGTGGAGGATCAATTCAGCCAATGAAGTCTAGGCCCCATTTATCAAAGGGTTCTTACACCAGCTATGGCTACAGAGGTATTTCATTAGTTTTGGTTGGACAACCCATCCTTTGATAGTGATCACACCTACATGTATACAAAATTGCATCTTTATGCAATGTTGGCTAGTAATATCCAGTTGTTAGTATCTTAAATGTTGTTCGTTTGGCTACAAATTGTCCACCACAGGGTTCATCATGGAAGACTTGTAGAATGTCAAAGACCTCATCTTCTCAAATACACTAGTGCATAATATAGCCAAAGATCTAAGAATATGGAAGGCTAGTGTAGAAGAGATAGCTAGAGATCTAGGAATATGGAAGGTTCTTTTCCACCAAATTGTGTTTTTCCCTTGGTGACAAATTTGGATGGGTTCTTTCTGCAACCAAGTAATGGAGTATGCCTTGTTAGGGAAAATAGATGTTCATTTTGAAATGAGTCATCAACAATGGAATCATCTGTAGCAAGGGTTAATATAGAAAGAAAGTATGTTACCACATTAGCTTTACTAGGTTTATCCACAATGGTGATATCAAATTCCTGTAGCAACAACAACCATCTAACTAATTGGCCACTCACTATAGGTTTTTTCATTAAGTACCTTATCGATGCATGGTAAGTATGAATGAAGATAGTGTAGCCAATTATATAATGATGAAACTTATTGATAGAATAAACTACAGCAAGAAGTTCCTTTTCAATAACAATGTAGTTCAATTCTGTTGCTTGAAGATTTTTACTAATGAAGTATATGACATATTCTATCGATCCATGTTTTTGGCCCAAGACAACCCCTACAACAAAGTTAGGTGCATCTATATAGATATGAAAGGGAATTTTCTAATTTGGTCCTTGCAACATAGGTGTTGTAGTTAAGGAATTGTTTAGGGATCGAAAGGCTTCTTGGAATGCAACGGTCTAGGTAAAATGAGCATCTTTGGTGAGCAGAACAAATAGAGGTGCAGTTGTTTTACTAAAGTCTTTAATGAATTTGTGGTAATAGCTTGCATGGCCAAGAAAATTCTAGACACCCTTTTGTTTTTGAAGTATTTTTAGGTTTGTTATAACTTCAATCTTAGTGGGATCTACCTGAATACCTGCTTGTGAAACATAGTGTCCTAAAATTATACCTTCCTCCATCATCATGTAACACTTTTAATTACTGAGGGATAGGTTATGATCTTTGCACCTTTGTAGTACTTTTTCCAGTTGGTTAAGGCTTCCTCATAAGTGTTTCCATAGGTTGTGAAGTCATCCATATAAACTTCTAAACAGTCATGAGTAAGATCAGAAAAAATACTCAACATAGCCCTTTGGAAAGTCGCAGGGGCATTACACAAACCAAATGGAAGGGATGCGTAAGCATATGTACCCCAGGTATAGGTGAAGGTTGTTTTATCTTGGTCTTCAGGTGCAATCTTGATTTGGTTATAGCCACTACATCTATCCAAAAAGTAAAAATACATTTTACCTACTAAAGAATCCAAAACTTGGTCAATAAATGGAAGAGGAGAGTGGTCTTTCCATGTTGTAGCATTAAGTTCTTTATATTCAATACAAACACACCATTTAACACCCTTTTTGGTGCTATTACCAAAGGGGAAACCTATTGACTAACTGATATGGGATAACTGAAGCCAATGTCCATGAGTTTATTGAATTCATACTTGACAATATCCTAGACTACAAGATTCATTCTCCTTTAGGGTTGTCTCAGATGTTTACAATCATCCTTAATGTATATGTGATCTGTTCAGAGGTTTGGGTCGAGACCTTTCATACCATGATAGTCTCATGCAAAGGTAGCTTTATGAGCTTACAACATGGTAATTAATTCATTCTATTGTTGCATGGTCAACTGGTTGTTGATGTTTAGTGACTTGCCAAGAGAAATTTCAACTTGTTTTATCAAGGATGTCATTGAGGGAATGTTTAGACATGATGTGTTAAGAATACAACTAAGAGGTAATAGGTGATGAAATATGTGGATATTAGATGCATTGTTTGGTGAGTGTGATGTAGGAAATATATTATGCAGTGGACAAGACGCACATGTCAAACAATTATTCAGTTGTGGATCTATTCCATAGTTGTTATATACGATGTTGGAGAGTACAATAGCTTCGTTAGGTGGGTTTCTATCAAAGGACTTTTTCCTATGGTCATCAATGTTTGAATTGAGTACTAGTCATTATCTCTAGGATCTAGCCATATTAGTTGTTCTAGGTCAGTGAAAGGTTGTGTTGAGGGATACAAAAACAACTTCTTAGTTACATCCCCATTGGAAATTATCATATTTCCTAATCTACAACCAATAAATACATAAGTTGTTGCTAGCCATGGTCTTCCTAGTATTAGTGGGTATCCTTCTAGGTTGGCCTTCAACTGCAAGACCATGATATTAGTTGGATATTCCAAGGAATCTAGTGTAATTACCAAGTCCTCAATAACTCCCTCTGGTTTGATAGTTGAGTGATCTACTAATTATAGTACTATAGGAGTAGGATGAAGATCAACAAGTTGTAAATCTTTCATTGTCTCTTTGGTCATTACACTAATGGTGACGCCTAATTCAATCAAAGTATTTTGTATAATAATGCCATTTATGTGAACATTCACCACTCGGCTACTAGGATCTGCATATTTTGGAATGACTACATTTCGAAGCATAATGTCTGCAAGTTGCCCAATGACTTGGACAGTTTGCAAGACACTTCCACCCTAGTTTCTTTATACATAATTCTATGATGGTATTGGTGTAAATTGGAACATCCTTAATTGTTTGAAATAGAGTAATTTTGAAACATATTTTTTAGTTGTACCAAAAAGTCAAATTCCAGTTCGGGTTCTTGTTTTGGTCAACCTATCTATAAATGGGGGATGGTTAGATTTGATGGATTTGGCTCAAGATTTGATGTTTTATTATTTTCCTGAGGGTTAGTATCTATGGTTAGATTCTCTATGGGGATTTTCATGATGATTGGCATAGTTGGTTTAGGAAGTAGCTTCCCTAAGTGAAGTTGTGCATTGCTTACTTCGACGACATAGGTTAGGTATTGAAACACTTTGTTAGTGTATGTCAATTGAGCCAACTTATTTTTGGGGTTAGGTGCAGGTTCGGATCATAACTAAGTGGCTCTTGGTGGCATATGAGTAGCCTTGCTTGGCATAATGGCTAGTTGTTGAGGCAAGGGTTGTGGTTATTTTTGGAAGCCAACATTAGGGTTAGACCAATTCTAGTTTCCCTATCATTGTTGCTACCATGCATTGGGTAGTTGTTGCCACTATTGATTTTGGACTTTTGATTGGTATGGTTGTTGTTGCCATCCACCTTGTTGAGGTATCCAATTAGGTGGAATGTATTTTTTCCAAGATGGAGGAGACATGTTGTTCCATGGAGTATTATACTAGTTGGAAGCATTTGAAAATGAACTAGGAAGTGAAGTGTTATATGACAAAGGGTCTTGAAACATACCTAGTCATGGTGGCCATGATTTACACTATGCTACATAGAAAACTTGTTCATCTTCACCTTCTAGTGGCTTGAATTCTAGTCTCTCATGCCTCTCTTCAACTATGCTAGCTACCCACTTGCATTTATAATTAGTCTTATTTCATTGATAATGGGCACAATACTTGACCAAAGATACGTCTACTTCCTCCTACTTCTTCATCATATGTAGTGTGTCTAATTGAGTTTCTAGGTGGCTTATAATATCTAGTTTCATGTCCTTAAGAAGATTACTAAGTTCTACTTTAGAGACTCCCATAGTAGTATTTGTAGAAGATAAAGCCCTGAGTTTGTAGGTATTTTTCATTATGGACTTTGAGTAGTTTCTATAGATTTTATAAACATCATCAAATGGTACCTTGGAGATGTCACCACCCCCAATCAGGTCCTAAGCATCCATCCATTCTTCATTAACCCCTCTTAGGAATAAAATCTTAAGTTATTCCGGTGACAACTTGTTTTGACATGACTTTTACAGGCAGAACAAAGACCTTTCTACATAGTCCTTAAGGGGTTCATCTTCTTTCTGGGTCATTCTAAATATGTCATCCCCTCTCATGTCCCTACCTTTCCAATAATCTTGATATTTTTATAGGAACGTTTCTCTCATGGTCTGTCAATCTACCATTGCATCTTTGTCTAATCCCATGAATCATCATCTTTGAGGGTAGCTGGAAAAAGATTCAATCAATGTGCATTTTTGGTATAGCCATAGCTTTGAAAAATGACATCAAATTTGAATAGAAATGTGTCTGGGTCCTCCATGATTAAGCCATGAAAATTTGGTAGAGAAAAGGGGGAAATGTTCTTCATGGCCACTCCTCACACTTGATCAGAGATAGGGAACTGAAAGGTAATAGGCTCAACATAATTTTCTACTTCTTCATCAACCATTATGATTGAGTGGAATTATTCTTCTACAATAGGATCACTTGTTTGTCCTGCTACTTTGACTGTGTCTTCTTGGTCTAAAACGCCTTCTGCTACTACAGGTACTTCATCTTGGGCAATTGTTGCTTGATTATCCCTTTCGTTCAGAAGCTATCTTCCAAAGTAGTCTATTCTTTGCTACATGCAATGTTTAGAGCTCCCAAATGTCTTATGCTGCACAACATTAGTGAATATAATTTTGAAATTTTTGACTGATTATTAGTCACAATCTATGAAGAATAAACTTAAAATCTAAGGAACGTAAAACAAACTATTTCAAAACCCAAAAGCTTCTAAAGCTTGACACCATCCTCGACAATGATGCCAAAAATGTCAAGTGCAATCAACTCCCAACAATCCTGATGCACCTAAGGCTTGCATGCAACTTAATGGATATTATTATCCCATATCAAGTAGCCTATTAAGTTATGATACACTACATTTATCTTTTCAACCTAGGGACATATTTTCTTGGTATGGTGATAGTACTGTATGTACAACTGTAGATTTTTAGGGATTAGAATGCTAGAGTTGTGTATAGTAGGGAAATTATACTCTTTACAGGTGTACAATAGATTAACTGATTTGACTCATTAACTGTAAATAATGAACAAATCTAACTATGATTGTAAGAATCTAAACTAATAGTATAAAGGTTTAGTTCCACCTTGAGTGGGCCCTTGCTTGGATTAATTGCACCCTTCTCTTCTCCTCTATTGACTATTAATTAAATTAGCACATCATTTGATTCATAACATTGAAAGAATAAACTAATCTTGAAGCACTCATTTACAATATTATGGACTGTGGAAATTTGATGTCTAGAATAAAGTAAATTGATATGATAAAAAAATCTATCTTCAAATTATCTACTCAAATCTAGTACATGTATGGAGAATATCTTCTGTCCCTAGATATGTTGGATTGCACATACATACATACATACATACATACATATATATTGTTAAGGGAAAATTGGAGTAAACATGAATAATCAATATATCAATATCAATAATACCTAAAACTCAATGAAAAAGGAAATAATCAAGATCAAGCAAACAAAGATGAAAACCTTTGCAAACCTCAATACTTCATAGCTTCCATTGGTTGCCTATCTCAATTGATCTTGCATGTATGAATAAGTCCCTCAGAAAGTGCACTTCCTTGCTATTCCAAGATTGTCAATGGAGAATGGCTATAATAATGCTTTGTAATGAAGATGAGCTTCACAACAATGGTAGTGATATGGTAACAAGTTGATCGCAAGCAAATGGAATGACGTGGGTGCCAAAGGTACGCTGTAATTCCTGCAGAGGAATGATACTAAAAACTTGGATGAATGAAATGGAAGAATTGAGTTCAATTTATAGACTTGAGAGAGAGAAGATTAATAGTATAGAAAGAATGAGATTAACGATACAAAAACCTTGAGGAACGTGCACGAATAAGAAGAAGACATGTGTCTTGCTATATTTTGCATGAGAGGAATTAAAGAAATAGAAGAATGAGTTAACTGAAGAGATTAAATCAATTAAAAGAATAGATCAATCAGTTAAGAGAATAAAACTAGAGAATAGAAATTGCATGAGGATGAGAAGATATTTTAGCTCAATTAAATATTTAAAATATTCAATTGCATGTGCACAAGGAATGAATTATATTTAGAGATAACTCAATTTAGAAGAAATGGACAACTTAAATAAATATTTGATTTATTTAAATTTAGAGAAGATATTATTGGAAGAAACAATTAAATAATTGATATTATTTAATTTAAAATGAATTTGGGAGAACTAATTAAATAATTGATATTATTTAATTTGTTGGAGGAATTAGAAGAATTTTAAGAATTTTAATTAAATAAATTGGTTTTATTTAATTGTTGGAAGAATGTGAATCAAATAAATAAATTGGTTTATTTATTTATTGATAGAGGGATTTGACTTTAAATAAATATTAAGAATATTTATTTAGATAGAGTCGTGTCATTTTTAGGCGTATACATTTTGCCCCTCTTTGATGCAATGCAGTTTACGGCATTTCTTCAAAGAATAAGAATTTCTGATAATGATACATGCCCCAATTTGCCCTTGGTATAGGTTTGACGATGGTAGGATGCCCCCTCGGGAGATTGGATGGGAAGAAGGCATAAGGATGTGAGACGGACAATCTCACGATGAGATAGGTTAGAAGAATTTTTTGGATGCAGAAGAAAATGGGATGAAGAAAGAGCCGAATGATATGCGATGCAAGATAACATGATAACACACACAAGCAAGCAAGCAAGTATGCACAAATGATACAAGAACAAACAAGGTATTGCCTCTGTTAAGCGGTAAACCAATGAATATACTGATAATGATATATGACCGTGTTGTCATGGCAGGGAACAATAGATCCCTAGAGCAACATGAAGGATAGTGTCTGGTTTCAGGAAATGAAGCATGTCATGTAAGATGCGTGTGTTGGTCTGATTTTGACAATGTTACATTCTGTATAAGACAATTGATTGATTAACTGATCGAGTTGGTTTACGACCAGACAAGGATCAAGACCACTAATTGTGATTGGATCATTTGACAAGATTGACTTGACTTGATTGGCATGGATTAAGGATGGACCTGCATTTGGATCATTACTCAGATTGACAGCTAGAACTGTTGATGAGAGATACAATGATAGATACGAAGTTGATCGATAGAAGAATGACTTGACAGAAGGAATCATAAGCTTTTATTTGATACTCTACAGTTTGGATCTTTTATTGTATGGGATATGGATGCTTTGGAATTTTTATTGCATGGGATATGGTATGGATGCTTTGTGGATGTGAATGGATGCGAGTGGATGCGAATGGGTTTTTCATCTTGATATTCCAAGTATTTTGAAGTGCTTATTTCATCATTAGGCTTTTTTGTTTTTTTTGTGTTTTTGAAATGTTGTAAAAAAATGCAAGCATCTAGGTATAATTGAATCGAGATGACCTGAGCATCGCTTACATAGATTTTGATTTAGTAAGTCAATACAAGCATCTAGGTATAATTGAACTGAGATGACCTAAGTATTTCTTATGTATCAACAAACAAGGATTTCTCCCTTTCATGTTAGACCTCTGAAGTCATCGATAATCTTTTGCCGATCATGTTGTTATACAAGGATTCACATTTCTAAAGATTAATCCACAAACAACAGACAAAGAAAATGATTATGCCCCCATCATAACATCTCTAGTTTTTGACATCCTCAAGTAGCATAGGAAGACATAATAACAAAAATCAAGACTCTGTAAGTTAACCTGATCACAAACACAAAACATTCTTGCATTGAGATGTGTTTTTCTTGCCATAATTTAGATAGGATCATTTAGAGTGCTTTAGGTACTTGCTAGCTTTTCTTTTGGATGGGTTGAGGTCTTGCATCAAAAAATTTTCTTCGGAAGTGGGCTTTGCTTGCGCTTGCTTGCCTTGTGAAAGGTTCCACAATCCTTATTGGTGAGACGAACCCTAAGGGACTGACCTAGTGCCTCGGGGGCTCATTGCTAAATGGCCTTGCCTACATGATGATGCAGAGGCAACGTAGTTTAGGGTGAACCCTAATGGACGTAAGACCTGAGCAATAGAAAGCGACATAGACTCAGATAGATAGAAGGACCAAACATGGGATGGATGGGTAAGTGGGAGCCTCAGGGGTGCATTGAAAAAAAATGGCCTTGCCTACGTGATGACATAGAGGAAATGTAGTTCAGACTTGGACCATGTGGACCTAAGATATGGATTGGATGAGACACAATATGGAACAAATATGGATCAGATATGGAACAGATATGGATCAGATAAGACATGATATGGAACATATAAGACATGATATGGAATAGGTATGGATCAGATAAGACACAATATGGAATAGATAAGACATGATATGGATCAGCTATGGAACATATATGGATCAGATGATACTGATGACAAGGAAACACCATGGATAGGTAGATGTATGGATGATAAAGAATGGAACGGGTAGCTATGAGGATGGGTAATAGTGGATAGAAGGAATCAAGGATGTGATCTCCAAGGACTATGTCGCATAAGAATAGCATGCCCCATTGTAGGTAGAATACTTAGGATTTTTCATGACAATGCTTGTGACGAAGGATGATGAGAGGATAATGAAGGATTCACATGGTTTGGAAGGATAAGGTATGTCAAGAGACACCTAAAACATTTGTCAACATTGCACCCCCAATCGTTATCAAGATCAAACAAATAGAGGAAGGGAAGATTAGGATGGAAAGACTGGACAATATAGGTAGGATAGGATAGGAAATGGTACGGAAGGAAACTGATAGGAGGAGAGTGATAGGCTGATGAGAGAAGGTGTCCCCCATGTGTAGGTGATGTAGAAGGTCAACTTACACATGATGCCTGTTTGCCAAGTTTTCATCATGGTACTTATCCAAGGCGCCTGTTTGCCAGATTTTCACCATTGGATGAAGGGATTTTTATTGACTTTTTTATTTTTATTTTTTGAATATTTGGATAGGTAGAAGGTGGATATGGAAGGGAGAGACTCAAGTATCTAGTTCCCTGAAAGATGATAGTCCCGCTAGATGGATGCTATTGCATGAACTATGTCAAGTACTCTCACAGATGTTGGTAGGGGATTGCATGAAAGTGAGATGGAGAAGGGGAGATATTGGATTCTGGAGGGTGTGATAGTGGATGATGATGAAGAATTATGCAGGGAAGGCTTATGCAAAAGCATGGACCATGGGAGTAGGATGGAGAAGATATGTAGGATAATAGTGGAAGGAAGGGGAGATGGAGGTATATGAAAATGTTTGTGGGATGGAAGGGAATCATGACCAATGGTTGCACATACCATGATAAACATTAAAGCTGGTGATGGGAAAGTAGTGTAGGAAGTGACAGAGACTTTTGCTTGTGGATGAATGACATAGGCATGTAGGGATCCACATAGACTGAGTATTTTTCTGAGCTTTGCTCATCATTTGGGATGGAGGAATTTGAGACTTTTGGATGGAATGGGAGAAAGTGGATGGTTGAGATTCTTGAGAGGTGGATGCCTCATGTAACTTGATAGCTATTTTCTTAGGTACCCAAGCCATTTTGATTTTAGATAGTACCTGTGAAGGTATGGGCTTGGGTGTATGTAGTTTTTGTGCAGCTTCAGAGGTAATCATTTGTTGGATGCAGACCCACACCTTTTTCAGTTTGGCATATAGGTGTGTAGGTGTATGTAGCTCTTGAGAAGGATGTTTCTTTGATTCTTGGCTTTTGTATCCTAGGTCATGAGGACTCTTAGAATTTTCAACTTTATAGGTAGAGGCATCCATATTTTTATTGTTGAATTCCCATGGGATGGTGGAAGTGGGGTTGGAGGAAGCCCTTTGTTAGACAACATGTGTATTTGTTGGCCATGATTTGGTTTTATAGAGGACTCATAGATGGATGAATAAGGTGTTGGAAGAAGTGGTGGTAAAATGCATGGAGGGATATTAGGAGTTGGAAGTAGCGGAGGTAGATTGGATGGTGGAAGGTGTATGGTCACATGCTTTTGGGAAGTATATGATAAGGGAGGTGGAATGGCGACATATGTTTTGGCGATATGACAGGATTTGTGATGGAAAGTGGTGGATTTAGAAGGCATGGAGGAAGTACCAACATCTTGAGTTTGTTCACCTTGGGGTATGTATCCAAGGCCGTATGAATGAGTAGGAACATTGACATGGACGGACTCCAAAATTCCTTGTTCATAAAGGCCTAAGACTTTACCTTGATAGTTCATATGTTGGAGTATGCGGTAGACAGCGAGATTGTGTATAGGTGGAACACTAGACACGAGTTCCTTATTGGATGGAGAAGGTGAGATAGAGGTTAATGGTTGTTGGTGTTCTAAGGAGGAACACCCATGAATGAAGGTGGCAAGACCAAGGATATATGGTGGGGGATCTGTAGCGTGGTAGATAATGGAAGGTGGAGGAGTATTATTGGTTTGATCTTCTACGCTTGCTTGGGAGGTAAGTGTCTCATCAAAGGAAGAGGAAGTTGTTGAATCTTGGATGGGATTAGATGGGGTTATAAGCTCGAAACCATGGAATGCATAAAGTGGGCTAAGAGGATCATCATGGTCTACTTGATCATAGATAGGATTTAGCATGATGGGATTAAAGTGCTCTTGTATATGTTCTTCATCCACGATAATATCCTGATCACAGAAAGGATAGAGGTTATGGAGAGGCCGACATTGGATTTCTAGCTCATGTATAGGATCAAGTTGCTCATGGATAGCCTCTTCATCAAAGGTAGTATCTTGATCATGGGAAAGATATAGGTCATGAATGGATTAAGATTGGATTTCTTGCTCATGCATAAGTATAGGATCATCAAAAAGATAAAGGTTATGCAAGGGCCAGATGGAGGTGATTTGATCTTGATTTAGACAAAGGTCAAATGTTTCCATATGTTCTAAAGTGTGCTCTTGACATAACTCTTGGTGTGCTTGAATTGAAGTGGAGGTAGAGGTCTCTTGGATAGGATTTTGATCAACAATATGAAGGTGCGATGGACCTTGACTTTGGTTTATGGTAGGAGACTTTTCAATAGGCTTGAGGGGATGCTGATTACATGACGAGGTTGGTGTGATGGACATGTTTGAAGGATCTTTGATAAGGTCAAGGACCGGGTTTTGGGGATATGGTTGACTCTCTACTGGTAGTCCTTGGGTCACATCCTTTGTAGGTGTATGGGTAAATGAATGAGGTAATGGATGAGTGGAATTTGTAATTCTCCATAGCTTTTCTTGTGCTGCATATCTTTCCCAAAAATCATCTGAGGATTTTTTGTTTGTCGTATTAGAGCTTGGGGAATTCAATGGTGGTTTTGAGCTCAGAGTAGGATTAGTATGCTTTGGGCTATGGGTTCTAGGAGTAGTGTTTGCCTTGTCAAGAGTATCATTAAGACGGGACAAGAATGTATGACTATGGGGCGTGGTGTAGCTAGTACTAGCTTGCTCAACTTGTAAGATTTTAAAGTGTTGTTGTATGACTTGGAGTTCTTGAGCAATTGCTATATGGCCTTGGGGTGAGGTGCCTAAGTTTAATTGCAACTTTAGGTATTTAAGTTCTTGAGCAAGTTCTTCTAATTCAATTGTCATCTCCTCAGAAACTGATACAAGATGGGAATGGGTACCCAGAAAGTTTGAAAATTTTATCCCAAAGGAAGTGAAGATACTCACTGTCACAGATGCGCAAAAATAGAAGCACAGAAATAGAGTGTATTAGTGCAACAAGTCATTACGAATGCATAGTACTAGTAAAAGACAGACACACATCAATAGGTGATACATGCATAGGAAGTCACAGCAAATGTGCAGCAGGTTGAAACAAAAGTGCAGCTTCATAAGATAAATGCACAGCTCTACTTTTTTGAATGTTTTTGCAAAGTTTTTGACATGTTTTTTGATATATATATTTTTTTGGTTTCTTGGTTGCAAGATGGTCTTTTTGATCTAATTTTCTTAATTATGAGAAGACACATCAAACACAAAGAATTTTTTCATGGTTTTTGAATTTTTTTTTGTAATTTTTTGGACTCTTTTTGACAAAGAAAGCAAGTACAAATCCTAGGCTAGTTGTGACAATATAAACCGAATTCTCCCTATTTCTAGGTGAGGCATCTTCGAGAGGTAATAATCGCCCTTCCTTGCACCAGCTTATAGGGGTTCTTGGCTACTAAAAATAAAGGATGATTAATAAGTGCAACCGTTTGAGTGGTTATACATGCGGCAGCACTGCTCTCTATTATGGAGTCTCCCATCCTGCAAGTGTTGCGCCTTGGAGGGTTTTGGGGGAGGTTAGCTGTCGGTATAACATAACTTCACTCATTTGAAGCTTTCACTCCAAACATAATTTATTTATAGTGGCTTGACAGAGCTTGTCTTTAGCTTATTATCACTTAAGGTCGTTCCCCAAGGATGGATGGATATCCAAGGGCAGGCCTCTCTAAAGGTTTAACACATGCGAAATGATATGTCTGGCATTTTTGTCACCCAAGATAGGGGAGAGCATAGGCCTAGTATCATTCCAAAAATACGAAAGATAGTGGTTCTTTTCCTCTAATTAAAATAAAAAAGACTAAATGAGTTAGCTACTTGGGCACACACACGATTGTAGTTGTCAATTGTCCTTTATAAAATTGAAGTGTTTGGCATTCATGCCCATAGTCCCTTAGAAAATTGAAGTGTTTTTTGCATTCATGTCCATTGTCCCTTAAGAAAGTAATATGTTCCTAAAACTTAGATTGCAAAAAGATGTTTTGTACCTTAAGAAAGTAATATGTTCCAAAGACTTAGATTGCAAATATGTTTTGTTTAATTGTCCCTTAAGAAAGCAATTTGTTCCTAAGACTTAGTGTGATAGGTTTTTAATTCTTCAACGCTCATCCTACATGAATATGTTAGGAAAACCCATTTTCTTTGTTTGAGTAATAAGAGGCTGCAAAAAGTTGATTAGTTCCACCAAAAACTCAATAGTTAGCATAAAATCAATTGAACCAAAAGAGCTTAACTTATTAGGTGAAAAATGAGAAATCTAGAAAAAATATGATAATAATGATTAGGTACACCAGATTAGATATTATGATTAGATTCTACATGAAATTCTATGCAATTTCAAAAAACAATTTGTGAAAATTGAATAAATTTTGCACAAGTTATGACTATTTGAAGTTTTGCAAAGAAGGGTTGACTTTAACTGAGTGTACCTAACAAATCTAATAAAATTACCTCAAAATTCTTTCACCATAGAAAATTTGGGAGAACCAGTTTTCTAACGACACTGGTTTCATAAAAATTTGACTCCTATTGCAAAAGATATGTCTGATTTCGTGAAATTGCTAAAAATGGGCCCAAAAAAACAAGCTTGGGCTAAAAATAGGGACACAAATTGGGATCTATTTTTCTTAAAATTTGTGCACTTTTTGCAAAAAAAAAAGAGATACTCAAATATGATTTTGATGTTTTCGACAAAACCTAGAAATTTTTTGAGCTAAAGTTACACAGATATGCCTAATTTCATGAAATTACTAAAAATAGGCCCCAAAAAATAAAAGCATAGGCTAAAAATAGGGACATAGATTTGTGATCTATTTTTCTTGAAATATGTGCACTTCCTGCAAAAAATAAGAGATATCCAGATAGGATTTTGATGTTTTCGACAAAACCCATAAATCTTTTGAGTTAAAGTTACATAGATATACTTGATTTCATGAAATTGCTAAAAATACACAAAAAAATTTAAAAAAATACAGGCTAAAAATAAGGACATAGATTTGTGATCTATTTTTTTTAAATCCGTGCACTTTTTACACAAAGTAAAAGATAGCCAGATAGGATTTTGATGTTTTTGACAAAACATAGAAACCATTTGAGCTAAGGTTACACCATTTGAATATTCAACGCCTATTCTCTGAATCCTCCTGTGTGTGGAACCTAAACTCACAAAAACTCAATTTTTGGGTTAGAATGGGGCAAGGCCCCATGGTGGGCACCAAAAATGTTAAGAGAAAATTAGAGTAACCATGAATAATTAATATATCAATATCAATAATACCCAAAACTCAACGAAAAGGGAAATAATCAAGATTAAGCAAACAAAGATGAAAACCTTTGCAAACCTCAATACTTCATAGCTTTCATTGGTTGCCTATCTCAATCGATCTTGCATGTATGAATAAGGCCCTCAGAAAGTGCACTTGATTGTTATTCCAAGATTGTCAATGGAGAATGGCTATAATAATGATTTGTAATGAAGATGAGCTTCACAACAATGGTAGTGATATGGTAACAAGTTGATCGCAAACAAATGGAATGACGTGGGTGCCAAAGGCAAGCTATAATTCCTACAGAGGAATGATACTAAAAGCTTGGATAAATGAAATGGAAGAATTGAGTTCAATTTATAGACTTGAGAGAGTGAAGATCAACGGTATAGAAAGAATGAAAAGATCAACGATACAAAAACCTTGAGGAATGTGCGTGAATAAGAAGAAGACATGTGTCTTGCTATATTTTGCATGAGACGAATTAAAGAAATAGAAGAATGAGTTAACTGAAGAGATTAAATCAATTAAAAAAATAGATCAATTAGTTAAGAGAATAAAACTAAAGAATAAAAATTGCATGAGGATGAGAAGATATTTTAGCTTAATTAAATATTTAGAATATTCAATTGTATGTGCACAAAGAATGAATTATATTTAAAGATAACTCAATTTAGAACTGGACAACTTAAATAAATATTTGATTTATTTAAATTTAGAGAAGATATTATTGGAAGAAACAATTAAATAATTGATATTATTTAATTTGTTAGAGGAATTAGAAGAATATTAATTAAATAAATTGATTTTATTTAATTGTTGGAAGAATCAAATAAAAAAATTGGTTTATTTATTTATTGATAGAGGGATTTGATTTTAAATAAATATTAAGAATATTTATTTAGATAGAGTTGTGTCATTTTTAGGCGTATACCTATATGTATATGTATATGTATGTATGTATGTATGTATATATTGTTGGAGGAATTAGAAGAATTTTAAGAATTTTAATTAAATAAATTGATTTTATTTAATTGTTGGAAGAATGTGAATCAAATAAATAAATTGGTTTATTTATTTATTGATAGAGGGATTTGACTTTAACTAACTATTAAGAATATTTATTTAGATAGAGTCGTGTCATTTTTAGGCATATATATATATATATATATATATATATATATATATATATATATATATATATATATATATATATATATATATATATATATATATGCATCTCGCACTACTCATACATTTATTGATTCCTATGACTAGTCAGTCATTTCCCATCATAGTGGGAATGACTCTTAGTTTTAGAAAGAGAAATGAAACTAGGAAACTAAGTTCAAAATAATTAAAGAGGAACACTTCTGCTAGGACTTTCCAATCTATGCATGGTAAAAACAAGTCATTGAAGGCACATGAGAATGAATAACTAGAACCATTTAATTCTTCCATGATCCTTGCTGAAGAATAGGCATTACACCATCTGTTGAACTTCCTTTCTTGCTATTAGTGAGATTCATCCTTATTTGGAGAGAAGAGATCATTTGATCTTGGACAACTATAGGTAACCATGGGCTTTGGTTGCAAGTAACTAGGCCTTTGGCTGTAGGAAGTCAGTCCTTTGGTTGTAGGCATGCTACAGCCTTGGTTGTGGGTTGTCACTCATAGTTGCTACAGGAAGAAGTTAGTTCCACAGAAAATCTCTACTCTAAGATCATCATAAATAAAATAACATGCCACATTATATTGAAAATAATTGTTCTAACACAACCATTTATTAAACCATCTTACAACTAACATAGTTCTTTATCCAAATATTAATTAAATGTCTTGGCTTTAAAGATAGAAATGTTTGTGGAAATGTACTTCAGAAAAAGAAACATAAGGATTATAAAAGAAAAATATAAGATTGATCAGCTAGGGCCATATCATATTGATGAAATCTCTACTTAAGGCATGATAAGTCTAAAAACATTAGAAGGGAAATTATTAGTAGGATATGTAAATGGGGCAAGGCTAAAACTTTACCACCAAGACACTTAGTAAAGTACAAGAAAATTTGTATTATATGTACCATTTAAAGTGTAAACCATCATGTATGATATAAGAAAATTAGCTATGAAATCCTAGAAAAAGTAACAGATAGAAAAGCATGGGAAACCTAGGAAGGGATAAAAGTAATAAATGCAAAATCCCATTGTTGAAGGTTATATAACAGGATCCAAACCCCACTAAATGCTATTGTATACTATCAAAACTATGATCTTTGATGAGAAGCCGAATTGAGCTAAAAGAAAAACGGAAACTCCTACTCTGGTTGACATCTCCCAGAAGCCATGGCCAAAGTATAAGAAGTTCCCATACAAGGTGATAGATATAGACCCAGATGGTGCATTCTCCAGGGTCCCAACCAATGTTATCCACACAGAAGATATAAGGAAATACATCCATGCCCCACTCACATAAATTGATCATACAACATTTAAATCACTTTGGATGTCTTTGCTACAACCTGACCAAAAGTAATACATGTCTCCATATCAACAAGTTGAAAAGAAGAAGTTAGATATGTGGAAGGATTTCCTAAACTTCTCAAAGGAACATGGCTAGATAAAAATTATTTTGAGTTACATCCACAGTGAATACATGTTTCTAGACAAACCCTACTAGATAACAAAGTAATTCATTCAAGATGTAATAGGGTTGAATGCAATAGGGATCTACCCTCTAGGAAATTTGTCAAAAATGACAAAGTAATAGAGCTAACGGGAGCAACCTATGATGGGAGAAGCATAGATGTCACAAAAATAACAAACCTAGCTCTACAGTATGCCACCATGGGTATTGCCTATAAAATATATCATACAAATAGGGAAGACTCGATGACCGACACTTCAATTCATACAACATACCAAGTGGTCGTGGAAGGCAAAGATATCAATTTATGTAAAGTCCTCTTAGAGCAGTTGCTAGAAAATCTCAAATGCACAAAGAATACACACTATCAATTATGGTATAGCACCCTCATCATATGCTTAGCTTTCTATTTTATGAATACATTAACATCATTCTCTAGAAAAATATGGAAAAACAACTAGTCAGTCACAACTCAAATCAATACCCATGTACACCAGTTCAAGGACATCACAACCTACACCACTGTATACTAGGGTTTCTTTAAATCCCTCCAACAACAAATGTAATTTATAGATATCAGATCTTCTATGATATGGTTTGCAAGTATACAAATGACATTGTATTCCTAGTGGACAAAGATTATACCTTGATGGAGGCAATAGAACTTAGGGTTTCTTGGATTCCATATCTCCCATATGAAATAAGTGATGACCTCATAGAATCATATGCTAAGAATTTTCTAAAACACCTAAAGGATACCAATGCAAAAATATTTGGCACATATAAAGAGTTTATAGATAAATAGATCAAAAAGAGTGTGGAGGAACACACAGAAAGCACAAATAAAAAGTACATAAAAATGGGGCATTCCAAAACCTAGAACAACTAAAGGAAGCCCCTCTACACCACAAGTTTAGTGGTCAGATAGGCTAAATCTGGGATCCCCCAAATCACAAGAAAAAGCATAATAGAGCACTACAAAGAAAACACCAAGAATACCAACAATGACTCCACCATCAAAAGAAGAGTCATCAACTAAGGAGGCCTCTAAAATACTTATCCAACTAAGTACAAACAAGAAAAATCAAGACACAAACAAGGAGTAAAAAGGAAAATAATTCATATGACAAGCATAGGAATTAATAAGGAAGAACAAGAAACACAAGAGCTACAAAAAAGAGTTACAAGACAAAGCAAACAAGTACAAACAATAGAGGATCAAGAAGTAAGGGAAGAAGATATAATGAATGTAGAACTCCTAACAAGTGCACTCAACCACAAATGAATGCTCATACAAACAAAAATGTACACCCAAGTCTGCCTAGAAAATAAAGCAATAATCGAGGAGGTAATTATCAAACATGTTAGAGTGTCTACAGACACCCTGGACAATATAATTGAGAACCTTCCAGATCAAATTACCTCTTCCATTAAACAAAAAAGAGAAAAAAGCAATAGAAATAGAAGAGGAAATAAGGAAAAATGTAGTAGAATAAATTAATCCAACCCTAATAGCTGAGTACAATAAAAGGCTCACACAATTATAGGCCAAAGAACTAAGATCCAAACAAAGGTTGGACACATTGATGACATTAAGTGAAGAAGATAAACACAAAATTTAGTAGGAGACCATTGAGGTCACAAAACATGCTTATGCAACATTAATAAAAGAAGAGAAAAATCCTTGAGGAGTAGAAGATAAAGATCCCGACAACCCTTATGAAGAACAAGTACAACAAGAGACTCTGGAGCAACCAACATCACTAGATAGAGACACATTATGGCTTCATGATTGTTGTCATTGATGGCAACAAATTTCATCCCACACATCCACATGACATGGTGTGCCTATACCGGAAGTTAGATTGAAGAATGGTGTGGTTCGGTAAGCAAGAACAAAGCATGCGGCAAGGTCTGACAGTCAGGTCCGGATCTCTTAAAGTAAGCATCATTGTAAAGTGTAGACTTGGGGAAGTCAAGAGGAATACCTTGACTGATAGAGTCTAGGGATTGAACCTCCGGTGATAAGAGAGTGAAGAGATATGAGTATCTAAGTTTTGGGGTCCGGTTTGGCAGAGTAGACAGAGGAAGAACTGATAGATAGAGCATTAGAATTATTCCAGATGAGATATTGATGGTGATCAATGTTCTTAAGGTATCATCCATGATTGGCCAGCATGTTAGATGACTTCTATAAGTATCTCCTTGATCCACATCACTTGGTGACCAAGGATTTAGCCAATAGACTAAAGTTTGGGAAAATATTGACTATTTCAAATGCTGACTAGAAAGAGGATGAAATCCATTGTGCGGATATATATACCAGATGGATTTGGATATAAAGGTGTGTTGTGTGTTTTGGTGTGTGCGAATAAAAGTAGAAGAATAGTGTGAAAGTAGTAAGGCAGGTCCAGTATGTGAAAGGACAACAACACAAAAGAAGAGGAAGAATGAAGTACAGGAGATCAGTATACAGAGCCTAACCAAAACTGAACTCCAACATATGTGGATGCTTCTCATCAGTTCAAGTATCTTGGTACTCTCTTTATAACTTGTAGATAGTGAGTCTCTTGTAGGCAGTGAGCCTCTTGTGAGCAATGTGCTCAAGCAGTGAGCTCTAATTGGCAAGTGCCATTTTTATATTTCTATTCTTCTAACAGAGAATACTTTCTTGGTTTAATCACCTCGTGGTTTTCTCCCTTATCAGGGTTTCCACGTCAAAAACATTGTGTCATGTGTACTGACTTTATTTTTGCTTTCATGTTCATTTAAATCTTATGTGTTTTGATACTGCACTAGTTGATTAAGAAGAATAGAAAGTTAAAATAATTAAGATAACTGATTCACCCCCCCTCTCAATTATCAACAATTGGTATCAGAGTCAAGTTCCTCCTAATAGAGCCTAACAACCTTAGGAAGATCTGGGAATTCAAATGGATGTGTATGGTATGAGGGAACAACTTTAGACTGCCCTAGATGATCTTGAACAATCTAACTCTGAAGTCAATGAATTGAAGGAAAGACTCAAACAGGCTGATGATTTCATAAATGAACTAAAAGGGAAACTGAGTATCTCTATGAAAAAGAAAAAGGATCTACTTCAGCAATTGGCAAGTCAAGGTGAAGCCAATGATACAAATGAAGATCTGAAGGAGAAAACCAAATTATGTGAAAAGTTATCAAAAGAGGTCATTATGGTAAGACATGAAATGGAATCAGGAGTCATAAAATTTACTCAAGAAATTGAAAAGAAAAGAAAAATAGAAGATGATCTAAGACTATCTCTCAAAGAGAAAATAGAAGACTGCCACAAGATGGATAGAATAATCAGACATCTTGAATCTGATCTTGAAGATGCTAAAGATAATGAAGAAAAACTTGAGGATCAAATTGTCTCTCTTAAAAGGGATCTTCAAACAACAAATGAATACAAAGAGAAATTCAAGATAAGTTCTTCTCAACTTGAAGTTCTTCTTGAAAGCCAAAAGAGGGTAGATGACAAGTGTGGCTTGGGATATGAGAAAGGTGAAAGCTCTGGATTTGGTCAGAAGAAGTTTAGATTGGAAAATCCAAGGAATAGACCTAGAAGACCTCTGGTAAGGCAACCTAATGCTCAAAGATATCCATCCTTCAATGGATACTGCCACAACTGCAATAACTTTGGTCACAAAGCTAATTAGTGTAGAAAGAGAATGAATCAGACTAATACATCCTTCTCTGGACAATGTTTTAACTGCAAGAGGTATGGTCACAAATCTCATGAATGCATAAATATGCAAATGAACAATTCATTCAATGGTAGATGCTTTGCATGCAATAGAATGGGTCATATGGCTAATCAATGCAGATCAAGAGGACAACAATCAAATATGCAAAGAAAAGTTATTTGCCACAATTGCAATAGATCCGGTCATATTGCCAAATTCTGTAGAAGCAAGAATCAGGACAAAAGAGGTCCGGTACATCATAATCAAAATCAAGACAAGGGAAAAGAAAAAGTGAATGCGGATGAAGTTCAAAGTGAGATGAACAAGATTTGGATGAAGAGAAGTACAAAAAATGTAGGGGATGGATCCGCAATAGAATCTGGTGCTGATATTCCTTCCAGAAATTAAAAAGTGAGCTCTGGCTCAGGGGCAGACACAAGGAAAAACACTTTTCCCCCAGCCAGTTAATTGGTGCCAGGATTGGCACAAGGAGAGTTGCGGATTAAAGGGTTCTCAGAGAAATATCTAAATAAGTTGTGGTTAAGAAATGGAAGATCCGCAAGATGTTTAGAATAAGATTGTTTCGGTTCTTCAAGTCATCCGGATAAAGAAAACAAGGCAAACTGGAATGACTTAAGCTGAGCATTTATTGCAACTTGGTATTAGGGTTTGCAGAGTAATATAAGGGCTTTTCTTATTAAACATTTGTTTATTCTGCATTCAAGAAGAAGCGAAAAGGAGCTCTGCAACAAATTTCCTCAAGCCCATAAAAAATCATCTGCAGAAGTTGATTCGTCTAGCAATTGATCTGGCTCACTCCGTGAAACCTAGAAGTGTAAAAGGTATTTTCCATTCTTGAATATCTCTTTGCAAATCTTTGAGAGATGACTACTCCGAATGTAGTGAAGATTTCTAACAGGCCTCAACCCAAATTTAAGAAACATCCTTATAAATCTCTAGAGGTGGACCCCTTAGGGGCATTTTCCAGCATTCCGCATGGGGTTTTGCATGTAGAGGATGTTAGGGCATATATTCATGTGAATATTGAAGAATTTGGGGAATCTAAGCTGGTTGATATCTATCACAAGCATTTGATAGTTGACTCATTTGAAATCAAAACTTAGTATAAAGCCATCCGGGACAAGCATTTTGTACAATGTATTCATTTCCCCTGTTTTGCAGAAGATGAATGGGTCCGGTATGTTTTGAGCAGGGTGCATGATAACTTCATGTGGTTGAATGGACCATTCAAGATCACAAAAGATGCCATTAGGGAAGTTACTAGATTACACTCATCCAGTGGGATACCTGCTCTCAAATCTGTCAAGAATCAAACTATGAGTGAAGCTACCGGATCAAAATTTGATAAAAGAGCAATGACAATTGAAGATATTACAGATCTAAATATCAAATTTGCATCAATGATAATTGGATATAAGATATATCGCTCCAGCAGGGAGAATTCAGTATCCGCAACTGTTGTATACACTGCTTATGAAAGAATGCAGATTATGATCTTTGTGAACTCCTTCTAAATCAACTGATGGAAAACATACAAAAGATCAAGAAGGACAAGAAGAATTCCTTCAAGTATGGTGGGTTGATACTGTGTTTGTTCTTCTACTTCATGAATGAGCTTCCTAGATCCAGTGGTTGGGTGTGGCAGAATGATAGACCAGTAGCCATCCAAATCAGAGATTATATACATGGGCTTGGTGATCCCAAGGCACAAAACACTGCGTTGTGGGGCTACTTCAAAAACTTCCAATGCATGATGCAAGCTAGAGAAAGAATCCCCCAATCTCTAGTTGAGAAGTACAAAGATTCAGTGTGCTTTATGGTTGAAACTGATCAATGCCTAATGGAGGCTATGGAGCCTAGAATAGTATGGATCATGCCAATGGGGTATGAAGTGGATGAGAAAATTGTAGAGCTGCATGTTCAACACATGCTAAGTTAGCCCAAAGATCCCAAGGTAGAAAGGTTTGGGACCTTTGAAGAATTGAGTGTAAAGATTCATGTGGAACTAAGACAACTGAAGATAAAGAGCAAAGTGAGAAAAGAAGTAGAGAATGTTGCCAAAAGGTATGGCATCTCAAAAGAAGCACTTGATGCACATAGAGAAAAGATGGAAATGACAAAGAAAGAGAAGGAAGAAGCAGAAACAGAAAGTGATCTGGTAGAAGCACCCTCCCAGACCAGATCGTCTAAGAGGTCTGCACCTACCACTGATAAGAGCTCAGAGACATCAAAACTGGAAGCAAATCATCCGGTAAAGCAGAGAAAAGAACTAAGACAAAGGCCACAAGGTCTTACATTAGTCAGAAGGATGATGAAGAGACTGAATCAGATGAGGAGGTAAGGAAAATGAGGAAAAAGAAGAAAGTATTTGGTGAACCCTCTACCGGTAAAGACAAGAAAGAGATGGTAGAAGAGTTTGTTGAAAGGCCCACTCTGTCCATTGATGATGTAGTCAAATCAGTCACTGTGGATGGGAACTTGAAGCCAATGACTAAATTTTATGATGACTACAGTGAGGTTGATCAGAAGATCCTACAAGAAGCCACAGTCAGGTACCTTAACATTTATAATAGAGCATTCATTGAGATTATCTCTCTAATTCCCAAGAGCCTAGAGAAAGAACTAGAAATTAGGAAGAACAATGCCAAGGGCAAGGACCTTGAGATCAGGGAACAAATAGCTATTCAGCTCTATCCCTCAATCACTTAGAAACAAATGAATATGATTTTCAAAGATTGCAAGGATGAGTTCCGGAGCAAAGCTAGAATGAATCAGCTTATGCTTGGAGAAACTGATGAAGTGGCAAAGAAACTAAAGAGATCCTCAAGAATGCTTATAAAAGATTCAATATTCCTATGATAGAGGACTTAGGTGATGAAACATCTTCCATGGAAGACAAAGACAAATCTACTGAGATAGTGGCAAAAGAGGTAAAGGACACAAGTGAAGAAAAAGATAAGGACTTAGATTCCTCTGCTCTGGGAGAGAAGGTTCATGAAGAAGCAAACATCTCTCCTCTAGTTTCCCCTGCAGACTCTGGATCTAAAGAAGAAGAAAGAACAAGAAGAACAAGTAAAGGGAAGAGAAGGAGATCAAACAGAAAAAGCCTCAGATGACAGTGGCAAGGCTGTAGAAGGGGAGAAAACTCTGTCTCCGGGAAGAGACACATCAGAAACTGTCAAGGATTTCTTGACCAAAGAGATGATGGAATTTGATGAACCAGAATTGCTTCAAGGTCCATTCAATTTTGATTCCCTCTCTCCGGTGCAAACCATGAAGCTAGCATCCTTCACTCAGGCAAAGGCAAAAGAAAAACTTCTGAAGTCTCACATGGAAGACTGTGAGCTCATAGAAGCTGCATCCGGTGTATTGGAAAAGATTATGCCATCCTTCCAAAAGGATTCTTCGGCATCCACATCTGGTAATCTAAAGACCCTTGTAAATTTTGTTCATACACATTTTGATTCCCTAGAGAAGTCAGCTGAAGAAAAGGTCCGGAAGGAATTTTTGGAAAAGAGATTCTTTGAAGTGCAAGGTCTGATAACAAATGATAGGGAAGTTATGGATATTGGAATAAAGAGCCTAGAAAATGCTCTTAAAGATGGTGGAGATATCTATAAATTTTGTTTATCTTGGCCAAAAGTGACCAAGGATTTTGACAAGAAAGTAAAAGAGCAAGAGGACAAACTGTTAAGTTTATCTCAAAGTTTTGATCCTCTGTCCTCTTCCATAATAAATCAAGAGTGCCAGACTCTTGCAACTATAAATGAAATAAAGAAGCTTGAGAAGGAGAAGAAAATAAAAATAGGTAGGCTAAGTGAACTAAGAGGGATTATTATCCCTAAGTTAGAGGGCATGCATGACGCTCTAACTGATGCTCAGACCACAGCTCGGACCAGTGATTCGACAGATCTCAAAAGGGCAGAAGCATTTGCATTCCTGTTGAGTGGTCACATCTCGATTTTGGATAGGATAAAGCAGAGTTGGGCAACAAAACTTGTCCAATTGAAGACAACTTTTGCAGACATAATACAGTATATGTAAGTATAACCTATTTATGTACTTATGTGGCTAAGTATAGATGAATTTTTGGGCAATTTTTGGTGTGCAGACCCTACCCTTTGCCATTGATGTCAAAGGGGGAGTGAGAAACTGTGAAAAATATGGAATCTAGCTAAGAGGGAGCTCCATTAAAATGTACATTAGAACAGAGCATCAACCGAAGGGGAGTGTAGTATAACACTTAGTCATTTTTCACTAAGTGTTGCCATCAATGCCAAAGGGGGAGATTGTTGGCAAGAGACACATTATGGCTTCATGATTGTTGTCATTGATGGTAACAAAGTTCATCCCACACATCCGTAGGACATGGTGTACCTATATCGAAAGTCAGATTGAAGAATGGTGTGGTCCGGTAAGCAAGAACAGAGCATGTGGCAAGGTTTGACAGTCAAGTCCAGATCTCTTAAAGGAAGAATCTTTGTAAAGTGCAGACTTGGGGAAGTCAAGAGGAATACCTTGACTGATAGATTCTAGGGTTTGAGCCTCCAGTGATAAGAGAGTGAAGAGATATGCGTATCTAAGTTTTGGGGACTGGTTTGGCATTAGACAGAGGAAGAACTGATAGACAGAGCATCAGAATTATTCCAGATGAGATATTGATGGTGATCAAGGTTCTTAAGGTATCATCCATGATTGGCCGACATGTTAGATGACTTCTATAAGTATCTCCTTGATCCGCATCACTTGGTGAGCAAGGATTCAACCGACAGACTAAAGTTTGGGAAAATATTGACTATTCCAGGTGCCAACTAGAAAGAGGATGAAATCTGTTGTGCGGATATATATACCAGATGGATTTGGATATAAAGGTGTGTTATGTGTTTTGGTCTTTGTGAATAAAAACAAAAGAACAATGTGAAAGCAGTAAGGCAGGTCCGATATGTGAAAGGACAACAACACAAAAGAAGAGGAAGAATGAAGTGCAGTAGATCAGTATACAGAGCCTAACCGGAACTGAACTCCAGCATATGTGGATGCTTCTCATCAATTCAAGTATCTTGTTACTCTCTTTATAACTTATAGACAGTGAGTCTCTTGTAGGTAGTGAGCCCTAATTGGCAAGTGCCATTTTTGTATTGCTATTCTTCTAACAGAGAATACTTTCTTGGGTTAATCACCCCGTGGGTTTCTCCCTTAACAGGGTTTCCACGTCAAAAACATTGTGTCATGTGTACTGAGTTTATTTTTGCTTTCATGTTCATTTAAAGCTTATGTGTTTTGATACTGCACTAGTTGATTAAGAAGAACATAAAGTTAAAATAATTAAGATAACTAATTCACCCCCCCTCTTAGTTATCAACACTTCCATCGCCACATCCCCCATGCAACACATAAAAGATCTTTTGGCTCAACAAAAGCAAATCCAACCTTGGAAACACCATAGTTACTACAATTATCATTGATTGACACACAAGTAGATTTATCAAGCATATCACCCATACAAAAGTTTGAACTTAAGGATATATTCCACAACACTGCAAGGGAGGATATTCTAAAGCATCATGTAGAAAGCACAGAAGAACTAGAGACTATAATTAATATGATTCAAAGTAAAATACCTTAGATCCAAAGAGATACAACCATGTCATTGGGACAACAATTAAAGCACATCCTTGATAGTATGATATTAGAGATGGATAATAAGGAATCAACAATTCAAACTAAAATCTTAGCACAAGTAGAGAAGAACCACATGGACTAGATAAGGAATAAATGTGCAACATCTCATACACATCTAGAGACTCACATCAATATTCTTCAAAACACTATCAATGACATCAATACACTCTACCAATTTTGTTTACAATGGACCACATTAACAAAAGCGTTGAAGAACCAAATGGACCAGATGGAAATTTAGATATTGTAAGTAGCCGACACATATGATGCAATGCAAGATGTGGATGATACAACAAGAGCACAAATAGAGACCATGCACACTCAACTCCAATAGCTGTAGGGTTAAAGAGAGGTAATCAAAGCATAGATCAAACAACTTTAGGAAGTGGTTAGCCTTAGACTTGTTCATGTTACTAGATACTTAAATATTCATAGAAGATAGTCTAACAAATCCAAATACCAACTACCACAACAGAGGCAAAAAATACCCTCACTCAAATTTATATCCAAATTCAAGTGTTGCAACAAGCAAGAGTTAATGAAATACAACATTTCAATAGCTCAAAGAAATATACAAGAATATTTTTCTTGTAAATTAACCATTTCATGTCTTGAGGACAAGACATGGTTTCAAAGAGGGGATGATGTTAGCAAAAGAAAGAGAACAACAAGTACAACATCTAGGATCCACTACATTTGGCTACAAAAGGAATGTGGAGCACTAGGCCAACTACATCAAGTAGGAAAAGGCATTAGAATTATAAGGGATACGTCCCTAATGTAATACTATGTATATAGAAGAATATAGATAGAAGGATAAGACAAGAAAAAGTGATAAGAAGAAGATTAAAGATCTGATATTGTAATATATAAGGAATACTCCATGCTTTAGATTGTGAAATAATGTACACTTATATTCTGTGTTATGGGTTGTCTACTTCATTGTTATGTCACAATATGGTAAATCCTATTGCAAATCATCCAATCATTCCCATATTGTAATCACTAAGGTATAAATATAGTAGTTCTCACTTTGAATACACCCTTGAGAGAGTATAGGATCACTCTCCCTTTAGTTGACATAATGGAAACAATCCTAGGCTATGGGTGACCTGTATGTTGGAGTGAGTCTTGAGAGAGGGCTAGTTCTCCTAGTGTAATAGCTAAACTAACTTGCTCTACTACTGTTCACAAGAAAAAGGGTAGAAAATAACATAAACTGAGCTTTAAAACTGGAAAGGGGATGATACACTAGATGTTTATAACATGCATTTGGTCTTGACATAAACAATTTATGTAATAAACAAGCTATATTATGCACAACACAGGTTTTGACATATTTATGCATAAGTGTTTCATAGGAAAGTTGGAGTTTTAACAATTTTTAGAAGGAAATCAAAAGCTTTTCACAACTAAAGATTGTGTAAACCAATAACATAAACTATGACCTACATAACATATATATATATATATATATATATATATATATATATATAAAGGTGTTTTAAAATGAGACATGAAATCAAGGACTGCTTATGCTATCACAAAACCACATCTATCACCTCATAATTTTACACAATATGAAGATTTGAGAAGGAAAAACACTTTCTTTATTGATAAAAAGGTACTATAAAACTATATACATGTTTGATAATGATATTCTTCTTCTAAAATCAACTCTTACATTGATGTTCTTCAAAAAACTCAGTTACTATCTTAGCCAAAAACCTAGAAAAAATTATCTAACTAGCTCCCTAGGCATCTTCTTTGCATGTTCTAATCACATTAGGGAATATAGGAACATGTTTTTTTAGAGTAAATTCCATTTGCTTGCCTTAACCTGCATGTTTGACATCCACTTGGGTGTTTGGAGACTCCTTGTGCTAATTTTGCTCCTAGGTGCTTGCCACGGTTGTCTCCAATCACATATATATCCTAAACTATCCCAAAACTACCTCCTAGACAAGTGAATGGTGGTCAAACTACCCTTAATGGTCTCCTAACTGCTCCAACTTCTTTCATCCCCCCTCAAACTCTAGCTTGCAAGATTACAGGACATGTGTGATCAAGAGTTTGAAGATCATTAGGTCTCTCTGAGGTGTGGGAGAGGATGGTTAGTCCTTTTAGGACTCCAAATTGCAAAAGGCTAACCTTATGCTAGACCCTGAACCTCTTTTTCAGAGCTCTATCAATAGTCATGAGACCATCATCTCTGTTAGGTCTATTAGGTTAGATATACCTTTGTTAGCCTTTAGAGACCTGTGTTCTCTTCAAGTTCTTTATTGTCCACTGCTCATTATCTCTATGCATCAACACAAACCTAGTGTATTATATCACAGTATACCCTTATAAAATATGTGAAGGACTTCGGAAGAGTTTTGAAGAGGACTTTGGAGATCATAAACTTTGACAAAGCTTGGGATGCTCTACCCACCTCTAGTCCTTTTTTGACAGACCTTAGACTCTTCACAAAACCTCACAAACTTTCATCAGGCCTCATGATTTTCTATCTAGCTTTTATGGTCTTCTAGACCCTTGAACATACACTAAATCTCTTCACATAAGACCCTATTAGGCTTAATGGGTCTTGTACCACTGTCATACTGTCTAGGTTATGCAATATGTAGATTCTTGAATAGTCTTAGCATTATTTTTTTGTGTGAGGCTTTGTAGTCTATGTCCTCATTCAAAGTTCAAGTTCATTGCTCTTTCAAAGATCTCATCTCTACTCTTTCATAGACCCTCTTGGATAACTTTTTGCATGCTCTTGACTATGACTAAGAAGGCCTGTACCAAAACCTTAAATGACCCCTTTCATACCTCCTTCACTCCACTTCTTTATTCACTATGAAAGCTTCATGAGGTCATGCCATGTCTACACAAGTTCATGCAAATCTTTGTCTTGTTATCTCTGAATTTGACCCTATAGACATGTATGAACTCTTAAGAACTACTTTATTGTTTCATTGTTTGCATGTTGACTTAGACCTTTAATAGATCATCCTCTATGGAGGCTGAGACACCACTATTCACTACTCACTGTTCCTTAGACCCTTATAAGGGCTCTTTGATCTCTTTGTATGATTTTGAAAGACTACTTCATACCCTAAAATTGATAACAAAGCTTCTATCTAGTATGTGCACACCTAGAATGATATTGGTGAACAGGTGTATGACTTAAAAAGAACTTAACCCTCACTGTTACACCATCTAAAACCTCATGCCACCTTGGAAATATCTTCTCTGCTTCTTTTGATTACCCTTATGACTATCCTCAAACTTTACTTAGACCTTTGAAGGACTCATAGGAACCTTTCTTCAAAACCTTTTTCTCATTGTCCTCTGTGAAACCATTGAGCATGCATTGTCACCAATAAATCTCTTGGATCTTTGATAGATTTCTCTTGTATGGGATTATCTCTTCCTTGTATTAATTGTTTTGAAATAAGGTTATGCCTCTTTTCATTATTCACTAGTACATTCTTCACTACATAAGCTTGAATAGGATTTAACAAATATCTTTTGACAAAATGTTAGACTTTTGACAGGGCTCAAAGGACAATTACAAATAATAAGATTCTTTTGGTAGTACTTTTCAAAGCATCACTAATAGATCACAATGTCCCTCTCTGAGAAAAACCTTTCAAATTGAACAAAGTCCATGCAAGGTCTTTATCCTTATGTGATTCCATCAATGTACAAGCATGCATGTTGCTTCATTTTAGCCTTTCCTACATCAGGGATATCTTGGGTCTTCATAGGCCTTAAACCATATTTAGACTCTTAGAAATACTATTACAACTCCTTGCTCTTGTTTTTACAATCCATTTAAGGAATCTGTAAGGTTTGTAAAATTGTCATAGACCTTTCAAATTGCACCTTGTCCTCTTTTGGATTTGAAAGAGTTCCTATCAAACATGAAAATTCATCATGACTATACCAAAGCATTCAACACTTGGTAACCAAGATAAAAATCTCTAAAAACTATCATGGATTCATGAAAAACTTTCATCTTCAAGAGCATCATTTCACGTACATAATCTTTCATGGAAGAATGGTGATAATCTATAGCAGTTATATGGACATTTTACCTTCAACATTGATGAATACCCTGATTCATCTGCCTTAAATTCATGTTATCAAGAGTTTTAAACATACAAAGACCTTTTAAAGATGAAGGACATAATGAAACCTCAAAAAATGGGTCTAAAACAAGGATCTCTTATCCCTCACGAACTCATGCTCAACTTTCATGAAGCCTAAAAGCTTCAGCCTTTTGGTATAGCTTCTGCATTCTACTAAGTTAACCTACAAAGTTAGTCATGAAACCCTAAACTCATGACAAGGAAAACCTAAAAACTCTGACTCAACCTCAACTCAAATTAACATCTAATTCTCATACAACTTTGATTATTTTTTCATAAGAAACTCCTTCCACACATTGTGCAGGACTTTTGGATAAAATAAGGTAGTTTTTGAAAACTCTAAGGCCTTAAAATAACTTTTACCATCCCTTTATGATTTTTTAACCTCTAAAATATAAACTTTTACATGATTAAGGAATCCTTTAACACTTAAAACATTACAACTATTGGTTTTACATTGTCAAATGTCTTTAAACCCTCAAAGGATTGATTTATCACATTGTAAACAAGCATTAAAACCTCTAAACCATGACTTTGAGACTTATTGACACTTCCAGGACACCTATGTCAACTATTGAGATGGATAGGCACAATATGTTAACATTTTTGGGGACCTCTATGGCGTGCTTTCTTGATAAGAACCAAAGACAAGTAGTTATAAGTATCCATTGGGAAAAGGAGTCACGAGAGACTTGAAACCAACTAAAAGGAAGACATCGAACTTGACATACAACTATTAGTACCTTTGAACAACCACAAAACAAAAGACAAAACATTATTTAAACTACCTAAAGAACAAGTAGACATACATCATGTGTAACAACACTTGGAGAAAAATAATACAAAAACTAACCTACTTACACAAACCTATACTAAACTAAGCTAAATCAAGTAATAGACTATCTGAGCATAGCCATTAACTGGTTCCTTAAAATAACTTCCCTTCCTCATCAACTTGCAATGTTTTTCATGCTTGTGAATAGCCAAAAAGGGGTGGAGTAATGGTGGGCATCCAATTAACTACTGAAACACTTCTCCAAGATTGAAAACAAAATCACTTACCCATTCAAGTTGACTAGAAATACAACTGCCTTGAAATGAACAAGTGAGTTCAGCTTGTCTTCCTTGATGCTCAATCTTATGCTTTGGATCATGGGTGACACATGTTGACTCCCTTTTGTTAGTATCCAACTAAGCTAGATGCCTACTAGGACATCATCTTGAAAAAGTATTCAGATGAACAACCCCAACCTATTGCTTATGTTCTACTATTCTATCATCATGCTGATTTGAATGCTTTATTTCTAATGACTCATTTGGAAGTATGGCCACTTCCACCTGATGTTCTTGTTGTTCATAAATTTCTTCTTTAGGATAAGTTGGATTGATGTCTAGGCTTGGGGAAAAATCCTCCAACTCATCCCAAAAAAATCTTCTTCAAGCTCTTCCCAACTCTTTTGCTTTAGAGGACTGATCTTAACCTTATAGCAACTCTCTTGAAGGTTTGTAGAGGCATCAAGATCATCTTCTTGGAGCATAGGTTCTGATTTGGACATTTGTTCAACTTGACAAGCAACTTCATTCATGTCAATCTCTTCATTCTCCAAAACAAGACTGTCCTTATGTTCTTCCTCATGGGTTAAAGTTTCATTTTCACACTTGTCTTCATGGACCAACAACTCATCAAGGTCTTCGACATCTTCTGCTGATGTGATAATTGGCATGATCTCTTCATCCTTTCCAAAAAAACAAGGTAGCTGATCAAATAAGAAAACCAACTCTTCCTTCTCATCAACATCCATTTACCCTATATTCTACTGCTCCAACTGATCATACTAAATTTCATCTTTTAAAAGTTCTAAATTTTCATTTTTTACATCACATGTGGGTTCACAAATAGCAAGTTGGTCTTCTTTTGCCTCAAAAAGCTCCTTCTCTTGGCCATCAAACCAACTAGCTTGCCAAACCACAGATCCACCCTTGAATAGTAAAATGGTGCTAGGGCAAGAAAATTGATTTGGTATGGGGTTTTGAAGATTTTCTTGAAGAGAAGTGGGCTTTAGAGAGAGTTGTTCCTGAGGAATAGTAAACTGAGTTTGCACAAATACAGACTCTTGCAAAGGGTGTGAACTCTTAAAAATTAGAATTTTGAAGCAAGAAGTCTTACTTGAAGAATTAGGAGGTTGTCATTGCTTGAAATTTATAATTTTAAACTTAGAAACCTCATCATTCATAGGTTGATTTATGGTTATAAGAGATGCTGGTCTGAAACTAGGGATGTAAGAGGCTGGTTGGATTTCTTGCCTTTGTGTTTGGGCTAGCACTAGTCTCATATGCTCTTGTTTATACCTCTCTTGTGCCTCCATCTCTTGCTAGTTAAGATAGGCTTGATAATAGAGCTCTTCCTGCTACAACCTACATTCTTGTTCTTTTGTAATAGCCTCTAACTGTTTCTACAAATCTAACATTATATCTTTGAGGCTCATGTTGCTGAGATTCTGAGGCTAATTTGGAGAGTAGCTATGTTGGTTGGAAACAAAATAATCTTCTTAGTTATAAGCATGGATAGGCTACCAAGAAGGCTAAGCAGAGGTGGGAGGGAGGCAAGCATGATGAGCATGTTGATATCTCACTGTGATAGGATTGTTTGGGATGAAACCAACAAAGTTTTTAGTCTGATATGACTAGTAGGAAGGCACAAAAACTATGTTTTGACACAATAGAGGGGAAGGGACATATTTTCCATGATAATTTGACATGCTAGAGCATTGAAATGAGCTGGAAATTTATTGAAATATTCTTTTACAACAGAATATTCAAGTCCGATTTTTGAAAAATGAAGCACATACCAACAAATCAATAGGTGATTATCTAAAGACTTCACATTAGAAAAAAGATCATGAACATTACCAAATTTTGATCCTTGATGATCTTTGAGAACTTGGACTACTTATACCAGTATATTTGCACTTGGAGTCATCATCATGGTATTGAAGAAAACTACCTTCAAAGGTAAAATGCACTGAAGAATACACCAAAAATCTTCAATATAGATGATGTTGAGATCATCAAAATGGTCCAACTGGGCATGCCAAAAACTGTTGTCACTCTGGATGCACCCTTGAGAGAGTAATAGGGTCACTCTCCCTTCGGTTGACATAATGTAAACACTCCTAGGCTATGGGTGACCTATATGTTGGAGTGATTCTCTAGAGAGGGTTGGTTCCCCTAGTGTAACACCTAAACTAACTTACTCTACTGTTGTTCACAAGAAAAAGGGTAGAAAATAACATAAACTGACTTTAAAATTGGAAAGGGGGCCCCTAATATACCAGATTTTTATAACTTGCATTTGGTCTTGACATACACAATTTGTTCAATGAACAAGCTATACTATGCACAACTCAAGTTTTGACATATTTATGCATAAGTGTTTCATAGGAAAGTTTGAGTTTTAACAATTTTTTAGAAGGAAATAAAATGCTTTTCACAACTAAAGACTATGTAAACCAATAACATAAACTATGACCTACATAACATGTGTGTGTGTGTGTGTGTGTGTGTGTGTGTGTGTGTGTGTGTGTGTGTGTGTGTGTGTGTGTGTGTGTGTGTGTGTGTGTGTGTGTGTGTGTGTGTGTGTGCGTGTGTGTGTGTGTGTGTGTGTGTGTGTGTGTGTGTGTGTGTGTAAATGAGACATGAAATCAAGGACTGTTCATGCTATCACAAAACCACATCTATCACCTCATAATTTCACAGAATATGAAGATTTGAGAAGGCAAAACACTTTCTTTATTGATAAAAAAGGTACTATAAAACTGTATACAAGTCTAACAATGATATTCTTCTTCTAAAATCAACTCTTACATTGATGTTATTCAAAGAACTCAGTTACAATCTTAGCCAAAAAACTAGAAAAACTATCTAACTAGCTCCCTAGGTGTCTACTTTGCATGTTCTAACCACATTAGGGAATATAGGAACATGTTTTTTAAAGAGTAAATTCCATTTTCTTGCCTTAACCTGCATGTTTGACATCCACTTGGGTGCTTGGAGACTCCTTGTGCTGATTTTTCTCCTAGATGCTTGACACAGTTGTCTCCAATTATCTCCTATATATCCTCAACTGTCCCAAAACTACCTCCTAGACAAGTGAATGGTGGTCAAACTACCCTTAATGGTCTCATAACTGCTCCAACTTCCTTCATCCCCCTCAAACTCCAACTTGCAAGATTATAGGACATGTGTGATCAAGAGTTTGAAGATCATTAGGTCTCTTTGAGGTATCAGAGAGAATGGTTAGTCCTTTTAGGACTCCAAACTACAAAAGGCTAACCTTATGCTAGACCTTGACCCTCTATTTCAAAGCTTTGTCAATAGTCATGAGACCTCTGTCATCTCTGTTAAGTTTTTTAGTTAGATAGACCTCTGTTAGCCTTCAGAGACCTGTGTTCTCTTCAAATACTTTATTGTCCATTACTCACTGTCTCTATACATCAACACAAACCCACTATATTGTGTCACAATATACCCTTATATACAGTATGTAAAGGACTTTGGAGATCATAAATTTTGACAAAGCTTGGGATGCTCTACCCACCTCTATTCCTTTTTTGATAGACCTTAGACTCTTCACATAGCCTCATAAACTGTCATAAGGCCTCATGATTTTCTATCTAGTTTTTATCATCTTCTAGACCCTTGAACACACACTAAAGCTCTTTACATGAGCCTCTATTAGGCTTGATGGGTCTTGTACCATTGTTATACTATCTAGGTTATTCACTAAGTAGATCCCTAAATAGTCTTAGCATTATTTTTTTGTGTGAGCCTTTGTAGTCTCTGTCCTCATTCAAAGTTCAAGTTCATTGCTCTTTCAAAGGTTTCATCTCTACTCTATCACATACCCTCTTTGATCTTTCTGCATGCTCTTGACTGTGACTGAGTGAGAGGAACCTCCTGTAACAATATAATGAAAAATGCATGAAATAACAAATTTATATAAATAGTAGAACCATAGAAGGAATTTATTGATCGTAGACCACTTCGAGGGGGCAATCTCCTTTGAGCAAGCTCAATACAATAAATTCGTGGATGCCTTCATTGGCCTCAACACTTACTTATATGCTAAGTCTAATCTAAACAACTACTACTTTCCATGAATGTGGGATAATACAATATGCTCATGGGACGACTTACAAAGCATATGCATCCATAGCAACTAATATACTAACAAAGTAAAGATAAATGTTAAACATGGGTTTCTAACATCCCCTCCCTCTTAGAAAATCTTTGTCGTTAAAGCTTCAAATGTGGGAATTATTGTTGAATCTGAAATAAAGGTTCCCACATCGCATCCTCTAGCTGCATTCTGTGCCATTGAATTAATACCTCTGTGATGGATCGGGAGAAAAGTTGACGAGTGTGCCTATCGAGGATTGCCTCTGGCTCTAGAAGGATGGATCCTTCATTATCAAGTTCTAGTAAAATAGTTTGCACTCTGATGTTGGTGCCAAGAACTTTCTTTAGACAAGAGACATGAAATATTGGATGATCCCAGGAGGAAGATTGGAGCTCCAATTTATAAGCAACCAACCCAATCTTCTGGAGAACCTTATATGGCCCATAGAACTTTGCAACCAGCTTATGACACCCTTTGAGTTTCAGGGATGATTGTTTGTATGGTTGCAAGTGAAAAAAAAACCATATCACCTACTTGAAAAGTACACTCAGAATAGTGCTGATCAACCTATTGTTTCATTCTATTTCTTTCCAAGTGAAGATTGTCCCAAAAGATGTTGAGAATTTGATCCTGGGTTTAGAGAATCGTGTCAACTGCCTAAACTGGTGAACTACTGTGGGTGTATGGAAGGAGCACTGGTGGTGCCTGACCATAGACTGCTTCATATGGAGTCATTTTAGTTGAAGTGTGGTAGGAGGTATTGTTCCACCATTCAGTGAGAGGGAGCTACTTTTCCCATTGATGCTATTGTTCTCAGGTGAAGTGACGAGGGTAAGTTTCCAAACATTTGTTGACAATTTCAATCTAGCCATTCGTTTGTGGATGATACCCAAAACTCATCTTCAGTTTGGTACCAGTGTGTCGAAATAGTTCTGTCCAAAAATGATTGGTGAAGGTTACATCATGATCTGAGACAATGGAAGAAGGGATGCCATGAAGACAGAAGATCTGGTGTAGGAAAATTTGTGACTAAGGAGGCGGTATAGGGATGGCTGAGGCCACAAAACTGACTATATTTGGAGAGGCAATCAACCACAACCAAGATCACTGTCTTCCCTCTAGATTTAGGGAGTCCCTCAATGAAATCCATAGAAATATCTATCCAAATCCTTGTAGGGATGGGAAAGGGTTTCAGCAACCTAGGAATGAGTGTTGTTTCACCCATGTTGCATTGGTAGGTATCACATTCAACCAACATCTATTGAATTTACCTTTTCATTCCCTTCCAAAAGAAGTTACATTGTGCCCACTCATAAGGTTTGAGAAACCCTGAGTGCCCTATTGATGGAGAAGCATGGAGTTCATAGAATAGAGCCTACTAAAGATCTGTGCTTTGGGGAAGCACCAGACAACCCTTGTATTGCAGAGAAGCACCAACCCAAGAATAATGCAGTACAATAGAGGGGTTAGTGGCCAACTGTTGAATGATTTGAGATAATGAAGAGTCATTGACATAGCCCTGTTATATAGATTCCAACCAATTTAGAATAGGCATAGAAATAGCTGAAATGGAAGCATGGTCATGGTGCAATCATGGTAGGAGGGTTCATAGAATGAACTGTCCGGACTATGCAGCAAGAGTAAACACAATAGAAACAACAAAAGAATATAGAACAAATGTAGACTCAGTCATTCAGTATATCAAAGAATTCAAACACAATTTGGTCGTCAACATGCGGGCTTACAACTTGGGCTCATAGGCCTATTTTCAGACATGTGCAAGATAAAGCTTTGAAGCTCCTTCGCACAACACTAAACCACAGATGTTTCTAATGTGAATAGCTATTTTCCTAAGGATCTATTACATCAATATATATCATTTTTGGACCAATAGATTCCTCCACGTCAGCCACAAGAGATCCAGAATCCTAATGAAGAGGTGTAACGTGTGTTCTTGGATAGGTCGAACCTATCATCTTGTAAATCCTTCTCTAACGGATACAATGAAGTGAGGACCTATGAGGAATGTTGGCCATGAACCAAGGAACATTGTAGAATGAATCACAAGGATCCACAAGTCATGACTGTCAAAGAACTCTACACTGAGAAACTAGAGGATCTTCTGATAGCGATAACTTTCTGGTAACTAATCCAAATGCTCTGAATTCTTGGTATGATGTAGATGAATGAATTGAGATGCTAAGTCCAGATCTATAAGGTGTGAAATGTTGAAACCAGACCACAAGTTAAGTTGCTTCTGACTGAACTAGGAAATGAAAGAACTGAAATGCAAATGCAAATGTTTTTGGTTGATGCAAGATTACTCTTGAACCAGGGATGCTCCTGCATCAGACATCCGAGGTTATTGAAAAAGTGAGTCCCTCACTTTGTTGGGGCTAGGGGAGAACCAAGACGGTCCACCTTAGCCTGAGAAATCCATGATGAATCTTCTTCCGACTTGCCTTTCCACTTCACAAGATATTCTTTGTATTGTCTTCCTATGGTGCTGTGTCCAACTCTGCTATCCAAAATGCCTTCAATTTGTTCTGGTGCTTGCTGTGGCAATTGTTTCTTCAAGTCTTCTTCCATGCTATCACTAAACTCTACTTCATGATACTGGTAAAGGTCTGCAATGTTGAAAATAGGTGAAATACCCAAGTCTTCGGTAATTCCACTTCATATGAATTTCCTAAATCAAATTTCCTAAGTATCTTACAAGGTCCAAACTTCTTCATCTTCAACTTGTTATATGTCCCAACTAGAAATCTTTCTTTTCTCAAATACACCATTACTTCATCTCCTTCAAATTCTTTGTGTCTTCTCTTCTCATCTGCCTTCTCTTTGTACTTACTGTTCATGTTCTCCAAATGCTTTTTCACCTGATTATGCACTATTTTCATATGATCTAAAAATTCTTCTGCTTCTGCACTCCACTTTGCTTCCATGTTGATATCTCTCAATTTGGCCACTCCTCTAGGGTTTACTCCGGTAACAATCTCAAAAGGTGTTCTTCTGATACTTCTATTGACTGAATTATTGTATGCAAACTCTGCTTGTGAAAGAATCAAATCCCAACTTCCTATCTTCTCTCCAACCAAACATCTCAACAAGTTTCCCAAGCTCCTATTCATGACTTTTGTCTGTCCATCTGTCTGTGGATGAAAAACTAAACTATACTTTAAATTGGTCTTCATCTTCTTCCAAAGTGTCCTCCAAAAGTACCCAACAAACTTTGTATCTTTGTCTGAAAATATACTCCTAGGTAATCCATGCAGTCTCACAATCTCCTTGAAAAATAGGTTAGCTACATGCACTACATCAGTTGTCTTTTTGCAAGGTATGAAATGAGCCATCTTTGAAAATATGTCAACCACTACAACTATTGAATCATGTCCTCTCTGTGTCTTAGGTAATCCCATTACAAAATCCATGCTTATGTCTTCCTAAGGTCTCTCTGGTATTGTCAAAGGTTTATACAATCCAGTGTTCTGACTATTCCCTTTTACAACTTGACAAACTCTACAACTTTGCACAAATCTCTGAACATCCTTATGAATCTAATGCCAAAAGTAATTTTCACTTACCAAAGCCACGGTCTTATCAATGCTAAAGTGTCCTGCCAATCCACCACTATGCTTCTCCTTGATCAGGTTGTCTTTCATTGAACTGCTAGGTATGCACAACTGACTTCCTTTGAACAACATATCTTCTTGAATGAAATAATCCAACCATTTACTTCTATTTGCTACAACAAGTTCCTTACATGCTTTCCAAGGTTCTGCAAAATTAGTGTCTCCCTCATACATGTTCTTCAATTCATCAAAACCCAACACTTCAACTCTCATCTCTATTAACAAATTTTTTCTTCTACTCAAGGCCTCAACAACTTTATTTGATTTTCCACTCCTATGCTTCAACACAAAAGTATAACTCTGCATGAACTCTACCCATCTCATATGTCTCAGATTTAACTTACCTTGACTATTCAAATATTGTAAAGCTTGATGATCTATATATAACACAAACTCCTTAACTTCTTTAGGGCTTGAATTATGACATAGAACTCTTGATCATAAACTAAATATCTTCTCCTTGCATCATTCAACTTCTCACTAAAATATGCTACTGGGCTACCCTCTTGACTTAACACTGCTCCAATTACATTTCCACTAGCATCACAATCAACTTGAAATACCTTATTGAAATCTGGTAATGCTAAAACAAGTTGCTCTGTCACCTTCTGCTTCAACAACTCAAAACTTTTATCTGCTCTAGATGTCCACTTGAAATCTTTTCTATCACCTCTCATTGTCTCTATCATAGGGTTATAAACTAAACTGAAATTTCTGATGAACTTCTGGTAGAAGCTAGTCAAACCATGAAATGATCTAACCTCTCCAATGCTCTCCGGTGTAGGCCATTCAACAATTGCTTTCACTTTCTTAGGGTCCATCTTCAATCCTTTTGCAAAAATTACAAATCCCAAATATACCAACTCTTCTTTCATGAAACTACATTTCTTGATGTTTATCAACAATTTCTCTTCTCTCAACCTCTGAAAAACTTGTCTAATATGCTACAAATGTTCTTGTTTTGTCTTACTAAAAATCAGAATATCATCCAAATACACAATCACAAACTTACCCAAAAATTTCTTCAGAACTTCATTCATCAACCTCATGAAAGTACTTGGTGCATTTGTCAATCCAAAAGACATCACTAACCACTCATATAATCCTTCATTTGTCTTAAAAGTAGTCTTCCATTCATCACCTTCTCTAATTCTAATCTGATGGTATCCACTCTTCAAATCTACCTTTGTGAAATATCTTGCTCCACTCAAATAATCCATGATATCATCCATTCTAGGTAAAGGGAATCTATACTTAACTGTGATCTTGTTTATTGCTTTAGAATCAGTACACATTCTCCATTCTCCATTTTTCTTTGGTGCCAAAACTGCAAGTATGCACAAGGACTCAATATTTCTCTTATCAAACCTTTCCTTAGTAACTCTTGTATCTGTCTATTCAATTCTTCATTCTCTGCCATTGTCATTTGGTGTGCTTCTTTGTTAGGCAAACTTGCTCTCGGTATAAG
The DNA here is from genome assembly GCA_027924645.1 of Cunninghamia lanceolata. NCBI lineage: Eukaryota > Viridiplantae > Streptophyta > Pinopsida > Cupressales > Cupressaceae > Cunninghamia > Cunninghamia lanceolata. The sequence goes on from BSBN01001399.1 coordinate 654,404, forward strand.
ATCCATGTGATGGCTAATACTCCTTATAGGTGGTAATCCTTCAGGTACATTATCTGATATGATGTCTTCATATTCTGTCAGCAACTCTCTTATCTCCTCCAGCTATTCTTCTTCAGTCTCTTTCTTCAATGCTTTAGGTTTCTTAGGAATCAAGGCACAACATATATTCTCATGTCTCAAACCATCCAAAAATTTCCTTCCATCTACCAAACAGATTCTAGCATTTCCACATACTTCACTCCTAGGATCATCCTCCAAAGGAATCAAGGTAATTCTCTTTCCATTCGCTGTTATAGTATATGTATTCTTTCTCCCATCATGCATAGATTTTCTATCATACTGCCAAGGTCTACCTAACAAGATATGACAAACATCCATAGGCATAATATCACACAAGACTTCATCATGATAAGATCCAATATGAAATTTCACTCACTAGTACCTTATGATCATCCTGAATCCATGCTATCTGATAGGGCTTAGGGTGTTTCAATCTTTCCAATTTTATATTAGTCACCATCTCCTCTGAAACTAGATTATCTGAACTACCACTATCAATCACAACTTTACAACACTTACCTCCAGATTTGCATCTGGTTCTAAACAGACTTTTCCTCTGTGATGGTTCTTCATTTGTCTCTATTTGAAATAGTGATCTCCTTGTTACCAATGATTCTCCTTTCTTTGGATTTCCAACTGAACAAGGTGATTCAACAGGTTTTTCTTCAACATAGGCTGCTCTTCCACTATTCTCTATTTTCTTTCTTGTACTACCTTGATTGCATTCAAATGCTCTATGTCTTTCACCACCACACTTAAAACAAGTACCTTTGAATGTTCTCTTATCAAATCATCTTCCTTCTCTTATGTATCCTTCATTCCGGTATGCACTAGGGTTTCCTCTCCGGTAAAAATTTCTGTCATCTCTCTGGTAAGCATTATTATCTCTATCATCCTTCCTCAACGGGCTGTCAAACTTGTTCTGTTCTGGATAAGATTTGTCTCCTCCAGAAAATGTTCTACCTCTCAAAATTTTACCTCCTCTACCTCTCTGTCTCTAATCATGTTTCTTATTCAACTTCTCTTCAACTTTTAATGCAAATTGATATTCTTCTTCCAAAGATGTCATCCTTATCAGGTTTAGTTCTTCTTGAATATTCTATCTCAGCCCATTGACGTATCTAGCCACTTTCTCCTTGCTTGCTTCACTATGTCTTGTTCTAATGATCATTTTATGAAATTCTTCAGTGTATTCTTTCACAGATTTCTCCTTTTGTCTCAAGTTTTGCAATCTCTTCAATAGCTCCAACTCATAGTTAGTAGGTATGAATTGATTCTTCAACTTTGTCACCATCTGGTCCCACTTTGTAATCTTTTCCTTTCCTCTCCTATTTATTACCAACTGAACTTCTTTCCACCATATAGCAACATGTCCTTTCAACTTTGTCTTTGCAAATTTCACCTTCTTCAGATCTTCAATTTCCTCATATTCAAAGTATTCTTCCATGTCATTTATCCAATCAATCAATTCTTCCAGATTTAAATTACCATTGTAGTTCAACACATCCACTCTAGGTATTTCCCAATCTTTGAAATAGATTGCAACATCTTTACTTGATCTGATTCTTCTTCTTCATGACCTTCTAGGGTTTCGCCACTTTGTTCAGTAGATTGAAATTCTTCTTCATCATCACTTTCAACATTAGGTCTAGGTGTCAATCCTCTTCACCTATCTTCTTCAACAACATCCAAATGAATTCACATTATTCTCATCAATTCCATCATCTCATCCATTCTATTAGCCATTGTGCCAATAGGAGGAACTCTTCATGATGACATCTTCCTAGGATCAAGTGCAAACTGCCTTAGGTCAGCGATCAGGCTACAAGCGACAGCTGCCTCTCAATTGCGATCAGTTGTACACAAGTAACCTGCCTTAGATCGGTGATTTGCTTACAACAAGATCTTACGGAATCCCCTTTGTCAATTCACTCCAAAGAATCAAACTTTCACTCTGATACCACTTGGTGCAGTCATGGTAGGAGGGTTCACAGAATGAACTGTCTGGACCGTGCAGCAAGAGTAAACACCACGGAAACAACACAATAATATAGAAAAAATGTAGACTCAGTCATTCAGTATATCAAAGAATTCAAACACAATCTGGCTGGCAACATGTGGGCTTACAACTTGGGCTCACAGGCTTGTTTTCAGACATGTGCAAGATAAATCTTTGAAGCTCCTTTGCACAAAACTAAACCACATACCTTTCTAATGTGAATAGCTACTTTCCTAAGGATCTATTACTTCAATATATATCATTTTTGGACCAATAAATTCCTCCACGTCGGCCACAAGAGATCTAGAATCCCGATGAAGAGGTGTAACGTGTGTTCTTGGATAGGTCAGACCTATCAGCTTGAAAATCCTTCTCCAATAGATACAATGAAGTGTGGACCTATGAGGAAGGTTAGCCATGAACCAAGGAACATTGTAGAATGAATCACAAGGATCTGCAAGTCGGCCAATGCTCCCAATCCTTCTCCTTCAACTGATTACTCATGACTGTTAGAGAACTCTGCACTAAGAAAACAAAGGATCTTCTGATAGCAATAACTTTCCAGTAATTGATCCAAATGCTATGAATTCTTGGTATGATGTAGATGAATGAATTGAGAAGCTAAGTCCATATCTACAAGGTGTGAACTATTGAAACTAGACCACAAGCTGAGCTGCTTCTAACTGAACTACCTGAATGAACTAGGAAATGAAAGAACTGAAATGCAAATGAAAATGTTTTTGGTTGATGCAAGATTACTCTTGAACTAGGGATGCTCCTGCATCAGGTCATCAAATGTGTGAGAAAGAGCATCTGCCACAATATTGTCCTTACCCTTCTTTTAAGTGATCTCATAGTCATAACCCATGAGTTTGTTGACCCATTTCTGTTGTGTTGGGGAGGAGACCCATTGTTTCAAGAAATATTTCAGACTCTAGTGATCAATTTTGATGCAAAAATCATTCCCCAGTAGGTATGGCTGCCACTTCTATACTGCATGCAAAATGACCATCATTTCCTTCTCATAAGTAGAGAGTACTAAATTCTTTCCAAAAAGGGCTTTGCTGGTGAACGCAATGGGTGTTCTTCTTAGAGGAGAACAACACCAAGTCCATTGCCACAAGCATCTCTCTCGATAGTGAAGGTCTTGGAAAAATCTAGCATAGCTAGAATAGGTGTAGTACACATAACTTGTTTCAATTTTTCAAATGCACACTTAATAGCTTGTGTCTAGGTAAAAGCATACTTTTTCAACATAGTTGTCAATGGAGCTACAATCTTCCCATAATCCTTGACAAACTTGCGATAGTAGCCAATCAGCCCCAAAAAACCACGGAGGCTCTTGAGTGTCTAAGGATGTGGCCAATTTTTCATGGCGGCTATTTTTACGGGATCCACCTGAACCCCTTGGGTTGAAACAATATGCCCAAGATACTCCACTTCATCTTGGCCAAAAACACATTTAGACTGCTTTGCACAGAGATGATGATTAGAGAGAAGTTGTAGTGTGAGATCCAAATGTTGGAGAAGCTCAGCCCATGCTTTACTATAGATGAGGATATCATTAAAGAAGACCAAAATGAATTTCTGTACGTAGGGCCAGAATATTTTATTCATCAATGCCTAGAATGTTGAAGGAGCATTAGTGAGGCCAAAGGGTATGACCAGAAACTTATAGTGGCCATCATGCATGCAGAAATCCATCTTAGGGATATCATCCTCATGAGCTCAGATCTGATGATACCTAGAACAAAGATCCAACTTGGAGAGCAAATGAGTGCCATGAAGCTCATCAATAACAGGATCAAAAACTTATCCTTGATTGTGATGTGATTAAGTGCTGAAAAGTTAATGCAGAGGCACCATGACCCATCTTTTTTCTAGACAAGAATTGGTGAAGAAAATGGGCTGGTACTAGGGCAAATAATGCCTTGCTTCAATAAGTCTTGAATGAGCATCTCAATCTCTGTCTTTTGGTGAAATGGGTAGTGGTAGGGCCTGATGTTGGGAGGAACACTTCCAAGAAGGAGTTGAATACGGTGGTCCTCTGGCCATGAAGGTGGCAATCCCACTTGTTTGGTAGACATATGCATACCTATCCAAAATTTGTTGTAAATCAGAAGGAGTAGTGCAGACCGTTGATGGTTGAATCTGAATGGAATGGAGCTAGGCAATGACATCATGTGAATTCTTCTTAAGAAGCTTTTCCATGTGATGTGAACTTATGATGCTAACAGACCCTAGTTGTAAGCCCTTCAATGTGTGTTTTTGTCCATTTCTTGAAAACTATATCCAAACTTCAGCAAAATCCCATAAGATGGGTCCAAGTGTGCATAACCATTGGGTGCCCAAAATCACATCACATCTACCTAAGGGCAAGCCAAACATGTCAGAGCACAGATTATAATCCCTAATAGAGATATGCGCATTACAACACTTCCCTTTGCATGGTAATGTGCCCTCATTAGCAATCATGACTTCAAAGTTGGAGCAAGGATGGACAAAACAATCATCCTGTTTGGTGATCTGAGGATCAATGAAGTTATGAGTACTACCAGAATCAATGAGTATTGTAAGAGGGAGCTTCTTGAAGTAACCCTTGACCTACATGGTTTGTGGGTGGTGAGTCCTGTTAAGGCATGGAGAGAGATCTCTGGGTGGTCTTCCTAAGAAGCAGGTTCAACAAGCAACTACTAAGCTTCTTCTTGATCATTTGTTGTATCTTGAGCATCTACCCAAACTTTAGTTTTGGGCAGAGAGTCCACATCCAATAGGTAGAGATTTTGCTCAACACATTGATGTCCCTGAGTGAATTTCTTGTCACAATTATAACAAAGTCCTTTTTCTCTATGTGCCTGCATCTCTGCTTCAGTCAAATGCTTGATAGGAGTTGTTCTAGGAGCTGGCATTATTTGAGATCTTTGGGGAGCTATATTTCTAAATGGAACAAAATTAGATTTGGAGCACTACTGAGTTGTGATCTTATCCTCTACCAACATAGCCAACCCTAGGGCTTCCATCATTATGCTCAGATGAAACATTTTAACCTCAGATCGAATTGCATCCTTCAGACCATTGACAAAACAACTCCTGAAAAATTCATCAGACAATCCCTTCATATGATTGGTTAGTTTTTCAAATTATTTCTGATATTCTCTCAACATGCATGTTTGGCAAAGTTTAGTGAGTACTCCAGTGAAGTCATATAAAACACTAGGGCCAAACCATTGTAAAATGAGTTTGCAAAAACTGGTCCATTGTGGCTCATCATGAGCCTTGAGATACCAACAAAAATATTGAAGGGCTTCATGTTCCAGGTGAAAGGATGCAAGCGGAACTTTTTGGAAATCAAAAGTATTGTGTAGACCAAAATATTATTCTACTCAGTATATCCATCTAGTTGGATTTGCACCATTGAATCGAGGAAAATCAATCTTCAGCCCACAAAAATTGGTGGAAGAAGAAAAACCAATATTTGAAGAAGACTCTGGTTGTCATCTGTTGTTCATGGTTGAATGTTGAAGATTGAGGCCGAGAATTTTTTCATCAAGATCTTGGATTTTGGACTTGAGGGAAAAAGTTTCATCCTCCATGTTTTTTGCTCCTGATCGAGTTACTACCATAGCCAAAATATTTTTTTATTTTATTTTTTAGAATGGGTAGAAAAACATGTGCTAAAACACATTTAGTAAAGGGAAATTTTAATTTGGGGAAAACTACAATGGGTAATAGGGGTTTGAATAGCTTTTGGACACTTTCTAAGGGAAATGGGAGACGAATATGGTGATTTCAGAAGCGGGGTGAAAGAATGGGAAAATTTATCCAAGAGGGACAAGGGAGCATAAATATGAAAGGAACATTGTGGTAAAATTTCAAGGCTATTGGCTGAGAATTGAAGAAGTTACGGCAAACCCTAAAAATAGACAAATGTGGGATTCCTAGCTTTAATAAGTGGAATTGGGATAGGTTCCTTAAGGAAGGAAATATGCAGAATGAAATTTTAGGTGTTCCATTGAATTTTGAGAGGAAACAGAGCTAAAACAAGAAAGATATGGTGAAAAAATGGATTTTTTTTTACTTTTTATTCTTTTTCTAGAAATGATCTACCAACTGCTTTGGACATATTCAATCTGTAGTTTGCTTGCTACCAATAGATAGGGGCCCCAAGTCTATTCAACTTCCTAAAGGTTCAAGGGAGTCACTCTGGCCACCAATGATGTCTAACAACTTGCATATTGAGGCAGTACCCCTCACTCCATGGCTCAGGTAAAATTGATATCCACTTTGCCACAAATGACAGCTCTTGGTTTACCTCACAGATGGGAACTAGTCAATCGGGTAGGGGCTATTGCCCTTTTCACTGGTAGGTCCTCTCAATGGGCTAGCTACTTCAGGGTTCCTGTGGTACTCCTCACAATGAGTTTTAGGGTTATATGCCAAAGTACTTCCCATAGTTAAGTGGATAGGGATGTTTCCTGATCCAAACTTGCAATCCAAATGAACAATATAGATGTGAAAAAAAGATACTACTGCAACAATCACAGCACCTGGAGGGCCACTGTGGAAAAAAAAAATCAGCAAAAATTCCACCCAGTGAGCCCAAGAAAGAGCTCCAATACTAGATGAGAGGAACCTCCTGCAACAATATAATGAAAAATGCACAAAATAACATATTTATATAAATAGCAGAAACACATAAGGGATTTATTGATTGCAGGCCACTTCGAGGGGGCAATCTCCTTTGAGCAAGCTAAATACAATAAATTCATGGATGCCTTCATTAGACTCAATACTTACTTATTTACTAAGTCTAATCTAAACAACTACTACTTTCCATGAATGTGGGATAATACAATATGCTCAAGGGATGACTTACAAAGCATATGTATCCATAGCAACTAATATACTAACAAAGTAAAGAGAAGCGTTAAACATGGGTTCCTAACACTGAGAAGGACTTTGTCAAAGCCTTAAAAGGCCTCTTTCAAAACTCCTTTAGTCCATTTCTTTATTCACTATGAAAGTTTCATGAGGCCATGCCATGTCTACACAAGTTTTGTTGCAAGTATGTGCAGTTGGTGTTGTCATTGATGTCAACAAGATTGTGTTGTCATTGGTGTCAACTGTATGAGCAAGAGGATTTTGCAAGAGTGTGAGTAAGTTGGTGTTGAGTGGATGTTGTCTCTGATGATGGGGAAGTGCTGAAGATGTTGATGATATGTTTCTGGTGCTTGGTTTCCAAGTGCTTTTGAGAAAATTTGAATAAAATAAAAAATAGTGTGTGGCAGTGGTATTTTATGTTGCAAAGTAGTGTTTTGGTTTTGCTCCACATTTCTTTTATATTGAAGATCTATTTATACAGTTTGGACATGTTGATTAGAGGTGTTTAGAGGTGTTACATTTATAGTTTGGCATATTGGATCGATGTGCAGAGGAAGATGTGTTCACCAGTATGTGAACTGTGTATTGTAGAGGTGTCTAGGAGAAAGGTTTTTTGCTCTGCATTTCTCTGCATAATGGTTTCAAGTCTTGTAGTTCTGGAAGTATGATTTTAAGGTTCATACCTACCTTTTATTGAATTTGTTCATGGTTTGGTGCTCTGCAAGTTGATTTCTTGAGTTGCAGTGCATGATAGAGACATTTGAGTATGCTGGGTAAATAGGATAAGTTTGTTCGATAGGTGAAAGTTGTTGTAGAGGATTTTGTTGGTTTTTAGGGTGTTTGTGGAACATTTTAGATTGTGTTCAAGCATGGTGTGTGGTCTACAAGTCATCTTTGGTTTTGAGGAAGTGTGCACTTAATCGTTTATGGTTTTAACATAGGTTCGACCGACCTTGGGTGTTTACACTAATTGCAAAGTTGCTTCGATGATTGTGAGTGCATTTAGGTCCAAGCTAAGGTGTGTTGTGGTCTGCCTTCATTCCTTTCCACTGTGGGAATATTTTGGTGTCGACCTAATTTGAATTTGCGAGATTAAGGCCCTTTGTCAACCTTGGAGAATGTTTTCAAGATTGAAGATAATATAAATATGATGTAGAAGCATCCCTGGTTCAAGAGCAATCTTGTATCAACCAAAAATATTTGCATTTTAGTTTGTTTCTTTTCATTTTCCAATTCAGTTTAGTCAGTTCAGTCAATAGTAGTTTTTGTATTTTGGTCTGCATACTACCGTAGTTGCATCTCAGACCTTACAGAGCTGGACTTAGCATCTAAACTCATTCATGCACATCATATCTAAATTTCATATCATTTGGATCAGGTACTGGAAAGATATTGCTATCAAAAGATCAACTATTCTCTTAGAATAGAGCATCTTGACAGTCTCAGAGAATTAGCTAAAGGTGAAGACTTGCGGAGCAATTCATGACCTGCAGAGCTAAATGACACATCATTCAATATTGTTTGATTCGTGGCCAACCTTCCTTAATATCCACATGCTATTCCATTAATTTGCGGAGCAGTTCTATATGATTAGGCTTGACCTATCCGTGTACACACATTACAACTCTTCATTGGAGTTTGTGATCTTCCTTGGCTGACATGGAGGAATCTTATGTTCTGGAGATGATACAAATTGATGTAATAGATGCCTAAGAAAGTAGTGATTCACATAGAGATAGTTTGATAGTTTGAATTCTTTGTGAAGGAGCTTCAAAGCTGTATCTTGTGCATATTCTACAATTCTGTAATCAAGCTCGTGAGCCCTAGTTGTAAGCCTACATGTTGCCATCCAATTTGTACTTTGAATCTATGATATACTGAATGAATGAATCTGCATTTGCTTTATATCTTTGAGTTGTTTTCATTGTGTTTACTCTCTCTACATGGTCTGGACTGTTCACTCTATGGACCCTCCTAACCGTGACTACACAAAGTGGTATCGAGGTGAAGTTTGAATCTTTGGAAGCAAATTGAGCAAAGTTAGCGAAGGAATTCTATAAGATCTTGTTGTGAACAGATTGCCAAATCTGAGGAAGACTACTTGTGTTGTTAACTGATCGCCGATTGTGAGGCAGTTGTCAACTTGTAGCCTGATCGCTGAATTTTAGGAAGTTACACTTGATCCTAGGAAGAAATACCACCGTGGAGAATCCCTGTTGTTTGTACAATGGCTCGACGAATGGATGAGATGATGAAAGCAATGTGGGTTCACTTGGATGTTGTTGAAGAAGATTGGAGAAGAGGACTTACACCTCGACCTAATGTTGAAAGTGATGATGATGAAAAAATTCAATCTGTTGATCAAAATGGCAAAACCCTAGGAGATGATGAAGAAGAAGAATCAGATCAAGTCAAGATGTTACGAGCTATTTAAAAGATTGGGAAAAGACCTAGAGTTGAGTTACCATACTATACTAGCAATTTGAATCCTAAGGAGTTGATTGACTAGATAAATGACCAAGAAGAATACTTTGAGTATGAAGAAATTAAAGATTCGAAGAAGATGAAATTTGCAAAGACAAAGTTGAAAGGACATGTTGCTATATGGTGGAAAGAAGTTCAATTGGATAGAAATAGAAGAGGAAAAGAGAAGATTACAAAGTGGGACAAAATGGTGACAAAATTGAAGAATCAGTTTATACCTACTGACTATGAGTTAGAATTGTTGAAGAGATTGCAAAACCTAAGACAGAAGGAGAAATTTGTGAAGGAGTACATTGAAGAATTTCATAAGATGATCATAAGGACAAGACATAGTGAAGCAAGCAAGGAGAAAGTGGCTAGATACATCAATGGACTAAGATTGAACATTTAAGAAGAACTGAGTTTGGTGAGGATGACAACATTGGAAGATGCATATCAGTTTTCCCTGAAAGTTGAAGAAAAGTTAAACAAGAAGCATGATCAGAAACATAGACGTAGAGGAGGTAAATTTCAAAGAGGTAGAATATTTTCCAAAGGAGAGAGATTATATGCATAGTAGAATAAACAAGAGAACACATTCAAGAAGGAGGACAGAGATAACAATGCACACCCAAGAGATAACAGAAGTTTCTACCACAGAGGAAACCCTAGTCCATACTGGAGTGAAGGATACAAAAGAGAAGGAAGAGCACCTGATACGAGAACATTCAGAGGAACTTGTTTTAAATGTGGAGGTGAAGGACATAGAGTATTTGAATGTAATCAAGGGAGTACAAGAAAGAAGACATAGAACAGTGGAAGAACAACCTATGTGGAAGAAGAACTTGTTGGATCACCCAGTTGAGTTGGTAAACCTAAGAAAGGAGAATCACTTGTCATGAAGAGAGCACTATTTCAACTAGAGACAAATGAGGAACTACCATAAAGGGAAAGTTTGTTCAGAACCATATGCAAATCAGGAGGTAAATGTTGTAAAGTTGTAATTGATAGTGGTAGTTTAGATAATTTGGTTTCAAAGGATATGGTGACTAAGATGAAGTTAGAAAGATTGAAACACCCTAAGCCATATCAGATAGCATAGATTCAGGATGATCATAAGGTACTGGTGAGTGAGCAATGCTTGGCAAAATTTCATATTGGATCTTATCATGATTAAGTATTGTGTGATATTATACCTATGGATGTTTGTCATATTTTGTTGGGTAGACCATGGCAGTATGATAGAAAAGCTATACATGATGGGAGAAAGAATACATACACTATAATATCAAATGGAAAGATAATTACTTTGATTCCTTTAGAAGATGATCCTAAGAGTGAAGTATGTGGGAATGCTAGAATCTGTTTGGTAGATGGAAGGAAATTTCTAGATGGTTTGAGACATAAGAATATGTGTTATGCTTTGATTCCTAATAAGCTTGAAAATCTAAAGACTGAAGAATAACAACCAGAGGAGATAATTGAGTTACTAATAGAGTATGAAGACATCATATCAGATAATGTACTTGAAGGATTGCTACCAATTAGAAGTATCAGTCATCACATGGATCTTATTCCTAGAGCTAGTTTGCCTAACAAAGCAGTACACATAATGACATCGGCAGAGAATGAAGAATTGAATAGACAAATACATGAGTTGTTGAGGAAAGGTTTGATCAAAGAAAGTTTGAGCCCTTGTGTAGTACCTGCAGTGTTAGCATCGAAGAAGGATGGAGAATGGAGAATGTGTACAGACTCTAGAGTAATCAACAAGATCATAGTTAAGTATAGATTCCCTTTACATAGGACGGATGATATTATGGATTGTTTGAGTGGAGCAAAATATTTGACAAAGATATATTTGAAGAGTGGATACCATCAGATCAAAATCAGAGAAGGAGATGAATGGAAGACTACTTTTAAGACAAATGAAGGATTGTATGAATGGTTAGTGATGCCTTTTGGATTGACAAATGCAACGAGTACTTTCATGAGGTTGATGAATGAAGTTTTGAAGAAATTCTTGGGTAAGTTTGTTATTGTATATTTGGATAATATTCTAATTTCCAATAAGACAAAAGAAGAACATTTGTGGCACCTGAGACAAGTATTGCATAGACTAAGAGAAGAGAAATTGTTGATAAACATCAAGAAGTGTAGTTTCATGAGGAAAGAATTGGTATACTTGGGATTTGTGATTTTTGTGGAAGGATTGAAGATGGACCCTAAGAAAGTGAGAGCAATTGTTGAATGGCATACACCAGAGAGCATTGGAGAAGTCAGATCATTTCATGGATTAGCTAGTTTCTACGGGAAGTTCATCAGAAGTTTCAGTTCAGTATGTAACCCTATGACAAAGACAATGACAGGTGATAGAAAAGACTTTAAGTGCACATTAGGAGTAGATAGAAGTTTTGAATTGTTGAAGCAGAAAGTGACTGAATAACCTATTTTGGCATTACCAGATTTCAATAAGGTATTTCAAGTAGATTGTGATACAAGTGGAAATGCAATAGGAGCAGTGTTAAGTCAAGAAGGTAGACCTATAGCATGTTTTAGTGAGAAGTTGAATGATGCAAGGAGAAGATATTCAGTTTATGATCAAGAGTTCTATGCTATAATTCAAGCCCTGAAGAAGTGGAGACATTATTTGTTTCCTAAGGAGTTTATGTTATATACAGATCATCAAGCTTTGTAGTATTTGAACAGTTAAGGAAAGTTGAATCAGAGACATATGAGATGGGTAGAGTTCATGTAGAGTTCCACTTTTGTGTTGAAGCATAGGAGTGGAAAATCAAACAAAGTTGCAGATGCATTGAGTAGGAGAAGGAACTTGTTGACAGAGATGAGAGTTGAAGTGTTAGGATTTGACGAATTGAAGAACATGTATGAGAAAGATCTTGATTTGTAGAACCTTGGAAAGCATGTAAGGAGCCTGTTGTGATAGAAAAAAGTAAGTGGCTAGATTATTTCATTCAGGAAGATATGTTGTTCAAATGAAACTAGTTATGCATACCTAGGAGTTCAATGAGAGACAATTTGATCAAAGAGAAACATAGTGGTGGATTGGCAAGACATTTTGGTATTGATAAGACAGTATCTTTGGTAAGTGAAACTTACTTTTGGCCTCAAATACATAAGGATGTTAGGAAATTTGTACAGAGTTGTAAAGTTTGTCAAGTTGCAAAAGGGAGTAGTCATAATACTGGTTTGTACAAATCTTTGACAGTACCAGAGAGACCCTGGGAAGACATAAGCATGAATTTCATAATGGGATTGCTAAAGAAACAGAGAGGACATGATTCAATATTTGTAGTGGTGGACAAATTTTTAAAGATGGAACATTTCGTACCTTGTAAGAAGACAACTTATGCAGTTCATGTGGCTGACTTATTTTTCAAGGAGATTGTGAGATTACATGGATTACCTAAGAGCATTATTTCAGACAGAGATACAAGATTTCTTGGATACTTTTGGAAGACAATTTGGAAGAAGATGAAGACAAACTTCAAGTTTAGTTCAACATTTCATCCACAGACTGATGTACAGATAAAGGTAGTGAATAGGAGTTTGGGAAACTCGTTGAGATGTTTGGTTGGAGAAAAGGTGGGAAATTGGGATTTGATTCTTTCACAGTAGAATTTGCATATAATAATTTAGTGAATAGGAGTACTAGAAGAACACCATTTGAGATTGTGACAGGTACTAACCCTAGAGGAGTGGCAAAGTTGAGAGACATCAGTATGGAAGACAAGAGAAGTGTAGAAGAAGAAGAATTTGCATGACACATGGAGACAATGCATAATCAAGTTAAGAAACATTTGGAGGTGATGAACAATAAGTATCAACAGCAAGCAAATGAGAAGAGGAGACACAGAGAATTTTTAGTGGGAGATGAAGTGATGGTGTACTTAAGAAAGATTTCTGGTTGGGACATATAACAAGTTGAAGATGAAGAAGTTTGGACCGTGTAGGATACTTAGGAAGTTTGATTCAACAAATGCATATGAAGCAGAGTTACCAGAGACATTGGGCATATCACGTATTTTCAACATTACAGACCTATATCAGTATCATGAAGCAGAGTTCAATGACAACATGGAAGAAGACTTGAAGAAGTAGTTACCATAAAAAGCACTGAAGTAGATTGAAGACATCTTGGACAACAGAATTGGACACAACACCAGAGGCAAACAATACAAAGAATATCTTGTGAAATGGAAAGGCGGACCGGAGGAAGACTCATCTCAGATTTCTCAGGCTGAGGTGGATTGTCTTGGTTTTCCTCCAAATCTAGCAAAGTGAGGGACTCACTTTTTCAACAACCTCAAATGTCTGATGTAGGAGCATCCCTAGTTCAAGAGCAATATTGTATCAACCAAAAACATTTGCATTTTAGTTTGTTTCTTTTCATTTTTTAGTTTAGTTCAGTAAGTAGCAATTTCTATATTTTGGTCCACATCCTACCATAGTTGTATCTCAAACCTTGTGGAGCTTGACTTAGCATCTTGACTCATTCATGCACATCATATCCAAATTTCAGATCATTTGAATCAAGTACCAAAAAGATATCGCTATTAGAAGATCGACTATTTTCTCATACCAGAGCATCCTAACTATCTTAGAGAATTAGCTAAAGGTGAATACCTGTGGAGCAATTCATGACCTATGAAGATAAATGAGACATCAATCAATGTTGTTTGGTTCATGGTTGACCTTCCCTAAGATCCACATGCTATTCCATTCATTTGCAGAGGAGTTCTATATGATTAGGCCTGACCTATCTGTGTACACACGTTACAGCTCTTCAATAGAGTTTGTGATCTTCCTTGGCCGACACGAAAGAATCTTATGTTTTGGAGATGATATAAATTGATTTAATAGATGCCTAAGAAAGTAGTGATTCACATAGAGATAGTTTGAATTCTTTACAGAGGAGCTTCAAAGCTATATCTTGTGCATATTTTACAATTCTATAATCAGGCCTGTGAGCCTTAATTGTAAGCCCGCATGTTGCCGGCCAATTTGTACTTTGAATCTATCTGACAAGGGTCACTATACCATGGAATTTAATCATGTTTTCATGTGTCAAATCTAGGGTTATGTCCTAGGCTATTTGATATAAGGAACTTCATAATCAATAGTACTCAAACTAATCCTACTGATTTATCTGCTGTGAAATGAAATTCTTCAAACACAAATGCTAAAGCAGTATATTGCTAGAAAATAACTTTCTTTAATATAAAGTTGGAAACATGCATTTACTAAAAAAAACTATTAACAGAAATGAATCTGTCTACTAAAAGCAATGAAACCGTACTTCCTAATGAAATCTATAAATAAACTGAAGCAATAGATACTAGCCTTCTATCTTGATGGTAGGAGTGGGCCCTTGCTCCATGCCTTTAGGACTAAAGACTAAAGCAAGAACTCAGTACAAAAATATAATAACACAATCTTTCCTTTAGTCTAATTTCATCAAGTTACGCTTGTATGTCTAAAAAATGGAAATTACAATAATCTAATAGCAAAAATCCGTGTATGTTCTGCTGGTCCTATCTAAACATATATTAGTCTAAATGATGAGATATCTTTGGAACTAACTGTTCTATCCATTAGTCTATCTATGAGATACAACTAAACTCTTATTCTAACTGATACATATAACTATTTAACTGAAGAGTATAATCATGCAAATTGAAAAAGGCTTTAGTGGAACAGAAGTCCCACTAAATCCGGAGTCTTACCTTAAATAACAATGGGCAACGTAGCCCTAAAATATAGGTCTTAACAAGTCTTTTAGAACTCATGCAAAATCAAATAAAAGGGAATCAGATCTCTGGTAGTCAACTGGAGTCTTCGTTGGATCCTTTTAGTGTTGACCGAGTAGACTCCGAAGCACTGCAATTTCCTCCTGAGATGTGGATAGATAGTAGTGCTAGAGACTTTGCACTATCACCAACAGATCCAGAGATGCATCCCTGATTCTTGTATGGCTCTAGAGATGATTCACCCCTTGCTTTCCTACTTCCTCTTCTCCAGAATACCTCCAACACTTTGGGAAAACATTAGAGTTTGGTATAGTATCCTCCATATCAGCTTTGGAGATTATTAGGACCAACTCTGGAGATCTTCAAAATTGCCTTCACCCATACAATTGCACCTGTGGACGCAAAAAGAGAGACTTTTCTGCACATTTTCATTAGTTTGCTGCAACATTAGGCATTTCATCACAAATAATGATCTTCAGTAATTCAACTCTCATTAGTGTAATTAATACAAATCTTATCGGTCTCTATGGTGCAATTACCAAGACAATAGGATAAAAGGATGCGAAAAGGGAAATAAAAAGGTGTATTATTCTGGGTGCTACCTGGCACAAATCATTCCCCCAGAACTTAAAGGTTAGCAGGTCCTCCTACACTTCACAGCCTGGACTTGTTGAGGTGGTATATTCTATCAGTCAGATTGTACTCCTTCTCATGAGTGGACCAAGTAGTGAGGTTTGTATTGCCATTCCCTTTGAACTGCTCAACCTGTTTCAGCCATTCCTAAAATTTGGCATCCTCCATCTACTCAACCCATATAGGCAGCGGCTCAATAATGAGGGGTGGCCTGAAATAGCCACCTATCCAATCCTATTTATATTTATCCATCAATCTAGATACTGCTCTTGCTTTCCTCATAAATAATCAGAGGTTGGCTGGGGACACCACTTCTTTCATCTTTTGCTCCGGAGTTAGAGTGTTCCACCTCTTCTTTCCAATTGCGATAATCTAATTGGATGAGTTGTGCATGAAGAGACCAAACTCAATAGCACACTCCTATAGGTGTTTCTAATACAGGGGCAAGATTTTTGTTCTTCCTTCTAGGGAATAAACTTTTACTCTAAAATGAATTTCAAATCCCATAGGGTTTCGACATTATCTCATGAGGACTAGTCTTGTTTTTGAATCCTTTTTGGTGTAAGCCTACATCTGTTCATTCTAGATCTGATGATTTCTCATCAGTGACATAAATGCCCTGCGCTAACATTCACCTACAAAGTAGTTGATGAAGAAAGTGTGATTTTTTATGAAGAAATCATGTAGGTACAATTCACACAGAAAATTTTTGTCTTCATCAAAGCTTCTCATGTATACCTCCATGAAATCTTTCTCATCTTGTATAATTTTGGTTAAATCAGAGAGGACCAGTGATATTTTCCTTTGGAGGATCAGCGCTTGTAAAAAGAGAGCATAACTTCCACTGGGAGGTCTGTAGGTTATGATCTCAGTAGAGAGAGTGGCCACCTTGACAACCTTTTCCTCTAGGGCCTATAATTTCCTAACAGGGTAGTTACTGCCCTTTGTAGTTACAGCTCTGGCTTGGATTCCTCTAACTCCTGACACCCCATTTCCTAATGGAATAGGGCCTTATGAATGTCTATTGGGAGTACCCCTAGATATGCATCTGTTTGAGTCCCCTAATCAACAGTAGCAGCTAGATTGGTTAGCTCATGAAGCAGTTCCTCCTGATCATCCATCTTATTGTTGGCCTTTGTTAACTGCTAAGCAAGATGTTGCATTTTATCTATTAGTGTTGAAATCAATGTGATGCCATTGTCTCTAGCTTTGATAATGCCAAAGGTGTCCCTTTCTGTTTGTTCATCTTTTTCCTTGATTTCAGCCTCTTTGCTTTGAATGATCCCCTATTTTTCTTTGAGCTCATTTTTTAGCTCCTCTATTTGCTACTTCTACTCTGTTTCTTTTTCCTTCATGACCTTCTTGAGGTCAGTGATAATTAGGTTCTTCCCCCACAACAACCTCTTTAGATTATCAATCTCTTCCATCAACTGTTGTTCTCTTGGAACCTCTACATCTTCTTGATCAGAGGGGTGTGAGTAACTCCCTGTTTCTCCCCCTTCTATCCTTTCCTCATCAGGGGTTTCTATTTCTCCCTATCCCACATTGTCAACTTACTCCCCCTGCTCACCTACTTCTACCTATTGATCCTCATCTCACCCCTAGGTCTCTTCTTATTGAGCCTCTTCCTGCCTTACTTCTATAAATGCTGGGGTTGATGAGGGTCCAACCTCTTCCATGGAAGTTTTGAATCCCATGAGGACCTCAACTAGGAGAGTAGTGTCCCGTTCTGCCTGATTTGGTTGTCTTTTTCATTTACTTCTCCGAAGTAGTGGTGGGGATTGTGCCTCCGGAGCTGGATCATTACCCTCAGAATCAGAAGAGATGGTCAAGGTTGCTCCCTCTACTACCTCTGGTGCTTGAGTGCATTGTGGTTATGGAATCTGAGACTGTGGTGGATCAATAGATTCTGAAGTGCTCCCCTCAACCACTCTTCTTTTTATTTTTCTTCTAACCAAGGGAATCTCATCCGACTTATCAAACTCTTCTTCTGCCCTTTTATGCTTAATAGGCTTAGGTGTTTTTGAAGTCCTTTTTATTTTCTCCCTCTGTCCTGTTTCTTTTCTATGCTTTTTGGGGCTAGAAGTTTGGGCATATTCCGGTGTTATCTCCTCTTCCATAATCATAGCTCCCCTCATCTGTTTAGTTGGGGTTGACTCCTCAACTAAGGTTAACTTACATTTTGCTGAGCGGGTCAAATGGAAGGGTTGCTTTGTAATTGTTTCTGCCAACTACTTAGCTACAACTGAGGCTTCTCCCATGGTTTCTTTCCCTTTCTTTTTCTTCTCAGCAGTGGTGGCAGGTGTTGGGCTTCCTATTGATGTTTGTGGGGTAGAAGTTGGTGTTTCCTCCACTGTTCTCTTCTTGTCCTTGCTCTTCCTAGTGGTTGGGGAGGAGGTAGAAGGTGTTGTCTCCTCATCCTATTGAGTGGAGGAAGACTCTCCTACACCATATGTGATGCTTGGTGTTTTGGCCTGTGATGTGTCATCTAAAAATGACTACCACAGAACCTCTCCATTAGCTTGAGATAGGAAATGATGTTTTACAATTAAGAAAATGAGGCCATGATGTTTCATGGGACCCTTCCCCTATTGGTACTTATCTGCCAAAGCTACAATAGCAGAATATAGAAAATTTGGGAGATTGATGCTATATTCTGGATGAGTATGCCCATGTCTCAAGAAAATCAACATTTTCATTACAGGTCCTAAAACTAGGGAGAATTACCCATCACATGTAAAAACATTCATGAGCCACATGGCTAAAGACTGCCATGGTTGGGGAAGTGATGTTCTGACAATTCATTTAACTTCATTTTTACTTAAATGTAACTGGACCTCAAGTTCACCTTCTACTGAAAAGTTTTTAATCAAATCATAGTATAGGGTTTTGAGATGACAAAACCTCTCACCTTATTCTGGTAGCCTTAAAATGTGATTGATGGTGGTGGCTGAGGCATTTATTGGGACTCTTCGTACTTTGGTTTGATTATTCTTCAGGTGGCACAGGAAATAATCTACTATGTCCTCCTAAAACCCTTCAAATTTCTCTAGAAATTCCAACCATCTAGCATTTCTTAATTTATCTGATGCAGCTTGATCTTGGAGCAGTCCTGTTGTAGTTTCAGGTTCTGACTTCTTCTTCACCCCCATACTACCTTTATCCCATTTCTTCTTCTATAATGAATGAACCTTCCCTTATTGACCCTTCCCTTAGTCCCCTCTGTAGCTCTTTGTCCTGTTTATGATAGACCCCTTTCTCTATTCTCTCAAAGACTGTTGTAATGGCTTGAAGATTGTTT
Source organism: Cunninghamia lanceolata (assembly GCA_027924645.1). NCBI lineage: Eukaryota > Viridiplantae > Streptophyta > Pinopsida > Cupressales > Cupressaceae > Cunninghamia > Cunninghamia lanceolata. The sequence continues at coordinate 673,512 of BSBN01001399.1, forward strand.
TTGGGGTTTTGAGAACTCTGCAATTTCTGAAGTTGGGGCTAGACATCCTTTGATGGTAATTTTCTTTGTTTACGAAGGGATTAATTACTTCAATTAATTTGAATTGATGGTTCATTCATAATCACAGGGGATGATATGACACTTTGGAGTGAAGTCGTTAGTGTGTCAATTAAGATAGCATGAATAGGTCAAAAATGGAAATGATGGCAGGGGTACATGTCTAAGTAGTTTGCACCAAAAATAAAAATGACAAGATAAGTAATAATTAGCTAACTTGAGTGAATTACTTAGATCACTTTCCGTGATGATTGCCCAATCTATTTGGCTACTGCACCGCTGCTTTGATGAGGTGTGATAGTGACTTTACATGTGTGTAGCCTCCTCACCGCTTGTAGTGATGTCAGCATCATGTGGCTTAGAATATTTTTGTGAATAGCCTTAAAGGTGATGAGTTGGCTTGTGATGTCAGGAGGTTCAACCTGGGTGATGTGTGCTGGCAGCTACAAATCATGTCCTGCATGGGTTTCCTTTTTTATGGTGGAAGATGAGTCAAGCTGACCTCATCAATTTTGTTGTCCCTCCTTGACTCTTGTAGAGGTGGGCCCCTATGTTTTAAAATACTTTATCTGGATGAGGCACTGGATATGCTCCTAGTTCGCTTCGAAGGTGTTCTCAATGGCTCTTAAGGAGTGCCTGGTTAGCTCTGGAGAGCTTCTATTGGAATCCTGCATGAAGAAGGGAACCGTCAATTACTAGTTTTTAGTTCCCTTGGCAAGAAACACAGCCACTTACTGGTTTTCCTTCTTTCCCTATTTTTTATTTTCATCTTTTTTTAGAAGGGCTGCCATTTGCTAGTTTTCAACCCTCCTTTTTTTTTTGAGAAAGGCCACCATTTGCTAGTTTTCAACTTTCCTTATTTTTTATATATATATTCTCCTTAAATTTCTTCAACCTATGGCAAAGGTTGTAACCCCTATCACCAAGCACAAGTCCTTGGTAAACTCATCCTTAGTAGCTGGTCTTGTATAGAGCTGAATTTTGTGGCCATTTACTAAGAATGCATCTTCACCTCCATCAATGGGTGCCAGCAAAACTGTTTCATTCTCATAGACTTCCCTAATTTGGTAAGGACCCATCCAATGAGTTTGTAACTTCCCCTTGAACTCCTTAAACTTAGAATCATATAGGAGAACCAAATCCCCTTGTCGAAATGTCCTCTTTTTTATGTGTTGATCATGCCATTGCTTCCTCTGGTACTGAATAAGTTTTGTCTGTTGTATAGCCTCTGTCCTAATTTCATCCAACTCATTAAGTTGGAGAATCCTATCCTTCTATGCTATAGATAATGGTAGCCCAATGTCCAATGAGGTCTTAAGTGTTTGTAGTTTGAATTCTATGGATAGTATGGGTTTCTTTCCATAAACCAATTCATAGGGTGAAAACTTGGTTGTTGACTTCCATGTGGTATTGTAAGCCAAAACTGCTTTAGGTAACTTGCTAGCCCAATCTTTCCTATTCATGGCCACTGTTCTTGTCAGGATGTTTTCTAGCTCTCTATTTTTCACCTCAACCTGCCCATTATCTTGGGGGTGGTAAGGTGAAGACTTCTTGTGATTAACTTGGTATAGTCTGTGAAAGCTTGAATTACCTGAGAAGTGAATTAAGGTCCTTTTTCTGAAACTATGGATCTCAGAGCTCCAAACCTCAAGAAGATTCTATTATAAAGAAAATAAACAACTTTTTCTTCCCTTGCAAACTGCAATGCCTAAACTTCTACCCATTTGGTTACATAGTCTATGCAAACCAAGATATATTCTTTCCCTAAAGATGGTGGAGAAATTGATGCCACAAATTCTAGACCCCATTACTTAGATGGTTCTAACACTACTTGAGGGTGCAATGATATTTCCTGGGTAAAGGTTGGCTAACTCATCCTTTGACACTAATCACACTGTTGCACATACCTCATGGTGTCCTAATGAAGAGAGGGCCAGTAGTAACTAGCTCCTAGAATTTTGTGGATTGTTCTTTACAACGAATAATGTCCACCAGAGGGTTCATCATGACATGCCCTTAAGACATCAAAAAGTTAATCGTCTCTCAAGCACCTGCATAAGATAAAGTCGGGACCACATTTAAATAGAAAACCATTTAACCATTTGTACGATAAACTTTCTTTTACTAATCACTTCTTTTGTTTTGAGGATAAATGGGATGGAAACAAGCCTGTAGCTAAGAAATTAGCTATGTCGCCAAACCATGGTGTAGTAGAAGAAACAACAAAGAGATGTTCATCTGGAAATTTATCCTCCACTAGTTGGTTTTCTCCACCTGTATGCAACCTTGATAGAAAGTCAGCAACCAAATTGAATTTCCCTAGGTTGTCTATAATGGTAATGCCAAATTCCTGCAATAGTAACAACCATCTAATTATCCTTGCACCCACTACAGGTTTGTTCATTAAATACTTGATGGCTGCATGATCAGTATGCACAAATATTTTGTATCCTATGATATAATGCCTTAATTTGTTAATAGCATATATGACTGCCAAGAATTCCTTTTTGGTTGTTGTATAATTTTTTTATTGGGGTAAGGTTCTTGCTGATGTAGTAAATGGCATGCATGCCTTCCCCTTCCTCTTTCTGTACTAGGACTGCCCCAATTGACTCATTTGAAGCATCAGTTTGTATGTGGAATGGTAAAGTCCAATTGGGTCCCCTCAAGATAGGTGTGACAGTAAGTTTCTCTTTAATGATTTCAAATGTTGATTGGCAATCCTCTGTCCATGAGAAGTTAGCATCCTTAGTAAGCAAAAAAACATAGGGGCATCTATTCTGCTGAAATTTTCTATAAATCTCCTATAGTATCATGCATGACCTAGAAAGCTTCTAATATATGTCTAGCTTTTAGGTGAGGGTAACTGCTTTATCACTTCTATTTTTTTCTAGTCTACTTTGATTCCTTTGGCTAATATGTGGTGTCCAAGTACAATTCCCTCCTTTACCATCATAAAGGATTTTTCATGGCTTAAGGATAGCTGGTTTTTTTTGCAACATTGTAGCACCTTATCTAGGTTTGTGAGAACTTCCTCAAAGGTGTTTCCATACACAGTAAAGTCATCCATATAGACTTTCATACACTCATTAGCCAATTCAGTAAAAATGGCTAAAATAACCCTCTAAAATGTAGTTGGAGCCTTACATAGTCCAAATGGAAGAATTCTATATGTAAAAGTTCCCCATGAACAAGTGAAGGTGGTCTTGTCCTGGTCCTCTGGTGCCACTTGAATCTAGTTATACCCACTAAATCCATCTAAGAATGAGAAGTATTGTTTCCCTGCTATGTTGTCCAACACTTGGTCAATGAATGGTAAGGGAAAATAATCCTTCTTTGTGGCTTTATTTAGCTCTCTATAATAAATACACACTCTCCACTTTCCATTCTTTTTAGGCACTATGACTAAGGGTGAGACCCATTGACTATCCAAGATAGGATATATGAACCTTGCTTGTAACAATTTTCCTATTTTGGTCTTAACAATATCTTTCAGGGCAGGGTTCAATCTCCTCTGGGGCTGTTTGATAGGTTTGACATCTTTAGTGTATATATGATTAGTACAAATCTCAGGAGGAATGCCCTTCATATCTTGGTATTCCAAAGCAAAAGTTGCTGAATGGGAGACCAGGAGATTGAGGAGTGCTTCTTCCTATTTTTTAGCTAACTGGTTGTTGATGTTCAATGTTTTCCTAGGTAGAATCATGACCTTCTTTGTAATCTGATCCTTAGATGTCCCTACCCCATATCCTAGAGTCATAGTGTTAAGAGGACATGAATGTGTAAGCAACATATGGAATGTGGCCAAGTCTCTATAAAAGGTTTATCCACAAGGAATGATATTTGCAAGGGTACAATGGGTACCAGTGAGGAATTCTCTTTTTGAGACTTGGGCTAATTCCATTATATCCTTGTTAATAAGAATGTGGGTTATGTTTTCAGTTGTGTCATAGTTTATTTCTTCTTCTAGCTCACCCAAATGTTCCTTAATGGTAACCATAGCTAGTGAGGCACTATTTCCCATGTTATAAGGCTCGTCTACCCACACTTTTTCTGAGTAATGTATTGATGGTTTAGCTAGAGGATATAAAGAGATTTTCTTCAAATCTCTCCCATTGGAAATGACCATGTCTCCTATTTGACAATCAATAGATGTTTCTACTATAGCTAGCCATGGTCTTCCTAGGATCAAGGGGTAAGCATTTGACTGGTTTCTAGGTTCTAATATCAGAAAGTCTATTGGAAATTCTCATGATTCCACCACGACTGGGACATCAGTTAACACCCCTTTTGGAATAGCCACTAACTGGTCAGCCAGTTGGAGAATTGTGGATGTGGTCTGGACACCAGTCAAAGCTAATTTGTCCAAGGTGTGCATTGTCATTATGTTTATTGTTGTCCCCAAATCAACCAAAAAATTAGATATTTCTACCCTTGAATATAGACATTTATGACAGGGTTCCCAGGGTCTCCATATTTTGGGAGGAGCATTTCCCCCACAAGAAGGTCTATTACTTTTCCTTCTACCTGAATGGTGGCAGGGAAGTTTTTCTTCCTACCCTGGGTTTTAACACAATGTTGTTGATGAATTGGTTTAGTTCAAGTACATCCTTGATTGCTTGTAGGATTGGAATTTCAATATTTAACTATCTGATTTCTTACAGAAGTTCTAATTTCATGGTAGGTTGGACTTGTTTTTGTAAGACAACTTTTTGAGGGACATGTTGTTTGAGTCATTCTGAGTAAGGGGTTGGTTTTTCTATCTCCAGAGCAACACCAGAGTTCTTCACAGAAGTGGCTCCAGAGGTGTTCTCCGGAGCTATCCCTTTAGGATGAACTTCAGAGTTACCTAGGTGTTGTTCTTCTAGCACATTTTTGATAGTAATCTCTTCCTGAGGTTGAGTGGATAGATTTTTAGGTTCCATATCATTAGTTACTTCAATAATGAGCAGGGGAGATGGTCTTGGTAGTGCTTTCCCTTAACATAGCTAGAGGTTGTGTAGATAAATAGAGTTTACACCAGCCATGTTTTCTTGCGCTGTCATGTAAATAGCTACTCCTTGTTTATTTCATGGATTTGCTACAGGTTGAGCTGGTAAGGCTGGCTGACTAACTAGCTCATTTTGCGATTGTCCCTATATGTTGGGGGTCTAGTTAGTAATGTTTGTTATTGAGGTTGGAAACATCTAGGTTGTCCTTGGTATTGTTGACTGTAACCTTGTTGAGGACCCCACTGAGGCTGGATGTTTTGTGATCCAAATTGTTGTGGGAACTATTGTGGCCATTGTTGATTTCCCTAGGGCTGGTTTTGCCATTGCTGGTGTTAGTGCTTAAATTTGCAGGCACCTTCCTAAAGATTCAAGCCTTCAAATATGCAAGCCCCTTCCCAAAAAATCCAAAAGTTCTAACTCTTTTGGCCTCTGCAGTGCTAAAAAATGCAAAAAATCAAGTTAAGGTGCAGGTGTCTTTGTATATACAAGGCTGCTTGTATATACATGCAAGTCAAAAATATGCATTGGTGGGTCAGAAAACTCTATCGCCCTTTGAAAAATTGAGTTTAGATGCATTTTTGATTGTATATCGGGCTCTAAAAGGTGCATATACAAAGGGGGAATCTTTTGTAGATTCCCAAGAATATTCCTGCTTTGTATATCAAGTCATATACAAAGCAATGTATACAAGGGCATGCTAATATACAATTGCTACAGTGGCGAGCGGAAGATACATTCCTGGAATATTCTATTGAAGATACCACAGTTGTATATTAGAGGTTTGTATATTTGCGGATGTAAGCGAAACATACAAAGGTGCAAAGATGCTTTTGCTACAGTGCAGTGGGGAAGATACATGTGGTAGGGCCCGCTGGTATATACAAACAAGTTTGTATATTTGGCATACAAAGGAAATATACATTTGATGAGATACAAGTTGGATTCGAAAGGTTCTCCAATCTAGCTGATAAATGAGTTAGAATCCGTGACTTGTATATTTACTTTTGTATGTGCAATATACAATCGAATATACAAGGAGGAAATATGCATTCTGGACCCGAAGGAGGAATAAAATGTAGTGAATAAATATTTCAGGTCCGTAGGTTGTATAAGGCGCTTGTATATGCTGATATACAAACTGATATGCAGTGAAAGAGATACAAGCTGGACTTCAAAGGGAGGTACATTCCAATGCATAATGGTTTGAAGTCCACGGCGTGCATGTATGTGGTGGTTGTACACGCTGATATACAAAGGGTTAAGATACAAGCCAGATCTGAACTAGTTCTCAAATTGTTCTAATAAAGTTTGGGGTCTGACTTGTATATGCTTATGCATATACACAGGGCGAAAAGGGCAAAATGTGAACAGGAAAAGCCAGCGATAGAAATGTGAGGTGCCTACGTGGCACAATTTCACTGGCCGATGACTTTTCAGTGTTTTTGACGCCATTGATCTTAGCGATGGGGAGATGATCAACGGCTGGTTTTGTATTTTATTGCAGCGATGGGTTTGCATCTGTGGCTGTGTTTGGGCGGGTAAAACTCCTAAGGCATGCCACTGAGGATCTGTGGGTAGCTGAGCAATAATGGCAACATCTGTAGGATTTGGGTTGACAATGGACAGGTCAACCACCATTTTTAAGAGGAAAGTCCCTGAGCGGCGGCCCAGATCCTGATTTTACCTGCTTCTTCTCCCTGTTTCTCCTACAGCATTGACTATTTTGAGCACCATTTCTCACGATGCATTGTATCTGGCAATTTTTGAGTTGACCGTTGTAATTTTGGCTGAGTACACAGTTTTGCTATAAAATGCAAACTGTGTCACTCATATTTGGTTGTTGAAGACATGGGTAATTTTGTGTGAATAACAAAACACAGGACATTTCTTTGCTACTCTATCTCATTTTGGAGTTTATGTATTGCATCTATGATGTATCTTGCACATATGTTCAATTTTAGTGTTGATATTATATGAAAAATGCTTGTTGCATGTATTTATCTGTTTGTCTCCATTTGTTGCATGCAATTTCTTCTTTTGAACTTGGTTGCTAAGGGTTTCATATATTCAGGGATACAAGTTTTTGTATCACGTGCTTCATCTCTAACTTCCATTCAAGGAGTGGATTAAACTGTTTTAGGTCAAGCATGGAGAAGGTTGTGTGTCAGTAGGGATATCTGTAAGTAGAGGCAGTTAAATACCCATCCTTGGGTGATGTTTGTAAGGCAAGCATCAATCCATCCCCTTGAAACTCGAATGCCAATTGCAAGCTGTCCTCATGTATATGTCTATTTGACTCCTTGCCCTGAGATAGGCACCAGTTTACCCTTGTGAAGTAGTTATGATCCAAAGCCCCTGTCTTGCATCTAAACCATCAAATTCAAACCATTTCACATTTTCAACCTGTTAGTTGTAGGAGTAGGATTAGGAACCCCTGCATACTCTCATCTATAACTAGACAAATATGTCCAAGAATGTTGCCAACCTTGTGATTTGTCACACAAATCTTGGTCCACTCATGAGAGTATTCTGCCTGTTATTACAAAATTAAATCTTTCTGTCATTTGGAGAGTAAATGTTACATCTTTATCAAATAGGGACACCCCCCTTGGTGTGGCAAAACCAGAAGTGAAGGGAAGGCAGCTCACGCAACCTCCTGTTTCTGTTGGCCGAATCTACCCATGCATTGGAATTGGCAAACCCTTTGCAGATTCAGAAAAAATTACCAACAAAAATTTGGTGACTCTGCTGGGGATCGAATGTGAAAGTGTTATCCTGCAATCTCTAGTGAAGTTTTGCCCATCCGAGTCACCAATAGATTTTGGCAACTCTTTTGGGGAGACAATGTCATATCCATGAAAGTTTGAGTCTAAAAAATTGAAAAATCAGACCTGGAGGTGCTTTGTCGCAGCAAAGGAAAAAGTTGTATGTATGACTCTGTTGTGGGAGAACCTAGAAAGAAAGAAATCAATTTGTAGCTTCAACTTGTTTGAAACTCATTCCTCTGCTAAGGAGGTGGTGACTCTACATATAAAGAACCTGATAAGAGGACACTAGAGGTGTTGAATTTGTAGTTGTTGCAACATATCCAGGTATTTTCATAAGTTTTAAAAGATTCCCTATGTGGTGAAACAACACTGGTTAAAAGGGAAATGTTAGTGAAAGATTGCATACTTTTGTGAGGACCTAGTTTGCATTTCAAAAGAAGTATGCAATATTGTTTAAAAGACTCATTTGGAGGACTTTAGGAAAATTGAAACAACAGTCTGAATTTTAAGTGCCTAAAGTCATTGTTTATAGAAAATTTGAGTTGAAAAGAGGGTTACAGAAACGCATAATAATGTATAATTATCAGCCCCTACACCCTTGTGAGGTGTCAGATGTAATGATGTATAATAATCGGTCCCAACCATGTAATAGAAGAAGTTTTAGCATTGACAGATATAAGCCCATAAATTTTGATGGCATTTGTGGCTATCCAAATGCTTTTCCATCTAAAATCAAAAAGTATTTGCCCAAATTCAATGGTGCAAAGGATGAATCAGCTGAGAAACACTTGCATTAGTTTATAAATGTGATAGATGATTTTGAGATTGACCATGAAGATGTAGTTATGAGATTATTTGTTCAATCTCTAGATGAAGATGCAAGGGACTAGTTCTCCTACCTTCCAGCTTGCTCTATCAGCTCTTGGCAAGAATTTAAATCTGCATTTCTAGAACAATATGGTGAAAGAATTTCTGAATATGCAGTTATTAGTGATTTTATGTATATCCATATTGAAGAGGATGAGTTAATTCCAGCCTTTAACCTCAGATTTATGAGGACATTGAATAGAATTCCAGAATGCATGAGACCTAATGATGCACTATGCCTAGTTGTCTATTTGGGAGTATTTGATAGGAAAATGAGCTATAGATTGAGAGATAAAGAGCCCACCACATTGCATCAGGAACGTCAGTTTGCAATTGACATTGAAGATAATTGGAGGTATGGGATTCAAAAAGGGTATTTCTCTAAAAATTTTTGCTGCCCTGTAGTCCCAAATGTTAATGAGAGATATAATCTAAATGTTGAAGATGAATGTCAAAGTGCTCACCCCTGCTGTCCCAGTTTTTGCATCATTCCAAGTTGATGATATTTCTGTTATAGAGGAGAATGTCCTATTTTGCCCAGCAAATGAAGTTGACAATAATAATTTTCCAAGTAATATTTGCATGTCAGTCCTAAACAAAGAGCATTCATGTTTAAATGATCCAGTTGTGCAAAGTTGTGATCATATGGATCAAGAGTCAATATCAGTTTCATCAGGAAGTATTAGAGAGCTGGAAAATGATGCAGATAGCTCAACTTCAGAGTGCATTGAAGTAGCATAAATTTTGTATGTGGGGCAATCAGAGATTAAAGATGATAAAGATGATATCCATGATCAATTCATGGATCAGGTTTGTTCTTCTTATGACTCTAGGTCTGATAATGATGAAAAAGAAATGGATTGTCATGAAGAAGAAATAGACACCTTTGCAACGAGTATGAATCCCCTTTATGATGAGCCTGCGGATACTTTTGACATTGTGAGTTATGACATTCATTGGTGCAGAATTAACCCTCTGTTTGAAAATGATGATACTGGTTTGCAAACTATGGATGATAAATGCTCAGTATCAGTTGGTTTAGACATGTACAATGATAGCTATGTGGATTAGGTTTTTCTTTCAATGTCAATAGGTGATATGAATTACATTGGGGGTCTCATATATTCTATGTGTTTTTAGTTTTTGGATGAGCTGGATATGTGTTTGGTAATGTGCAATAGCCAAGTAGATAATGAATATTGCCAAATGCAATATGAGGATATGCTGCTTGGGGATCATAACATACATATGTTACCTAATGCAGAAGAATATTATAATGTGTATGGTTATATCTCTGATTGTAAGATGCAGAGTGATAGAGGCTACCCTGACAATGGTAAATTTTCAAAAATGGTGTAGTATCTAATTGATCAGATCAGCATATGGGCAAATTATTTTAATGTTTTCAGCTGTGGTTGGGATTATTCAATTTGGAATCAGGCATTTGACTAGAAAAAATTGTGGTTCTTCATTTTTGGTTGCCTGAGGCCACCAAAATAATGTGTAAAAATTTAATAAGTGTGTTTGGTGATGCAGGTTGGTGCAATGTTTGACTTTGTTGCCCAATGGATAAGGCACTGGTCTGCATCCCAAAGATCTGAAGTCCTCACCATGCCTGCAAGAGGCATGCATCCCCAGACGGAGCCTATGTTAGTGCTTAAATCTATAGGCACCTTCCTAAAGATTCAAGCATTCAAATATGCAAGCCCCTTCCCAAAAAATCTAAAAGTTCTAACTCTTTTGGCCTCTGCAGTGCTAAAAAATGTAAAAAATCAAGTTAAGGTGCAGGTGTCTTTATATATACAAGGTTGCTTATATATACATGCAGGTCAAAAATATGCATTGGTGGGTCAGAAAACTCTATCGCCCTTTGAAAAATTGAGTTTAGATGCATTTCTGATTGTATATCAGGCTCTAAAAGGTGCATATACAAAGGGGGAATCTTTTGCAGATTCCTAGGAATATTCCTGCTTTGTATATCGGGTCATATACAAATCAATGTATACAAGGGTGTGCTAATATACAATTGCTACAGTGGCTAGCAAAAGATACATTCCTGAAATATTCTGTTGAAGATACCGCAGTTGTATATTAGAGGTTTATATATTTGCGGATGCAAGCGAAACATACAAAGGTGCAAAGATGCATTTGCTATAGTGCAGCGGGGAAGATACATGTGGTAGGGCCCATGGGTATATACAAATGAGTTTGTATATTCGGCATACAAAGGAAATATACATTTGATGAGATACAAGTCGGATTTCAAAGGTTCTCCAATTTGGCTGATAAATGAGTTAGAATCCATGACTTGTATATTTGCTTTTGTATGTGCAATATACAATCGAATATACAAGGAGGAAATATGCATTCTAGACTCGAAGGAGGAATAAAATGCAGTGAATAAATATTTCAGGTCCGTAGGTTGTATAAGGTGCTTGTATATGCTGATACACAAGCCGATATGCAGTGAAAGAGATACAAGCTAGATTTCAAAGGGAGGTACATTCCAATGCATAATGGTTTGAAGTTTGCAGTGTGCATGTATGTGGTGTTTGTACATGCCGATATACAAAGGGTTAAGATACAAGCTGGATCTGAACCGATTCTCAAATTGTTCTAATAAAGTTTGAGGTCCGGCTTGTATATAAGGTGCTTGTATATGCTTATGCATATACACAGGGCGAAAAGGGCAAAATGTGAACAGGAAAAGCCAGCGATAGAAATGTGAGGTGCCTACGTGGCACAATTTCACTGGCTGACAACTTTTCAGCATTTTTGACACCATTGATCCTAGTGATGGGGAGATGATCGACGGCTGGTTTTGTATTTTGCTGCAGCAATGGGTTTCTTTGCATCTATGGCTATGTTTGGGTGGGAAAAACTCATTAGGCACGCCACTGAGGATCTTCGGGTAGCTGAACAATAATGGTGACATCTGCAGGATTTGGGTTGACGGTGGACAAGTCAACCACCATTTTTAAGAGGAAAGTCCTCGAGCGGTAGCCCAGATCCTAATTTTACCTACTTCTTCTCTCTGTTTCTCCTGCAGCATTGACTATTTTGAGCACCATTTCTCACGATGCATTGTATCTGGCGATTTTTGAGTTGACCGTTGTAATTTTGGCTGAGTACACAGTTTTGCTATAAAATGCAAACTATGTCACTCATATTTGGTTGTTGAAGACCTAGGTAATTTTGTGTGAATAACAAAACATAGGACATTTCTTTTCTACTCTATCTCATTTTGGAGTTTATGTATTGCATCTGTGATGCATCTTGCACATATGTTCAGTTTCAGTGTTGATATTATATGAAAAATGCTTGTTGCATGTATTTATCTATTTGTCTCCATTTGTTACATGCAATTTCTTCTTTTGAATCTAGTTGCTAAGGGTTTCATATATTTAGGGATACAAGTTTCTGTATCACGTGCTTCATCTCTAACTTCCATTCAAGGAGTGGATTAAACTATTTTAGGTCAAGCATGGAGAAGGTTGTGTATCAGCAGGGATATCTGTAAGTAGAGGCAGCTAAATACCCATCCTTGGGTGATGTTTGTAAGGCAAGCATCAATCCATCCCCTTGAAACTCGAATGCCAGTTGCAAGCCGTCCTCATGTATATGTCTATTTGACTCCTTGCCCTGAGATAGGCACCGGTCTGCCCTTGTGAAGTAGTTATGATCCAAAGCCCCTATCTTGCATCAAAACCATCAAATTCAAACCATTCGACATTTTCAACCTATTAGTTGTAGGAGTAGGATTAGGAACCCCTGCATACTCTCATCCATAACCAGACAAATATGTCCAAGAATGTTGCCAACCTTGTGATTTGTCACACAAATCTTGGTCCACACATGAGAGTATTGCCCGTTATTACAAAGTTAAATCTTTCTGTCATTTGGAGAGTAAATGTTATATCTTTATCAAATAGGAACACCCCCTTGGTGTGGCAGAACCAGAAGTGAAGGGGAGGCAGCTCACGTAACCTCCTGTTTCTGTTGGCCGAATCTGCTCATGCATTGGAACTGGCAAACCCTCTGCCGATTCAAAAAAAATTACCAACAACTAGTTTGACCAATCTTGTGGTACCCAAGGAGGAATGTTTTGAGGCCCCTACTAAGTTGGATTCCATTGATTGTTTCCCCAGTTTGAAGGACCCCTATAGGAAGCTTGATTTAGGTACTGATTGTATGAGAAATTGCCAGTTTGTTTTTGTCCTACGTAATTCATCTCCTCTTCTATTATGGCATTCTTTTTAGTTATCCTTTTTAAGGCCAGGAGCTGATCACAATGACTGGTAGGGTGCTCCCTATCATAGATCTGACAGATTTCTGACTTGTTCAAGGGACATTCTCTCAAAAGGTGTTTGCTTCTACATCTAGGACAATATATGGAGAGAGGTTCAACTATTCTACTTTGTTAAGTTATTTTAGTCTTTTCCTAAATTCCATCTAATGTGGTATTCAATTGGACCAGAATATCTATCTTAAGATTTGAAATCTCCTCCATTAACTATCTTATCTCATTCTTTCCTTTAAAAGATTTGGGTGTTCTCACACCATCTTGGGTTCTAGAGTAGTTTCTGCAGAGTTCTTCTATAGCAGGCATATCCATTTTGTTAATGTTTCCTCTCCCCATTAGATCCAGTGCCTATTTTGATTCTCTGTCTAATCCTTTTACAAGCAGTGTTCTGGCCAAGGGGTGAACCATAGGATTGCCATATCTCCTCAAGGCAAAGTTGAACCTATCCAGATAGTCCTCTAAACTTTCATCCTCTCTTTGTTTAATTTTGAATTGCTCCGTTATCACTGACCCTACAGTAATCTTGGTACTTGCCCATGAATTTAGTTTCCATTTGATCTCATGAGTGAATGGAGTCTGGGGCTAATCCTGTGAACCACCTCATAGCAGAATCTTTCAGGGTTGATGGGAAAAGTTTGAGTTTTTGATTATCTGATCCATAGTCATAGGTCTGGCACACAACTTTAAACTCAAAAATAAACTAATTTGGATCCTCAAAAGCAAGACTCTTGAAGTTTGGTAGGTTTGAAGGTGAAATGTTCTTCATAGGGGCATTATCCCCACGAGCAAGGACAATAGGGTATGAGAAGGTCTTGTCAACTTGATTATCTTCTTCATCATGACTATCATCCATGTCTAGTGTCTCCTCTCTTTGAGATTCAGTGTGGGGTTTTGAGGAAGTGGATTCTGGTAATGGATCTGCCTAGTATCTTTCTTGCAATTCTTGGATATAGTCAGAGAGTGAAGAACTTTGAGGATTTGAGGGAATTTCAAGTTGGGGTGTAGTTTCCAAGGTAGGTTCTAAGTGTTCCTCTTCAACAAGATGTTGTGCCACCCTACTACTTTCTCCTGTAGTTTGATGCTAGGGTGTTTGTTTTATGTATCTACCTTTTGAATCCATAGGTCTAATCATGTAGATTCAATTTAACCTAAAAAGGTCTACTGACTAAGTTTTTCTTATTAACACATACATCCTTGATAATGACGCCAAAAATGACAAGGGTTGTTGTACCTTGGCATTTAATCATGTTTTCATGTGTCAAATCCAAGGTTGTGACCTAGGCTATTTGCAATAAGGAACTTCATAATCAATAGTCCTTAAACTAATCCTACTAATTTTACTATTTCAGGAATTAATGCTACTGATTTATTTGCTATGAAATGAAATTCTTAAAACACAAATGCTAAAGTAGTAGATTGCCAGAAAATAACCTTATTTAATATAAAGATGGAAACATGCATTTACTGAAAGAAAAATATTAGTAGAAACGAATCTATCTACTGAAAGCAATGAAACTATACTTCCTAATGAAATCTATAAATAAATTGAAGCAATAGATACTAGCCTCTTGTCTTGATGGTAGGAGTGGGCCCTTGCTCCACACCTTCAGGACTGAAGACTAAAGTAAGAATTTAGTACAAAAATATAATAACACAATCTTTTCTTTAATCTAATTTCATCAAGGTACGCTTGTATTCAAAATTTATGTCTATCTGAAAAATAGAAATTACAATAATCTAATAGCAAAAATCTGTGTATGTTCTGCTACTCCTATCTAAACATATATTAGTCCAAACGATGAGATATCTTTGGAACTAACTATTCTATCCATTAGTCTATCTATGAGATACAACTAATCTCTTATTCTAACTAATATATATATATATATATATATATTTAACTGAAGAGTATAATCGTGTAAACTAAAAAAGGCTTTAGTGGAACAGAAGTCCCACTAAATCTAGAGTCTCAAATAACAATGGGCAATGCAGCCCAGAAATATAGGTCTTAACAAGTCTTTTAGAACTGATGCAAAATCAAATAAAAGGGAATCATATCCCTAGCAATCAACTAGAGTCTTCACCAGATCCTTTTGGTGTTGGCCAAGTAGACTCCGGAGCACTGCAGTTGCCTCTTGAGATGTGGATAGATAGTGGCGCCAGAGACTCTGCACTATCGCCAGTAGCTCCAAAGATGCATCCTTAATTCCTATATGGCTCCAGAGATGATTCACCCCTTGCTTTCCTACTTCCTCTTCTCCGGAATACCTCCAACATTTTGAGAAAACGTTGGATTTTGTTATAGTATCCTCCATATTGGCTCTAGAGATTATTAGGACCAACTTTGAAGATCTTCAAAATTGCCTTCACCTATACAACTGCACCTATGAATGCAAAAAGAGAGACTTTTCTACACTTTTTCATTAGTTTGTTGCAACATTAGTCATTTCATCACAAATAATGATCTTCAGTAATTCAACTCTCATTAGTGTAATTAAGAGAAATCTTATCAGTCTCTACAATGCAATTACCAGGACAACAGGATAAAAGGATGGAAAAAGGGAATTAAAAAGGTGTATTATTCTGGGTACTACCTGACTCTCATCATATGATATATTGAATGAATGAATCTACATTTGCTTTATATCTTTGAGTTGTTTCCATTGTGTTTACTCTTGCTACATGGTGTGGACTGTTCACTCTATGGACCCTCCTAACCATGACTGCACCAAAATAATTGTTGATTTGTTGAAGGATGGTAAGATATAAGAGTATGATGATGTGATGCGAATTATAGAGTTATATAGTGCAAATTTGTGCAGTACAGTGCAAACTTTCATGTGTTAGATTATTGGATGCAGTGAGTAGAAGGTGTCTACATTTCCTCAGTGAGACTGCAGAGGTGCTGATGGCATTGTGGTGGATTTCTCTGTTGCATTGAGATAGTTTTCTCCTTGTAACAATCTTCTCTATCTTATTTTTTATTTTGGCAGTGAGGCTTTCTTTCTTTTGTACATTGAGCCCTCTGGCAGTGAGCCTTTTGGTAGTAAGCCTTCCGGTAGTGATCCCTATTGTATTTTGGTGTTGATATTAATTTATATTGTGAGCTAATCCTCACTGTGGTTTTCCCTTCTTGGGCTTTCCACGTAAATCTGGTGTTCTCTTGTGTTTGATGTTGATTTGATTCAATTTATGTTATTTGTTTTCACGCTTAATCATCTTAACAATTTAAGGGATTAATTGAATTAATGTGGATTTGAATGTGTGTGAGGGTTCTGAAGTTTTAAGTTACAACTGATTCACCCCCCTCTCAATTGTCTTGTGCATTCAACAATTGGTATCAGAGCGAGGTTCCTTAGAAGAAAGCTTAACCACTTGAGGTTGATCTGGGATGGCGCACAAGAAAGATGTTCCACTGTTTGATGGATCAGACTATGCATTCTAGAAAATAAGGATGGAAGGTTATCTGATTTCCCTTGGATATGAAATCTAGAAATCTGCTATGACTGTATTTACTATACCTGAGAATGGACAGAGTACTGCTAATGAGATCAAGGCCTATGAAACCAATGGTAAATCAAGGTATGCTCTTTTGAGTGGTCTTACTAATTCTGAATTGGTAAAGGTTATGAATCTAAAAACTATTAATGAAATTTGGGAAAAGTTAAAAAGCATTTACGAAGGAGATGATAAGGTCAAGCAAGCTAAGATGCAGAATTTGAAGATCATGTTTGAGACCATGTGAATGTCTGAAGATGAAAACATTACAAGCTACTTACAGAAGATGGATGAAGTTGTTAATAGCATCAGAGGACTTGGTGGAGAATTGGAAGGAAAAAAAGTGGTATTGAAGGTACTTAGAACTCTTCCCAAACCTTATAGTCATAAAGTTTTGACTATTGAAGAATTACAAAATCTGGATCAATTTACTAAAGATTAGTTGCTTGGTACCTTAACTACTTTTGAAATGAGAGAATTTGGTACAATTAGTGCAAAAGTTGAGACTGCCTTTAAAGCTGGTAAATTAGAGAAGACTGTGGAGTCAGATCAGAAGGATTCTGATGATATTGAAGCTAACTTTGTGAGAAGAATGAAAAAGGGTACTAGTAAGTACAGTGGTAAGTTGCCTTTCAAGTATTTTAGTTGTGGAAAGATAGGTCATTATGCTTCAAGATGTCCAGAAAGAATTTTGAGAAACAAAAATAGGGAGAACAAAAGTAAGGTGTTTAAGAAAAGCTATTCTGTTAGAGAAAATACAAGTATATCTAATGATGAATTTGATTATGAAAATGATGAGGATAGTGAATGTTTGTTCATAGCTTTAAAAGATGATACTATTTCTGCTAACTCTAAGGAATGTGTGAAGGAAAGGGCTCTGGAAGTAAGTATCAATGTTGAAGGCACTTTGATGTCTACTTTTCATACTAGATAGGAAAATAACTATTGGGTCATTGGCAATGGATGCTCAAATCATATGATCAGTGATAAGAGTAAGTTTGTTAAACTTGAAAAATATGATGGAGGACTAGTTAGATTTGGTGATGATACATCTGCTAAGATATGTGGAAGAGGTTTAATCAGTTTTGATGGCAAGCATAATAGTGATGATGTTCTTTATGTTAAGGGTTTAAAACATAACCTCTTGAGTGTTGGACAAATGTGTACCAAAGGATACAATCTTGTGTTTTAGGATGGTGGCTGTGAGATCATAAAAGACTCTAGAACTGTGATTGCTAAGCTAGAAGGAGGATAGATGGAAATGTTTATTAGCTCAAAGGTGGTGATGGTTATTGTTTCATGACTTAGATTAGTGAGAGTTAGCTATGGCATAGAAGATTATGTCACATCAATTTTGATAGCCTAGTAAGAATAAGTTCAGTTCAAGATGTCAGAGATCTACCAAAGATTACAAGGCCTATCAATGCTATTTGTAAGGAATGTCAAATTGGAAAGAAAGCAAGAAGAAGTTTCAAAGTCAAGGATATATCTTCTACCAGACAGTTAGAATTGGTGCATACAGATCTTTGTGGTCCTACCAACGTAAGGACTTTTCAAGGTGACATGTATTTCATGCTACTAATTGATGATTATTCTAGAATGACATGGGTTACTTTTCTTAAAGAAAAATCCAAAGCCCTAGATAAGTTTAAGCATACAAATCAATGATTGAGATTGAAATGGATATGAAAATCAAATGCTTAAGGTCTGACAAAGGTGGAGAGTTCACCTCCAATGAGTTTAACATGTTTTGTGAGAATCATGGAATAAAGAGGCATTTATTTGTCCCTAGGACTCCTCAGTAGAATGGAGTGGTTGAAAGAAAGAATATGATTATTCAAGAAGTTACAAGGACAATGATAAAAGAAGCAAATCTACCAGAAGTCTACTGGAGAAAAGCAATTCATATTGTTGTTTATATATTAAACAAAGTACAAGCAAGGGTAAATAGTACAAAGACTCCTTATGAGCTATGGTATGGAAGAATTCCTACTGTCAAATACTTCAAAGTGTTTGGAAACAAGTGCTATATCAGAAGAGATGATAAAAACTTGGGAAATTTTGATGCAAGTTTTGATGAAGGTATCTTTCTTGGATATTCTAATAAAATCAAAGCTTCCTGGTACTACAACAAGAGGCTAAGAAAGATTGTTGAGAGTGCAAATGTCAAAGTTGATGAAGATCTATAGAAGAATTTAGAAGTAAATGGATATGAATCAGATGAGTCTTCTCGCAAAGAAGAAGAAAATGTTAAAGAAAAAAAAGTTTAGATTGAAGAGGAAGAAGCTCCGGAAAAGATTCTTAAAACTCCCAAGTATGTGCAGAAGCATCATTCTGAAGATCAGATCATTGACGATAAGAGCAAAGGTGTGCTAACAAGAAGGAAAGTTGTTGAAGAATAAGTAAATCTATGTTTACTTTGTAAAGTTGAACCTAAAACAATGATTGATGCATTCAAGGATGAGTATTGGATCAAGGCTATGGAAGAAGAACTAATGTAGATTGAAAAGAATAAGACTTGGGAACTTGTCCCAAGACCAACAAACAAAGATGTAATTGGAACTAAGTGGGTATTCCGGAACAAACTGAATGAGATTGGAGAAGTGGTAAGAAATAAGGCAAGGCTTGTGTGTAAAGGCTACTCACAAGTAGAAGGACTAGACTATGAGGAAACATATGCTCTAGTGGCAAGAATGGAGGCCATCAGGATGTTTTTGTCTTTTACAGTACATAAGGATTTCAAAGTATATCAAATGGATGTGAAGTCTATTTTCTTGAATGGTGAATTGGAGGAAGTATACATAGAACAATCGAATGAATTTCAGTTATCAGATGTTTAGGGTTAAAAAAAGGGGGGGAAATGTTTTGGTTTAAGTTTCAAAGGCAAATCCTCCCTTCTCACCAAGCATTCAAGGGCATATCAACTGAGTTGAATCTCCACTAAGTGAGAGCAATCACCTATCAAGTTGGGCTGCCACTTGGAATGATGCGGAAGTTCAAATGTATCACACAATATCTCAATTTTATGCTCAATTACTCTTAGAACCCTAAATAACAAAAATAGTAAGAAAATTATCAAATTACAACAAACCTTTCAGACCAAGGTGAAGGACAGAGATATTTAACTCACTATTTTTTGAAGTTCAGAAAGTAGAACAGTCGGTGACACTGGGACCAATGCCTTAGTCCAAGGTACAACTTTCATCACAGAAATCTGAATCTTCTTCTGACACCGATCTACATTATATCTTTCATTTCTACCCTGGGAAAAGTGGAGGATACAGGGCCTAATGCCTTTGTCCCAAAATGTTCATCTTTGTCCTCTGCTTGTCAGATCTTGAATCCCTGTTGTTTGCAACCTCCTTTCTACAACTCCACTATGCGAAACTCGGTATCTGTAACCTACAATCACAAAGGAGTGTGGAAGGGGGTTGTGGTGTTTAGAGTCTTGTCTCATTCAAGCCTTGGAGAGACATTCAAGTCTTCCGAACATCGTTGTCAGATAAAAGTGCATATCCCTACAGGATAGAGGCAAAAATCCAAATGATAAATGATTGAAAACACAATAGATATCACCTTGAAGTGTAGATCTCATGGAAGGAAGATGCTCTTCATGCCATGAGGAGATGGAATCAAATCTGCAAATACAAACACAATAACAACAAAGTACTGCTCTGCAACACAGTGAGTGTATTGAATCAAAATCACAAAATCACAATGGTCATTTGATTTCCATCTAGTTTACAAATGAAACCTAATCATGCTTAAATATGTAACTATAAACATTCCTGCTAAGAATTTTGTAATTCAAACTTGAGATGTCAACATAGGACCTAAATAACGGTCATAAAATTGACATTTAAATTTAGGGCAGACCTAAAATAGGGCAGGACTAGGGTGCTAGCGCCCAAGTCCACCCCCTTGTTTATGTTCAGTGATCATTCAAATAACACCCCCTAGGTCCTATTTGCCATAAGACTTCAGGGTTTTCTCATCGGGAGTCAAAAATATCATGCAAGATGCTCTAAATGCAATTTAAGAACCCTAGAGCTAAACCCTAAGAGGGAAAAGCCCCCAAGGGGACATTTTTTGACATAACATCAAATAAATTAGATACGGTTTGCAGATTGAAGAAGGCACTATATGGATTGAAGCAATCCCCCAGAGCTTGGTATGTAAGGTTAGGCAGGTACTTATTACAACAAGGATTCAATAAAGGTACCGCATATAGCAATTTCTTCATCAAAGTAGAAGAAGATCAAATTTTGATTATGGAAGTGTATGTGGATGATATAATCTTTGGAGGAAATGAAGGTATTGAAAGGAAGCTAGGTGTGCAAAAATCGCTTCCTACACTAATCTATTGAGGAGAGGGCTATGCAAATTCAACTTTATCCTAACTATTACAATAATGTTAAACCATTAACATAAGATATTGCAGCAAAACACAAGAACCAGAAAGTAGACAGAAGGAGAGAGACAAAGATTTACGGTGGGGAAAACCCTTATCGGGTGAAAAACCCCACTCAGAAACCTGCACAATGTATTAACAAATATGAAAGAATGTTTACAATACACTTGCAATGCAAGGTTCAATGGTCTTTGACACTCATGTCTGGAGTCAATCTGGCAGCATAACAGTACCTATAAACCTATGATACAAACTCCATCTCCAAGCACTTGTATAAATAGGAAATACAAGGCAATATTGGACCTTTCTTGGAATGGGCATCCAACATGGCTTCATGGACCAAAACCCACGCCCAAAGACACTTGGTCAACATTGTAGAATGTGCCTGACACTCATCCATAGCTCCCATCCCAAAGGGGTCACCTATTTCCAAAATGGGCTATGACAGATGCTCTTACGACACTTACGACCGTAATAGAATCTGTCATAGCGGTTACAACTTATAGTTGTAAGAGAATCTGTCATACACATGCTATAAATAGCATATTCTCTTACAACATGTCATATTCCACCTTAGGGCACCCAAATATGCTTTATTCAAAGATGCTTCATGGCACATGTCATCTCTTGTCTTTTAACCTTCTATTTTTGACTCTTACAAGTCATAGATTCGTCATAGGAATCCGTCATAACCGTTTTGGTCAAACATTCTTTACACAACATGGAAGATGCCGACACATGGTAGAATATTCCTACCACTAAGTGGGATGCCTATCTCCTCATGTGAGGACAAAAATACAAGTTGTCATAATCCATGTAGGATTGACACATCACCATGCCACATCCCACAATATGACAATATGGATTTTCCAAATATTTACAACATAGGTAATTAAATAATAAATACAAACATTACAAATGTAGAGAATTACCAAGGTTAAGACACCTTAATTCCCAACATTCTCCCACTTGTTGAACACCTTGTAAGAGCCAATAGAAAAATAGGATTTAATTGCTATAGGCTGAGAGGCCGATAGACTTCAAACACCATCTGAACTTCTCTGTGCCCACTGGTTTCGTCAATGCATCTGCAACATTCTTCAAAGAATCTACTTTCTCCAAATTTACCTTTCCATCCTCAACCATGTCTTGCACGAAGTGAAACTAAACATCAATGTACTTTGTTCTAGCATGGAAAGTTGGATTCTTTGCAAGGCAAATTGCACTCTGACTGTCACAACTGATCGTGATCTGACCTGCATTAACATCAACATCTGAACACAATCTCTTAAGCCAAATGGATTCCTTACAAGCATGAGTTGCTGCCATATACTCAACTTTTTTCATGGACAAAGCAACAACAAGTTGTCGCTTACTCATCCAATTAATAGCACCACCAAAAAGTGTAAAAATATAAGCACTAGTGGATCTCCTGATGTCAATGTCACCTGCCCAATCTGAATCCACAAATCCACGAATATCAACAAAATGCGAAGGTCCTGAAACATTACCATGATAGAAAATGGAATACTTGGAAGTACCCCTCAAATATCTGAACACTCGCTTAACTGCATCCCAATGAACCCGTCCAGGATTAGCCATAAATCGACTAAGGACTCCCACTGCTTGTGCAATGTCTGGTCTTGTGTAGACCATAGCATACATCAAACTGCCAACAACACTAGCATAAGGTACTCTGCTCATGTCCTCCACCTCACTAGGAGATTTTGGACAATCCTCAACAGACAACTTTGTCCCCAAAGGAATGGGAACACACAATGGTCTACAATCTGCCATGCTGAATCTGTCCAACATGGTCTTCACATACTTACTCTGGCTTAGCCAAAGTTTTTTGTTGGTTATGTCTCTTCTTATTTCCATTTCTAGAATGTACCTGGTTGTCCCTAAATCTTTCATTTCAAACTAAGCTGACAACTGAGATTTAAAATTAGAAATCATATTCTTACCCTTCCCAATGAGCAGCATATCATCAACATACAGTGCAACAATGAGAATACGATCACCATCAAATTTATAATACACACAGTGATCCGATTTCGATCTCACAAATCTAATTGACAACACAAAGGCATCAAACTTCAAGTACCATCTCCTAGGGGATTTCTTAAAACTATACAAAGACTTTTTAAGTTTGCAAACCAAATTTTATTTACCTTTCACCATGTGATGCTCTAGATGTGACATGTAGATTTCTTCCTCCAAGTCACCATGAAGGAAAGTTGTCTTCACATCCATCTGTTCTACCTCTAAGTCATAAGCTGTTGTGAGAGACAACGGGAATCGAATGGATGTCAGCTTTGCAATGAGAGAGAAGATCTCACCATAATCTATACCCTCCACTTGTGAATACCCCTTTGTAACCAATCTAGCCTTATACTTCTCAACACTGCCATCTGCACCAATTTTCTTCTTGAACACCTATTTGCATCCAATGGGTTTCCATCCAGGAGGCAAAGGCACCAAGTCCCAAGTTTGATTCTTTTCCAAAGAAGCCATTTCTTCCTCCATGGCCTCCTTCCAGGAACCTACATCCTTCATATCCAAAGTCTTTGATACAGTTCTAGGTTCATCACTGTTAGTAAGCAAAGCATAAGCACAGCTAGAATCAAGCAATGTAAAACCAAACCTTTCAGGTTACATTCTTATCCGTGTAGACCTCCTCAAGAGCTGAGGTTGAGGTTCAGCTTCTTCATCTGAGATTTTAGAGCTGCTAGATCTCTCCTCATCATCAGGTCCAACATTGTCTTTCTGTTCAGTCTTCTCAGGGGTAGCAGGAAACTGAGCAACATCCTCTTTCTTTACTATTTATTCTGGCAGCAAAATAGTGGAAGAAGGTGTAAGCTCTCTGAAGATGACACTTCTGCTATACAACACTTTTTCATCCATGGGGTCCCAAAGCTTGTATCCTTTCACACCAACACCATAGCCGATGAAGATACACTTAATAGCTTTGTTTTCCAACTTTGACCGCTTCTCCCTAGGCACATGTGCATATGCCTCACAACCAAAAACATGAAGATGCCTTATTGAAGGCTTTCTACCAGACCACACCTCCATGGGTGTCTTTCCAACAAGAGCTGATGTAGGATATCTGTTTACTAGATAGCAAGTAGTGGCAACAACTTCAGCCCAAAACTTTTGTTCTAGGCCAGCTCCACTAAGCATACTCCTAGCCTTCTCCATCAGTGTCTTGTTCATCCTCTCTGAAACTCCATTTTGCTGTGGGGTGTATGGAGTTGTCTTGTGGCTTTGAATCCTGAGTTCCTTGCAATACTTATCGAATTATGTAGAATAGAACTCACCATCATTGTTAGTTCTCAAATATTTAATCTTTTTACCAGTCTGATTTTCAGCAAAGGCTTTAAACTCCTTAAACTTGCTATAGACTTCAGATTTGCTTCTAAGAAAATAAATCCATGTCCTTCTACTGTAATCATCTATAAAAGATACAAAGTATACAGATTTTGATAACGAAGGAACATTAACAAGACCAAACACATCAGAATGAATGAGGTCCAACACACTAGAAGACTTATGAGAACTTGAGTAAAACTGAAAATGGTTTTGTTTTCCATAAATGTAATGTTCGCAAAAATCAAACTCAAGATTACAATCATCTAACCCCTCAATGAGGTTCTTATTTTTCAAGGTACGCAGACCCTTCTTATCAATGTGGCCAAATCTCTTATGCCATAACATTGTCTTTTCTGTAGGAAGTTTAACTTTCAATGCACGATTACAACCATCAAGACTAGAAACAATAGATTTCTTCACTACTCATTCAGATGGTGGGGATGAAGTGACTGCTGCCCTCTTCCTTGAGTCAGAAGAACTATTGCATTGTGAAATGCATGCCTCCAGCTGAAACAGAGTACCTCTCCTAGTACCCTTAGCAAGCACCATAGATCCTCTAGTCATCTTGCATCCTTCTTTTGAAAAGACAACTTGTACACCTGCATCATTCAACATACTTATAGAAAGCAGGTTCGTGCTAAGCCTGGGATGTGCATAACCCCAGAGATCCCCTTCACTCGACCATCAGGGAATCAGATAGAGACTCTTCCATGACCAACAATCTTAAGATGAGATTTGTCACCTAGATACACCTTTCCACCATTGAACTCCTCATACTTAGTGAACTAGTCTTGATGCAAGGTCATGTGGAATGATGCACCAGAGTCGATTAGCCACACATCATTAGATGCATGGGTTGCCAGGACTGAGATGAAAGCATCACCGTCATCTTGTGATTTGTCAAAATCTAAATTAGGAGCTTTCTTCTTTTTCTTCTTCTCCTCTTTGCATTCCTTTCGAAAATGCCCAGTTTTGCCATAGTTCCAACAAAGAGCCTAGGACTTTCCAGGAGATTTGGATCTCCCACAGGATTTGGATCTACCCTGTTGTAAGTATGAGGATAACCTGTGTTGTCATTGATGTCAACATACTCATATTGCATTAATGAGAAGGACTGGATGAGCTGTGTGCTGAGGATATTGAGAAAATTAGCCTCAATCAGGAACAATGAAGAACAATGATGACATTAAGGTAAAATTCTAAGATAAGATGAAGATCAGAGGATGTGGTTTAAAGGGTTTTCAGATATGAGTCTTGAGATGCTCCAGTCAAGATTTCAGAGGTCCACATGAAGATATGAAGAAGTTATGGTCACTCTAGTAGAACTGGTTCCGACAGAGTTTTAGTGGTGACAGAGTGTCACAGATTGGTCCAGTGAGATCCGAAATTGCATTATCTCATTTTGTGGATTGGAGGGAGTATTGAAGAAGTCAGTGTAAAGTGACAACTAGATTTGTTCATGGTTTGGAGGTCCAGAAGCACATTTTTCATTGTGACAGTGGTGACAGACTGTGTTCTTGAAGTTCCGGATGAAGAAGAGAAGAATTCCAGTAAGCTGATAAAGTGCAGATGTTCTTGGTGACTCAGGAAAGGTTTTGTTAATCCTTGGATTGTGTGCAATTCTTATTTGTAGTCCGCGTTGAAGTTAGAGTTTGGATTTGATGTAAAGACCACCAGTTGTTGGTGTTCTTCCTGAGACTGGCTGACCGGATGTATTACACGTCTTACAGATGATCTTGTAGGTGTTTGACGACTTAGATGATTATTCCTAAGTCGATGCCTTGTATAAATAAGGGATTGTGAATTCATTTTGAAGTGTGTCTTGGTGTGATGAGTGTGTGGTAGCGAAGAGGAGCACGAAAGGTAGAGCAGAAGTTTTTGGGCTTAAATGGAACTGATCCAAGCATGGTAAAGATGTCAATCTCTAGTTCAAGTTTGTGATACTTGTTACTTTGTAGACAATGTGTCTCTTGTAGGCAGTGTGCTCAGGCAGTGAGCCCTAATTGGCATGTGCCATCTATTTTTCTTATTCTTCTAATAGAGAATAATCCTTACGTTAATCACCCCGTGGTTTTTCCCTTGACTAGGTTTTCCATGTCAAAATCTTGGTGTATCATGTGTTGATGTGTATCTACTTTGGTGTTTGTGCTTTATGCTTTCATGAATGATTAATTGCTATGCTATTAAATAACAAAGTGGATTTAAGTGTTTGAATTGGAAGCAAGTTTAGGATAACTGATTCGCCCCCCCTCTCAGTTATCAACAATTGGTATCAGAGCTAAGTTCCTCTAAAAGGAGCTTAACTGCTTAAGGAGTTCCAGAATGTCATCATACAAGAAGGATAGTCTGAAGTTTGATGGAACCAACTTCTCTCTTTGGAAAGGCCGTATGAAATGTCACTTGGAGTGTATGGGAAAGGTGTACTTATCCATGGTCACAAAAGCATATGTACCTCCACAGGGTGGTCCAACAACTCTAAATGAAATCACAGATGCTGAAAACAATCTACAGACCAAAGAGGCTCTTCTAAGTGCTTTAACTGACTTAGAGCTCTCAAATGTTATTGACCTACCAACTACCTATGAGATCTAGATCAAACTGAAACTTCTGCATGAAGGAGATGAGTATGTTAAGTGTGCAAGGTTGCAGAGTCTAAAAGGGAAATTTGAAAGACTGAAGATGAGAGATGATGAAAATATTTCTACCTTTATGCCTAGAGTAAATGAGCTAGTGTGTGGAATTAGGAATGCCGGTGGAGTCTTGGATGAAAATGAGATTGTTGGCAAAGTTCTCAGATCCCTTCCTATTGCCTACAAAATCAAGGTTGCTACCATTGATGAATTCAGAGCCCATACAACTATCACAAGAGACCAATTGGCTGGCAAACTGGCTACATTTGAAATGACCAAGTTTGGAGATGATCCCCTCAAGACTGAATCTGCATTCAAAGCCAGTGCCTCTGTGAAAGGTAAACAAAGATTTGATCTGGGAGAAAACTCTTCAAGGAAGCTGTCATGGTATGATCAAGCAAGAAGAGACATGGAAGTGGAAGAAGCAGAAATAACTCAACTTGAAGCCCTCATTGCAAATAGACTACCAAGAGGATCTGGTAAGTATGAAGGAAAATTACCCTTTAAGTGCTTCAACTGCAATAAGATTGGTCATTTTGCCTCAAGATGTCTGGAAAGATCTACAAGGTCAAATTCGAACAGACAAAGGTTCCAAAAGAATTGTTATTATGTTCATGAAGAAGATGATAATGAAGGAGTAACCGATGATGAATCAGAGATAGGAAACAAATCCAGAAATGAAAGGGTGTTCATTGCCATCAAGGAAGAAGATCTAATATCCTCTAAATCTGTCGATCATAAGGTTGTAGAAAGAGCTTTAGCTGCCCAAGTTGAAGAAAAGGATGACTGGGTTATTGACAGTGGATGCTCTCACCATATGACAGGTGACAAGAACAAGTTCTTAGATTTGGAAAGGTATGAAGGAGGAATGGTAAACTTTGGTGATAATTCTGCTGGTAGAATCAGAGGTAGGGGAACTATTTCTTTTGATGGAAAGAACAAAATTGGTAATGTACTGTATGTTGAAGGATTGAAGTACAATCTTCTCAGTGTTGGACAGTTGGTGGACAAAGGTTATGATCTCCACTTCAAGAATGGAAGATGCAAGATCTCTGAAAGCTCTGGAATTGAGATTGCATCCAGTACTCAAACAAAAAGTAATATCTTCCATCTAGTTGGTACTAATAAAAACTGTCTATTTGTTCAAGTTGATCAGAGTTGGTTATGGCATAGAAGGATGTGTCATGTAAATTTTGATGACATCATCAAGATAAGCAATACTCAAGTTGTAAGAGATCTTCCAAAATTGGTAAAACCTACAAATGGTTTGTGCAAAAAATGTCAGTTAGGTAAACGGAGCAGAGTCTCATTCAAAAGCAAGGATCAATCCTCTACCGGATTATTGGAATTAGTTCATACTGATCTATGTGGTCCGACAAGAGTCAAGAGTATGCAAGGTGATAGATACTTCATGTTACTAATTGATGATCATTCTGGATGATGTGGGTTACCTTTCTGAAAGAGAAATCAGAAGCTTTTGAGAAGTTCAAAATCTTCAAGGCTATGGCAGAGAATCAAACCGGATTAAAACTAAAATGTCTGAGGTCTGATAGAGGTGGTGAATTCACATTCGGTGAATTCATAGATTTTTGTGAGAAGCATGGTATAAAGAGACAGTTGTCTGCTCCTAGGACTCCACAGCAGAATAGAGTAGTAGAGAGAAAGAACCGGACCATCCAGGAAGCATCTAGGACAATGATGATGGAAGCAAATGTTCCCCAGATGTTTTGGAGAGAAGCTGTCAGCACTGCAGTCTATACTCTCAATCGAGTTCAAATCAGAAGCAATACCAGTAAGACTCCTTATGAACTTTGGTTTGGGATCACTCCTACTGTGAGATGATGCAGAGGCATCCACACTATAACCTTACTATACAGCATGGATGTCTGCAACCCATCATCATCATCATCATCATCACCATCATCATCATATTTTGCTTAACACTGTCAGCATCATCATCATATTTCACCTGCTGACCGATATCCTCCTAATGACAAGCCTTCGCACTTTCGCCTGCCAACAGCATCACCTTATTCGATTATCGACAGCATCATCATGTTCGACCAGCACGAACATCCTCCTGATGTCCACTGTTCACTTCAGCGACAACTTCCGCCTTCACTACCTTCAGCATCATGATATTCAACATCATGATAATCAACAGGATAAAGAACATCCGATTCCTTCCATTTATCCTGATGATGACGAACCTTAACTCCTCGCACTTTCCCTTTGATGCTGACGTCACCCGATATCCTGATGACGTATATCCTGATGACGATGATGTCACCCGCAGCTCCTCAATATCCTGCTGTTCTGAAATATCCTGATGACGTATATCCTGATGATGATGACGTCATATCCTGCTGTTGGCCAAACTTAGCTTTTTTTGGCCCGCGATCAACCTGATCTTCAACCTGATGCCGATACGCTCCTCCTCGGCTCCTCCTGATGATGATCACCCCGATGCACCTTCACTTCATGCAATCGAAAGCATCATGCTCTCCTCCACTTATCCGGATGACGATGTCCGAAGCGACTACAGGATATTTGCAGAAGTATCCTGATGATGCCGTTTTGACGACTTTTCAACCTTAGCAGATTTTCACTGTTCTGATCCGTCGAACCTCCTGGGATGACTCGATCCACTTCCAGGGTGATCTTCCAGACTCTATCAGCTCGACCTAGCACATGCCCATGCTAGGGTCTTCAACACCTTTCAGCCGCGATCCTGCACACCTGCATGCGAACAAACAAACTAACACCTACCCTACTGTACATAACCATTCCACCGATCAGACGAATCAACCGGTGGAATGGATCAGCGAATCCATGAAAAACCACCCAAACCAGCAAATCGATTAGATAATGGAAGTAAACAGAGGATGAACACAATCAGGATCACTTTATTTGATTTCAAAAGATGCAAATACAATGATCAGACTCTCTCTCAGTCTCACTCCCTGCAACCTAGCTCGATCGATGATCTATAGTCAACCGATCCTCATGCTTAAATAGGTTTTTTCTTCGAGTACTACTGACCCGACTCCAAGCGGCTGGGAACTCTCCAGGCGGCTGGGAGATCCAACCGAACATACATCATGACAACTGTCCTAACAAACTACCTAAAAATAGCAAAAGCATGGTCAGCATGATCTTATCATGATCAGCATGACCTTATTACATGCATTTGGTCTTATCAGACCTTCTTGAAAACATAAACAAGACCTAAAACTACTAACTGCCTCATGAAGGCCAGCTGTCAGGTAGGTGCTCCTGCACCATACTCCCCAACAGAAAAGAACTCATGTCCCATGAGTTTAGTATGTGGAAGTCCTCCACCTTTACACTTTGCCTTTGCAATATGCTGAACTGTTCCAGCTTTGTCCTCTGCTGGCTCTTGGCTACTCCAAGTCTTCTGCACTGTAACTTGCTTTCTGGCAAGTAAATCCTCATGCCTGTTGATGTAGGCCTTTCTCTCACATACCCTGTGTTTGCCAGATTGTCTGACCAGAACCTCTGTCTGAACTGCCTCTTGAACTTCTGCAATGTTCAACCCTATCTTCCTTTCAATCTTTATAGGACAAGCAATAGTCCCAACTATGACAACATCCTTGTCATTCCTTTCAACTGGTTGCTGTGGGCAAACCTGTTTCTGCACTTGCTGCTGACCTCTGTCAGTCACAACTAAAACTTTCTTCAATCTGTTGTCCTGAACAACTCCTTTTCCTGCAGTATCCTCAACTGCCTTTATGCCTGCTCCTCTAGGCATCTGTACATACTCCTTCTTTCCCATCAAAATGATTTTGGCTGCCCCCTGTGCTGCAGCATCTGCCTGCAATGGCATCAACTTCATAGTTTTCCCATCTTTCTTGATGGTGTAGGTATTAGCATACCCATCATACAGTACCCTTCTGTCAAATTGCCATGGTCTACCCAACAGTAGGTGACAGCATTCCATAGGCAAAATATCACACAAAATTCTATCCTGATATGCTCCAATCTGAAAATCCACATATGTCTGTTCAGAGACAAAAAGTGATTGACTATCACTCACCCAAGATGCCTTGTAAGGGTGGGGATGTGGAATCCTTTCCAAATTCAATTTATCCACCATTTCCTGAGATACCATGTTGTCTGTTGAACCAGTATCAATGACAACCTTACATTTTTTACCTTTGCTCTTGCAGATGGTCTTGAAAAGAGATCTTCTTTGTGGGGATTCTTTGTCCTGTACCTTCATGGTAGTTGTTGTTCTTCTCATCATCAGAGACTCTCCACTCTCTGGATATGCATAATTATCAGGCTCCTTATCCTTTTGATAAGTGTTTGAACTCTGTGCACTTTGCTCTACTGTCTCTTCCTGTACAAGTTGTACTCTCTTGTCACTAGTTCTATCATTTCTGGATGATGAACCTTTGTTTTCTGGACATTTGAAGGATGGATGACCAAACTCTCCACAGGTGTAACATTTTCCTGAAAATGTAGTAGAACCTCTACCACCTCCAAATCTTCCTCTATTACCTTTCCATCCACCCCTGAAATCAGACTGTCCCTGTCCTTTACCAGTGTCTTCTTGACCCTCATTGGTTTGCTTTTGTGTAGGGGCTGCTCCTCTTCCCCTCATATTGTTTCCTCTTCCTCTCATGGACTTATCATGTCCTCTATTCATCTTTTCTTCAATCCTGATTGCCATTTGGTAACAATCCTCCACATTCTTAGGGTTAGCTAAAACTAACTCATCCTGTATGTTAAATCTCAAACCAGCCAAGTACCTAGCCACCTTTTCTACCTCATTCTCATGATGACCAGATCTCATACTCAACTTATAAAACTCCTCAGTATATGTCTTCACATCCCTTTCCTTCTGCTTTAAAAATTGCAGTTTCTTAAACATCTGGATTTCATAATCCCTTGGCAAGAATTTACCTTTGATCCTTGCTACCATCTTATCCCATGAAGTGATCTTTAACTTCCCTTGTTTCCTTCTCTCAGATTGTACATAATCCCACCATACCAAAGCATGACCTCCTAACTTGGTCTTTGCAATCTTTACCTTCTGATCCTCAGCAACATCTTCACATTCAAAGTGATTATCAAGTGCAGCAATCCAATCCAACAACTCATCCTCATTCAAACTTCCAGTATACTTGGAAACATCAAAATTTACCTTAGGTTTATCACTCTGCACTGCCTTTAACAGTTTTGCCAATCTCTGGTCTTCAGCATCCAGATCTTCAGCTACCTCTTCATACTCTTCAACAGCATCTTCATCTTCTTCAGACTCACTGTCTGCCACTTCCCTTTTTTTGTTCTTTTCCAGGGCTGTAAGCCTGGCTTGAAGTGCTTCAGCAAGCTCCTTCATCTTCCTCATCTCTCTGGCATGTTTTTCCTTCATCTCCTGCAATTCCCTTGCAGTACCACTACCTTTCGGAGGCATTTTGTCAACCTCTCAATCAACACACAATCAACTCTACCTCTGCCCTTTCGGTGATAGAATCAACACGCAACAGCCTAGACCTTTTGCTAAGCTCTGATACCACTATGATGCAGAGGCATCCACACTATAACCTTACTATATAGCATGGATGTCTGCAACCCATCATCATCATCATCATCATCACCATCATCATCATATTTTGCTTAACACTGTCAGCATCATCATCATATTTCACCTGCCGACCGATATCCTCCTGATGACAAGCCTTCGCACTTTCGCCTGCCAACAGCATCACCTTATTCGATTATTGACAGCATCATCATGTTCGACCAGCGCGAACATCCTCCTGACGTCCACTGTTCACTTTAGCGACAACTTCCGCCTTCACTACCTTCAGCATCATGATATTCAACATCATGATAATCAACAGGATAAAGAACATCCGGTTCCTTCCATTTATCCTGATGATGACGAACCTTAACTCCTCGCACCTTCCCTTTGATGCTGACGTCACCCGATATCCTGATGACGTATATCCTGATGACGATGACGTCACCCGCAGCTCCTCAATATCCTGCTGTTCCGAAATATCCTGATGACATATATCCTGATGATGATGACGTCATATCCTGCTGTTGGCCAAACTTAGCTTTTTTCGGCCCGCGATCAACCCGATCTTCAACCTGATGCCGATACACTCCTCCTCGGCTCCTCCTGATGATGATCACCCCGATGCACCTTCACTTCATGCAATCGAAAGCATCATGCTCTCCTCCACTTATCCGGATGACGATGTCCGAAGCGACTGCAGGATATTTGCAGAAGTATCCTGATGATGCCGTTTTGACAACTTTTCAACCTTAGCGGATTTTCACTGTTCTGATCCGTCGAACCTCCTGGGATGACTCGATCCACTTCCAGGGTGATCTTCCAGACTCTATCAGCTCGACCTAGCACATGCCCATGCTAGGGTCTTCAACACCTTTCAGCCACGATCCTGCACACCTGCATGCGAACAAACAAACTAACACCTACCCTACTGTACATAACCATTCCACCGATCAGACGAATCAACCGGTGGAATGGATCAGCGAATCCATGAAAAACCACCCAAACCAGCAAATCGATTAGATAATGGAAGTAAACAGAGGATGAACACAATCAGGATCACTTTATTTGATTTCAAAAGATGCAAATACAATGATCAGACTCTCTCTTAGTCTCACTCCCTGCAACCTAGCTCGATCGATGATCTATAGTCAACCGATCCTCATTCTTAAATAGGTTCTTTCTTCGAGTACTACTGACCCGACTCCAAGCGGCTGGGAACTCTCCAGGCGGCTAGGAGATCCAACCGAACATACATCATGACAACTGTCCTAACAAACTACCTAAAAATAGCAAAAGCATGGTCAGCATGATCTTATCATGATCAGCATGACCTTATTACATGCATTTGGTCTTATCAGACCTTCTTGAAAACATAAACAAGACCTAAAACTACTAACTGCCTCATGAAGGCCAGCTGTCAGGTAGGTGCTCCTGCACCATGAGATATTTCAGAGTATTTGGTAGCAAATATTACATTAAAAGAGATGAAGATCTAGGAAAGTTTGATGCTAGAAGTGATGAAAGAATTTTCTTGGGTTACTCCACTCAAAGCAAAGCATACCGGTGTTATAACAAGAGACTGAGAAAGATTGTAGAAAGTGTAAATGTGAAGGTTGATGAAGAAATTGAAAGACCCTCAAGAATTCATGAGTATGATGAAGATGATCAGAATGGTGTTCATATTCAAAGTATCCAAGCCTCTTCTGAGAAATAAAGTCAAGTTGATCCAGTAAGACAGGAAGAAGAGATAAGTGTCAATGAGATTGATCAAGAGTTAGAGGTGCAAGAAACCCCCAAAGTTCCAAGGTATGTGACTCTAAACCACTCTAAAGATCAGATCATAGGTGACAAAAGCAAAGGAGTGCAAACAAGGAGGAGAATTGCTCAAAATTCAAATGAGTGTTGTCTAATTTCAAAGATTGAACCTAAGACAGTAAATGAAGCCTGCAATGATGAAAACTAGACTAAGGCAATGAAGGAAGAACTGTTGCAAATTGAGAAGAATCACACTTGGGATCTTGTTCCAAAACCTAGAAATAAAAATGTGATTGGAACCAAATGGGTATTTTGGAACAAACTAAATGAAGTTGGTGAAGTAATCAGAAACAAAGCCAGATTGGTCTGCAAAGGCTACTCTCAAATAGAAGGAATTGATTTTGAAAAAACCTTTGCTCTAGTGGCAAGAATTGAAACAATTAGATTATTTCTTGCATTTGCTACCTTCAAAGACTTCAAGCTATATCAGATGGGTGTCAAGTCTGCCTTCCTAAATGGTGATTTGGTAGAAGAAGTATACATTGAGCAACCGGATGGATTTCAATTGTCTGATCATCGTGATATGATCTACAAGTTGAAGAGAGCACTGTATGGATTGAAGCAAGCCACAAGAGCTTGGTATCAAAGATTGGATAAGCATCTTGTGTATATTGGTTTCAATAAAGGTATTGCTAACAGTAACTTATATTTTAAAATTGATCATGAAAACATCTTAATTGTTGAAGTATTTGTTGATGATATCATCTTTGGAGGAAAAGATAGCATATGTAAAACTTTTGCAAATCAAATGAAAAGTGAGTTCGAGATGTCTATGCTTGGTGAAATGAATTTCTTCTTGGGTCTGTAAATTACTCAAACAAAGAAAGGGATCTTCATTTCTCAGACCAAATATGTGAAAGAATTGTTGAGGAAATTTGGGATGGAAGATTCAAAGCCAATGAATACTCCCATGGCAATCGGATGCAAGTTGAGCAAAGAAGATAACTCTCCTAAGGCAGACCAGACAAAGTACAGATCAATGATTGGTGGATTGTTGTATCTCACTCAAACTAGACCAGATATTATGCAAGCTGTTGGTCTCATTGCTAGATTCCAGGCTGATCCCAGAGAATCTCATGTCATGGCAATCAAGAGAATTTTTAGATATCTAAAAGGGACAGTGGAGTATGGTTTGTGCTATCCTAGAGATCATGTTTTCTCTCTTCATGCATACACAAATGTAGATTGGGCAGGAGATGTGGATGAACGGAAGAGTACCAGTGGTGGAGCATTCTTTTTGGGAAAGAGATTGGTTTCTTGGCTAAGCAAGAAACAAGATGTAATATCTCTATCTACAACTGAAGCAAAATACATTGCAGCAGTAGGTAGTTGCACTCAAGTTTTATGGATGAAGTAGATGCTAAGAGATATTAAAGTAGAGTATGAGGAGCCTATCGCAATCTTCTGTGATAATTCAAGTGCAATAAATATTTCTAAGAATCTAGTGCTACACTCTAAGACTAAGCATATATCTATTACGTTTCACTTT
This sequence comes from Cunninghamia lanceolata, assembly GCA_027924645.1. Taxonomy (NCBI): domain Eukaryota; kingdom Viridiplantae; phylum Streptophyta; class Pinopsida; order Cupressales; family Cupressaceae; genus Cunninghamia; species Cunninghamia lanceolata. Next base: position 709,267 of record BSBN01001399.1, read on the forward strand.
CTGAGAGAGCAAGTGAACAAAGATGAAGTTAGATTGGAGTTTGTGCCCTCTAAGGATCAAATTGCAGATATCTTTACTAAACCTCTTCCTAAGGACTCTTTTGAGTTTCTCAGGGAGAAGTTAGGGGTTATTGCCCCTCCAGTGATGAACTAGGATGCACTGATGTGCATCAGTCCGATGGATATCACAGTCATATCTTGTGATCCAGATTGGTGATGGGGAGCTACTACTCAGGGGGAGCAGTTGGTATGAGCCCTTTGCCCTTGATGTCAAAGGGGGAGAGAAGACATGTGAAAAACAAGTGGTTGTTAATCAAAGGGGGAGTAGTAAAGAAAGAGAAGACATGTGAAGAGTTGTTGCTGATAGGGGGAGCTGTGACAGAAAGGAGAAGTTCTTGTCTTGATGGTTTTTCACATCATATGTTGCCATCAATGACAAAGGGGGAGATTGTTGCAAGTATGAGGATAATTTGTGTTGTCATTGATGTCAACATACTCATATTGCATTAATGAGAAGGATTGGATGAGCTGTGTGCTGAGGATATTGAGAAAATTAGCCTCAAACAAGAATAGTGAAGAACAGTGATGACATTAAGGTAAAAGTCCAAGATAAGATGAAGATCAAAGGATGCGGTTTAAAGGGTTTTCAGATATGAGTCTTGAGATGCTCCAGTCAAGATTTCAGAGGTCCGCATGAAGATATGAAGAAGTTATGGTCACTCTAGTAGAACTGGTTCTGGTAGATGTTTAGTGGTGACAAAGTGTCACAGACTAGTCTGGTGAGATCCAGAATTGCATTATCTCATTCTACAGATTGGAGGGAGTGTTGAAGAAGTCAGTGTGAAGTGACAACTAGATTTGTTCATGGTTTGGAGGTCTGGAAGCACCTTTTTCATTGTGACAGTGGCGACAGACTATGTTCTTGAAGTTTCAGATGAAGAAGAGAAGAATTCCAGTAAGCTAATAAAGTGCGGATGTTCTTGGTGACTCAGGAAAGGTTTTGGTGATCCTTGGATCGTGTACAATTCTTATTTGCGGTCCGCATTGAAGTTAGAGTTTGGATTTGATGTAAAGACCACCGGTTGTTGGTGTTCTTCCTGAGACTAGCTGACTGGATGCATTACACGTCTTGCGAATGATCTTGTAGGTGTTTACCGACTTAGATGATTGTTCCTAAGTCGATGCCTTGTATAAATAAGGGATTGTGAATTCATTTTGAAGTGTGTCTTAGTGTGATGAGTGTGTGGTAGTGAAGAGGAGCGCAAAAGGCAGAGCAGAAGTTTTTGGGCTTAAATGGAACTGATCCAGGCATGGTAAAGATGTCAATCTCTAGTTCAAGTTTGTGATATTTGTTACTTTGTAGACAGTGTGTCTCTTGTAGGCAATGTGCCTCTTGTGAGCAGTGTGCTCGGGTAGTGAGCCTTAAATGGCATGTGCCATCTATTTTTCTTATTCTTCTAACAGAGAATAATCCTTGGGTTAATCACCCCATGGTTTTTCCCTTGACCGAGTTTTCCACATCAAAATCTTGGTGTATCATGTGTTGATGTGTATCTGCTCTGGTGTTTATGCTTTATGCTTTCATAAATGATTAATTGCTATGCTATTAAATAACAAAGTGGATTTAAGTGTTTGAATTGGAAGCAAGTTTAGGATAACTGATTCACCCCCCCTCTCAGTTATCAACATACCCTTCTCAGCTTTCTTGTCCTTCTTCTTCCCTTTCTCCTTGGGTCTTCCATGAACTGCAAGGGCCTCTTTGGCTGCCTTAGAAGACTTTCTCCGCATCTCTTCAGACAACAGCGAAGAAACCACTTCTTCCATTTTGAATGTGGATGTGGTGCTTCCAATTGCCATGACAAGATGGTCCCATAAGTCTGGCAGAGAACAAAGCAGGGTTATACATCGATGATCCTCCTCCATCTTTACACCAATAGATGTCAATTGTGCAACCAGAATGTTAAAGGCATTCATATGCTCAGCAACGGATCCTCCATCCTCTATTCGAAGAGAATACAACTTATTTCTCAGAAAAATTTTATTAACTAGGGATTTGGCTTGATACACATCCCCCAACTTCTTTCAAAGGAGTTTTGCAATAGTCTCCTCATAGACATTTAACAACACAGAATCGGCAAGACTAAGTCTTATGAGACCCTTAGCCTTCTGATCCTTGAGATCACAATCATCTTGTGACATTACAATTGGTTTAGTTCCGTTCACACTATCCCAAAGGTCTCAGTTAACTAGCATGTCTTCCATTTTGAGCTTCCATAGCTCAAAATTACTACCATTGAACTTCTCTACTTCAAACCTTCCTGATGTGCCTGCCATCTCCTTGCTACAATACGATACAGAATGCTCTGCATAGACTCCCACTCGACCTAAGATTATCTCAAAAAGCCCCTACCCAACAACTAGGACCAAAGGTGATCAAGCTCTGATACCAACTGAAAGGAAGCTAGGTGTGCGGAAATTGCTTCCTACACTAATCTATTGAGGAGATGGCTATGCAAATTCAACTTTATCCTAACTATTACAATAATGTTAAACCATTAACATGAGATGTTGCAGCAAAACACAAGAACCAGAAAGTAGACAGAAGAAGAGAGACAAAGATTTACGGTGGGGAAAACCTTTATCGGGTGAAAAACCTCACACTCAGAAACCTGCACAATGTATTAACAAATCTGAAAGAATGTTTACAATACACTTGCAATGCAAGCTTCAATGGTCTTGAACACTTGTGTCAGGAGTCAATTTGGTAGCACAACACTACCTATAAACTTGTGATACAAAATCTATCTCCAAGCACCTGTATAAATAGGAAATACAAGGCAATATTGGACCTTTCTTGGAAAGGGCATCCAACATGGCTTCATGGACCAAAACCCACACCCAAAGACACTTGGTCAACATTGTAGAATTTGCCTGACACTTGTCCATAGATCCCATCCCAAAGGGGTCACCTATTTCCAAAATGGGCTATGACAGATGCTCTTATGACACTTACGACCGTCATAGAATCTGTCATAGCACTTACAACTTACAGTTGTAAGAGAATCTGTCATACACATGCTATAAATAGCATATTCTCTTACAACATGTCATATTCCACCTTGGGGCATCCAAATATACCTTATTCAAAGATGCTTCATGACAAATGTCATCTCCTATCTTTTAACCTTCTATTTTTGACTCTTACACGTCATAGATTCGTCATAGGAATCTGTCATAACTGTTTCGGTCAAACATTCCTTACACAACATGGAAGATGCCGACACATGGTATAATATTCCTACCACTAAGTGGGATGCCTATCTCCTCATGTGAGGACAAAAATACAAGTTGTCATAATCCATGTAGGATTGACATAGCACCGTGCCACATCCCACAATATGACAATATGGATTTTCCAAATATTTACAACATAGGCAATTAAATAATAAATACAACTATTACAAATGTAGAGAATTACCATGGTTGAGACACCTTAATTCCCAACAGGTATGTCTAAGAGTTTTGCAGATGAAATGCAAAAAGAATTTGAAATGTCAATGTGTGGGGAAATGAACTTCTTCCTTGGGTTACAGATCAATCAGACAAATAAAGGTATTTTCATTTCACAATCAAAGTATGTCAAGGAAATGTTAAAGAAGTTTGGAATGGAAGATTCTAAAGTTGTTTGTACCCCTATGGTGATTGGTTGCAAGCTAAGCAAGAATGATGAAACTCCTAAGGTTGATCAGAGCAGGTACAAAACAATGATTGGAGGACTGCTATATCTAATTGCTGCTAATCTAGATATTATGCATACAGTTTGTCTTATGGCTAGATTTCAAGAAGATCCTAGAGAGCCACGTGTTGCAGCAATGAAGAGGATATTTAGATATTTAAAGGGCACTCTGGATCATGGCTTGTGGTATCCAAAGGATACTGACTTTACTTTAAGTGCTTATACAGATGTAGATTGGGTCAGTTGTGTAGATGACTGGAAAAGTACAAGTGGTGGTGCATTCTTTCTTGGATGCAGATTAGTGTCATGGTTAAGTAAGAAGCAAGCTTTAGTTTCTTTATCTACTGCAGAGGCAGAATACATTGCAGCAACATCTTGTTGCACACAGGTGTTGTGGATGAGGCAAACCTTGAAGGATATCAGAGTTACAAATGATGAACCAATTCCTATCTTCTATGATAATACAAGTGCTATTAAAATTTCAAAGAATCCGGTGATGCACTCAAGGACAAAACATATCTCAATTCGATATCACTTTTTGAGAGAGAAGGTTATAGAGAATGAAGTGAAGCTTGAGTATGTGCCTACAAAGGATCAGGTTACTGATATATTCACTAAGGCTCTTCCTAAGGATACTTTTGAGTATCTCTGGGATAAGTTAGGGGTTATTGCCCCTCCGTCTTTTAACTAGATGCATAAGGAGATGCATCAGTCCTATGGATTTCAAGATTTATTCTTTGTTATGGACTGATGTTAGAGGCTACCTCTAAAGGGGAGTAGGTAGTAGCTTTGTTGGTTGCTGCAGTCAGGGGGAATAAATGTTAGTGCAAGTTGTTATGTGTTCCTAAGGGGGAGTATGCAAAGTAAGTACAAGCAATGTCTAAAGGAGAGAATGAAAGAGAGTTGTTTTGCCCTTTGCCATTGATGTCAAAGGGGGAGAGAGAACAATGTGAAAAAAGAAAGAGTCAGTTGTCAAGAAAGCTGAGGGGGAGAGAAAGAGAAAAGCAAAGAGTTGGTATGAAGCATAGTATTGAGGACTATTGTGTTGATGGTTTTTCACATCATGTGTTTCCATCAATGACAAAGGGGGAGATTGTAGCAAGTATGTGCAGTCGGTGTTGTCATTGATGTCAACAAGCTTGTGTTGTCATTGGTGTCAATTGTATGAGCAAGATGATATTGCAAGAGTGTAAGAAAGTTGGTGTTGAGTGGATGTTGTCTTTGATGATGGGGAAGTGTTGAAGATGTTGATGATATGTTTCTAGTGCTTGGTTTCCAAGTGCTTTTGAGAATATTTGAATAAAATAAGAAAATAGTGTGTGGCAGTGGTATTTTGTGTTGTAGAGTAGTGTTCTAGTTTTTCTTCACATTTCTTTTATATTGAAGATCTATTTATGTGGTTTGGACATGTTGATTAGAGGTGTTCAGAGGTGCTACATTCAGAGTTTGGCATACTGGATTGATGTGTAGAGGAAGATGTGTTCACTAGTATGTGAACTATGTATTGCAGAGGTGTCTGGGAGAAAGGTTTTTTGCTCCACATTTCTCTATAGAATGGTTTTAGGTCTTGCAGTTCTAGAAGTATGTTTTTAAGGTTCATACCTACCTTATGTTGAAGTTGTTTGTGGTTTGGTGCTCCGCAAGTTGATTTCTTGAGTTGTAGTGCATGACAGAGATATTTGAGTATGCTGGGTAAACATGATAAGTTTGTTCGACAGGTGAAAGTTGTTGTGGAGGAATTTGTTGGTTTTTAGGGTGTTTGTGGAACATTTTAGATTGTATTCAAGCATGGTGTGTGGTCCACAAGTTGTCTTTGGTTTTGAGGAAGCATGCACTTAATTGTTTATGGTGTTAACACAAGTTTGGCCGACCTTGGGTGTTTACACTAATTGCGGAGCTGCTTCAATGATTGTGAGTGGATTTAGGTCCAAGCTAAACTGTGTTGTAGTTCGCCTTCATTCATTTCCACCGCGGGAATGTTTTGGTGCCAACCTAATTTGAATTTGCAAGATTAAGGTGCTTTGTCAACCTTGGAAAATGTTTTCAAGATTGAAGATGGTATAAATTAGTGTTGAGTTGTTGAAGGATAGTAAGATAGAAGAGTATGATGATGTGATGCGAATTACAAAGTCATAGAGTGCAAATTTGTGCAATGCAGTGTGAACTCTCATGTGTTAGATTATTAGATGCAGTGAGCAGAAGGTGTCTACAATTCCTTAGTGAGACTGCAGAGGTGTTGATGGCATTGTGGTGGCTTTCTCTGTTGCATTGAGATAGTTTTCTGCTTGTAACAATCTTCTCTATCTTCTTTTCTATTCTAGTAGTGAGCCTTCCGACAATGAGCCCTATTGTATTTTGGTGTTGATATTACTTTATATTGTGAGCTAATCCTCACCATAGTTTTTCCCTTCTTGGGTTATCCATGTAAATCTGGTGTTCTCTTGTGTTTGATGTTGATTTGATTCAGTTTCTATTATTTCCTTTCATGCTTAATCATCTTAACAGTTTAAGGGATTAATTGAATTAATGTGCATCTAAATGTGTTTGAGCATTTTGAAGTTTTAAGTTACAATTGATTTGTGCCCTCCCTTCTCAGTTGTCTTGTGCATTTAACAAGTTCTTTATGCAAATCTTTGTCATGTTATCTCTGAATCTGACCCTAGAGACATGTATGAACTCTTAGGAACTTCTTTGTTGTTTCATTGTCTACATCTTGCCTCAAACCTTTAATAGGTCATCCTTTATGGAGGCTTAGAGACCACTATTCACTTCTCACTATCCCTTAGACCCTTAGCAAGGCTCTTCAATATCTTTGTATCATTTTGAAATACTACTTCATACCCTAGAACTCATAGCAGACCTTCTATTTGGTATGTGCAGACCTAGAATGATATTGGTGAATAGGTGTATGACTTAAAGAGAACTTAACCCTCACTGTTGCACCATCTAAAACCTCATGCCACCTTGGAAATATCTTCTCTGCTTCTTTTGAGTACCCTTATGACTATCCTTAAACATTTCTCAGACCTTTGATGGATGCGTAGGAACTTTTCTACAAAACCTTTTCCTCACTTTCCTCAGTGAAACCCTTGAGTATGCATTGTCACCAATAAATCCTTTGGATCTTTGATAGACTGCTCTTGTATGGGATTATCTCTTCTTATATTAATTATTTTGAACCCTTTAGGGTTATGCCTCTTTTCATTATTCACTGGTACCTTCTTCACTACATAATCTTGAATAGGATTTAACAAATATCTTTTGACAAGATGCTAGACTCTTGACAGGGCTCAAAGGATAATTAAAAACAACAACATTCTTTTGGCAATACTTCTCAAAACATCACTAACCTTTACAAACCCCTACAACATCAAAATGCCTCTCTCTGAGAAAAACCCTTCAAACTGAACAAAGTCCATGCAAGGTCTTTATCCTTCTATGATTCCATCACTGTACAGGCATGCATGCTGCTTCATTTTAGCCTTTCTTACATCAGGAAGATCTTAGATGTCTTTATAGACCTTAAACCACATTTAGACTCTTAGAAATACTATTACAACTTCTTTCTCTTATTTTTACAGTACATTTAAGGACTCTATAAGGTCTACAAAGTTTTTTTGGACCTTTCAAACTACACCTTGTCCTCTTTTGGATTTGAAAGAGTTCCTATCAAACTTGAAAACTCATTATGACTGTACCACAACATTCAACACTTGGTAACTAAGATAAAAATCTTTGAAAACTGTCATGGATTCATGAAAAACTTTCAACTTCAAGAGCATCATTTCACATACATAATCTTGCATGGAAGAATGGTGATAATAATCTATAGCAGTTATATGGACATTTTACCTTCAACGTTGATGAATATCCTACTTCATCTAAATCAAATTCATGTTCTTGAGATTTTTAAACATATAAAGAGCTTTGAAGATGAAGAACACAATGAAACCTCAAACAATAGGTCTAAAACAAGGATCTCTTATCCCTCATGACCTCATGTTCAACATGTTAGTCTTAGGGCAGACAACTAAAAGGGGGGTGAATCAGTTGTCTAAAACTTTCTCCTAATTACACACTTAAATCCTCTTAGTGATTAGCAGTATATCAATCATGAAACATAATGCATTTAAATCAAAAGTAGAAACACATCAACACATAAGACACCAAGATTTTGATGTGGAAAACCCGGTTAAGGGAAAAACCATGGGGTGATTAACCCAAGATTGTATTCTCTATTAGAAGAATAGAAAGAACAAAATGGCACATGCCAATTAGGGCTCACTGCCTGAGCACACTGCTCACAAGAGGCTCACTGCCTACAAGAGACACACTGTCTACAAAAGAATAAGTATCACATACTTGAACTGAAAAATAGCATCTTCACCATACTTGAGTCAATTCCATTTAAGCCCAATGCTTCTGCTCTGCCTTTTGCCTTCCTCCTTGCTACCACACACTCATCTCTACAAGGACACTCTTGAAATGACTTCACAATCCCTTATTTATACAAGATATCAACTTAGGAATAATCATCTAAGTCGGCAAACATCTACAAGAACATCTGCAAGATGTGTAACTCATCTGGTCGGCCAGTCTTAGGAAGAACACCATCATCCAGAAGTTATTCTTCAATTGCAAGCTCCAACTCCAATGTAGACCACCAACATGAACTGGACATGATCCAAGGACCTTCACAATATTTCCTGAATCACCAAGAACATCCGCACTTCATCTGCATACTAAAATCCTTCTCTCCTTCATCCAGAACCTCAAGAACACAGTCTGTCACCACTGTCACAAAGGAATGGATGCTTCCAAACCTTCAACCTATGAACCAAACTAGTTAACACTACATAAGGACTTCCTCAACACTCCCTCAAATCTGCAGAATAGGATAATGCTATTCTGGATCACACCGGACCTGTCTGTATCACTCTGTCACCACTGAACACCTACCGGAACTGGTTTAACTTGAACAACCATAACTTCTTCAGATCTTCATGTGGACCTTTGAAATCTCTACTGGACCACCTTAAGAAACATATCTACAGACCCTTTAAACCACATCCTCTGATCCTCATAGTATCTTGGACTTTTACCTTACTGACTTTACTGTTCTTCACTGTTCTTGATTGAGACTAATTTTCTCAATATCCTCAGCACACATCTCATACAATCCTTATCATTAATGCAACATGAGTATGTTGACATCAATGACAACATCGGTTAGGCCCATACTTGCAACAATCTCCCCATTTGTCATTGATGGCAACATATGATGTGAAAAAATGTTTTGACCATCACGACAAGAACTTCTCCTTACTGTCGCAACTCCCCCTATCAGCAACAACCATTCACATGTCTTCTCTCCCTTTACTACTCCCCCTTTGATCAGCGACCACCTTTTTTTCACATGTGTTCTCTCCCCCTTTGACATCAATGGCAAAGGGCACATACTTGCAATTTCACCACTTCAGAATCATACCTGCTACTCCCCTTGAGTAGCAGCTCCCCATCATCAATCCAGACCACAAGATATGATTGTGATATCTACCGAACTGATGCACATTAGTGCACCTTAGTTCATCACCAGAGGGGCAATAACCCCTGACTTCTCCCTGAGATACTCAAAAAAGTCCTTAGGTAGAGGTTTAGTAAAGATGTCTGCAATCTGATCCTTGGAAGGTACAAACTCCAATCTAACTTCATTCTTGTTCACTTGCTCTCTCAAAAAGTGAAACTTGATAGATATATGCTTAGTCTTTGAATGCAACACCAGATTCTTAGATATATTTATTGCACTTGAATTATCACAGAAAATTGTGATGGGCTCCTCATACTCCACTCTGATGTCTCTTAGCATCTACTTCATCCACAAAACTTGAGTGTAACTACCTGCTGCTACAATATATTCTACTTTAGTTGTGGACAGAGATATTGCCTCTTATTTCTTGCTTAGCCAAGAAACCAATCTCTTTCCCAAAAAGAATGCTCCACCACTAGTACTCTTCCAGTCATCCACATCTCCTGCCCAATCAACATCTGTATATGCATGAAGAGAGAAATCATGATCTCTATGATACCATAGACCATACTCAACTGTCCTTTTTAGATATCTAAAAATCCTCTTGATTGCCATGACATGAGATTCTCTAGGATCAGCCTGAAATCTAGCAACAAGACCAACAACCTGCATAATGTCTAGTCTAGTTTGAGTAAGATACAAAAGTCCTCCAATCATGGACCTATACTTTTTCTGATCAGCCTTGGGAGAGTCATCATCCTTGCTCAACTTACATCTGGTTGATATGGGAGTATTCATTGGTTTTGAGTCTTCCATCCCAAATTTCTTCAACAATTCTTTCACATATTTGGTCTGAGAAATGAAGATTCCTTTCTTTGTTTGAGTGATTTGCAGACCTAAGAAGAAATTCATTTTACCAAGCATGGACATCTCAAATTCACTTTTCATTTGATTTGCAAAAGTTTTACACATACTATCTCTTCCTCCAAAAATGATATCATCAACAAACACTTCAACAATCAAGATGTTTTCATGATCAATTTTGAAATACAAATTATTGTCAGCGGTACCTTTGTTAAAACCAATCTTCAAAAGATGTTTATCCAATTTTTCATATCAGGCTCTTGGAGCTTGCTTCAGTCCATACAGTGCTTTCTTCAACTTGCAAACCATATCATCATGGTCAAACAATTGAAATCCATCTGGTTGCTCTATGTACACTTCTTCTTCCAAGTCACCATTCAGGAAGGCAGACTTGACATCCATCTGATATACCTTACAATCCTTGAAAGCAGCAAAAGCAAGAAATAATCTGACTACTTCAATTCTTGCCACCAGAGAAAAAGTTTCTTCAAAATCAACTCCTTCTATTTGAGAATAACCCTTGCAGACTAATCTGGCTTTATTTCTGATTACTTCACCAACTTCATTCAGTTTGTTCCGGAAGACCCATTTGGTTCCAATCACATTCTTGTTTCTAGGTCTAGGAACAAGATCCCAAGTGTGATTTTTCTCAATTTGCATCAGCTCTTCCTCCATTGCTTTGGTCCAGTTTTCATCATTACAGGCTTCATTTATTGTCTTAGGTTTAATCTTTGAAATCAGACAATACTCATCTAAATTTTGAGCAATTCTCCTTCTAGTTTGCACACCTTTTCTTTTGTCACCTATGATCTGATCTTCAAAGTGGTTCAGTCTTACATACGTTGGAACTTTGGGAGTTTCTTACACTTCTTATTCTTGATCAGGCTCATTAAAACTCATCTCTTCTTCCTAATTTACCGAATCAGTTTGAATTTGACTTTTAGAAGAGGTTTGGGCTCCTTGAATCAGAACACCATTCTAATCATCTTCATCATATTCATAAAACCTTGAGGGTTTCTCAATTCCTTCATCAACCTTCACATTTGTACTTTCTATTATCTTTCTCAGTCTCTTGTTATAACACTGATATGCTTTGCTTTGAGTAGAGTAACCCAAGAATATTCCTTCATCACTTCTAGCATCAAACTTTCCTAGATCTTCATCTCTTTTAATGTAACATTTGCTACCAAAAACTCTGAAATACCTCACAGTAGGAGTGATGCCAAACCAAAGTTCATAAGGAGTCTTACCGATATTGCTTCTGATTTGAACTCGATTGAGAGTATAGACTGTAGTGCTGACAGCTTCTCTCCAATAGATCTGAGGAACATTTGATTTCATCATCATGGTCTTGGAAGCTTCCTGGATGGTCCAGTTCTTTCTTTCCGCTACTCCATTCTCACAGAACTCTAAGAACTCACCGGATGTGAATTCCCCACCTCTATTAGACCTCAGACATTTCAGTTTTAATCCAGTTTCATTCTCTACCATAGCCTTGAATATTTTGAATTTCTCAAGAGCTTCTAATTTCTCTTTCAAAAAGGTTACCCACATCATCTGGGAATAGTCATCAATTAGTAGCATGAAGTATCTATCACCTTGCACACTCCTGATTCTTGTTGGGCCACAAAGATCAGTATGAACTAAGTCCAATAATCCGGTAGAAGATAATTCCTTACTCTTGAATGTGACTCTGCTTAGCTTACCCAACTGACATTATTTACACAAGCTATTTGTAGGTTTCACCAATTTTGGAAGATCTCTTACAGCTTGAGTATTGCTTATCTTGATGATATTATCAAAATTCACATGACACATTCTCCTATGCCATAACCAACTCTGATCAACTTAAACAAATAAGCAACTTTTACCAGTACCAACCAAGTGGAAGATATTACCTTTAGTTTGGGTACCAGATGCAATCTCTGTTCTGAAACTTTCAAAGATATTCCATTTTCCATTCTTAAACTAGAGATCATAGCCTTTGTCCACCAACTGTCCAACACTGAGAAGATTGTGCTTCAAACCTTCAACATATAGTACATTACCGGTTTTGTTCCTTCCATCAAAGGAGATAGTTCCTCTTCCTCTGATTCTACCAGCAGAATTATCACCAAACTTCACCACTCCTCCTTCATGCCTTTCCAAATCTATGAATTTGTTTTTGTCACCTATCATATGGTGAGAGCATCCACTGTCAATGACCCAGTCATCCTTTTCTTCAACTTGGGCAGCCAGAGCTCTTTCTACAACTTTATGATTGACAGATACAAAGGATATTGGTTCTTCTTCCTTGATGGCAATAAACACCCATTCACTTTCAAATTTGTTTCCTGTCTCTGATTCATCATCTGTTACTCCTTCATTATCATCTTCTTCATGAACATAGTAACAATTCTTTTGGAGTCTTGATCTGTTAGGATTTGGCCTTGAAAATATTTCAGGACATCTTGAGGCAAAATGACCAATCTTATTGCAGTTAAAACACTTAAAAGGCAATTTTTCTTCATACTTACCGGATCCTCTTGGCAGCCTTTTTGCAATAAGGGCTTCAAGTTGAGTAGTTTCTACTTCTTCTTCTTCCAAGTATTTTCTTGCTTTTTCATACTATGACAGTTTCTTTATGAGTTCTCTCTCGGATCAAACCTTTGTTTACCTTTTACAGAGGCACTGCCTTTGAATGCAGATTCAGTCTTGGGGAGATCATCTCCAAACTTGGTCATTTCAAATGCAGCCAATTTGCCAGCCAGTTGATCTATTGTGACAGTTGTATGGGCTCTGAATTCTTCAATGGCAGTAACCTTTATCTTATAAGAGGCAGGAAAGGATCTGAGAATTTTGCCAACAATCTCATTTTCATCCAAGACTCCACCAACATTTCTAATTCCACAAACAAGCTCATTTACTCTTGGCATAAAAGTAGTGATATTTTCATCTTCTCTCATCTTCAAATTTTCAAATTTTCCTTTTAGACTTTGTAACCTTGCACATTTGACATACTTGTCTCCTTCATGTAGAAGTTCTAGTTTTTTCCAAATCTCAAAAGCAGTTGGTAAGTCAACAACATTTGAAAGCTCTGAATCAGATAATGCACTTAGAAGAGCTTCTATAGTCTGCAGATTGTTTTCACCATCTGTGATCTTAGTTGGGGATTTTGAACCACACTATGGAGGAGTATACTTCATTGAAGCCATATTCCAATACTGCATTCCCATACATTTCAAGTGACAAGTCATGTGACTTTTCCAAAGATTGAAATTGGTTCCATCAAACTTCGAACTATCCTTCTTGTAGGACGACATCCTGGATCTCCTCAAGCGGTTAAGCTCTTTTAGAGGAACTTGGCTCTGATACCAATTGTTAGTCTTAGGGAAGACAACTGAGAAAGGGGGGGTGAATCAGTTGTCTAAAACTTTCTCCCAATTACACACTAAAATCCTCTTAGTGATTAGCAGTATATCAATCATGAAACATAATGCATTTAAATCAAAAGCAGAAACACATCAACACATAAGACACCAAGATTTTGACGTGGAAAACCTGGTTAAGGGAAAAATCATGAGGTGATTAACCCAAGATTGTATTCTCTATTAGAAGAATAGAAAGAACAAAATGGCACATGCCAATTAGGGCTCATTGCCCGAGCACACTGCTCACAAGAGGCTCACTGCCTACAAGAGACACACTGTCTACAAAAGAATAAGTATCACATACTTGAACTGGAAAATAGCATCTTCACCATGCTTGAGTCAGTTCCATTTAAGCCCAATGCTTCTGCTCTACCTTTCACCTTCCTCCTTGCTACCACACACTCATCTCTACAAGGACACTTTTGAAATGACTTCACAACCCCTTATTTATACAATATATCAACTTAGGAATAATCATCTAAGTCAGAAAACATCTACAAGAACATCCGTAAGATGTGTAACTCATCCGGTCAACCAGTCTCAGGAAGAACACCATCATCCAGAAGTTATTCTTCAATTGCGAGCTCCAACTCCAATGCGGACCACCAACACGAACTAGACCTGATCCAAGGACCTTCACAAGATTTCTTGAATCACCAAGAACATCTGCACTTTGTCTGCATACTGAAATCCTTCTCTCCTTCATCTGGAACCTCAAGAACATAGTCTGTCACCACTATCACAAAGGAATGGATGCTTCCAGACCTTCAACCTATGAACCAAACTAGTTAACACTTCATAAGGACTTCCTCAACACTCCCTCAAATCTACAGACTAGGATAATGCTATTCTGGATCACACCGGACCTGTTTGTACCAATCTGTCACCACTGAACACCTACTAGAACCGGTTTAACTTGAACAACCATAACTTCTTCAGATCTTCATGTGGACCTCTGAAATCTCTACTGGACCACCTTAAGACACATATCTACAAACCCTTTAAACTGTATCCTCTGATCCTCATAGTATCTTGGACTTTTACCTTACTAACTTTACTGATCTTCACTGTTCCTGATTGAGACTAATTTTCTCAATATCCTCAGCACACAGCTCATCCAATCCTTATCATTAATGCAATAGGAGTATGTTGACATCAATGACAACACCGGTTAGGCCCATACTTGCAACACAACATTCATGAAGCCTAAAAGCTTTAGCCTCCTGGTATACCTTCTGCATTCTACTAAGTTAACCTGCAAAGTTAGTCATGTAACCCTAAACTCATGACAAGTAAAACCTAACAACTCTAACTTGACCTCAACTTAGATTAACATCTAAACTCTCATACAAATTTGATTATTTTTTCAAAAGAAACTCCCTCCACACATTGTACGAGACTTTTGGATAAAATAAGGTAGTTTTTGAAAATGCTAAGGTCTTAAAATAACTTTTACCATCCCTTTGTGACTTTTTGACCTCTAAAACATATACTTTTACATGATTAAGGAATTCTTTGACACTTGAAACATTACAACTATTGGTTTTACATTGTCAAAGGTCTTTAAACCCTTAAAGGATTGATTTATCACATTGTAAACAAACATTAAAACCTCTAAACTGTTACTTCAAGACTTATTGACACTTCTAGGACATCTATGTCAACTATTGAGCTAGATAGGCACAATATGTTAACAACAACATGCAAGATTCATGGACTCAGAACTTCAGTCTATGGATCCACTTTTCTTGCCAACAAAGCCCAAACAACCACATGAAGGTGGCATAATAGTAGAAAGCGTGGCAAATGAAGAGCCACAATGGTGAGATGACACTACAAGCAATGTGAGTGATAGTAAAGAGGTTTGAAGGGGCCATGATTAGGAAACAAAAGAAGCTATGACAATATTGAAGAGGTCCATCAAGAAAATAGATGATGATGGAAAAGGATGGGAGAGTAGGTTTGGGTGGCAGAGAAATTAGCCATGAAGGATGAAGACATACACAAAATGTGCACATTATCACATAAGGAAAGAATACAACCAAGAGATTAGCACAAGTGAGTTGTAAGGAGCCATTAATGGCTTGTTAGTACCCCATCAACATTTTTGAGGGCCTAGCATATGTAGGAGAATGATCATGCCAAATCCAAGGGAGATTTGGGTGCACAGGCAACATTAATAGTAGGGCATTTTAACACTTGAGGAGGATAGTGTGTAGGTGAGTTTGAATGCCCAAATTCTGGGCATGATCTAAGAAGAAGCATAGCTAGAAGGGAAGGTTCTAGAAGCATGTGAGAGTTAAGAGGAGGCATTGGTTTAGGCATGCAAGGAGTCTAATGCAAGGAAGACATAACAATTGAGAAGGGAGAGTTGGCCAAGACAGGGAAGGGGTGCAAAGAAGCATGTGAATAGTTTGGCAAGAGTCAAGGATAGACACAACAAACCAGCACATACCATAGGGAGAATAAGCTAAGAGAGGTTGGTCTATTGATATAGAGTTGCAAGGAGTGTAGTGAGGGGGAAGAATAGCCAGAGAGATATGAAGAAGCCACTAGGGTTTAGGTGCAAGAGGAAGTGCAAGTAGACTGTGGAGGTCAAGTAGAGAGCAGGGTAAGAGAAAACACCCACAAGGAGTTGATCAGAGGTGCTAGCAAGGAGGAGAGAGATCGTGAGTAGGCTAGAAGGACAGGATATCACATGAGACTAGGCTGGTAGCATGGCAAGAGAAGGTGAGATTATGTGTAGGAAGAAGAAGGTTAAGTTGTGTGTGATCAGCAAGGTCATGTGAGACAGAGAGGGTAAGAGTGTGCAGCTGAGGAGTTGTAGGTGTGTGTGTAAGAGTGTGAATAGGGGAAGCATATTTCCTTGCATGAAAGAAAAAAATATTTTGTAATAAAATGGGTTATTTGTATTTTTTATGTAATGGTGTCCCATGGATTGTGTGTTTGGGTGCTTGTAGATTAAGTCTCTAATGTTATGTGCGAAGGTCTATAGGTTGAGTGATAGTCTTAAGGTATAGGCTATTAATTGTTGTAGGTTGACCTATAGCCAAAGGGGGACCTTGATTTGCTTCTGCATAGCTATGTGTGGGATTCTTGGGGTGCACCGTGGTTGGGGTGACTACCATCAACAATGCCAATAGAAGCCAATGAGTTTGTTGTGCTTATTGTGGAAGACACCTAATTGTTCACCTCTCAACTTAGTCAAAACCCTTGGACCAGTTCAATGTTTTTGACAACATCGAAGGCACTTCAAGTAGCCATGCAAATGCCTAATTTGCTCTTATCAATGTTGTTGTGGATGTTATGCTCTTCTAATGATGATGCAATCCATAATTGAGCTTTCTTGTAGATGAGTCCTTCCTCTCTCTTTCTATGTAAAAATGCATTAGTGTTTTTCTATTTTATACAACACCCTAGCACATAAATTTGAATATTTCATGCTCAAGTTGGCAAGTAATGGCTAGTTGGAAAGGGATGGATTTGGAGCCAAGATTAAATGTTTGAATCTAAAAATTTGAGGGTTAAATCCATAGTAATAGTTCTAAACTAGATTCAAATCCATACCTATAGGGTTGACCCTGGATAAGGAAGGATAAAACTATAAATCAAGTCCAAACATATAAAATGAAGTCAGTCAAATTCAATCAAGACTTGTATCTTTTTATAACATTTAAAAAAAATATACTACTTATACATTAAATATTATACTTAAGACAAAATCAAAATGAGTAAAAAAAAAAAATACTAGCTATACAATTTTCAACCTTACACCATACTAATGAAGATTAAACTTCGATGTTGTAATGCACCTTTCTCTCTTAGATGCACTTTTGGGGGTTAATATCATTCTTCCATGTTTTGATAGGCCTCACTAAAAGCCCCGAAATACTTTCCCTCTCAAAGAGAAGCCTGCCAAAGATAGTGGGTTGTATTTCGGCTATGGCTTGCATTCAATATGATTTTTTAAACATGTGAAGACTTTTCAACAACATTATTGACAAGAATTAAGGTTCTCTCTGCTCTTAGTGGTTAAAGAAGTCTCTTCGATGGAAATTCAACGCTCTCACAAATAATCCAAAATTTAATTATGCCTCGTAAAAATGAAAGTTCCAGAGGAATTATATTCAATAATAATAAGAAACACCTTTTATGAATTGGGCTCTAGCTTCTATTTATTGTCAAAAGTGGTTTCTATGTATTGTTTAAAGTCGTCTTAAATTAAAAGGGACTTGAATGGAATGTCTTTATAATTGCTGAGCGTAGGAAACTTTGAAATGATATTTAAAAGAAGGTTAGAAATTTGAAGTGAATTTATAAGAAGTTTTATTGCTAAATCTTAAAACATTGAATAGTAAATGATAAAATTCACTTCACTGGATGTAAGTTTACATTTTGTTAGAGAAATTTCAAACACCAGGTCTATGGCAACACTGTTCAATTAACGCTATTCTTAAAGATCATCCTGTTCAATAGTCAAAGGTTAATTTTGGCCAATAAAAATAAAACAAATATTTACCATATTTTAATGTGGATGAGATGTAAAATTGCTATTCACTGTTTCACCATTAAACTGGATGATGTTTCAGTAGAGTGCCTAATCACCTTCTAATAGTCAGATTGTAAATTTAAAAGGCCTGTCATAAAAACAAAAACTGAAATGTACAGTTCTTATGTTTATGAGGTTATATAAATATAGAAATCTCTGTTCTTAAGCAGATCATAACATACTGAGTATTCATATATTTATTTTAAAGGTATCTTTACAGGGTTATAAATATTAGTATTTCTGTTTTTAAACAGATTACAACATACTGAGTATTCATACATTCATATTAAAAACATCTTTCTGTTAAAACTGTTAAAAACTGTTATATGTTATAAACAGGAATTAAAAACATCTTTCTGTTAAAACTGTTATATGTTATAAACAGCAAAATACATTCAATCAAAACCACTCATAAATTAAACCTAACCCAATCACACCAAAAAAAATTTAAATTCTCATATTCTTACAAAACTTCAAACTGCAGCATTTGTTGGGAGGAGCTCTCATACACCGCCATCGCTCTCCTCCCACCTCCATAAAAAATTGGCATACGAGGCAATTACATAGCTGCCAACATCAACCATTGCGTATAGTCCATTGCTAGAGAAGCCAAGAAAACTAGGATTTAAGAGCTTAAAAAGGATGTGGGCAATTGGTTACCAGTCATTAGGGGCAGCCTGGATCGCTTGATCAAAGTAAGCTTGGGCTCTGTCTCCATCTTTGTGAGTTTCCCATATGAGTTGGGCGTAAAGTGACAGCACTTCTCCATCTGCAGGACCAGCCAATATGGCCCTTCCATAGAATTCTTCTGCCTTGCTAATGTCCCCTTTAACCTACATCACCGTCAAACACCATTTGCCTTCAATTAGCAGTAAGAATGAGAGATATCATCTTCTCCATGCCCATTAAATGTGTTTCAAAAGCATTCTAATGAGAATCTTGGTAGCTTACCTCTTGTAAAAATTTGGCATAGTTCTTGAGCAGGATCGGATTGTCAGGATTTGCTTCCAACATCTCTACATGATATGCTTCTGTAAGCATGCAACAACATTCTTGTGACTTTCTGATGCGGGGAAGTACCAAATGAAAATGCGAGATAGCTGTTTTAAAAATGCGAAAAGAAGAGACTCTGTGCAGAATAGAATGGTGGTTTCTCGCACTTGTCCTTGAAATGCAGACGAGCGGATTCAATTTTGGCTTGAGCGCAGGGGAATTTTCCAGCAACATTTTGCATACAAGTGAGATATTTTTAAAAAACGTAAAGAATTAGCTAAAATTTAGATCCCTCTGATGCATATCGTTCTGATGCTTGGAATACTATTTATGTCCATATGGATATCGGCAATACATGAACATGAGCATGAACATGAACATGAACATGGAACATCAGCATCAGCATTGCAAGGAGCGGGTGGAGGCGTTCCTGCAGTCAAGTCAGATTGGGACGCCTAAATTGCATAAGCGAACCAATTATTTAGTGGAAAAAATATCTTCATTTCATTGGTGTCTTTTAGGCACTCTATTTAAATATCAACGGTTAAACAGTCCAATTGTATTTTTACACCTCATCCACAACAAAAGTGGTAAATAATTGTCCTGTTTTTATTGATCAAAATTAACTTTTGATTGTTGAAGTGGATGTTTAAGAATAGCTATTCTATTGTATTCAATACAACTTAAAAACAAAGTCAAGAGCCATCATAGTAATGACTGATTTTTTTAATATTATATATTGAAAAAGAACAGTATTATTTATCTCTTATTTTATTGGTTTATTGAATGAAATGACAATTTAAAGCTCTCTCTTAGATCTATTTTTTTCTTAAATTTTAAATATTTTCTTTCAAAGATCACTGAAATGAAAATGTTTTTCTATTACTTTTATTTTCACTAAAGTGTAATAAATTTTGTATACTAAAATTTCAACTCTATTAACAATGTTTGTCTCATTGAAATGATATTATTGTGGTGAGGTGGAGTGTTGAACAAATTTATAAGCCATGGATTTATTGGAGGTCAGCATGCAATGTAAGGTATGCAATCAAAACATCAAGTCATGTTTATGTTCAATGAAGCAATTTCTATACATACTAAAAAGTATTTGTATCTAGTGCTGGTACTTATAATTAATGAATTTCATTTCAAGCTTCTTAATATTTCCAACAAAAGTTTTATAAAGCCTTGGAATACCCTAGATCTAAGTCACTTGTTATTTTTTGAATTATTGTGATGACCATATGAGCTTCCCCCTAGCTTCAATATAATGACATCTTCTTCAGAAGAGCCTTTATTTTATTATTCTTCGTCAACTGAGACATCAAAATTGGTTGTCCAATGCATCCAGAAGAATACTAAAAAGGGGATTGAAGGGATTCATTTGATAGATTTGTTCAAAAAGCTTCTTAACTACCCTAGCAAACCCATTAGGCTCTATCACCAAGCTCTATTGCATGTGGCATTTCCACAAAGATAGGAGATGGGAATGGTACTATTGTGATTGTAGAGAACAATGAACTTGAGTAAACACAATATGAGGAACCCTTAGGTGTCATTTTATTTATTTAAATAAGCCTTCCAAATTGGCTTGCAAATTCCATTGTAATTATTTGAGATTTTTTGTATATTTGGTTTTTGCATATTAGTGATTTCATTTTGTGAATGGCTATGGGATGTATAGGTCATCTTATGTAACACATCATGATTGAATATCTTTTTTTTCTCCTCATGTTTTGTGAATTTGTTCATATATGGTATAAGTGTAGTAGAGTATAGTAAAAGCATGTACAACTTGTATTCACTCTCTTGATAAGAAATTAGAGCCCGTATATAATGTGACGCATGTTTTTACTCTTTGAGTGGCCATTTCAATAGAAGAGGAATGGTTGTGGGACATTATAAGTGAAAAGTCTACATATTTCACTACATCGACCTCATTGATCTAAGAGACCGAGAAAATAGTAGAGATTTATTGATGGCAACTCACAATTTCTTCCTTCTACACATTGTTTGTGCTTGTTTTCAATATTTTTATATGGGAGCATATTATATTAGATTCCTTTTTTAAGGTCTTTAGTTTTTTAATAAATAATATCTTTCTAAGGTATTTTTGGAAGCTATGGTTTTCTTTAGTTTTTGTAGTAGGCACTTAATGGTATTCTTATCCAGGGCATGTGCTCTTGCTATGGTGTAGGCTATAATCTATTTGTAACTTTATAGTTTCTATTCTTTTCGATTTTAGAATATTTTATAGTTCATTCTTTGGATGTTACTATTCTATCTAGTAGAAAACATATTAAAGAAGAAAGTTAAGAATATGTTTTATATGGATCCTTTACTATAATGTAGAGACATAATAAAAGTTCCTTGGCATTTGGTTGATCTTGCTTCTACCATTATAAATTCTAGGTTGTTGAATTTTATGACATTGAAGAAGTTTCCATTAATTGTGCCATTAAATTTGAATGGACTTATTATCCTTTTGGTTACCTCATTGGATTGTTTGGCTTCTATGATTACCACTCTTCGGATTCCCTTGGAGGCTTGTGCCTTGGTTCTCAATAATTCCTAATTTAATTGGCATTTTTGTCTACTTAACAACACTACTATGGTTGCCATGCTAAACAAATTGATCTGTTGATTGATAATATTAAATGAAATTTGCAATATTTGTACTACTTGTATTGGAGTTTGATGTGCATAATTTGTGCGTAGTCCATCTTTAAATGTTCCTAAATATTGGCTAGAGAGAAAGGTATTGAAGCCATTTTATGATGATGTATTTTTTACAACATTAATAAGAACTACATTCAAATTAGTCCCAAATTTAGAGTGTGGAAGAGCATATGAGTTGTAGTATTTCTTTCCATGTCAATTGACATGATATATAACAAATATGTAAACCTTAGGATTTTATCATTGTAAGCAATGTTGACAAATGTGCTTACCCCTTTGTTTTAACATTAACTAAACAATTTTATGATTTCCAATTTGATATAGTTTGATTGTTGAGTTCAGGTTATGCCCAAAATTTATAAGAAGTTTTATTGCTAAATCTTAAAACACTAAAATAGTAAATGATAAAAGCTTCATGTAACTTTATATTTTGCTGAGAAATCTTAGGTGTACTAGGTCCATAGCAACACTGTTTAATTAAGGCTATTCTTAAACATCACCCAGTTCAACAGTTGAAGGTTAATTTTGGCTAATAAAAATAGAACAAATATTTACCACATTTTAATGTGGATGAGGTATAAAATTGCTATTGACTGTTTGACCATTGAACTAGATGATGGTTAAGTAGAGTGCCTAATCACCTTCTAATATTAAGATGTTAAATTTTAAAAGGTCTGCCATGGAATCAAAAACTGAAATGTACCGTTCTTATATTTATGAGGTTATATAGATATAAAAATCTCTGTTTTTAAGCAGATCATAACATGCTGAGTATTCATATATATTTATTCTAAGTCTCTTCACAGGGTTATAAATATTGGTATTTCTGTTTTTAAACAGATTACAACATGCTGAGTATTCATACATTTATATTAAAAACCTCTTTCTGTTAAAACTGTTATATGTTATAAACAGGAAGATTCATCCAATCAAAATCACTCATAAATCAAACCTAACCCAGTCACAACAAAAAAATTAATTCTCATATTCTTACAAACCTTCAAACTGCAGCATTTGTTGGGAGGAGCTCTCATACATCACCATCGCTCTCCTCCCACTTCCATAAAAAAATGGCATACGAGGCAATTACATAGCTGCCAACATGAACCATTGCGAATAGTCCATTGCTGGAGAAGCCAAGAAAACTAGGATTTAAGAGCTTAAAAAAGATGTGGGCAATTGGTTACCAGTCATTAGGGGCAGCCTGGATCGCCTGATCAAAGTAAGCTTGGGCTGTGTCTCCATCTTTGTGAGTTTCCCATATGAGTTGGGCGTAAAGTGACAGCACTTCTCCATCTGCAGGACAAGCCAATATGGCCCTACCATAGAATTCCTCTGCCTTGCTAACTTAACATCACAGTCCAACACCATTTGCCTTTAATTAGCAGTAAGAATGAGAGGTATCAACATCTACATGCCCATTAAATGTTTTTCAAATGCATTCTAACGAGAATCTTGGTAGCTTATAACATGAACATGAGAATATGGATACATGAGCATGAGCATGAACATGAGATGGAACATGGAACATCAGCATCAGCATCAGCATCAGCATCGCAAGGAGTGGGTGGAGGCGTTCCTGTAGTCAAGTCAGATTGGGACGTGCAAATTGTATAAGCGAACCAATTATTCATGGAAAAAAAAGGTATCTTCATTTTATTGGTGCCTTCTTGGCAGGGATTTTGGAAACAAAGTCAAGAGCCAAATGAGCCTAGTGGAAACAAATGAGCCTAATGGAAACAAAGTCCAGAGCCAATCATGGTAATCATAGTAATGATAATTTTTTCAATATTATATAACAAATTATTTATCTCTTGTTTTATTGGTTTATATTGAATGAAATGACAATTTAAAACACTCTCTTAGATTTATTTTTTCTTAAATTTTAAATAATTTTATTTCAAAGATCAATGAAATAAAAATATTTTTCTATTACTTTTATTTTCACTAAAGTATAATAAATTTTGAATACTAAAATTTCAACTCTATTAATAATGTTTGTCTCATTGAAATGACATTAGTGTGGTGAGGTGTTGAAGAAATTTATAAGGCGTAGATTCAATGGAGGTTAGCATGCAATGTAAAGTATGCAATCCAAACATCAAGTCATGTTTATGTTCAATGAAGCAATTTCTATACATAAGTAATTAATGAATTTCATTTCAAGCTTCTTAATATTTCCAATGAGGGTTTTGAAAGCCTTGAAATACCCTAGATCTAAGTCACTTGTTATTTTTTGAATTATTGTGATGGTCATATGAGCTTCCTCCTAGCTTTAATGTAAGGATTTTGACGTCTTCTTCTTCAGAAGAGCCTTTATTTTATTATTCTTCGTCGACTGAGATAGATTTTTTCAAAAAGCTTCTTAATTGCCCTAGCAAACTCATTAGGCTCTATCACCAAGCTCTATTGCCTGTGGCATTTCAACAAAGATAGCAGATGGGAATGGTACTATTGTAATCATAGAGAACAATGAACTTGAGCAAACACAATATGAGGAACCCTTAGGTGTCATTTTATTTATTTAAATAAGCCTTCCAAATTGGCTTGCAAGTTTCATTGTAATTATTTGAGATTTTTTGTACATTTGGTTTTTGCATAGATTAGTGATTTCATTTTGTGAATGGCTATGGGATGTATAGATCATCTTATGTAACACATCATGATTGAAAATATATTTTTTCCCCTCGTGTTTTGTAAATTTGTTCATATATGGTATAAGTGAAGAAGATTATAGTAAAAGCATGTACAACTTGTATTCAATCTCTTGATAAGCAATTATGAGTCCTTATATAAAGTGACTCATGTTTCAACTCTTTGAGTGGCCATTTCAATAGAAGAGGAATGGTTGTGGGATATTAAGTGAAAAGTCTACATAATTCACTACATGACCTCATTGATCTGAGAGACTGAGAAAATAGTAGAGAAGAGATATATTGATGGCAACTCACAATTTCTTCCTTCTACACATTGTTTGTGCTTGTTTTCAATATTTTTATATGGGAGCATATTATATTAGATTCCTTTTTTAAGGCCTTTAGTTTTTTAATAAATAATATCTTTCTAAGGTGTATTTGGAAGCTATGGAACTTCTTTAGTTTTTATAGTAGGCATTTAATGGTGTTCTTATTCACGGTATTTGCATGTGCTCTTGCTACGGTGTAGGCTATAATCTATTTGTAACTTTATAGTTTCTATTCTTTTGGATTTTAGAATATCTTATAGTTCATTCTTTGGATGTTACTATTCTATCTAGTAGGACACATATAAAAGAAGAAAGTTAAGGATATATGCTTTATATGGATCCTTTACTATAATCTAGAGACATGAAAGTTCTGTTACTTATAAATTTATAATATCTTTTCAATAAAAGTTCTTTGGCATTTGGTTGATCTTGCTTCTACCATTATAAATTCTAGTTTGTTGAATTTTATGACATTGAAGAAGTTTCCATTAATTGCGCCATTACTTTGAATGGACTTATTATCCTTTTGGTTACCTCATTGGATTATTTGGCTTCTATGGTTACCACTCTTCGGATTCCCTTGGAGGCTTGTGCCTTGGTTCTCAATAATTCCTAATTTAATTGGCATTTTTGTCTACTTAGCAACCCCAATGTGGTTGCCATGCTGAACAAATTGATCTGTTGATTGATAATATTAAGTGAAATTTGCAATATTTGTACTACTTGTATTGGAGTTTGATGTGCATAATAACCCTTGTTAACTGAACATGTTTAGTATGACATAATAATTGTAAGCATGTGAAAAAGCTCCATAGAAAGTCTAGTTGATGTTTTTTGTGATTCAAATATTTTATTGTTGATTTTTTTACATTTAAATTTTTATGCATAGTTCATCTTTAAATGTTCCTAAATATTGGCTAGAGACAAAGGTATTGAAGCCATTTTGTGATGATGTATTTTTTACAACATTAATAAGAACTACATTCAAATTAGTCCCAAATTTAGAGTGTGGAAGAACATATGAGTTGTAGCCTTTCTTTCCATGTCAATTGACATGATGTGTAAGCAATGTTGACAAATGTGCTCACCTCTTTGTTCTAACATTAACTAAATAATTTTATGATATCTAATTTGATATAGTTTGATTGTTGAGTTCAGGTTGTTGGGCATAGTATATTTGTTTCCATACTATTTCTTTTACACAAAAGAGTACTTGACAAAACTGGTAGTGACCAATAACATCTCCATGGAGAAATGTCACTCACAAATTCCAATAGAAATAATTGCATTTGGGCTTGTTCCATTAATCTTGGTGTTGTTTGTTGATGATTTTGTTAGAGTTCACTTTGTCTATCTTAAGAGCACCAAATTATATTCTTAATAAGAACATACATTAAGAATAAGAGTCAACTAAAAGAAAAATTATTTGTGGCTTATTTAGAATGTTTGTGCATA
Source organism: Cunninghamia lanceolata (assembly GCA_027924645.1). NCBI lineage: Eukaryota > Viridiplantae > Streptophyta > Pinopsida > Cupressales > Cupressaceae > Cunninghamia > Cunninghamia lanceolata. The sequence continues at coordinate 735,444 of BSBN01001399.1, forward strand.
TTTTCTTTTATTCAAAGATTCTAATGAATGTATGAGTGTGTTTGTTTATATAGGGTATATTGGCACGTGGTTTTCAGAATTGGGAAGTGATCTTTGAGCATAACAATTTCAAGTTCAGCAGTACTTATTCAATTTGAGAGACTAGTAAGCACATTGATCCTGAAGCTTGCATGAAAGGCCTTAGATTGATTGGAAGTAAGCTTTTTCATCATCTTCATAAGTTGTTGAGGCAAATAGTTTTGTAGGAAACTTGTATACCAAAATAAAACTATTCTTATTTATATATTGAAATAACCAATATTTTATTTAGCAGAATGTATATTTTAATTAAATCATTTTACAAAAATTGTTTTAGGCTAGCATAAGTTACTATCATAAGATTTGTGTTCAACTTGGATGGCAAATTGCAAGTGCATGCCATGTGGGGTATGCAATTTTCTAGTAACTAAGTATTTTTATTTTAGCAAAAGTAGTGATCTATTGTTGGTTTGTGTGCATATCATGATGCTTGGAACAAATTATAATGAGTAAAGATGTGTGGAATATAATTTAATAAAGTATGATTATTACTTTCAAAACATTGACTAGATGCTAGTTTGCAAGAAACACTCCATTGGTAAAAGGTCAAGATTTGATCCCATGACTTGCTAGTTTGAAACATTTAAATCTCCCATTTCCAATTACCTCAATCACACATAAAAAATAATCAAATTATTTTGAATTCAAACAAATTTAACTTTATCCATTGAACTGGTTATTCATTAAGAAAAGTTAATTGTTGTGAGCCAAGAAATGCACTTATTTGAAACCCTCAATTTCTTTTCTACTTCTAAACATTTTTTCCTAATTTCTATGTTTTACTTCATGATGGGTAGCCTAGGTTTTAGGTTTTATGCATTAGAGTGCTAAAATAAAATAAACATTGAAATAGGTCATATGGTAGTTTTATTAGATGAGGTTCTTGAATTGCTTATAAGGTAAAATGCATACTATTCCTTGTAACCATAAATTGTTTACTATATTTAGTATTGAGGCAATAGGGCAACTATTTAGTTCAAATATAGTTGTCTAGAGCCAATGGAGAAATTATTGAAGTATTCAAAGTCTCAAGATTTTAGAAAAAAAGAATGGACCTGAAGTCAAGAACCGAGACTCAATCCTAAGAAATTCAAACATTCTATGGAGGTAGGGAGATATAGAGGTGTTAGAGATGTTTATGGGGTCATTATACTATAGAAATCAAGGACTCCAAGTCCAAGCAATGTCAATGGATTGAAACCTTTGATATAGTAGAAGAGGCTACTTATGCTTATGGTATGGTTGCCAAATCCATGAGAGACATTAAGGTAATGATAAATTTCCTCTACATCAATTTAGAGCCATGCAACTTCTTCTCCAAGTACCTTGTTATTCCATTGTCTACTTTAGGTTCTAGTTACAAATTAGACATAGTTTTAGCTCAGCCCACCAAGATGTTGTAGGATGCTTGGTCTGACTATACATGGAGGGATTCTAGCATGAAACATTTTGGGTCAAATATTGGAAGCTACAACAATTTTTGTGACATGGTTGTGAACAATTACATGTAGTCTTCAACAAATACAATGGAGAAGAATCATCATTTTCTTGGAGGTGGTTCCCACAATTCATAGGTCCATGTCTCTCTTCCTAGAGATCTTAGTAGAAACAAAAAAATTTCCATTACAAGGCTTTGGAAAAACTAGGTCCTGGCTAGTCCTAGTCCTAATCCTAATCTCTCTCCTTTATCTACACCTAAATTGCCCAATCCTAGAATTTGTTATCGAAATGCCACTACTGACAACTTCATTGTTGGAGTATTATCAATTCCCACTAAACCTAATGCAACTAAGGCTTTCATATGACTTGATGAATGGAATCATCCTAAATCAAGCATCTCGATGAGTGATGACATACTACATTTAATTTATCAATCTAGGGACGCGTTTCTTGGTATGGTGTCGGTATTATGTGTACAACTGAAGATTTTTGGATGTGGAGTTGTGTATAGGTAGTGAAAGATAATTGCTGCAAGAATGGAATGCAATGCTTAAATAGGAAACTATATTATAAATTCTTAAGGAAATATATATAACTACTTTTTAACCAAAACATAATAACAAACTGAAATAGAGTCAAGCAAGTCTAACTCTAAGATATAATTTCGATTGCATAAATCTAGTACTAATAGGTTGCAGTCTACCTCAAGTGGGCATTGACTTTGGTTGACTACTTCCTTTCTCCTTTTATTAGTCACTCAATCAAATAAATTCATTCATTCATTCACCACTAATCAAGAACAATAGTAAAATGATTTGTCCTAAAAACTCTATTTATTGACTGTAATAATAATTTGATACAATCATAAAGAAATCTAACTTATCCTAGATACGCTGGGTGAAAACCATATATACACACCTAACAAATTTCATGCATTTAGGAGTATAACAACTTAATCAGTCCACTTCCCAATATACAAGGGAAGGACTCTTTATTTTTGAAGAAGAAAAACAAAACTAGGACACTAAAACTAAACAACCAAAGAGGAGAATTTCAATCAAAACTGTAGAATCAAACAAGCTTATTTCAGAAACATGGATACAGTTATTTTGCGCTTAATCAATCTCTACGCATTCCTAGCTGAGGGATAAACACTTTCCATTTGTTGTGAATTCCTTCCTAACCACTTCTAAAGCTCATTCCTATCAACAGAGAAGGAGTTGACTGCTACTAGATAGTAGTAAGTAGCTACATGCTTTGCTGCAAGAGCCGATCCCTTTGCTGCAGGAGGCGGGTTCTTCAGCTACATGCACTAGTCCACTGGATACAAGAACTTCTACAGTCTTGGTTGCAGGAATGTCTACAGTCTTGGTTGTAGGTTAATGTTTTTAGTTGATGCACCTGGAAGAGTTAGTTCTAGAGAAATCTCTATTTACCAAGATCATTGTAAACAAACTAATCATACCACATTATAATTTGAAAACAACTATTTTAACCATACAATCATCCACTAAAACATAATACAAATAACATCTAAAACAGACACACGCACATTAAATTAAGATTAATTTTATATACACATATAATGTGTGTATATATATAATTCTATATATTCTGGAATTGAAATATATATATATATACAGAGAGAGAGAGAGGTTAAAACTATGCTATTGCCAAATAAAAGCTTGGAGCTTGGGTGGTTATAGAGGTTATCGGCTGCACAAAGAATGGGACTTGAAACCCTAAGGAGAGGTAGAGGCTCCCATGGCCATGCCCCCTTGTTGGTCATGGCCTCGGTCATACTCACAACGGGGGTAATAGACCATCATGGGGCCATGGCTTCCATGCTTAGACCATCCCATGGGTGATAGGATTTTGGCAATATCATCCCACAATTAACATTTTTTTAATTCTATTTTTTTAAAATATGTTGCAACTCCTCTTAATCAAGAAATGAATAAAAGAATAAATTTTTATTTTGTATCCACAACAAGGTATATAATAAAATCAAGCCTTATTTTTATTTAGTTAAAATTTCAAATGAAATATATATGTTAAATCCAAATATATATATATATATATATATATATATATATATATATATATATATATATATATATATATATATATATATATATATATATATATATATATATATATATATATATATATATATATATATACCTTTGTATTTTCAAGTTTAAATCAATAAATGACAATCTTGTGTGAAGGTGGGCTCATTCCTAGCCTTTACCTATACCTATGAACACATATTCCCATGCATTTATCATCCATCTTATCCATACTCGCACATGCCTTGATACAATCACTTGAACTATGCATTTATTACACTAGTTCATACATCTATTCCAATTTATTCATTATCCATTTGGTTCTACTTGTTTGCCAACCCAAGGTCATTTTTGTGGTTGTAGACCTGATCCTTACCTTTTCAAAACAAATTCAAATTTTATCCAAATGTTTCCCATTATTTTCTCATCCTGAGTCATTTAAGCACATGTTTGTTATGCCCTTAATTATGACATATAATCATTATTATAGTCAATTATAGGTTATTGGGTCATCCTAGGGGTTATATTTAAGTATGTCAGTCAGCCTAGGTGGCAGCCAGGGCATAATTAGGTATATATAGGAGCTAGTGGTAAGTTTGTGTTCATCATATTGCGAATTGTGTTCTCATTGGAGATATTTGGAGGTTTGCCCCCTTGAAGTGGCTTTTTATTTTCAGTTATTGTCAAGTATTTGCAAAATATTTACTATTATATTTAGCTATTGTGCAATTTGTTTTATTACAAGTGGTATCAGAGCACGATCTTGGCACCGTGAAGGCAATAAATAAGGTGACTTTTTTCAATTTTGGAGGTCATTTTGTAAAGTGCATATCTCTCTCATTTTGATGAATCTTTTCAAGATTTTTAAAGGGTTTTTCAAGGACATGTTATATCTTCTACAATCCATATTTCAAAGCAATTGGAGTAGAATTGAGTGAGTTATAGCAGAATTAGGGGTTTTGCCATTATTTCTTGTGAAGCACATATATCTCTCATTTTAGCGAATATTTTCAAGGATTCTAAAGGGCTTCTCAAGGAAATATTGAAGCTGCTCCAAGAAAGATTTGAGATAATTTGGATTAGATTTGACGAAGTTTTGGTGAAATTACAGTTTCTGCCAATTTCACTCTCAAGGCTGTACATTAACAAATTTCTTGGAGATTTTTTTAGGGAAGTGAGATCTAGGCCTTGGTAAGTTACACTAAAAATTTTACATTGATTGGATTTGTTTTGTGTGATGTATTCTAAAATTATTTGTTTCCTATCATGGCAGGTCCTTCAACAAGAGGCAAAAAGAATGTTACCACACCTGGAAAAACTCCAAGAAAGGGGGATGTGGAAAATGAGGATGTTGTTAAAAAATAAAATGAAAATATACTTGAACTCATTTAGAAATGAAACAACAAGATGAGGGATGAAATCTTGTCCATTGTGTCCAAACAAATGAAAGGGTTCACTAAGTCAATGATGGAGACACTTTTGAATGGAAATCATCCTAGAGTTTCCAAACATAAGGACTCAAATCACCAGGATTGGGAGGAAGAGGAGTCTCCTAAAGGGAAGGGAGGTTTTGGGTTTGAATCAAATCTCAAGATGGATCATCACACCACTCATTCTATGGCTAGGAATTTCACATCATAGTTGGATATGCAAAAGTTTGATGGTCAAGATCCTACCAATTGGATCTGTCAAATGGAGCAATTATTTGATATTCACCATGTTCCGTGTCAGAAAAAGGTGGCCATGGCTTCCTTATACTTGGAACCTGACCAATTCATTTGGTATCATTGGCTATGTGAAGAAAAGAAAGAAAAGGATGTGTTGTTCACTTGGTATGTTTTCCAAGAAGAACTCACTACACATTATGGTGATAATCTTACGGATAGCTACTTCAGCCAAATTACCAAATTAAGGCAACGCAGGTATGGTCAAGGATTACATTCATCAATTCCACACTTTATCTTTAAGAGTGGAAAATGTGGCAGCAAAAAAATTGTTGGAGTTATTCATTGGTGGCTTAAAGGATCATATTAAATATGAGGTACACATGTTCCATCCAAGTTATATCTTTGAAGCAATGATTATGGCAAGGCAAGTAGAGGAAATTTTTTTGGCTAATAGAAGGGAGGAATTACCTAACAACAAAGAAGACAGGGCTCTTGCATCATTATTTCCTCATCTTGTTAGGTTGACACCTCAACAATTGGAAGAAAAAAAGGCCAAAGGGTTATTCTTCAACTGTGATGGAAAATATCATAAAGGACATAAATGTGATGAGAAAAAGGTGGGATGTGGGTGGGGGCTCCGCCCCTCCCCACACATTGAAGCTACATATGATGAAGAAAAGGATGAAGATGATCCAATGGTAGTGGTAGAGGGCTCCGAAGATGTACAACCAACTATCTCTTGTCATGCATTATCAGGTATTAACAACCCACAAACACTTAGAGTAAGGGGTTTCCTTAAACAACAAATGGTGACAATATTGATTGATTCAGGGAGTACACAACTTCATCAACAAGCAACTAGCAGCAAAATTGAATTATTTTGTCTACCCTACGTCTAAATTCCAAGTTATGATTGCAGATGGTGGTACAGTCAATTGTTCAAGGAAATGCCATAGTTTAACTCACCATGGGAGACTACATGATAGATAGCCCTATGTTTGCTATACCCATAGTTGGAGCAGACATTGTTTTGGGAGTTCAATGGCTTACTACCTTGGGCACAATTGAGATGAATTTCAAGGAACTATTCATGTGCTTCTACTCAGAGGATAAAAAATATGAGCTAAGGGGTTTACGTGTAAAGATTTCACAACTGGTAAGTGCACACCAAATGTCGCTAAAAAAAGATGTGGATAAGGGTATGGCTCACTTATTATCAATGGAAGTGCAACATCCAAAGATCCCTGCATCACCCTTTAGGCAAGTAGTTAAAATTTTGGATCACAAGTGGGCAACTGAATTGTATGGGCTTCATAAAGGTTCAAAAAGGACTGACAACATAGCATTCAATTTGAGGTTACCTAAGTAAAAAAGGATACAACCTTTCTACCATGTCTCTAGCTTGGAGAACATTAATAGACTCAAAGTTCCATCGAAGATAGTGTTACCAAAGCTCGTTGCAGAAGGAAGAATCATTAGGGGACCTCAGACAATTTACCTCATCAAGTAGAAGAAATGGCCAATTGAAGACAACACAGGGAACGATGAAGATTTTATTAAAAAACATCCACACTTGATTAGCGTTGAAAACAACGCTTCTCTAAAGAGGGGGGCATGCTACGCCTCTAATCCTATAGAGTGTATAGGGTTATGAGTACTCAACTTGTGGCTACCTTAACTCTTAATTATGATATATAATCATTATTATAGTCAATTATAGGTTATTAGGTTGGCCTAGGGGTTATATTTAAGTATGTAAGTCAACCTGGGTGGCAGCCAAGGCACAATTAGGTATATATAGGAGCTAGTGGTAAGTTTGTGATCATCATATTGCAAATTGTGTTCTTATTGGAGATATTTGGAGGTTTCCCCCCTTGAAGTGACTTGTTATTTTCAATTATTATCAAGTATTTACAGCATATTTACTATTATATTCAGCTATTGTGCAAGTTGTTTCATTACAATGTTTGCATGATTTGGTGTTTAAAGGCATTCATGTGCACCCATTTTACATCAAGAAAAAGCATCCTCAAGTATTCTCCCATCCTCTCTTATCTTAGAGCATTAGATGAGAAATGAATAGCAAAACATTTAGATTTGGTGCACTAAAAGGAATAACAAAATTGTATACATCATTCTAGGGTGTTTTGTTATTGTCTTCAATCTTGTATACACACTTCAACAAGTTGATCTTTGAGAATGTGTCTCCTAATAACAAAATAACAACCTTTCAAAGTATTTCTAAATACTAAGAATCCCAGAGCAAAGAAGGAGACTGTAAAATAAGCAAAGGCAAATCCAATAGATAACAACTAGAGGTATATATTGCAAAAGATTAAATCTAGACATAAAAAACAAATCCATAATAGCAAATCAGACCAAGACTTTGGACTTGACCCCAAACAAAAATTGAGCCAAAAACATAATTTCAAAGGTCATATAAATAAAAAGATACCATTTCGATATAAATAGAAAGGTGCCATTCGCAAGAAGGTAACATTATCGATAAGAATTAACGTTCCCTCCGACTTTTCTAAACTTAAAGAAGTTTCTTCGATGGAAATGGCGCGCTCTCTAGTAAACCAAACTCTAATCATATGCCTTGCAAAAAAATAAAGTCTCCAAGATATTATATTATTCGATATAAATAAAAAGAAGCAACATTGCGGGCACGCCGTGCTAAATTTGACGGTCGACTGTGCCTGTCAAGCAAGTTTTTGTGACGGTTATACATTCAAAGTTGCTTTTCATATATATATTTACACCTAATCTTACAAGATTTTTTTAATGGTCTGTACAAAATCTCCTCTTTCATCTGATACAATTTAGGCTCTCAGTGGGGGCTATATGGAGGGGCTACAACTTATTGCTAAATCTTAAAAACACTGGACAGTAAAGGGTAAAAGCTTCATTTCGTTGCATATAACTTTACATTTTACTAACAAAGCATCCCATGGAAGCGATTACTAAATTGCACTGCTCTCATGTTTTTCAGAACTTCAAGCGCCACCATTTGTTGGGAGATGCTCTTCTACATCAGCCATCGCTCTCCTCCAAGTTCCATAAAAAATTGGCATAGGAGGCAATTACATAGCTGCCAACATCAAACATTGTCAATTATCTATTGCTAAATAAGCCATTAAAACCAGGATTTAAAAGCCTAGAAGGATGTGAGCAATTGGTTACCAGTCATGAGGGGCAGCCTCGACTGCTTGTTCAAAATAAGCCTGGGCTCTGTCTACATCTTTATGAGTTTCCCAAATGAGTTGGGCGTAAAGTGACAGCACTTCTCCATCTGCAGGACCTGCCAGTATGGCCCTTTCATAGAATTCCTCTGCCTTGTTAATGTCTCCCTTCACCTAATTCCACCCTCAAACACCCATTTGCCTTCAATTAGCAGTAGGAATGAGAGATATCAATATTTCCATGCCCAGTAAATGTTTTCCAAAAACATTCTAATGAGAATCTTGGTAGCTTACCTCTTGTAAAAATTTGGCATAGTTCATGAGCAGCAGTGGATTGCCAGGATCTGCCTCCAACATCTCTTCATAATGTATGTCTGTAATCTTGCAACAATATTCTTGTGGCTTTCTGATGCGTGGAAGTGCCAAATGAAAATGCGAGAAAGCTGTTTTAAACATGCGAGAAGAGGAGAGTGTGTGCAGCATAGAATGGTGGTGTCCATGGCTCGCACTTGTCCTTGAAATGGAGGCAAGCAGATTCAATTTTGGGTTGAGGGCAGAGGAATTTTGGAGCAGCATTTTGCATACAAGAGATAGATTTTCAGGAGATAGGAAGAATTAGCTAAAGATTTAGATGATAGTCATGCTTGGAATAGCATTTAGATCATGGCCATGAATAAGGATATAGACATGATGATGAGCATATAAGCATGATCATAAGCGTCGCAAAGAATGGGTGGAGGCGTTACGCCAGTCAATTCAGATTGGGATGTTTTAAATTGTATAAGCGAATCAATTGAATTATAGAGATTTCATAGATATTTGTACAAGAAAAGGTATCTTTATTTATTTTATTTTATTAGTGCCTCTCCAAGGTAACTTTAGCAATCCATTGGTTGTTATAAAGTGTATTTTTTAAATAATGTTTAAATAAGAAAAGTTGTTTAAATATTAGTTTAAAATGATAACAAGAATTATTCATTTCAAATATTATAATTTAAGTTTTATTGCAGCCAATATTTTATTATATTTAGTAAATTTAATCAAATATTATGCATTATTATCTATATTTTTATATTTGTAGGATATAAAAAGTGTTAAGTCATTTACTATGAGTTACTTTTTCTATTTTTAAAATTAATTGCCTATCTCCATTTAATTTTGGGCCCATGTTGATGGAATGTCTTAATACAATTACATATTGATAGGTGACACCTAGAATTTGATGGTCACCCCTGCTTGTCATATAATTTTTTTATGACGGTTTGGTCATTAAACTACCTTTCAATTGATGTTTTAAGAAACTATAAGGTGTCAAAAAATGAGTGGATTTTTTTTATATTGAAAGAATAGGTTACAAAAAAATAGTCTAAAGATTGAGTAGCAATAACAATAGTCACAAAAAAGAACTACAAACAATAAGACCAACAACTCCCAACCATTTCAGCAATTGAAAAGATGAAAGTGCCATAAAAAATTACTTGGTGTCATTTCAAGGTAGAAAGTCTTTTTTTTTTGTGGACATTGAATGCTATCAAAAGGGACATAAAGGCATATAAATTCTTTTCTATTGTGTAAATTGAAGTCCTAAAAAAATCATTAATTATAAATTGAAAAAAACACGAAGGATTTTTTTTTCTTGAACCAAACACTCCAATACAATTCCCACTTACAAATTGAATCATTCAAATGAAATTTCAAAAAGATAGAAATCAATAAGTTTCACAAAATATTGGTTGTACCTTAAGAGTAGCCCATCCACTCCATAAAACAACTTGCCCTCCTTTTGAACTCTGAGAGAACTTTGAATCACCACACTATGCTTAGGACTTGACTTGTTCAATTGTATCACTGCTAGAACATTTCCAATTTGGCTGCAATTTTTTTATCAAATAACATATTAACAAGTATAGACAAAACAAATATTTGTTTCTAAATTGATTTTTAAAAAATAAAAAACAATAAATAACAAGTATAGACAAAGCAAAGTTTTGTTTCTAAATTGATTTTTAAAAATAAAAAAAAATAAAACAAAACAAAGATTTGTTTCTAAATTAATTTTTAAAAATAAAAAAATAATAAAACAAAGCAAAGATTTGTTTTTAAATTGAGTTTTTAAAATTTATTGAAGATAAACATTCTTTGAAAGTATTCTAATTTAATATATTTTCTATATCAATTTAAAAAATGTTGAAGATAAACATTGTAAAAGAAAACATCATTTATATTTCTATAACAAATTATTATAAAATAATATATATTATAAATAAGAATATTATATTATATTACCCTATAATAAAATTTTATGGTTTAAGAATAATTTAAAGTGTCATATATATGGTTATGTAAAAATTTAGCAAGTCAAGATATACGGTCTAATATATTTTAAAGTTGTAAAATAAAGTCTAAAATGCCAAAAACGGCCAAATAGACCATCAAATTCCAGTATTCTAAATTTGGCTCTTATATCAATCCCTATCCATCCCCATTCTTATGCATATTGATATGTGAGACATTCTTATGCTAAATTTGGCTCTTTAATTTTGGGCCCATGTTGATGGAATGTCTTAATACAATTACATATTGATAGGTGACACATTCACTTACACATATTTCCATACATAGGTAAAACATAATAGTGTGTCCCACTAATGGACCCACCCCTATTTTTGCATTAGATCACAACATGATTGAAAATGCATGGGGGGTTCGATCTAAGAAAGGGGCTTCAATCTAAGCCCCTCAAATTGAACCCCTCGTTGTAGAGTCCCCTAACACCGTCCCTTAAGGACCTATCAAAATGTTGACAAAAAGATTAGTTCATCTTATTTTTTGGGAGTCAAACAAAGTCATTTTTGTTGAATACAAGGTAAACAATGCAATAAAAACCCTAACAAAATAGTGTTTAGATCTAATTTAAAAAAACATGATTAACCATTAAATTGAAATGTAACATGAAGAAGCATATAAGAAATCAACAATACACATATGAACCCAAATATATGTGGAGAAACTCTTTTAAGAAAAAATCCAACACCAAAGAGACACCAAGATTGTATTAATCTCAAGAAAATGAGTACATCAACACAATCTACTTAATCCCTATGGTTTGATGGTATTTCGACAAAGCAACAATACCTACAAATCAATCTATGAATCCTACATCCCATGCCACTAATAAATAGAGAAAAAACCATAAATCGTTTGCAAAACAATGGGTTAGAAGCTAGGTGCCCATATCCTAAAGCAAAAATCCAATGCTGAAAACACATTGGTCAAACACTACCTAGAATAGATTTGCATCTCCTCTTATGCTCTTACGTGTCATAGAATCTATCATACATGTCATATAGATCACTTTTCTAAACTGAGGTGCCCCATGAGAGCAATGATTGCATGTCATAAGATCTATCTTAGGAAGATACTCCATAACTCCCAATTTTGACTTTTTATGAGTAACCTCCTCATTTAATGGCTTCTTGCAATAATAATATCCCAACAATCTAGAGAATAAAATCATACTCTCATATGGGCATCCACTTTCACCCACTCTTTGAAACTTGGACAACATACATTATTCATCTAACTATGACATAATTAAATACAATAGTCTCAAGGACATGCAAGGTGAATATCACATCTAATCCTAAGATTCTCCCACTGGATATTTAAATTGCAAAGACATAAGAGAAACCAAAAATAAATGAATTAAGTGCTAGAAGAGGCAAGACCCATAGCCCCCCTAAACCAACAAAATGTATCCATGCTCACTAGCTTAGTGAGAGAATCTAAAACATTATCCAAAGCATCAATCTTCTATGTCATGATTCTATCATCCTCAACTATCTCACAAAATTTGCTTCTTCATGCTTCTCACAGGAGGTCACAACTCCAGCTCGTCCATCTACAGATGAAGAGAGACAAAAAATGATTGAGAGGGACTACCTGTTTGCGGTAAGTGATTGATTATTTATGTCATGTTGTATATTTCATGTTTTCTACATTAATATGGATATTGTTTAATTGTATTAATAGGTGGAGGTTCAAAAATCTCTATCGAGGAGGTCTAGTCAACAGATGAGAGAGAATGAGTCATCGAATGCTTCTCCATCTTCATGGCTAAGCAAGGGCCATCAATTATTTGATAGCACTCCATAGAAATTTTGATGTTGGGACATTTTGTTGTACGCCTATATGGCTTTATAAACATACTTTTCTATTTTACTGATGTATATCGTTGCACATGCCTATATGACATTATTTATACACTATATTTTATTTTCATGGGACTATGTATATGATATTTTACATTATATATATGATGATCAATTATGGTTACAAATAGATAATGTATTGTGCTTAAAAGTTTTGATATTGTGTACTTGTTCTTCAATGTTTCCATGAATGATATGATGATCAATTATTGTTACAGGATAGATAATGTATCATGCTTAAACGTGACATGACTAAAATTGTATGACAATATCCCTTAAGAAATTCATAATAGTCATGGAGACATCTGATCATTAATTTACAATAAGAGTTACACATGTGATTGAAGTACATGTACAATCCTCATCCACTATACTTGCATGGCTACATGAAAATAAAACACAAGAAAATATTACAATGTTAGGATATGTTCTAGAGTGGTTGATTAATTCAAAGATTTTTGAGAGCATCCTTGTAAAATATATTTTGTGTATATCCTGCAATCATGGCATTCCATGAGACCACATTTCTTTGAGGCATCATGTCAAAGAGTTCACACGCCTTGTCTATGCTTCCACATTTTGCATACATGTCTCCCAGGGCATTTGCAACTACAACTTCTGACAAAATTCCCATATTCTTTATGCTTTAATGGATGTCCATACCGTATTCCAAAGATCCCATTTTGGCACAGGCAGGGAGGATGCTAGCAAAGGTTGTGGAATTTGGCTTTACACCTGCCAATTACATTTTCTTGAAAGTTTCTAAAGCCTTATCAACAAATCCATTCTAAGTATATCTTGCAACCATTGCATTCCATGAGATGGCATCTCTTTTATACATGTTATGTCAAACAGTTCACGTGCCTTGTCTATGCTTTCACATTTTGCATACATGTCTACCATGGTAGTTACAACCACAACATTTGACAAAATTCCCATATCCTTTATGCTTTGATGGATGCCCATACCATGTTCCAAAGATCCCATTTTGGCATAGGAAAGGAGGATACTGGCAAAGGTTGTGGAATTTGGATTTACACCTGCCAATTACATTTTCTTGAAAGTTTCTAGAGCCTTATCAACAAATCCATTTTGTGCATATCTTGCAATTATTGCATTCCATGAGATGTCATCTCTTTGATGTGTTTTGTCAAACAATCCATGTGCCTTGTCTATGCTTCCACATTTTGCATACATGTCTACCATGGTAGTTACAACCACAACATCTGACAAAATTCCCATATCCTTTATGCTTTAATGGATGTCCATACCCTGTACCAAAGATCCCATTTTGGCATAGGAAAGGAGGATGCTAGCAAAGGTTGTGGAATTTGGATTTACACCCACTAATTGCATTTGCTTGAAAGTTTCTAAGGCCTTATCAACGAATCCATTTTGTGCATATCGTGCAATCATTGCATTCCATGAGATGACATCTCTTTGAGGTGTTATGTTTAACAGTTCATGTACCTTATCTATGCTTCCACATTTTGCATACATGTCTACCATGGTAGTTACAAATACAACATATGACAAAATTCCCATATCCTTTATGCTTTGATGGATGTCCATACCATGTTCCACAATATCGATCTTTTTTGGCAAAGGCAAGGAGGATGCGGGTCTACAAAGGTTGTGGAATTTAGCTTTACACCTACCAATTGCATTTGCTTGAAAGTTTCTAAAGCTTTATAAACAAATCCATTTTGTGCATATATTGAAATCATTGCATTCTGTGAGATGGCATCTCTTTGAGGTGTTTTGTTAAACAATTCACATGCCTTGTCTATGCTTCCACGTTTTGCATACATGTCTACTAGGGTAGTTACGACTACAACATCTGAAAAAATTGCCATATCCTTTATACTTTGATGGATGTCCATGTACCCTATTCTAAAGATCCAATTTTGGCATAGGTAGGGAGGATGCATGAAAGGTTGTGGAATTTGGATTTACACCCACCAATTGCATTTTCTTGAAAGTTTCTAAAGCCTTATCAATAAATCCATTTTGTGCATATCTTGCAATCATTGCATTCCATGAGATGGCATCTCTTTGAGTTGTTCTATCAAACAATTCATGTGTCTTGTCTATGCTTCCACATTTTGCATACATGTCTACCAAGGAAGTTGTGCTACAACATCTGACAAAATTCCCATATCCTTTATGCTTTGATGGATTAAATCATACCTTGTTCCAAAGATCCCATTTTGGCATAGGCAAGGAGGATGCAAGCAAAGGTTGTGGAATTTGGATTTACACCCACCAATTGCATTTAATTGAAATTTTCTAAATCCTTTTCAACAATAAGAGTCACACATGTGATTAAAATATATGTACAACCCTCATCCACTAAACCTGCATGGTTACATGCAAATATCTGAACAATAGACAAATAGATAAATTATGTGAGTAATCTTTGTAATTTTAGCTTCTTCTATCAACCAAAAAAATCTACGAACTATAGACTTACCTTCATTAACTGGACCCATTGTAGAGTTACACCATTTGACGATGGATTCTACATCTGTCAACTTTGCACTGTCTTTATATTTCAACTCTTCTTGTGCTAAGGCTCTTTTAACACATGCTCCAACACCATCATGCTCCCCTTTTCCATGCCTAGCCTTAAAGAAATTCCATATATGTTTAACACTGCTCAATAGATGCATCCTACTCAACCAATAGAACATTCGTGAATTCTTAAATTGTGATGTACAATTAAATGACCATATGATATGCTGACCAAACATGATGTTGCTGCTACTCAAATGACCATATAACATCTGAAAACAACCTTGTACAAAATTTGTAGAACATGTATGATCATCACTAATATAAAAATGGCACTCCCTCTCTATCTTTCTATATTCCTTTGTACTGTCGGCTGCATGAATGAATGCTATATGCACAAATATAGCAACCTAAGTGGAGTTGTAGTACTATGATTGAACCTCATTCTATGGTTGTAGTGTATAAATCTTTGTATAGTCTATAATTGACATGATCGTATGAAGAGGAAATGTGTCCTTGCATAACTTTAATTGTAAGTCCAACCATTGAGCTCTATGTGTATTCCTTGCATACTCATAAACTACATTTTCTCAAAAAATAGGCATAAATGTAAAAACTGGTATTTCTTCACTCACCAATTCATGCCTTTTTGCTTCTTTACCATCTTTTAGATTGTATGCCACTATCTTATATTTCCCAAAAGGTACTAACTCATTTCCAATTGCATATTGGTGCAGGAGCACCTAACACAAGGTGGCCTCCATGAGGCATTTAAATCATGTTTTGTTTAGAAAATCATGTTTTATGTTGTAATAAGGTCTATTTGACCAATGCATGTCGTTTCAGTTTATGTCTAGGTTTATTTTGTAAATCCCAAGTGACTTAGGGGACATTTGTCAAATTGTAACCGCATAATGCCAAAAATAGCATAATGCCAAAAATAGGTAGTAGGGCAGTTAGAGACTATTTAAAAATGGTGGTCTCTCAGTCGCTTGGAATCGATCTCCCAGCCGCTTGGAGTCAGTTCGGTACTACTCTGGGCGAGTTTATAAACCCAGAGGATTGAACCAAATAGATATATATCATTTTTCATTGTAATCAGATCGAAGAGGAGAAATTGAATGTAACCGAGTGTTGTGAAGGAGAAATCAATCTTTTTTGTGTTGTCTATTTGTTTCCATTCTTTGTAAATATGAAATTGCATAACTGTAGATTTCTTTTCCCTTCTATATTTCTGTTCTCGCGAAATGTCGATGTGAAGCATTCCACTGGTGAGATTTCTGTCAAAATCAGTGGAATGGCTTCATTGTACAATATGTGTTTTTTGTTTCCTGTTATGTTTCATGGTTTGGTGATGCCGATGTTCTATATCGTGGGTTGCGCATAGTAGATCACCTAGCATCTCCATGTGCTAGGGTTTGAGTGAAGGAGTTGGAGATCCATCGGGAGGAAATGGCTAGCGGCGAGAGATCTGAGGGTTTGGCCAAAGGCATTCGTCACATCGACGAGGGTAGGGTCCATCAGCACATTGGCCTAAATGTATGAGCGTTCACTGATGACAAGAGTCCCACCGAAGACACTAGCATCGGCATAAGTTTCAAATGTATATTGCGAATGTATATCACAAATGCATGTGGGGGAATGTACATTGAGAATGTATCTTTCGTCAGATACAAATGTTGACCGGGTGTAACGGTGAATTAGAGTATTGCCACCGGTATTAGCAAGTCACGCCAAGAATATACTAAGTTAGTGTATGAGGCTCCCCATCATATTGGTATCAGAGCTAGTGAGAGATCTAGGCAGTTGTCTATTTGATTTTCTGAAGGCAGATGAATCCTATTCCTGTAGTGTGTGGACAGACGGTGATGAGGTATGTCGTGACCATTCACCAATAGAGATTTGGCTGGAAGAGGGTGCAGAGTGAGGCCACTGCGAGAGGGAGTGGTAGTGCATCTCCAAGATCTACTGTTGGATGAGAGGAATGGGTCTATGAAGAAGTGTGTAGGAGGGACACTTGATTAAGCATTGTGTTGTAGTCGAATTGAGGATTTGCAAAAGTGTTGGCATTATCTGTGAATGTTTATGTTAGACAGAGAAAGCGACACAGAGGCTAGCAATATGCCTCCAAAGGGGATGACCACCGAAGTGGTCAAGAAATTTCAAGAGATGGAAGAGATGATCAAAACTGGAGTCAGGGAAGCACTCTAGGCAGAATTGAAGGCAATGAAGATAGGAAAAAGGATAGAGGAAGATTCAGATGGAGAAGAAGAGAAAGAGGAAGAAGTAGAGGAATAAGAAGAGGCAAAGATACCAGCTGATCAAAAGCAATTTCTGGAAGCCATCAAAGCAATTGGCAAGGACTCTTCGGAGGCTCAGATAGATGTCCCCATGTTCAGTGGGAAGATGAATGCTAATGAAATTATGGAGCGGATTGAGGCTCTAAATAACTAATTCAAATACAAGGAAGTTCCTAATAGTAAGAGGGTTAAGTTTGCAAAAACTAAACTCAAAGGTGCTTCCCTTACATGGTGGAATTACACCCAAGGAGAAAGGGTAAAGAATGGGAAAAGTATGATCTCTTCATGGAGCAGAATGCTGGAGAAGATCAAGTCCTAGTTCCTTCCATCTGACCATGAGGTGTAGATTTACAGGAAAATGCAGAACCTTAAACAAAAGGATATGGATGTGGCTACTTACGCCGAGGAGTTTCACAAATACACTCTTTGCTATGGGTACATGGAGGATGAAAAAGCCAAGGTAGCAAGGTATCTAAATGGTCTGAGGATTAATATTCAAGATGAGATAAGTTTGTTTACCCCTGAAACTGTGGAAAAATGCTTTCAAGTAGCATTAAGAGCTGAAGAGAAGTTGAAGAGGAAAGGTGAGCAGCAGAGTAGAGGAAGAGGTGACAGAAAATTTTGAGGTAGTTTTGGAGGAAGAAGTCCTAACCAGAGGCCTAGTGGTGAGTCTAACCAAGAAGAGAAAGTTGGGGACTCAAGTAGCAGAGGAGGCTACTGAGGAAGAAGGTCAAATGAAAGAGGTGGGACAAATGGATCAGACAAAGAATCTAAGTTCTCCAACATGAGATGTTATAACTACAATCAGATAGGGCACCTAGCTTATAAGTGTCCATAGAAGGCCTCAACTTCTCATGGCAATGAGAGAAGAACCACATTGACTCAAGAGGATGTAGGGAGTGTGACATCTCCTAAAATGCAATTGGCATCAAAAGTGGGAGAAAGTCTGATGATCAAGAGGACGTTGCTCAAAGAATCAATGAAGACTGAACCATCACAAAGGAGAGCTCTTTTCAGGATCAATTGCAAAAGCAAAGGTAAAATATGCAAGGTAGTCATAGATTCTGGTTCAACAGATAATATGGTGTCCAGGGAAATGGTGGATAAATTGAACATAGAAAGGATTCCTCATCAAACTCCTTACAAGGCATCTTGGGTAAGTGACAGTCAATCACTTTTGGTAAGTGAGCAGGCATATGTTGATTTTTAGATTGGAGAATATAAGGAGAGAATTTTATGTGACATTTTGCCCATGGAGTGTTGTCACCTACTTTTAGGTAGGCCACGTCAATTTGATAGGCAAGCATTGCATGATGGATATGCTAACACATACACCATCAAGAAGGAAGGAAAGACTTTTGTGATGACACCATTGCAAGAAGGTGCTGCAACACAATAGGCAGCCAAGATCATTTTGGTGGGTAAGAAAGAGTTTCTAAAGATGCATGAAGAAGAGACAAAGACAATTGAAGATACCTCAAGGAGTGGGGTTGCCAAAGGTCACAGTTTGAAGGTGATTTCAGTTTTGAATGATGGAGATCTGATGGTAATGTCTGAGATGGATCAGATGATGGTCATAGAGTAGGTCTGCAGGCAGCCACAAGTTGATTGGAAAGAAGAGGATGCTATCCTCGTAGGGACTATTGTTTGTCCTCTAGAGCCAACAAGAGTTGCAAGGCAAATATATCCTACCATAGCAGTAGTACAAGAAGCATCAAACAAGGTTTTGCATGCAGGTGTTTAGGTAGAGATGACAGTAAGCAATTATGGCCTGCAACATCCAGGTTTGGTTGCAAGCACTCACTCATGGCAAGGTGTGAGTAGAGCCTACAATGCTAGGCATGAGTTTTTGGTTCCATGGATGCAAGTTGTAGTCCAGAGATCATGGGGAAGGCATGATGCAACAAAGGTTATAGGTGGAGCAAGACACAAACTCAACTCATGGGACATGAGTTCTTTTCTAGGTGGGGTGTATGGTGCAGGAGCACCTAACACAAGGTGGCCTCCATGAGGCATTTGAATCATGTTTGTTTAGAAAATCATGTTTTGTATTGTAATAAGGTCTATTTGACCAATGCATGTCATTTCAGTTTATGTCTAGGTTTATTTTGTAAATCCCAAGTGACTTAGGGGACATTTGTCAAATTGTAACCGCATAATGCCAAAAATAGCATACTGCCAAAAATAGACAGTAGGGCAATTGGAGGCTATTTAAAAATGGTAGTCTCCCAGCCACTTGGAGTCAGTTCAGTACTACTTTGGGTGAGTTTATAAACCTAGAGGATTGAACCAAATAGATATATATCATTTTTCATTGTAATCAGATCGAATAGGAGAAATCAATCTTTTCTGTGTTGTCTATTTGTTTCCATTCTCTGTAAATATGAAATTGCATAACTGTAGATTTCTTTTCCCTTCTGTATTTTTGTTGTCACGAAATGTCAATGTGAAGCATTCCACTGGTGAAATTTCTATCAAAATTAGTGGAATGGCTTCATTGTACAATATGTGTTTTTCGTTTCCTGTTATGTTTCATGGTTTGGTGATGTAGATGTTCCAGATCACAGGTTGCGCACAGTAGATCACCTAGCATCTCCATGTGCTAGGGTTTGAGTGAAGGATTTGGAGATCCATCAGGAGGAAACGGCTGGTGGCGAGAGATTTGAGGGTTTGGCCAAAGGCATTCATCACATCGACAAGGGCAGGGTCCATCAGCACATTGGCCTAAATGTATGAGCGTTCACCGCTGACAAGAGTCCCACCAAAGATACTAGCATCAGCATAAGTTTTGAATGTATATTGTGAATGTATATCACAAATGCATGTGGGGGAATGTACATTGAGAATGTATCTTTCGTCAGATACAAATGTTGATCGGGCGTAATGGCAAATCAGAGTATTGCCACCGGTATTAGCAAGTCACGCCAAGCATATACTAAGTTAGTGTATGAGGCTCCCCATCACATATGTATTCTCCATGTGTACACAAGTTCTCAAATGTTGCAAACTACTGCAACTATCACATGTTCCATCCAAACATGATTTCTTATAAAATATTTGTCCATCTACTCTTTCACAAAAAATAATTGAAATGAAGTCTCTTGCCAATTTAGGTGGAGCTTCTATCATACATTCCTATAAAATATCATTAGTATGCAAAGATACACATATTTATTGATAAACAACATAATGCATGGAAAATTCCATGTGAAATCTACAACAAGTTGTGTGTGTGTGATTTATTTTGACATAAGAAGGTTTTGCCATTTCAAAATACCTTTGACTAATTTAAATTTGAGGATAACTCTCTAGAAATTTGAGAAAAATTATGTTTGAGTCATATCTAAAAAATATTTTGGATGTGGCTCACGGTTTTGACAACCAATTATCCTTTTTACAACATCCCTTTGATTAGGAGACACTCTTGTGTTATTTCTCTAAAACTCCTCAATTAGGGATTTTAAGGCTTCAACCATAGCTTTATATTTCCATGGGACTCTATCAGAAAATGCCCATAGTTCATTACTATTTGGGTCCTCAACTCTTTCACGCCTCCCAATAGCTTTCATCAATGTTTTTTCTACTTATCTTTAGTACTTGACTTGTTTTTCTTATCAAGTGAGATTTCTTTGTTTGATTTCTCACAATACTTGATGTAATGACACATCATGCAACATTACTATCTTTGGTGCATGAGGTGGAACCATTGCTTTGATAGGCATTGATTGGTTTTTTCACAATAGATTTTTCATTATTGCTATTTGATGTTCTTAGACCAAGAATCTTTATGATTGGCCTAAACTTAAGATTTTTCATCATTTCAACAAGCAATTGACGTCTTCCAGTTTCACTTATGTTTTCAAAAAACATGTTCCATATCTTAAATTCACATTTCTTCTACAAGTACATTCATGAATCTTATCATCCATTGGTTTTAGAATATTCTCATCAATTTCAATCAAAAATTTAATCTTTTTATGCAAAATTCTTGGAGGCAAATAAATGACTACATGACTAAAACCTTTAGTCACAACAACTAAAAATGACTAAATTCTACTAATATTTTGCAACTCAGCTATAAATGAGTAAATAAATGATTAATTTGGTCGTTGACTAAAAAATTATTTAGTCACACAAATAAAAATGACTACATAGTTAGTCATTTATTTAGTCACAATCCATTTGAATAGATCATTTAAGGAATCAAGAATCAATAGTACTATTCCTAATTTTCATTTTAATAAACATACGATAAAACTTTCATCGAAACCTTATTTTTAAGCGTAGCCTGCCAAAATGGAGAATTGAAATGACATAATTTTCATTTTAATAAACATACTCTAAAACCTTCATCTCAAAACCTTGATTTCAGGTGTAGCCCGCCAAAATGGAGAAGTGAAATGACATGCTTATGTTCTCCCTGTAAATAGTTGAAGCTGGTTGGGTTCAACCTTTTTAGTAAAGAATGACAGATAATGGTAAGGAGATGTGCGTGATAGGAGGCATAGGATTTATTGCTGCTTATCTCATTCCTACTCTACTCAACAAGGGTTACATTGTTCATGCTACTGTTTGTAATCCAGGTATTTAATTGACATATATTTGCATAATTTCAAATTTCTTTAGATGCTTTTGAAGTATCAATGTATCCTATATAGGGTTTAGAATGATTTCTTTTAATTTAAAAAAATAAATAAATGATATATTTGCCTGTGATTAGATAATGTGGAGAAGATAGGGTATCTATGGGATCTGCTTGGTGCAAAGTAGAGGCTTAAATAATGAAAATAGACCTGTTAGAAGAAGGTAGCTTTGATGATGCAATAAATGGAGTGGATGGGATGTTTCATACTGCTTGCCCTATCGTAGTACCAAATGATCACAACATCATGGTAGGTTGTCCTCCATTGGATTTTTTCTTTTTTTTGTTCTGATGACATAAATTGGTTTAGTTTTATTCTCTGTGAAATGTATTGCCAAGTAGGAGGCCTTTATTGATCCTAGTGTGAATGGGGCTCTCAATGTCCTCAAGTCTTGTTCAAGATAACCCTCTGTAAAGAGAGTTGTGCTTACATCCTCCTGCTCAGCTATCAAATATAACTACAATACTCAAGAGCTTTCTCTTTTAGATGAGTCCCATTGGAGCAATCTAGAATACTGCAAACAATATAATGTAAGTATAAATACCCTCCTTTGAAGATTATATTTCACTGGTTAGAAGCATTGAATTGCTTGTACAAGAGTAATTAATAGGCACTTCTTGTTGTGAGTATAAGAGTAAACTTGATCATATTGGTATAAACAACAAAAAGGCCCAAAATGTCTCCATAAACTTATCCATGAAAGCTTTTACTTCTTAGGTTTAATTCACATCTACATAATTCTAAATTGAGGGTATGTTTTGCCTACAACTTTGGTATGCATATGCAAAAACTCTTGCTGAGAAAGAGGCCTGGAAGTATGTAGAGGGGCAGGGCCTCGATCTGGTTGTGGTAAACCCATCATTTGTTGTTGGGCCACTTCTTGCACCTGAACCTACCAGCACTCTTGCCTCAGTCCTGAACATAATGAAAGGTTGGGGCTATGGTTAAAAACTTTGAGAGTTGTGAGTATTTAAATGATTATTAAGTCATAGATTTTTTAAAAACACACATTTTATGAAAGGGTTGTAGGCTCTCTCATGAGCATGTTCATAATTGAACCTAATTATCTTCCTGATTCAAAGGTTTTGTTTCAGACATGTTTCAAACCCTATAAGTGGATCATAGTTGATTTGAAGCTATCACTATTATAACTTATAAGCCATAAATGTTAATGAATTGCTAATGGTGCAATGGTTCACTAGTGAATTGCTAACAAATGATGAAAATGAATGTAGTGTAACCTGGACGAATAAAATGTATCATGCATTTTTATGGAACTCGAATTGGCCATTTTCAAAATGAAAAATTGTAAATATATTGTGCAATATATGTTTGTGAAGGTAGAATTTGAAATGATTTTGGAAGCAGTTAGCTTCTAAACAGCAACTGCAAGCATGAATTTCATTAAGTCTTATTTTTTTTTTTATGCAGGATGCTACATTGTTGTATGTGGGTAGATTATTGACAGGCTTTGGTGTGGGAGTGATATCATTCATAGTAAGCTTCTCAACTTTTCTGCATGCCTATACTTTTATGAAAGGTTTTTCAAGGTGGGCAATTTATTTATGTTTTCATGAATCTGATTCTC
The DNA here is from genome assembly GCA_027924645.1 of Cunninghamia lanceolata. Lineage (NCBI taxonomy): Eukaryota > Viridiplantae > Streptophyta > Pinopsida > Cupressales > Cupressaceae > Cunninghamia > Cunninghamia lanceolata. Next base: position 759,142 of record BSBN01001399.1, read on the forward strand.
TCCATATGCTGTATATATTATTGAAACAGCTCTGAAGCAACTGCGGGGTTCTCTTGGCACTATAAATCAGGTAAGCTTCTTCCATCAATTGATTTCCCCTTAAAATTACTATCTTCCTCTATTGCTTTGGGTGAAGTTGTGGATGACCAACTTAAATAATATGCAAGTAAATGAAGAATAATATGAAGCAAATTTTGCTGTTGGTGGGTTGCTATTTGCATAAAACACACCCCATTATAATTTTGAGGGTCACAATTATCAGTGTTTCTAGAATGATTTATGGTAGTGTGATTTTCAAAGCTAAGATAATCAATGCCATATCTAAAATTTCTGGTCATTTGGCATCCATATGGTTTGTTTTATATAGATGTCACTGTTTAACACTGATTTTTCCTCATTTTCTTCTGAATTATGGATTCAGAAAAATATGCTTAAAAGCAATTAAAGTTTTACCACTTACTAGATTGAAGCTAGCTTTTTGAGAATTCTGCAGGTAGCATCATAGTAGATCTGGGGCAATGCAACATGGAGATTGGTATACCATAATCCATGATGTTAGGCTAGGAACTTGCATGTGGTGGGAAATTATTTCAATCCTTTTATGACTAAATTCTTTTCCAGCATCATCCATGGCATGGATTAACCTTTGTAATTATTTTCTTTGTATTAAGGACATGAGTTAATGCTCACATATTGGAAGGCATACATGCACCATATGTTGCATGTTTGAATCTAGAATAGTATAAGGTAAATGAAAAAATAATCTCCAACAATGAATAAGGTAAATGGAAAGCAATCTCCTTGTGGAATTTGATGTCTCTCTTGGTAGTGACCTAATAAATTATCTTTACCTTTACCTATATTAAGGAGGAAATTTATCTAGGCAAAGGGATATAACATAAATGATACTTTGGTAGTGATCCAATGAAAAGTAGAAAAGTTACACAAGTCTATATATGTATATAAGCCTTACTTAAAAATTTCTAATAATCTTGGTTTTTGGTAGGAGGATAGAATGGTGCTTGCTAGGAAGGGTTCTCTCAAATAGTATATATTTATTCTTTTTTCAGTCTAGGATTTGTCTTCTGCGTTCTGCTTTTTCCATAACACATTAAATTCTACACTTAGTGTATCTTGCAGAGTGCTTCTGGGATGTGAATCTAATACATACATATAGATCATGCTTCTCTAGCTACTATTTTTCTAACTGGAACAATTTGTGTACATTACTCTTCAAATGTGATGACCAAATAGAACGAGACATACATAGATGAAGATCATTTGACCTCATTTAAAATTATTTTGGAATACATGAAAACAAATAAACCACCACAACATTGCACGGTGGTTGTTGGGCCTTCGCAATGATGTGGGGAAAGCTTTCCCCACATCACCGTGAAGGCCTAATAACCACCATGCAATGTTGTGATGACCATGCATCACCATGAAGGCCCAACAACCACCGTGCAGTGTTGTGGTGGTTGTGAAGGCTTACATTATTCCTCGTCTTTGATCTATATGTGATATGCAAGAACGATGATTTGTTTGCTCATAAATTTTAGATTGTCTTTGCCACTTAATTTTGGTCTAAAATACATCTAATCTAATTTTAAGCTAGTTTCAAGAAGGGTGTAGGTTGCCCAAAGGACTTTGGAGACAAAGGAATTTTGGCTATGCAAAGGGTATGCTCGATGGAATATTCTCCTACCCCTGTTTCTTTAATCTTGATCTTTAGCTCTTTGGCCTTTGATGTGGAAGCTTGGGAGCTAGGATCATGCTGGGAGGCAGAAGATGTTGAAGCTCTATTATTAGGGATACTGAAATCTAGCTTTGGTTGGATAGTGTTACAGTGTTGAAAAGGATCAGGATCACCTTGGATGGTGATCTTTCAGCCGTTGTGAAGGAATTTGATACACTAATGATATGTGGAAGGCACAACTTTCATGGCATGTATCCAAGGTCTTCCTAGGAGAATGTTATAGGCGAGCTCCCTGTCAAGGACTTGGCAAACAACTTCTATCACTACTGGTCCAATTCTTAATGGTAACACCACAGTTCCTTTGGTTGTCCATTCTTCTTCATCATAGGCTTTTATTGTGACCTTCTTTCTTGGGCCCATTATATTTTCTGAGAACCCCAATGCAAATGTTCAAACCTGCTCCTCCATCAATGAGAACCCTTTTGATGCAATGTTTATTAATGAAGGCCTCAATATGTAGTGATGTGTTATAGGGTTGAGATATGAATAGATTATCCTGTTCAGTGAATCATACGATGTTAGGTGAGGTAATATGACCTATCATGACTTGAAACTTCTCTTTGGCCAAGTTCATGGGCACAGTGGTTTCCACTAGGGCTTTATCAAGAATCTCTTTGTGGGCTAGCGATAGACGCACCAACTCCAGTATGGATATATTGGCCGGAGTCTTTTATAGTTGGTCAATGATGCTATACTTGTGTTGGGTAGATGGTGAGGATGATGACCTTGGAGGGAGTGTGTGCAAGGTGACTTTCCCACTGCAGGTGGTGATATTGCAATCAGATTTGGTCTTGGAATCTGATTGTTTGTTAAACGTGATCACATTGATTTGCGGGATATGCTCAATATGTAATTAACAGTGTAGTTGAACGGCACATTCATGTAGTTAGCATCATTGTTCCTATTATTATGATTCTTCTGGTTGTTATTGTTGTTGCTGTGAAGGTTCTGCCTGTCATGGTTAAGGAGTGGATCCTTGAATGCCACATGTGATTTGTTAGAGGGATGATCTTTTGTACCCACACGATTTTGGTCTAATAAGTCTTGTATGGCATTTTTCAAGTGGATACAATCATTAGTTGTATGGCCTTTTCCTCTATGGTAATCATAGAAATTGGTATCCTTCCACCAAGGAGGTTTGACAATAGGTTCATAGTCGCTTGTGGTGGGAAGGGTGATCTCATTGTTTGCCAACAACTTTCTCAAAGTGGACTCATATGACTCCCCCAGTGGTGTAAATTTTCATCTAGGAGGAAAGTTGTACTATTGTCTCGATTCATTTGATGAAGGTTTGCTCAGTGTTGTGTTGTTTGATGCTCCTTTGAGATTGAAAATTGATTGCTTAGGAGTTGGTACTTTATCATCAACCACTCCATCATTGACGATGATCTTATTTTTGGTCTAGAATTTTGACTTATCTATGGTATAGTTTGAGTTAAGAGTGTCTTTGAACAATTTTATTTGTCCTTTTGCAATCATAGCTTTTTTGATGAATAACCCCATCTCAATTACTTTTGTAAATGAGGTAGGGCATTGGATCTGAATTTGGTAGCTTAGATTAGAATTGAGATTATGGACAAACATTTAAACCTTGTTTCAGTTTCTGAGATCAAAATAACCATGCAGTCACTTCTCCCCCTCATTTTCCATAGTATCATGTCTTTTCCACCAATCACCTCATCAAAATTTTCCCAAAACTTCCCAAGAACGAATCAAAGTATCCAAACCAGGTTACTACAAGCCAATTTTTTATAATATTGGACTCAAACATCCCTAGTAAGTCTCCACCATTAGGATCTATCATCCTTCTCTCTCAGAACTTCACTAGTTTGTTTTGGTGCAAAACTAGTCTCTACCAAGTAATCAGATTCCAATCATCCTTACTTTTGGCTACCGTTTTGTATCAACCAACTTGTTTGACACCATTGACCAAAGAAAACCCTTGTTCAAATCTTATCACCACAACCTCCAAACGCATCTTACCAAAGTATCTAATTTCACCCAACTCCATTCCATATCACCTTGCATGGCACTAACTAGATCCCAGAAGCAAAAACAAATTGAAATGGCTGAAACATACGACAAAATTGTATCCCCTCATGACAGTGATGAGGAAATATCTCATGAGGACTTACAAGAAGCTCTTTAAGACAGAAAATTTCAATGAATGTTGGACAAAGTACTCCACCAAGACCCTACAAATTTCTTTCTCCACCTAGAAACCCAAGAAGTTAAGCTCTCCCCTAACTTTGACATCACCAAGTTGAAAGAAACTGAAGAAGAAAGAACTCATGAAGAGAGCACACGTGAGGAAAGAACCCTTGACACAGACAAAGACAAGAAAACCATAGACTCAACCACCCCTCTAGACATGTTGAAAATGTGGTTAACAGTACTAAACTATTAATAATCCAATAATCTCAATGAAATTAGAAATAAACAAGATTAAACACAAAGAACACAATACCTTGCAAACCTTACTATTTCATGGCTTCCATTGGTCACCTATCTCGAATTGATCTTAGAAACTGAAACAAGGCTGAAATGGGTGTTCAAAAAGGTTGATGTTTTTCTGACAAACTGTACGGAAGTGCTCACTGTGATAGATGCACAGAAACAGATGCGTAGGAATAGAGCATATATGTGCAGCAACAGGAAGTAAATGCGCAGATCTGGTAATGGAGTATAAATGCACAGCAACAAGAGGTATATGCGCAAGTCTAGTGAAAAAGCAAATGCACAGTAGAAATGTGTAAAAGCATAGAAGAAGTGAGTAAATGTGCAACGGAAAGCAAATGCGCCACAGGATGGAGCAAATGCGCAGCATACTGAAACAGATGCGCAGTTCTATCTTTTTTTTCTTGTTTTTGACTGATTTTGACTTGGTAAAGGCATGTTTTTCAATGTTTTGAATGTTTTTGGGTTCTTTGTTTGAATGTTGCTCTTTTTGATTTTTTTTCTTTGATTATGGCAAGAAAGACACATCACACACAAAATATTTTCATGATTGATTAATTTTTTGCTTTTTTAAAATTTTTGACAACAATGCATGCATGATCCTATGGTAGGCAAGGACAGTATTCAATGAGTTCCAACTTGGTTTTTACACTAGCCACTTTCATAAAGGCAGACAACTAATAGCTTGGTAGCACTGGCTCCCCTCCATGGCACTCACTTCTCACACATACCAAGCTATAGTTCCTCTGAAGAGTTGAACTTTTCTGTCTCTACACTAAATGAGTGTATGATGTTGGACAGCTCTAGAGAATGTTATCCTCTTGTGTCACTAAATAGGGGATTTTGGTTTCTACAAACAATGGATACATAGTAAGGGCAACCATTCAAGTGGTTATACTTGCGGCAACACTACTCTCCATTGTGGAGTCTCCTAGCCTGCAAGGGTTGCGCCTTGTGGGGTTTATGGGGAGGTTGGTTGTTGGTATAACTAATCTGCACTCGTTGCTTGAAGCTTTTGCCTCAAACAGAGTTTATTTATAGTGGATTGGAAGAGCTTGGCATTAGCTCGTTTCCACTTGAGGTCATCCCGCTTGGAATGAAAGAATTCCAAGGGCAGGCCCCTCTAAAGGAAACACATGTGAAAATGATGATTCTAGCATTTTTTTCACCCATTTAAGAGGAGAGCATAGTCCTATCATCATTCCAAAATCACAGAAAACACTGGTTCTTTCCTCCTAGTTAGAAAGAGAAAAACTAGATGAGTTACTCTACTTGGGCACAAGAGATTTGTTAACTTTGAAGAAGCTTTTTAAAAGCAATTGTTTAATTTTAATCTTCCTAGTTGGGACTATGTTCAAGTTGTGATGCAACAAGTACAAAATACTTCCCTCCTATTTAGAATCTAGGTGAAATTTGCATGAATAAGTTCAATTACTTCCTTTGCTATTTAGATCTAGATGAGAGTTAACCATGCAACTATATGCCTAACTAGCTCTTAACCTACAAGGTGGATCTAAGAATATTCCTGCAAATGATGTTAGCGTTACAAATTTCCTAAGAAACAACTCAAAAACCCTAACAGAATGAATGCACAGAAACAAATGTGCAGTTACAAAGAGTATATGCGTAGTAACAGTGAATAAATGTGTAGATTTAACATATGCACAGTTACAGAGAGTGTATGTGTCATAACAGAGAATAGATGCGTAGATCTGATGATGCACCAAAATAGAGAGTAAATGCGCTACAATAATGAGTAGATGCGTAGCTTTATCATATGGGATGAAACAATGAATAAATGCACCAGAACAATGAGTGGATGTGCAGAAATGTCCTATGTATGGATTCTAACACAAAAACTCAATTTGAAGTTAAATTGAGGCAAGGACCCCATGGTGGGCGCGAGAAATGTTATCAGAAAATGTGGTTAACAGTACTAAACTATCAATAATCCAATAATCTCAATGAAATTAGAAATAAACAAGATTAAACGCAAAGATCACAATACCTTGCAAACCTTACTATTTCATGGCTTCCATTGGTCGCCTATCTCGAATTGATCTCGTTTGTAAATAGAGCCCTCAGAAGGTGCACTTCCTTGCTTTTTTCCAAGATGACAATGGAGAATGGTTGTTGATAGGTTTTGCAAATGAAGTGGATCTTCACAATGCAATGATAATGGTGATCTCAAGCTATGGAGTGATTGTACCAAAGGCGTGCTGTGATTCCTACAGAGTAAGTTTATAAAAAGCTTGGATGATTGAAATGGAGGACTAGGGGTTGTATTTATAGATTAGTGAAAAAGAAGATCAATGGTGTGTTGGCAAGAGACACTGCTAGGCATGATAAGTGTTGTCATTGATGGCAACTAAGTCTCTACTACACATTTGCATTGCATAATTTGCCCATACCAGAAATTAGATTGAAGATTTGTCTAAGTTCGGGAAGTCAAGAACAGAGTGTGTGATAGGGTCTAGTATCTTGGTCCGGATCTCTCTGATGGTAGATCATAGTTTACTGTGGATTTGAGGGAATCATAAGCATTGTCAGATCAATCTAAATCCAGAGTTTTGGCCTCCGGTGATGAAGGATTCAATAGTTATTAGCATCTGAGTATCGGGTTAACAGTTTGACAGAGCAGACAGAAGAAGAATAGGCTGACCTTGCAATTGATCTTGGTTCTGGATGTATGGAAGTTGTTGATTGGGCAATTAGTGATGACCAGTGATAGTGGCTGACTTGATTGATGATTTGTGAATGCTAATTTTGGTCCGTGTCTCAAGTTATGCATGGATCTAGCCAATAGAGCAGAGTATTCAATAAATTTCAAAGTGTTCTTGAAGCTGATTGGAAAGTGATTAAACATCAGGATGTGGATATATATAGTCGATGGATTTGGATGATTGGGGGTGTGTGTGTTGCAAATATGGAGTAAAGGTGAAAAGAGCATAGATCTAAGATCCAGATGGAGGCAGAGCAGTAAACAGGGCAAAGTGAAGATGAAATGTGTAAGATCAATGTTTTGTGCTTAACTAGAACTAAATTCATGCATTAGTAGATGCTTCTCATTAGTTCAAAATCTCTGTTATTCTCTTGTAATCATTTGTAGGCAATGAGATTTGGGCAGTGAGCCTAAATACATATGCATTCTCATTTGTAAAAATACTTTTAACAGGGTATTAATTTTTGTGGGTTAACCCCCACTGTGGTTTTTCCCTTAACTAGGTTTCCACGCTAAAAATCTTGGTGTGAAGTGTGTTATTGTGCTGTTGCTCATACACTTATGATTGTTGTTTTCATGGTTAAGTTATTGATTTGTTGTTAAGAGGTAAAATAAAGAATTAACTGCAAAATGTATTAAAGTTTGGAGACAATTGATTCACCCCCCCTCTTAGTTGTTAGTCCTATTTCCAACAATTGGTATCAGAGCGAGGTTCCTTTGAGAAGCCTAATAGCTTAAGGAAAGATCTTGGAAGGAGTTTTAATGGGTTCACTCAAAGATCAACTTTAGTTGGCCCTAGAAGATCTTGTTCAGTCTAAAGCAGAAATTAGTAATCTGAGAGGTGAACTTGAAGAGGCTAATGATACCATTGAAATGTTAAAAGATAAATTAAAGAAAACTATGGAAATGAAAAAGAATCTACTTCTGTAGTTATCCAGTTTAACTAAAGAAAATGGCATGAATGAAGCCTTGGAAAAAAAGACAAAGGAATGTGAGAAGCTGTCAAAAGAAGTTGATGTTCTAAAAATTGAGATGGAATCTGGGGCAATGAGGTTAACCAAAGAAATTGAGCAAAGGAAGAAGACTGAAAAAGACTTGAATCAAACTCTAAAAGAAAGAACTGATGAATGCTACAGATTAGATAGTATAGCTAGCCATCTAAAATATGATCTACAAGAAAGTAGAGACAATGAAAGAGATCTTGAAAGACAAATTGTCATTCTCAGATATGACCTAAAAGTTGCAAATGAATACAAGGAGAAGTTCAAGATAAGTTCAGCTAAACTTGAAGAAATACTTGAGGGTTAGAAAAAGGCTAATGACAAGCATGGTCTTGGCTATGAGAAAGGTGAAAGCTCCGGATCTGGACAAAGAAACTCTCAACCAAGGAATGAGAAAAACAAACCTAGAAGACCTCTGGTAAGACAGCCTAATGCTCAATGGTATCCATCTTTCAATGGAAATTGTTTCAAGTGCAATAAATTTGGTTATAGAGCCACTCAATGCAGAAGTAGAGTAAATTAAAATAATCCATCCTTCTCTGGACAATGCTTCAATTGCAAGAGGTATGGTCATAAATCCAATGAATACAGAAGTATGATAATGTATAACTCATCAAATAGAGGATATGGGAATTCTTTCAATGGAAAATGCTTTGCATGCAATAGATTTGGACATATGGCCATTCAGTACAGATCAAGAGGAAATCAATCAAATGGGCAAAGAAATGTTGTGTGCTTCAATTGTAACCAATTCGATCATTTTGCAAGATTCTGCAGAAGTAGGATTAATGAAAGAAGGGGTTCGGTAAACAAAAAATTAGATGAGTAGAGACAAGGCAAAGGCAAAATAAAAATTGATGAGAATGAGATCCAGAATGAAATGAGCAAGACATGGGTCAAGAAAACAATTGTGAACCATAGTAATGGGTCCGCATCGGAATACGGTGCTGATGATTCCCTCGGGAATTGAATTAGGAGCTCTGGCTCAGGGGGAGTTGCATTAAAAATCAAATTTCCCCAGCCAACAAGTGGGTTCCTAGATATGGCACAATGAGAGAAGATATCTTGAATTGTTTCATAAACTTTGGAAGGATTTTTGAAAGAAAATTTGTTGACATGGAAATTTGCAGAGTGATTCTTGATGAATAGTTCAAAAATAGAGTAATCGGATGGAGTTAGGGAAACACATTTATTACAATGACAAATTAGATTTTGTGGAGGATAAAAGGTCACTTGGTCATGCATATGAATCACTTTGCATTCGAAGGAAACAAGAAGAAGTGCATTTGAGCTGCAAATCTAGAAACTGAAGCACAAATAGTGAATTCAACTAGAAATTGATCAACTCTAACCCTGTAGAAGAAAAAGGTACTTCTCTGTAAAGTCTTGAATCTAAAATCTATTGAGATGGCTACACCTCTAGTTGTTGATGTAACTGAAAGGCCCTGACCAATATTTAAGAAGCATCAATACAAATCATTTGAAGTTGACTGTTAGGTGCATTTTCTATAGTTCCATATGGCATACTGTATGTTGAGGATATTAGGGATTACATCCACTAAAACATGGATGAATTTGGAAATTGAAACTCTTGGATTTGCTTAACAACTACTTAAGGGATGATAGCCATAAATTGAAACCGAAATATAAAGCCCTAGAAAGCAAACATTTTCTACAAGTCATTAGGTTTCTGATATTTGATGAAAATGAACGAGTTCGATATATCTTGATCTGAATACATGATGAGTTCATATGGCTATTGAAACCATTAAGATTACAAAGGATGTTATCAAGATTGTAATTGGGTTAAATTCATCCGGTGGATTACCCATGCTGAAAGTCATGAAAAACTAGATAGTGACTGATGCTACCGGTGCCAAGTTTGACAAAAGGGCAATGACCATCAATGATATCATAGAGCCGGATGTTAAATTTGCCTCCATGGTGATTGGCTACAAGATATATCACTCTAGTAGGGAGAATTTTGTCTCCAGAATTGCAATATATGCAGCCTATCAAATGTTAAAGGAGAATGTTGATTATGATATTTGTGAACCACTAAAAAATTAGTTGATTGAGAATCTAAGCAAAATAAAGAAAGATAAGAAAAATAACTTCAAGTATGGTTCCTTGATTATATGTTTGTTCTTCTATTTTATGAATGAAGTGCCTGGAATTCAAGGTGTGCATTGGACAAATGACAGGCTAGTTGCATGGCAAATAAGAGATCATCTACTTAGCCTTGGTGATTCCCAAACTCAGAAAACAATCATTTGGGGTTACTTCAAAAACTTTCAAAGTATGATGCATGCAAGAGAGAGAATCCCTAAGTCAATTGTGGAGAAATATGAGAATGAAATATACTTTATGGTTGACACTGATCAGTGCCTGATGGAGGCTGTGGAACCTAGAACCATATGGATTAAGCCAATGGGATATGAGGTTGATGAGAAAGTTTTGGAAATGTATGCTCAATATCTTCTGAGCAAATCAAAAGACATATCTGTGGAAAGGTTTGGAACATACAAGGAGCTAAGTCTAAAATTGCATGTGGAACTCAAATGACCAAAGACCAAAAGGAAAGTGCAGAGGCAAGTTGAAAGGTATGCTGAGAGCATTGGCCTAACCAAGGAGGCGGCGAAGCAAAATAGAGAAAGAATTGAAAAAGCTAAAAAAGAAAAATAGGACAAGAAACATGAAGATGCTCCAGTGGAACCATCCTCCACTTCAAGGACTACTAGAAGCTCTGCTGCTATTTCTATTCCCCCTAAACCTGCAAAACCAGAAGATAGACCATCCAGTGAAGCAAGTAAGAGAAAGAAAATAAAGGCCACAAGAACGTATGTGGGCACAAAAGATGATGAAGAGACAGAGACAGATGAATAAGTTAAAGAGATGAGATTCGAGAAGGCCAAGACTTCAAAGGCCTCTGAGAACCAACCCTCTGGAAGCAAAAATGGAAGTAAAAGGAAAGAGACTAGTAAGGTTGCTATGACTGTTGATCAAATTGTAAAATCAATTATTGTTCATGGGAATCTAAAGCCTATCATAATATATTATGATAGTTTTGATGAGGAACATAAGAAAATCTTGGAGGATGCCACCATCCTGTACTTGAATAAATTCAATAGAGCTCTACTAGAAATTCTACAAGAAATTCCTAAAAAAGTTTAAGGAAAATACTAGAAATGAGGAAGGAAGCCACCAAGGACAAAGACTTAGAACTCAAAGAATATGTTCCCTCCACCCTATGTCTAGTAATGACTAGAAGAGAAGCTGATAAAATCCTCAAGGAAGTTAAGGAGAAATTTAGAAGCAAGATCCGGATGAACAAGTTAATGCTTGGTGAAACTGAGGAATTTGTAAAGAAAACAAAAGAAATTTTGAGAAAAGCCCTTGACAAAGATAAATACTATATTGTATTAGAGGAACAAGTTGAGGAAGTCAATCCTTCAGTTCTGGAACAAGAAGCTCCAGAAGAAGAGATTGAAAAAGGAAATGATGACCAAGGTAATACTCTAGATCCTCTGGAGCAAACCTATGAGGAGACAAATGATAGAATTGATTCATCGATTCCGGATACTGAACAAGTAAACATCAGTGAGCAACGAACCAAAGTTGATGACTCCTCTATTCTGGAAGAGGAACAAATAAATCAGAATGACACAGAGATGATAGATAAAGTAGATGATGCAGGAGATATTCCTACGCGACCTGATCAATTTGGGAAAGAAGATGATATTGCTACTACACAGAGCCCTCCTAATCAGACTGCAAGTGGTGAAGACAAGGAGAAGATTCCTCCTATAGATAATACAGAAAAAGGTAAAGCAGAAAAGGAGAAAGAAAAGGGTAATGAAATCAAAGTAGAAGAAGATGGTGCAAATGTTGATACATCTACAGATGCTGAGAAATCTCAAGAACAAAAGGGTGGTCCAGAAATTGTTGCAAGAGACACTGCAAATTTAGTGAAAAGTCTTCTGGATAAAGAGATTCTTTAGTTTGATGAACCTGAATTGCTACAAGGACCAATTAATCTAGATGCTCTCTCTCCGGTACAAGTGATGAAGATTGCATCCTTCACTCAAGCCAAGGCTAGAGAGAAGATGTTAAAATCTCACATGGAGGACAGTGAACTATTAGGGCTTGCAACTGGAGTCTTGGAGAAGTTATTGCCAACCTACCAAAAGAGTCCATCATATTCCCCCTCCGGTCACCTAAAAAATCTTGTAAATGATGTAAGTACACATTTTGAGTCTTTTGAAAAATCTGCGGAGGCGAAAGTTCAGAAGGACCTTTTGGCTAAGAAATTTAATGAAGCAAAGAATCTAATAGAAAATGATAGGATGATACTCAATATTAGCATAAGAAGTATTCAGAATGCTCTAAATGATGGAAGTGATATGTACAAATTATGTCTATCATGGCCCAAAGTTAGTGAGGACATTGAGAAGAAGATAAAGGAGCAAGAACAAAAATTGTCAAATCTTTCTCAAATTTTTGATCCTCTAACAGTTTCACCTATAAGTCAGGAATGCCAAGTAATTAGCTTGACAGATGAGATAAAGAGGCTTGTTAATGAAAAAGGTAACATTATGAAGAGAATGTGTGAGCTCTGGGAATTGATTACTCCCAAGTTAGAAACCATGTTTAATGCCTTATCAGAAGCTCAGACTGTACTTTAGACAAGCAATCCTCTGGATCTGATAAAGGTAGAAGCATATGCTTTTTTGCTAAGTGGACACATCTCAATTTTGGATGGAATGAAGGGAACTTGGGCCTCTGAACTTGTGCAATTGAAAACTAGTTTTGCAGACATTCTCAAGTTCGTGTGAATAGAACTTAATGATTAGTTGTACATATGCAGCACTATACACAGAATATTTGGAGAATTTTAGCTTGCGGACCCCACCCTTTGCTATTAATGTCAAAGGAGGAGTGAAGATTAGTGAAAAATGAGGAATCCAGCAAAGGGGGAGCACCGGAAAGCAGTGTGAACAATAGTATGGAGCACAAGCAAAGGGGGAGTTATTCTGACACTTAGTCATTTTTCACTAAGTATTGCAATCAATGCCAAAGGGGGAGATTGTTGGCAAGAGACAGTGCTAGGCATGATAAGTGTTGTCATTGATGACAACTAAGTATCTACTACACATCCACATTGCATAATTTGCTTATACCAGAAATCAGATTGAAGATTTGTCTAAGTCCGGGAAGTCAAGAACAGAGTGTGTGACAAGGTCTGGCATCTTGGTCTGGATCTCTCCGACGGTAGATCATAGTTTACTACAGATTTGAGGGAGTCATAAGCATTGTCATATTAATCTAAATCTAGAGTTTTGGCCTCCGGTGATGAAGGATTGAATAGTTATTAGCATCTGAGTATTGGGTTAACAGTTTGACAGAGCAGACAGAAGAAGAACAGGCCGACCTTGCAATTGATCTTGGTTCCAGATGTATGGAAGTTGTTGATTGGAAAATTAGTGATGACCAGTGATAGTGGCCGACCTGATTGATGATTTGTGAATGCTAGTTTTGGTCCACATCTCAAGTTATGCACAGATCTAACCGACAGAGCAGAGTATTCAATAAATTTCTAAGTGTTCTTTAAGCCGATTGGAAAGTGATTGAACATCAGGATGTGGATATATATAGCTAATGGATTTGGATGACTAGGGGTGTGTGTGTTGCAAATATGGAATAAAGGCAAAAAGAGCAGAGATCTAAGATTCAGATGAAGGAAGAGCAATAAACAGGGCAGATTGAAGATGAAATGTGTAAGATCAGTGTTTTGTACTTAACCGAAACTAAATTCATGCATTAGTAGATGCTTCTCATCAATTCAAAATCTTTGTTATTCTCTTGTAATCATTTGTAGGCAGTGAGCCTCTATTTGAGCAATGAGCTTTGGGCTATGAGCCTGAATGCATGTGCATTCTCATTTGTAAAAATACTTTTATTAGGGTATTAATTTTTGTGGGTTAACCCCCACCATGGTTTTTCCCTTAACCGGGTTTCCATGCTAAAAATCTCAGTGTCAAGTGTGTTATTGTGCTGCTGCTCTTACACTTATGTTGTTCTCAAAATTAGCTACGTTCATTTTTGTAGACAACCCCTACGAAACTTGTCTGTTTCGTAATCTACACTCTAAGTTCACAAATTGAGACAAGATTCTTGTGGTCCCGTGCGAAGTCATATGGCATCCTAAACTAGTTTACAACACTCCCTCAAATTGACTCCTCAAAGTTTGTGTGAATTGATTAGGTTGTAAATTGACTAAAATATCAGTTTTGGTCATTTTTAGGGTGTTAGTAAATTTTGAGTCTTTATATGCAAAGTCAGCCAGATTTGCCACTTTTACATATCTTTTTTGTTTACATGCGGGGCCGGCAATTTCTACCGCTATTACATGTTTTTGTTAAAAAGGCTTGTGCAACATTGGTGAATTTTACCGTCGCTGCATGTGACATTAACATATGTTGCGTTGACAGATTCTACCGCTCATACATCCTTATCTTCGTGTGTTGGAATGGTCAAAAACACTGTCGGAACATACCATTAATGTCACCACAAGTTAACTTGTGTGACATTAATGGCATTTTTCTAGCTTTATTTTAAGTTTTTAAGTGTTCTTTTAAATCACTTCCTTTGTGTTCTTGTTTTCATTCGTCTAAGTTGTTCCTGTTGCAATCTGCGGTCATACCTTTTTGAGCCTGTGGTTCTCACGATTTGGAGTTTGCATCGAGAAAAACCAGAGGTGTCTTCATTTTTATCAGGTTGGATTTCTTTTATTTTGTGTTTCTCTGCATTTAGGGTTTTATTCATCTTAAACTTATTGTTAAACCTGCTTTTAGTCCTATCTCCTTCTGATTTGTGTCTACGACATGATAACCCTAGCTATTTCCGCTCCATACCGGGCTGGACTTTCCAAATTTTTCTCTATGGCTCATGACCTAGTTTTTGTTTAGGTTTTAAGCCTCTAGGTTTTAAATCGACGGTGGTTTTCTTTAATCGAACACTGAACTCATTTTTGCATCTCATGCAACGACGGTTACAATTGCCAATCAAACACTTCCATAAGCTTGTGACCACATGCGAGAGCGGCATTATTTGCCACTTATGATTTTGAGTATACTAAAGTGGAAGTGTACGGGCGGTGAAATTTGTCACCCTTACACAAAAGGTTTCCTATCAAACTAGCTGAGTCAGTTGAAACCCCCGCTCAGACACCTATGATTCCCCCTTACATGCAATGTCAGCATTTTTCGCTGCTAAAACATCATGCAATTCAACATACATGCAGAAGCGATTGAAATTGTCGACCACGCACATACCTTGAAGGTTGCAAAATACCTACATGTAAGGGCGGTCATTTTGACCGCCCCTACATGTAAAACATTTTTCCAAGAAATCACATGCAGTAGCGGTGTTTTTCACCGACTTTACATGATAATGAATGTTCTTCTCAAACACATGCATAAGCAGTGAAAATACCCGCTTTTACATGTGCAAGTACTTCCTCATGCAAGAGAAGTCATTTTGACCGCTCATGCATATTTTCTTGAATCTTTCCCAACACTGGGAAAATTCACCTTTCAAGACCTGTTAGCCCACTTTCATCTTTGCCTCGATTTGCACGTGTTCAAGCCCTTCAATGCATGCTTTCCTGTCCATGATCATCGAATCGCAGTTATCCCAGTTTATCCATTTTTCCCCTAACTGCAAGATCATGACCTTTTGCAGTTCTCAACCAGTGTTCATGGTAGATATCAATTTCAGAGTTCTCTTTGGAGCTAATGTTAGAGCCATCTCCATCGAAGGCCAAAATCATGAAGTATAAGTACCAAGGTGTCTTTCCAGTGACGGCAGTGCAGTCAAATATCGATGAAATCAGAGATACGATATGTGGACATGGTAGAATTTGTGGATAGAACAAAATAGATAAATCCTTCAAGGCATATGTAGAAAATCATTGATAGTAATATTCATTTGGTTGCATCATTTCCAGTTTCTGCACACAATCCTAAGTTTGTTCTCCAGGTATCCAGCCATTACAATAGAGACACTAGAGTTGTGACAGATTCTCAGGCGAATGTAATCATGAGATTGAATCTAGAATTCCTCGACAAAATCTTCATGTGTCCACCCATTGAAAACATTGGACAGATTGACTTTGCTCAGTGGCAACAGGATTATGATAAGGATGTGGAAGCTACCAAAAGATACATCAACAACAAATGGTTGAAAATCCCTAGAAGTAATTTGACCAGATGGCCAAAGGATCTTCCTAGGAGTGACTTCGTTGAAGAAGTTTGTGATTTGATCACTCTTTTGAGTCGCATCAAAGGACTCCCTTCTGCTTCCAAGTTCCAAGAATGGATGTTCGCTTACATCAAGGTGATTTTATGAGGTACTTAGAGAATATTCTGGGGAGAACAGATCAGCAATGCATTGCACAAGCAACTAGTAAAGGTCAATACAACATTCAAATTCTATATGACCTCATATCTTGTATATGTTGTTGTAAGCATGAGAAGCTTTCTAGGTTTGACTTAGGTAGGAGACAAGAGATTGATCCCTGTATATGAGTATTACCCTCAAATTACAATGAAGGGATCAATTCATCATTTCTGAAGGGTCAATGATGCATTCTTTTCAGTAATAATGTGCTTATGGGATAGTGAACTTGTGAATTCTTTTGGTTGCTTGTTCTTACAAGTTTCCACTTTCACATATCTCAGGGTAGGATATTATCTTGGTTATCCTTATATTCTTCCATGGTATCCTAGTGACCGTATTGTTCTTATGGAGCTATGTAGATAGTTGATTGTGGTGCACAATAAACAAATGGAATTGAAGAAGTCAGGGATAAAGTTCCATGTTGAGATTGGAAGGTATTTAGTTCAATCAGCCAATAAAGAAAAAATAATTGGTTCTAAAGTACAGCTGGTTACTATGAGAACATACAAGAAAAGAGACCATTTTGACTTTAGAAGAGTTTGAGATAAGATCAAAAGGAAATCAACCTTTCATATACCAATGGTTGAAGATATTTGGGCTGATCTCAAGACATAGAATGAGATCAGAAAGCTAGACTACTGCAGACTTCATCTGAGTCAGATTGAAGAGCTGGGCCTCACTGATATTCTAGATGGAATGGAGGATGATGGGGATGTTCTAGATCCCAGATATAATACTGAAAATGTTGAAGCCTCGCCTCTTCCAGAGGTAAAATGGTTAGTCAAAGAAGAAACATCCATAAGGAAAAGATTTCAACCAATACTGGCCAACACAAATGTATGGTTGGAAAGTAAAGGGGTTAAATTGAAGGAGTTCCTCATAGGGTCAGAAACTGAAACACAGGAGCAGACAGGCAAGAAGGTAGAGAACAGAACTAAAAACAAGAGTGACGCCCCTTCTTCTTCTAAGATACGTAAACCAAGGATCAAGTTTTTATCCAAAGGAGGGAAGAAGAAGGAAGTTGCAAAAACTTCCAATGCCACTGAGTCAAATGTTGAAGATACTAATGTTGATCAAATGGAGATTGAAGATGTTGAGGCTGAAGAACAAAATATTCAAAAGTCTAAGGATGCTCAATAGGCAATAGTTTCTGATAAATCTAATGAAGAAGATGAAACTGAACAAGGTGAAGATGAGGATGCAGAAAACGAACAACTTGGTGATCCACCTTAATCTCCTGAGAAAGATCTTCCCATAGGAACACAAGTTTCTACACCTCCTCCTCGTGTTCCAGTTTTTGGTAGTTTCCCAATGATTTCAAATGTTCCTATTTCACCTATCTTTGTTGTTTCTTCTGATAATACCCCTTCTTCTGTGAAAGCCAGTTTTCCAAGTTTGTCTTCTCCATCTTTTGACATTGGTGAACAATCTATTTTAGAGAATCTTCTGGATGCTATAGGAAATGTTGTTGATACAGGTGTGGTTTTTACCAACACCAGTCCTATTGTGACTATCACAGGTATGAACATGGATCCGGCAAAACAAGTGATAGACTCATCTCCGGTTGTTGGCGCTTATGTGATTTCCCCCATGGTTATCTACATATACTCCAAAGAGGAAGAATCAAGCTATTTTGCCTGATGAGATTGATATTGAAAAGTTGTTACCTATAAAAGCAAAGACTTAGAAGAAGAAGCCTAAGATTGTTTCTAGGCTTGTCAATGAGAAAGGAATCAGATACGCGGAAATTGCTAAACTACCAGAAGATGCCACCATTGACACTTTTGACATGAGTGATTATGCCATTTCAAGGGTTGAGTTGGGCAAACTAACTCATGAGGGTATAAAGGCAAATTTTCAAACTACTGCCAGCACTTTACTTGAAAAGTATGATGAGGTCAAAAAAGAAAAAGAACAGTATAAGGCCAAACAGAACAACTTGCTGTTGTTCTTCAAAAGATAGTAAAGTCATCAGAAATAGTAGAACCCATGGCAGTGATGGTAGAAGATCCCCTGATTCAGAAGGTTGAAAAAGCACAAGCTAGGGGAAGGGTGGTAGGAGATATAGTGGAATGTTTATCCAGGGTGAATCCTACTGGAAACCACTGTGGAAAGAAAAGAGAAGATGGACAAAGCTAAAGCTGAGCTGGACAACCTGGTAGATTTACTTTCACAAGAGCTACAAGATCAAGAAGAGAGCCTGGAAGAGTGGATAGATATGAAAAAGATTAAGATAAAGAATCTGATCACCATTGGCATCATTACAAATAGGGAATCATATCTTAAGACCAAGGAGACTCTGGTTCATCGAATCCACATAATAAAGGGTTTACTTGAAGATTTGTGTCAAGCCCGAGAAGCCAGTGAAGATAGTGATGTCACACTTCTAGACCGGCTAGAAGAACTTCCATGCACCTTAACAGGGGAAGATCACAAGTTTCTCCCAGCAAAGGAGATGGTGAGTTCCTTTGAAGAGATGGTCCAAAGAAAATTTGAAGAGGAGGCGCCCTCAGTGCTTTCAATGGATAATCTATATGATCAACATTCAACTTTAGAAAACTTGAAGGACAATCTGGACAAGCATGAAAAGACAATAAAGGTGGTAAAGGATGCAATTCTTCAGGCCCGCACCATGTCAGAAAACATGGCAAAACTAGATGCATGTGAGATGGCAGCCATATAGGCTATGTACCAGAATTTTCTAAAGAAGAATGACCGAGGAAATTAGTGCCTTAGTTTATTTTTCTTGTGTATGCTATGTAATTTGAATTTTGTTGTGGACATATCCACATGTAATTTTCCAAAATGTAATTACATGTGAGACAAAGGAAGTCCCAAGTCAAATAGGACTCTTTTGTTGAATAAGTCAAAGTAGTTGTAAATTTCCTATTTTTGCTCCAGGCTCCTCCCTATAAATAAAGAGGGCCTCTATTGTAAATATCATCTTTTATCTATAGTAACAAAACTCTGCCGAATTGAGAAGCAAGTTGAGACTTTGTACTTATTTGTGTAAATCAATTTTCAAATATTTATCAATACAAGAGAGCAAGTTAAATTCCAATCTTTGTCTTGGAATGATTTGTTTTATGATAGAATTGTTCTTATGTCTTTGCTATCATATTATCTTTGATAAGTAATTGAAGTGTGAGAGTTTATTTCAAGTGATTAAGGAGTATTCTAAATCTGATTTTAATAGACTTTGAGCTATAAAATCATTTGTGAGAATTGTGTTGTGTTCATGAATGAGAAATAGCTTGAAGACTTTGTGCTGCAAGTTGTTATCTTTAATCTATTTATCCAATCTTGGCATATAGTGAAGACTTTGGGCTGTACTCTACTCCAAATCATTTTATTTTCTGTTGGTGAAAGAAGCAACGATAGACTTTGTGCTCTTGTGGGTTTCTTGGTTATTCAGTTTGTATAAAGAAAGTGCTCTTTTATTTTATAAACATCATTTCTGAAAAAAGAGAAATGGATGATATGGTCTCACCCCTGAATTAGTATTTAGTTTAAAGTATTTTGTGATAAGTGATAGGGAACCTCCCCTTGATGAGAGGAGAGATTTATCTCATTACACTGTGGTCAATATAAGCATTTTGCCCTCAATTTGTTCAAGACAAAATATTCACCCAAGAGTTTTTGGCAACTCTACTAGGGATCAGAACACGCAACTTGAAGCCTCAAGCTCCGAGTTGAAGCATTTTCAATTCTTTTCCATTTGTTGCAAAATTTTGTTGAGTATACTATATTCTGGCAGATTCAAGGTATACAAGAATCAAGAGAGCTCAAGGTATTATTGATCATGTATTTGATTTGATGCAGCAAAATAATTTTGGTCATTTGCCTCTATGACCTCGTCTTCAGCAAACTAGGAGTTTTCCTCCTACTAACACCAGGTCTCCAATACCGGGTGAAGATTCTAGTTCTAGTGCTACTAGAGTTTTGTTTGTTCATACTCCACAAAGGTTTGTTATCCCACCTTTTAATCAGTGCATCATGGCAGCCCAAGGCCCTTGGGGTAACACTTTTGGTCCTCTAAATTTAACCCCACCATTGCATGAACTACCTCGTAGTTCAAGAAAGAATTTTCCCAAATTATATGGTGACAGGAAAGTTCACCCTAATGAACACATTGTAGCTTTCTGCATAGCTTGTGGTGTGATAGGTGTTGAGCATGAAGATGTAGCAGTAAGGCTTTTTGTGGAAACACTACAAGGTGCTGGTGCAGATTGGTTTTATCATCTTCAAGCTCAGACTATAACCAACTAGAACACTCTCAAAACCAAGTTTGAGGCTAGGTTCAAACCTGTAGAAGATGCACATGCCTTGTTGGCTTAGCTTACACTAATGAAGAAAGAGCCTCATGAACCTATGCAAGACTTCATTGCCAAGTTCAATAAGTTGAGAAACAAGATTCCTGCAAACGCTCAGCCAACAACGGAGAATCTTAAGTGTTTCTTTATCAATACTCAACTTCCTAAAGTGAGTTTTCTATTAAGACAGGCTGGTCCTACAGATCTTCCTGCAGCTCAGATATTGGCTACTAAAGTTGAAGATGATCTTATCCTTGCAGGTAAGATAAGAAGAGATTCTAATAGAAATAAAAGTTCCTCTTCTACTGAGAATTCTTCCACAAGCACCACGGACCCTATGGTGCAAAAGTTAGCAAATGAATTGCTAGCTCTGAAAAGGCAAATGTCCCAAGGTATGTCTGCCCCTCCTTATCAGGATATACCAAAGAGGACATTTCCAAATAATTCATATCAAGGCAATGCTGATAAAAATCAAGGGCAACAAAATCGTCTTCCACCTACACAGGGGAAGCTTGCCATTGAAGCAGCACTGGTCAAATCAGCAGTTGGTTATTATGAAGTAGAACATGATCATTCTTTCCAACCCGAGTTGGACTAGGAGAATGATGCTAATATCTTTGTAGAAGGAGAAGAAGAATTAGCTGGCGACTCTACCATCAGCTTTCTGAAATATCAAGACGAAGCTGAAAAAGAAGGAGAAGTGTATGATGGAGCATATGCTATTTTCACTAGATCCCAAAATCAGTCAACTCAGCAAGTTGATAAAGGAAAAGCGAGAGAAGAACCTGAACCAGTGATCTCAATTGCTAAACGAGGAACTCTGTTGCCTTTCCAATCAAAGGACCTGATGGGCAATAAGCAAGTACCTCTAACAATCCTGTATCTTCTGCTTCTGTCCCTCAGACCAGTACTACCTCAAATAAAAATCAGAATGATGAATTTCCTTCCTCTGTTTCTAGCTCATTTTAGTTATTTGATATAATAGATCATGGTAGGAAGACCAAAATCCAAATGTTTGAAGTTGAGTATTTACAAGCTAATCCTGAACAATTTGATAGGTTAGCTAAATATGTCAAAAACAAGACCATCCCTACAGGGCAAGATTTTACAAAAAGTTGCCCATGATTCCTCAAGAAGCAAACCTACCCAAAATAATCTTGTCACTACTCCCCTTGTTGCCTTTGGAAAAATAGAACCTTTCTATGTTTCTCTATTGGTAAATGGTCACAAGTTGAGCAACTGCATAATAGATTCTGGAGCCTCTGATAATGTTATGCCCGCCAAGGTAACAGACTCCCTTGGCCTCACCTTAACTAAGACTTTTGGGAGATGTTTCTCTATGGAAAACAAGCAAGTACCACTTTTGGATCAAATCAAAGATGCCCAATTTGCATTTGTAGCCTTTCTAGACAAGAGGATTAAGATGACAGTCCTAGTAGCTGGTGTTCCAGCTTCCTATGGTATTCTACTTGGGCGTAATTTCTACAAGGATGTAGGTGGGGAGTTGAACATGGATCTATCTAAAGCAAGGATACCTGTTAAAGGTGTCATGCAAAAGTTGCTTCCTGAGAAAGAAGCAAAATACATTGTTACTCAAACATCAAATCCCAAAGCTCAAATTTTGTTTGAGTCCTTGGGAATGGGTAATTATTTCCTATCCACCAAAAATGTTTCTAGTTCATTAGATGAGAGTTCATCAGGTGACAGCTCAGACAATTCAGATGGAGAATCAGAAGAGTTTTTAGATGAAAGTTTAGGTGAAGGTATAGTAATGCCAGATTCTTCCCTCACTGATGACGAAGAATCTTCTGGTCAAAGAAATTCCAAAAAATCAAATTCTAATGAGGTCTGGCTTTTAGAATTTGATGGCAGTTGTTCATCTACCGGTTCTGGAGCCAGAGTTGTTTTGATATCCCCACAAGGTGATATCTTCCCTTTTTTATACAAATTACAATTTGACAATACCAACAACACCACCAAATACGAGTCATTGTTGTTCGGATTGGAAGATGCTCATGCTAGGGGTGTTAAAATTCTTCATGCTCAATGAGATGCCGAATTGGTGGTTTGTCAAGTGAGAAATTTGTACCAAACCAAAAAAGAAAGATTGAGACACTATCGCAATCATGTATGGGATTGCATTGAAAGTTTTGATGCTTTCAATATTTCTGTGGTACCAATGGAGTTTAATGATCATGCAGATTCATCAGCTGTCTCCGCAACCCTTATGGTTCCCCATAAGGATTTTAAAGGAAACAAGTACACTATTGAGCTGGTCTTTCGACCAAGTGTACCTAATAATGCTAACCATTGGTAGGTGTTCAATGGTGATAACCAAATCATTGCTTTCTTAGAAAAGATGGATAGCTTTGATGAGTTCTATTTTGAAGGTAGTGAGTCTCCACCACAGGAATATGTTTCTGAAATAGATTTACAAACTGACAAAGAGTTTCTTTAATTGAAAGGGAATAAGATTCCAAAAGGTTTGATTTCCCTTGAGAAGCTATTTGATAAGCATGACAGGTATATCAAGCAGCAGCAACAACTGGATTCAAGTTCCTCTATAGAATTTGAGCAAGTAAATTTGAGTTCAGAGGCAGATCCCAAAATGGTCAATATTAGGAAATGTTGCACTGCTGATGAGAAGTTCAAATTCATCACACTCCTTCACCATCACATTGATGTCTTGGTGTTTTCCTATGATGACCTCAAGTCCTTCAGGCCAAAGGAAATTCAGCATGAAATTCCCCTCAAAGCTAGGTCATTACCTCATAAGTAGAAACAAAGGCAATACAACCCTAAAATATCAGGTACTATCCTCTCTAAGATTTAGAAGATGTTGAATGCTAGGATAATCTTTCCAATTCATTGTTCCACCTAGATTACGAACATAGTTTCTGTAAGGAAGAAGAACAGAGAAATCCGTATCTACGTTGATTTCAAGAATCTCAACCAATCTTCCCTAAAAGACAACTACCCCTTACCCATCATGGATCAAGTATTGCAAACAGTGACTGGTTCAGAAATGTTGTCTATGCTAGACAATTTTTTACGGTATAATCAAGTGGAGGTCAATGAAGCAGATCAGTTCAAAACTGCTTTCACAACACCTTGGGGCACATTTGCATATCGCAGGATGCCTTTTGGTCTGATCAATGCTGGCACCACATTCTAGAGAGCAATGGACCTCACCTTCAGAGATGAGATGGGGAAGTTCATCATGGTGTATCTTGATGACTTGACTATTTTTTCCAAACACCGTCATGATCATGCGCACCATTTATGACAAGTGCTAGAATGCTGTCGGCAAAATGGTATCTCTCTCAACCCTAAGAAGTTAGTTTTTGGGGTCATAGAAGGTAAACTTCTCAGTCACATTGTATCCTGAGAAGGCATTGACTAAAAAAGAGTCAAATCTATTCAAAGTCTTACTCTGCCTGCTAGTAAGACTGCAGTTCATTCTTTCTTCAGAAAGGTGAATTTTCTGTGAAGGTTCATTCCTGAATTAGCAGAGAAAACCTGTCACATCGTCAACATGATGAAGGGTAAGGCTACTTTCTGTTGGACTGTGGAAGGCAAAATGGCATTTGAGGATATCAAGAGGGCTATTGCTCATGCTCCAGTTCTTGTTTGTCCTGACTATACCAAAGATTTCATAGTTTATAGCTACGCTTCAGAACATACACTTTCAGCTATTCTGGTTTAGCAGAATGAAGAAGGTGTGGAATCCCCCATATCATTTATGAGTTGTCCTCTCAAAGCTCATGAGTTGAAATATTTGAATATGGAGAAGCATGCTTATGCCGTGGTCAAAGCGGTGAAGCATTTCTAGTTCTATATTCTAAATTCACATACTATTGTCTTGGTGCCTGATACAACAGTCAAGTCTATTATGACTCAACAGGAGTTCGGAACAAAGAGAGGTAATTGGATTGCTAAGATCCAAGAGTTTGATTTGGATATCAAACCTACCAAGCTTGTGCATGGTAGAGGTTTGTGTCAATTGATCGCTGATAATGTACCAAAGGAGACAGGGGATGAAGAAGAAGAAGTTGAAGATACACCAACTGTTCTTTTTGTCACTACTATTGATGAGTGGTATTCAAATATCACTCATTTTCTTACCTATGGTCAGTGTCCTTCTCATCTGTATTATAAGGAGAAAAGAACTGTTAAGTTGAAGGCTGCCAACTATGTCCTATGGGACAATGGTTTGTACAAAAGAAGCCTTGATGGGGTATTTCTCCATTGCATGGATAAAGAGCAACAAAGTAGACTTCTGGAGTCTTTTCACAATCTAGCTTATGGAGGACATTTTTCTGCACCTATCACAGCTCACAAGATTCTACGAGCTGGATACTATTGGCCCACACTGTTTCAAGATGAGTACAATTGGGTACGTAGGTGTGAGTTGTGTTAACAGTTTGTTGGGAAACCAAAGTTGGCCGCATTACCTCTTAAATCAATGATTGGTGCTGTGAACCTACCATCAAGTGTGGGACACAACTATGTTCTCACCGCGACAAATTATTTTACCAAGTGGGTGGAAGCCATCCCAGTTAATCATGCTACTTCTGAAGTGGTATGTAATTTCCTTAAGGAAAACATTGTTTCTCGGTTTGGAGTTCCAAACAAGATAGTAGCAGATAATGCTACTTGTTTCTCTTCCCATGAGATTACTGACTTTTGCTATGGGCATGGGATCATTCTTTCCCACTCTTCAGACTATTATCCACAAGGAAATGGTTAAGCAGAATCAAGTAATAAAAATCTAGTTACTATTATCAGGAAACTGGTGGATGAGAATCAGAGAACTTGGCATAAAGCGTTGTTTGATGCTTTATGGGCACACAGGATTACCCCTAAAAGGGCAATAGGTATGTCGCCATTTCAGCTTCTGTATGGTCTAAATGCGGAGATACCAATTACCTTGGAGTTGCCAGCACTGAAGCTAGTAAAGGCATTGGAAGATAGAACTTTTGATAGTTCTATTGATAAAAGGATCATGTACCTAACTGAGCTTGAGGAGCAGTGAACTATGGTAGTGGATCGTATCACTGAGCATCAAAGTCAAGTAAAGAAACTCTTTGACAAGAAAGCAAGGACTCATGAGTTTCAGATTGGAGATCAAGTCTTGAAGTGGGACAAGAGGAGAGAACCAAAAGGAATGCATGGAAAGTTTGATTCCTTGTGGAGAGGCCCATTCACCATTCATCAATTCTATGGTGAGAATAGCTTCTTATTGGAGTATCAAGATGGAGCACCATTCTTGCTGCCTCACAGTGGACAACGTCAGAAACACTTCAATCCTTGAAGTATCAGATAAGTTCATTTGTACATTTGTATAGTTTTGTGTTTTTATTTTTGTATATTTGTTTAGTCTTTTGTGTCTTTTTCTTTTGGTAGCTTGACTCTATAGCCCAATGGCATGGATGAAGGCACTTAGAGACTGGATTCTTCTCCCTTTGATCATTTCAAAGTTTGATTGATGGAAGTTCCCCAGTTAGAGCCAGCTGTTGTTCTCAAAATCAGCTACGTTCATTTTTGTAGACAACTCCTATGAAACTTGTCCGTTTCATAATCTACACTCTAAGTTCGCAAATCGAGACAAGGTTCTCATGGTCTCGTGCGAAGTCATATGGCATCCTAAACTAGTTTACAACACCCCCTCAAATCAACTCCTCAAAGTTTGTGTGAATCAATTAGGTTGTAAATTGACTAAAATATCAGTTTTGGTCATTTTTAGGGTGTTAGTAAATTTTGAGTCTTTATATGCAAAGTCGGCCAGATTCACCGCTTTTACATATCTTTTTTGTTTACATGTGGGGTTGGCAATTTCTACCACTATTACATGTTCTTGTTAAAAAGGCTTGTGCAGCATCGATGAATTTTACCGTCGCTGCATGTGACATTAACATATGTCGTGTCGGTAGATTCTACTGCTCATACATGCTTATCTTCATGTGTCGGAGCGGTCAAAAACACCATTGAAACATACCATTAATGTCACCACGAGTTAACTCGTGTGACATTAATGGCATTTTTCTAGCTTTATTTTAAGTTTTTATGTGTTCTTTTAAATCACTTCCTTTGTGTTCTTATTTTCGTTCATCTAAGTTGTTCTTGTTGCAATCTGCGGTCATACCTTTTTGAGCCCGTGGTTCTCGCGATTCGGAGTTTGCGTCAAGAAAAACCAGAGGTGTCTTCATTTTTATCAAGTTGGATTTCTTTTATTTTGTGTTTCTCTACATTTAGGGTTTTATTCATCTTAAACTTCTTGTTAAACCTGCTTTTAGTCCTATCTCCTTCCGATTTGTGTCTACGGCGTGAAAACCCTAGCTATTTCCGCTCCATACCAGGCTAGACTTTCCAAATTTTTCTCTATGGCTCATGACCTAGTTTTTGTTTAGGTTTTAAACCTATAGGTTTTAAATCGATGGTGGTTTGCTTTAATCGAACACTGAACCCATTTTTGCATCTCATGCAACGACGGTTACAATCATCGATCAAACACTTCCATAAGCTTGTGACCACATGCGAGAGCGGCATTATTCGCCGCTTACAAGTTTGAGTATACTAAAGTGGAAGTGTATGGGTGGCAAAATTTGCCACCCTTACATAGAAGGTTTCCTATTAAACTTGCCGAGTTGGTTGAAACCCCCACTCAGACACTTATGATTCCCCCTTACATGTAGTGTCGACATTTTTCACCGCTAAAACATCATGCAATTCAACATACATGCAGAAGTGGTTGAAATTGCTGACCACGCACATACCTTGAAGGTTGCAAAATACCTACATGTAAGGGCAGTCATTTTGACCGCCCCTACATGTAAAACATTTTTCCAAGAAATCACATGCAGTAGCGGTGTTTTTCACCGACTTTACATGATAATGAATGTTCTTCCCAAACACATGCACAAGTGGCGAAAATACCTGCTTTTACATGTGCAAGTACTTCCTCATGTAGGAGCAGTCATTTTGACCGCTCATGCATATTTTCCTAAATCTTTCCCAACACTGGAAAAATTCACCTTTCAAGCCCTATTAGCCCCCTTTCACCTTTGCCTTGATTTGCGTGCATTCAAGCCCTTCAACGGATGCTTTCCTGTCTATGATCATCGAATCGCGGTTATCCCAGTTTATCCATTTTCCCCTAACTACGAGATCATGGCCTTTTGCAGTTCTCAACCAATGTTCATGGTAGATATCAATTTAAGAGTTCTCTTTGGAGTTGATGTCAAAGCCATCTCCATCGAAGGCCAAAATCATGAAGTATAAGTACCAAGGTGTCTTTCCGGTGACGGTAGTGCAATCAAATATCGATGAAATCAGAGATACCGAAATTGGACATGTGGACATGGCAGAATTTGTGGATAGAACAAAATAGACAAATCCTTCTAGGCATATGCAGAAAATCATTGACAGTAATATTCATTTGGTTGCATCATTTCCAGTTTCTGCACACAATCTTGAGTTCGTTCTCTAGGTATCCAGCCATTACAATAGAGACACTAGAGTTGTGACAGATTCTTAGGGAAATGTAATCATGAGATTGGATGCAGAATTCCTTGACAAAATCTTTATGTGTCCACCCATTGAAAACATTGGACAGATTGACTTTGCTCAGGGGCAACAAGATTATGATATGGATGTGGAAGCTGCCAGAAGATACATCAACAACAAATGGTTGAAAATCCCTAGAAGTAATTTGACCAGATGGCCAAAGGATCTTCCTAGGAGTGACTTTGTTGAAGAAGTTTTTTATTTGATCACTCTTTTAAGTCGCATCAGAGGACTCCCTTCTGCTTCCATGTTCTAAGAATGGATGTACACTTACATCAAGGTGATTCTATAGGGTACTCAGAGAATATTTTGGGGAGAACAGATCAGCAATGTATTGCACAAGCAACTGGTAAAGGTTAATACAACATTCAAATTCTATATGACCTCATATCTTGTATATGTTGCTGCAAGCATGAGAAGCTTTCAAGTTTGACTCAGGTAGGAGACAGGAGATTGATCCCTGTATATGAGTATTACCCTCAAGTTACTCTGAAGGGATCAATTTATCATTTCTGAAGGGTCAATGATGCATTCTTTTTAGTATTCATGTGCTTATGGGATAGTGAACTTGTTCAGAAAAGGGTCTTAGATGCAGCTGGGTAGATTGTGAATTCTTTTGGTTGCTTGTTCTTACAATTCCCCACTTTCACATATCTCAGGGTAGGATATTATCTTGGTTATCCTTATATTCTTCCACGATATCCTAGTGACCATATTGTTCTTATGGAGCTATGCAGACAGTTGATTGTGGTGCACAATAAACAAATAGAATTGAAGAAGTCAGGGATAAAGTTTCCTGTTGAGATTGGAAGGTATTCAGTTCAATCAGCCAATAAAGAAAAAATAATTGATTCTAAATTATAGCTGGTTACTATGAGAACATACAAGAAAAGAGACCATTTTGACTTCAGAAGAGTTCAAGATAAGATCAAAAGGAAATCAACCTTTCATATACCAATGGTTGAAGATATTTGGGCTGATCTCAGGACGTAGAATGAGATCAGAAAGCTAGACTACTGCAGACTTCATCTGATTCAGATTGAAGAGCTAGGCCTTGCTGACATTCCAGATGGAATGGAGGATGATGGGGATGTTCTAGATCCTAGATATACTACTAAAAATGTTGAAGCCTCACCTCTTCCAGAGGTAAAATGGTCAGTCAAAGAAGAAACATCCATAAGGAAAAGATTTCAACCAATACTGGCCAACACAAATGTATGGTTGGAAAGTAAAGGGGTTAAATTGAAGGAGTTCCTCACAAGGTCAAAAACTGAAACATAGGAGCAGATAGGCAAGAAGGTAGAGAACAAAACCAAAAACAAGAGTGATGTCGCTTCTTCTTCTAAGATACGCAAACCAAAGATCAAGTTTGTATCCAAAGGAGGGAAGAAGGAAGTTGCAGAAACTTTCAATGTCACTGAGTCAAATGTTGAAGATACTAATGTTGATCAAATGGAGATTGAAGATGTTGAGGCTGAAGAACAAAATATTCAAAAGTCTAAGGATGCTCAACAGGCAATAGTATCTGATAAATCTAATGAAGAAGATGAAACTGAACAAGGTGAAGATGAGGATGCAGAAAACAAACAACTTGGTGATCCACCTTAATCTCCTAAGAAAGATCTTCCCACATGAACACAAGTTTCTACACCTCCTCCTCATGTTCCAATTTCTGGTAGTTTCCCAGTGATTTCAAATATTCCTATTTCACCTATCTTTGTTGTTTCTTTTGATAATACCCCTACTTCTGTGAAAACTAGTTTTGGGACCATTTTTTATTCTTCCAGTTCTATTCCAAGTTTTTCTTCTCCATCTTTTGACATTGGTGAACAATCTATTTTAAAGAATCTTCTAGATGCTTCAAGAAAGGTTGCTGATATAGGTGTGGTTTTTACCAACACCAGTCCTATTATGACTATCACAGGTATGAACATAGATCTGGCAAAACAAGTGGTAGACTCATCTCCGGTTGTTGGCGCTTCTGTGCTTCCCCCATGGTTATCTACATATACTCCAAAGAGGAAGAAGCAAGCTATTTCACCTAATGAGATTGATAGTGAAAAGCTATTACCTGTAAAAGCAAAGACTCAAAAGAAGAAGCCTAAGATTGTTTCTAGGCTTGTCAATGAGAAAGGAATCAAATACGTAGAAATTGCTAAACCACTAGAAGATGCCACCATTGACACTTTTGACATGAGTGATTATGCCATTTCAAGGGTTGAGTTGGGCAAACTAACGCATGAGGGTATAAAGGCAGATTTTCAAACTACTACCACTACTTTACTTGAAAAGTATGATGAGGTCAAAAAAGAAAAAGAACAGTATAAGGCCAAAGCAGAACAACTTACGTTTGTTCTTCAAAAGATAGTTAAGTCATTAGAAATAGTAGAACCCATGGCAGTGACGGTAGAAGATCCCCTGATTGAGAAGGTTGAAAAAGCACAAGCTAGGGGAAGGGTGGTAGGAGATATAGTGGAACACTTATTAGCTCAAGGGTGAATCCTACTGAAAACCACTGTGGAAAGAAAAGAGAAGATGGAAAAAGCTAAAGCTGAGCTGGACAACCTGGTAGATTTACTTTCACAAGAGCTACAAGATCAAGAAGAGAGCCTTGAAGAGTGGATAGATATGAAAAAGATTAAGATAAAGAATCTGATCACCATTGGGGTCATTACAAATAGGGAATCATATCTTAAGACCAAAAAGACTCTGGTTCATCGAATCCACATAATAAAGGGTTTACTTGAAGATTTGTGTCAAACCCAAGAAGCTAGTGAAGATAGTGATGTCACACTTCTACACTAGCTAGAAGAACTTCCATGCACCTTAATAGGGGAAGATCACAAGTTTCTCTCAGCAGAGGAGATGATGAGTTCCTTTGAAGAGATGGTCCAAAGAAAATTTGAAGAGGAGGCGCCCTCAATGCTTTCAATGGATAATCTATATGATCAACATTCAACTTTAGAAAACTTGAAGGACAATCTGGACAAACATGAAAAGGCAATAAAGGTGGTAAAGGATGTAATTCTTCGAGCCCGCACCATTTCAGAAAACACAGCAAAACCAGATGCATGCGAGATGGCAGTCATACAGGCTATGTACCAGAATTTTCTAAAGAAGAATGACAGAGGAAACTAGTGCCTTAGTTTAGTTTTCTTGTGTATGCTATATAATTTGAATTTTGTTGTGGACATATCCACATGTAATTTTCCAAAATGTAATTACATGTGAGACAAAGGAAGTCCCAAGTCAAATAGGACTCTTTTGTTGAATAAGTCAAAGTAGTTGTAAATTTCTTATTTTTGCTCTAGGCTCCTCCCTATAAATAAAGAGGGCCTCTATTGTAAATATCATCTTTTATCTATTGTAACAAAACTTTGCCGAATTGAGAAGCAAGTTGAGACTTTGTACTTATTTGTGTAAATCAATTTTCAAATATTTATCAATACAAGAGAGCAAGTTAAATTCCAATCTTTGTTTTGGAGTGATTTGTTTTATGATAGAATTGTTCTTATGTCTTTGCTATCATATTATCTTTGATAAGTAATTGAAGTGTGAGAGTTTATTTCAAGTGATTAAGGAGTATTCTAAATCTGATTTTAATACACTTTGAGCTATAAAATCATTTGTGAGAATTATGTTGTGTTCATGAATGAGAAATAGCTTGAAGACTTTGTGCTGCAAGTTGTTATCTTTAATCTATTTATCTCATCTTGGCGTATAGTGAAGACTTTGGGCTGTACTATACTCCAAATCATTTTATTTTCCATTGGTGAAAGAAGCAACGATAGACTTTGTGCTCACATGGGTTTCTTGGTTATTCAGTTTGTATCAAGAAAGTGCTCTTTTATTTTATAAACATCATTTCTAAAAAAAGAGAAATGGATGATATGGTCTCACCCCTGAATTAGTATTTTGTTTAAAGTATTTTGTGATAAGTGATAGGGAACCTCCCCTTGATGAGAGGAGAGATTTATCTCATTACACAGTGGTCGATATAACCATTTTGCCTTCAGTTAGTTGAAGACAAAATATTCACCCAACAACTTATGATTGTTGTTTTCATGGTTAAGTTATTGATTTGTTGTTAAGAAGTAAAAGAAAGAATTAATTGCAGAATGTATTAAAGTTTTGAGACAACTGATTCACCCCCTTCTCAATTGTCAATCCTATTTCCAACATGGTGTAGAATGAATAAGAAGATCAATGGTTGAGGAAATTTGAAAGGATGTGCATGAATAGGGAGAGGACAAGTGTCATGCTCCTTCATGCAATAGGGGAGTTAACAGAATAGATTGAAGAGTTAACTAAGATGATTAAACAGTTAACAGAATTGATTGGAGAGATAAGTGGGCTGATTGGGGAGTTGACTAATTTGATTGAACAGTGAACTCAGATGACTAATTAGTTAACAGATTTAATTGATGAGTTAACTAATCTGACTAGAGAAGAAATAGGACATGTGTGTGAGAGAATACTAGCTAATTAAATATTGAAAATATTTAATTACATGTGCACGTGGATTAATTGAATTTCTTTTGGTATTAATTCAATTTTGGAGGAAATAGACAATTTAAATAAATATTTGGATTTATTTAAATATGGAGAATGAGAAGAATTAATTAAATAATTTGGTATTATTTAATTTAGAATGAGTTTAGAAGAATTTGGATGATTTAATTAAATAAATGGTTTTATTTAATTTTTTGGGGGAAATATGAATCAAATAAATAAATTGATTTATTTATTTATTGATAGAGGAATTTAAAATGAAATAAATATTTAAAATATTTATTTAGATAGAGTCGTGTCATTTTTAGGTGTATACATGAGCACATCTAGATTCTATTGAAATGTGTTGTGAGCAGCTCGTTAGTTGTGAGTATTGCTAGAGTTGATATAATTGAGGATTTTAATGTCATCTTCCATTTCACTAGTGGTTAATGAACAGGATGGCAAGAGAGGGAGTCAAGCTATAGTAGGGAGGCATGAGATTTGCCCAAGTTGAAGCCCCTGTACTGGGATAAGGTCTGTTGGTTCTCAAATTTACAATATACAAAACCCTAAAAGGATGCCGAGATTTATAATTAGGTTCTGCAACCAATTTGGCCAACTGACAGAATTAACCCAGGTGGTTAAGATTCTCTACACTTTGGGCTCTACTTTGCCCAAGTGGGTGTTACCTTTTATTTCACCAATGACTAATTAGTCTTCAGATTTGTTGGTGACTTCAGAGCAGATTAAGGGATTTATATAATTTTGTCAATTAAATCCAAACTGGCATATGATTTGAATTAAGTTTTCTCAAATTAGAATTTACTTCTACCACTACTACTACAAACGATAAATTAAAAGTTGTATTTTGAAATATTTTCAAGGAAATGATTTCAAAAAAGGAATTGACCATTGCCTGCTCTTGGGTTGCAGAGTCAAATTATTGAAAGGTTTGTGTTTTCCTTCTAGCCACAATTTGAATTACTTGGCATGGAATTGTTTATGGCTGGTATAAACATGCAAGGTTGTTTTCACCTAGTTCTACTTAGAAATCCAAATTGATTTCCCCAGATTACTATGACATGCTCAATGGAATTTAATCCCTACTTGAGGAAACCTTATCAAACAAATCACACAAAACAACAAATGTGTTTTGAAGAACTAGTCATATACTTGATATGTTAATTCAAATAATAAGGAAAAAGCAAAATGGACACACTAGTACAAAAACAACAATATGTGATTAAAAAAACTACTAAAAACTACTTATAAATGACTAAACTTGGTCACGTGACCATTAGTAGTTTATTGCCAGTCATTTATAATGCAACTAAATTTATGACTAAACCAATTTTCGTCATTTATTTGGTTAGTTTGGTTGATTGATTTGGTAGTATATTTAGGCATTGATTTAGTCATATTATGCACTAAGCTTGGTCACATGACCATTAGGAATTTATTGCCAGTCATTTATTTCGTTGTTTTGATTGATCAATTTGGTAGTATATTTTTAGTCATATTTATTCACTAATTTCTATTAATTGGTAGTATATTTAGTCATATATTTTTAGTCATATTTATTCACTGATTTGTATTATTTGGTAGTTTATTTAATTGTTTTTGAGGTTTAAACATAAAACATAGAAAAACATAATCAATCATTCATTTGCACATAATGAAACAACTATTAAGAAGGCAAAATACTAAAATTTTATTGAGAAAAGGTGTTCTTACAGTAGATACAAGACTTAAATATATCTTTGCTTTGAAAAATGTGTTACAAAGTGTGTTTCTCAGTGCTGTGATTGAGAAAACTGAGTTACAATGCTCTATTGTTTTCTTATACAACTCTAAAACATGAAAGAACTACTTGAAAAATGAAGCCCAAATATTTCATCATGGGCTTTTACATCTCAAAATCTGAATAAATGTATCAAAACTAGCTTAATATTGCTAATTGATGCATTACTTCTTCTTATTTGTTGCATCTCCTGCCTTGGTCTGCACAAACAAAACCCAGCAATACAATAAGTAAATTGCCCCTTTGTAACAAAAAGCAAATAACTCACTTTAACATGTTATTTGAAAGAATATTTACCTTCTTGACTCCATAGATCTTCTTAGTTCTGTTTAGATGGAGTAAGTCAAATTCATAAATAGTTAGGTTTAGACAAACATTCCTGCAACCCCCATTCCTAGTAATCAATTTGTGAACTATGAATTTTCATTGATTATAGGTTTAGGAAGCTAGCAGATATGATTTGACAATAATGTCACAATCCCAGCTCCAAACATGTGAAAGTTAAGATGAAACTTGAAGAGAAAATTCAAATATGAAACATACTTTATTAGCAAATCAAAGCATAACAGAAGGGGGATGTTTGACAGATATTATAGTTGGAAATGCTCTGGTAGAAATGTATGCAAAATTTCGAATAATAGTCAAGGCATAGGAACTGTTTGACACAATGCTTCAAATAGATGTCATCCCATGGACATTCCACAACCTTTACCAGCTTGGTAATATTTTAGAATTTCCTCATCCAATATGCCAACCAGTTGAATAGATAACACTCTGAGACAGTCTAGTTGCTTAGATGTATGGCCCTATCTCTTGCCATAACTCAAATTAATTCTATTATCACTATAGCTAAGAATTTTAAATCTTTGAAGACCCATGCAACTAAATAGGTAGAACATGCAATATGCAAAATTGGGTTGGTTTACCATAGAATGTATCCACTTGAGGAAATGTAGAAGTTTAAAACTTTAATTTGAATAAATCCCTTCCTTTGACAAAAAGTTGCACCTTTCACTAATTTGATAGTCTTATCAAATCTATTTAGGCTATCATTTTCTAGTTGTCCCCTCTTCAATAAAAACTAGTCTAAATTTCGAAAGGTATCTAGTCTTGCAATAGCAAGCTTAGGGGATAAATAGGATTTACCTACCACCTTTAAAAAAAAAATGTACCATATGGTTAGACTTAAGATTAAATCACAAATATAAGTTCAATGCATTTAATTACCCATAAAAAACATGGCGCAGTGGGCTAAAAATGTCCCTAGTTCTATATTTGGTGAAAATGTTTTAGCTATTGATTGGTCTAAAATTCAAATTTGACAACCTTTGCCAGAATCCTCCCTGCCTATGCCAAAATGGGAGCTTTGGAACAGGGTATGGACATCCATCATAACATAATGGAAGGGGGATTTTTGTTAGATATTATAGTTGGAAATGTTCTGGTAAACATGTATGCAAAATGTGGAAGTATAGATAAAGCACATGAATTGTTTGATGGAATGGCTCAAAGAGATGTCATCTCTTGGAATGCAATGATTGCAGGATATGCACAAAATGGATTTGTTGAAAAGGCTTTAGAAATTTTAAAGAAAATGTAATTGGCTAGTGTAAAGCCAAATTCCACAACCTTTGCTAGCATCCTCCCTGCCTGTGTCAAAATGGGAGCTTTGGAATAGGGTATGGGCATCCATCAAAACATAAAGGATAGAGGAATTTTTTCAAATGTTGTAGTTGCAACTACCCTGTTAGACATGTATGAAAAATGTGGAAGCATAGATAAGGCACATGAATTGTTTAATAGAATGCCTCAAAGAAATGTTGTCTCATGGACTGCAATGATTGCAGGATATGCACAAAATGGATTTGTTGAAAAGGCTTTAGAAATTTTAAAGAAAATGCAATTGTTTGGTGTAAAACCAAATTCCACAACCTTTGCCAGCATCCTCCCTACCTGTGTCAAAATGGGAGCCTTGGAATAGGGTATGGACATCCATCAAAACATAAAGGATAGAGGAATTTTGTCAAATGTTGTAGTTGCAACTGCCCTATTAGACATGTATGCAAAATGTGGAAGCATAGACAAGGCGTGTGAACTATTTGACATGATGCCTTAAAGAAATGTGGTCTCATGGACTGTAATGATTGTAGGATATGCACAAAATGGATTTGTTGAAAAGGGTTTAGAAATTTTAAAGCAAATGTAATTGGCTAGTGTAAATCCAAATTCCACAACCTTTTCCAGAATCCTCCCTGCCTATGTCAAAATGGGAGCTTTGGAATAGGGTATGGACATCCATCATAGCATGAATGATAGAGGAATTTTACCATTTGTTGTAGTTGCAACTACCCTAGTAGACATGTGCAAAATTTGGAAGCATTGACAAGGCATGTGAACTGTTTGGTAGAATGCCTCAAAGAGATGTCATCTCATGGAATGAAATGGTTGTGGGATATGCACAAAATGTATTTTTTGAAAAGGCTTTAGAAACTTTCAAGAAAATGCAATTAGCAGGTGTAAAGCCAAATTTGACAACCTTTGCCAGCATACTCCCTACCTGTGCCAAAATGGGAGCTTTGGAACGGGGTATGGACATCCATCAAAGCATGAAGGATAGAGGAATTTTTTCATCATTGCTATCTGGGTAAAACTGAACCATTGCTATCTCGATTATCACTTCAAAGTTAACAAATTCGTGCTACCTAGATAAAATTAAACTCATCATTGCTATCTGGGTAAATTGAACCATTGCTATCTCAACCATCACTTCAAAGTTAACAATTCATGCTACCTAGATAAAATTGAACTAATCATTGCTATCTGGGTAAACTGAACCATTGCTATCTCAACCATCACTTCAAAGTTAACAATTCATACTACATGGATAAAATTGAACTCATCATTGCTATCTGGGTAAAACTAAACCATTGATATCTCGATTATCACTTCAAAGTTAACAAATTCATGCTACCTGGATAAAATTGAACTCATCATTGCTATCTAGGTAAAATTGAACCATTGCTATCTCAACCATCACTTCAAAGTTAACAATTCATGCTACGTGGATAAAAGTGAACTCATCATTGCTATCTGGGTAAAACTGAACCATTGCTATCTCGACCATCACTTTAAAGTTAACAATTCATGCTATCTAGGATAAAATTGAACTCATCATTGCTATCTTGGTAAAACTGGACCATTGCTATCTTGTTATCACTTCAAAGTTAACAAATTTTTGTGCTTGCCCAAGTAGATAGCTCATCTAGTTTTCTTATTTTAACTAGGGCAAAAGAACCACCAGATTCTGTGTTTTGGGAATGATATCAGGCCTATGCTCTCCCCTATCTTGGGTGAGTAAAATGCCAGACATATCATTTTCACATGTGTTTTTCCTTTAGAGGGGCCTGCTCTTGGATACCGTTCATCCAAGTAGGAATGACCCTAAGTGGTAACAGGCTAGATGCCAAGCCCTTCCAAACCACTATAAATAAATTATGTTTGGAGCGAAAGCTTCAAACAATGAGTAAAGTTGTGTTATACCGACAACCAACCTCCCCCAAAACCCTCCAAGGCGCAACCCTTCCAGGCTGGGAGACTCCATAACAGAGAGTAGTGCTGCCACATGTATAACCACTCAAACAGTTGCCTTCATTAAACACCTTTTGTTCTAGTGGCCAAAAACCCCTATAAACCATTTGAAGCCTAGGAGTGTACTTACTTTCTTTTAGTCCAAAAAGAGTAAAAAAATCACAAAAAAATAAAAAACCATAAAAATATTCTTTGTGTTTGCTGTGTCTTCTTGCCATAATTTTAGAAAATCAGATCAAAAAGACCTTCTTACAACCAAAGTACCAAAAACATCAGAAAAATTTCTAAAAAAATTACAAAAATACTACTTGAAAAACTAGAGCGGCGCATCCGTCCTCTATTGCTATGCATTTGTGCCAACCTGCGGCACATCTATACTGACTTGTAGCGCTTTTACTACCTGTTACAATGCATTTGATTTTTATCAGTGTGGCGCTTCTGTGCCGACTTCCTATGCATTTACCAGTTTCTGCAGCGCATCTATTCTGGCGCATGCATGAAAGTGAGCACTTGAACAATTTTTGAGAGAAAAAGTTTATCATTTCTAGTGCTAAAGTCTAAGATCATATCTTACCTTTCAGACATTTTTCCATACATTTTGCATCAAAGTCTCTCTTTCATTGGTCATCCTATTCACCTTCTATCAGATCGTCCTAGTCCAAAGTCAAAATATCCCATATCATATCAGCATAGGCCCCTTTTTCATATCACTTTGGATTCAAGTAACCCTAGTAGGTCACAGAACTTCACTAGTGGTCTTGGTACATGACTAGTCCCTACACAGTAAGACAGGTATCGAGTACCCTTACTAGTGGCTATCATCTTTTATCGGCCTTCTTACTTGGAATCATTGATCCAAGGAGTCCCTTGTCCAAATCTTGTCATAAGTATCCTATTATTGCCAAAATCTCTAGTTTCATCCCACCTCATCCCATGTCACCTTGCATGGTTCTTACTAGATCTCAATACAAAAAGCAACTTGAAATGGCCGGATCATCCAACCACATCATCACTCCCAATGATAGTGATGAAGAAATCTCTCACAAAGAGTATCAAGGAACCCTCCAAGATAAGAAATTCCAATGCTTGTTAGAGAAAGTGCTCCATGAGGACCCTCACAAGTATTTTTATCATCTCGCAAATCTAGGAATTAAGCTCCCCGCTGATTTCAATCTAAGCAAAATCTAAGAAAATGTAGAGGATAATCATGAAAAAGGAAAGAAAGCCATAGACCCAAGCACTCCTATGGAAGAAATGAGGAAACAAATTGAGGGTCTAAAGAAACAAATGATGGATTTAAAAATGGGTACAAACACCAAAACCTACTCCATGGAAGATATTACATCGTACCCCTTTGATAAAAGTTTGGACATGACACCATTTCTCTATCGATTCAAAGTTCCTAAGTTTGACAAATACAAAGGGATAGGGGACCCTAGAGATCACATTAGGGAATTCAACATAGCATGCATGGAAGTAGCTCACAAGAGACTTACTTAATGAGGCTATTCCCTAGATCCCTAGGTAGTCAAGCCATGGAGTGGTTCTCATGGCTTCCACTGGGCATCAAAACTTTTGATGAGTTAGTCAACAAATTCGTCACACACTTCTCTTACAATATTGAACATGAAGTTTCCATGCTCGACCTATGCAACACCAAGCAAAAGAGTGGATAATCATTCGCCTCCTTCCTACAAAGGTGGAGACAACTAGCAAGTAAATGTTCAGACAATGTACCAGAGAAGTAATTAATGGAGATGTTGATTCATAACCTCAACTCCGATCTTAGCTATCAAATACAAATTCAATGCCCTACTTCATTTTCAAAGGTCATTGAAATGGGATTGTTCATTGAAAAGGCTATGATCGCTAAGGGGCAAATCAAGTTATACGAGGACACACCTACTTCCAACTACATGACTGACAAATCAAAGTTTTGGACCAAGAATAAAAATGTTGTCAACGATGGAGTAGTTGATGCCATGGTGGCGGCTCCCAAACAACAACCGATATTTACTCTCAAAGGAGAGGCAAGCAATGTTACTCCCAACAAAATATTCTCTCAGGAGCCAAGACCATGGTTCAACTCAAATCCAAGGCAAAAGTTCACACCGCTGGGTGAGTCCCAAGAATCCGCATTAAGGAAGCTATCGGCCAACAATGAAATCTCTCTACTGCTAGCAAGTGATTATGAACCTCAAATCAAACCTCACTACTAGAAAGACACCAACTATTGTGAGTATCATAGAGGAAGAGGACATACAACCAACAATTGTATCCATCTCAAACATGTTATTCAAGATGTGCTTGATCAAAACCAAGGAGGAACTCAACAACATACCTCTAATGACACACATGTGGCTTACAAGGATCCACTTCTCAATCATGACAGGTAGTACAACAACAACAACAACAACAACCGTAATAGGCAAAATCAGAATAGTGGGAATAGTAATGCCAACTACGCAAGTGTGCCATTTGACTATACCATCAATTGCATATCATAGCATGTCCCACAGATCAATGTGGTCACACCCAACCAACAATCAGAGCCTAACTGAAATGATTGCAGTATCATTATCAGCAGTGGTAAAGTCACATTGAATACCATCCCTCCAAGGTTGTCACCTTCTCAGTCCAACTTCCACCAGTATAGTGTCATAGATCAACTACGAAAGACTCCGGCCCACATTTCTATCTTAGAGTTGTTGCATCTATCTCCTTCCCATAAGGAGATTCTTGATAAAGCCTTAGTGGAAACCATTATACCCACTAACTTGGCCCAAGAGAAGTTTCAGGCCATGGTAGGTA
Organism: Cunninghamia lanceolata; assembly: GCA_027924645.1. Lineage (NCBI taxonomy): Eukaryota > Viridiplantae > Streptophyta > Pinopsida > Cupressales > Cupressaceae > Cunninghamia > Cunninghamia lanceolata. The sequence continues at coordinate 800,114 of BSBN01001399.1, forward strand.
ATCTGACCTCCTCAAGTACTATATCATTTACCGAACAAGATGACCTCTCAGTGTCTCAACCTTATAACACTCCTCTACACATTGTCACCTTCATCCATAAGCACCGCCTCAAGAGGGTTCTCATTGATGGGGGAGCCGGTTTAAATATTTGCACGTTGAAGCTAGTCCTTACATTGGGGTTCTTTGAAAATGCAGTTGATCCAAGAAAGAAGACAACTATCAAAGCCTATGATGAAGAGGAGAGAACTACAAAAGGAATAGTGGTCTTACCCATACAAGTGGGACCGGTGATAAAAGATGTTGTGTGCCAAGTCCTAGATAGGGAGCTCGCCTATAATATTCTCCTAGGTAGACCATGGATTCATGCCATGAAAGTTGTGCCTTCCACCTATCACCAATGAATAAAATTCCCTCACAATGGCAAGCAAGTCACCATCTAAGGTGACCCTGACCCCTTTTAGCATTACCACTCTGTCCTTTCAAAACCTGATTGCATCATACCAAACAATAGAGCATCTACATCCCCTACCCCACAGCATGATCCTACCTCTGAAGCTTCCTCATCAAAGCCCAAAGAACAGAAGATTATCATCAAGGACAGGGGAGTAGGGGAATACTCCATTGAGCACAGCCTCAATCTAGCCAAAATGCCTTTATCTCCTAGATCCTTTGGGCGACCCAAGCATTTTCCAAAGCCATCTTCTCCTCCTATACCTCCCACAGCTCCCTTTGTAAAATGGGGGACCTTATTAGATGAAACAGAGGAAAGAGATGTCCTACAATGGCTTTACACAAAAGAAGAAGAGAGCATACAACAAGAACCACCTAGGCTCCCAACAGAAATCTATGGGCGAGGTGAATCTATCCTACACATAATGGGTTATGAAGGACAAGGCCCCATTAGCCTAAGAAAAGAAGGAATTGTAGAACCCATTCAACCTTCTTCATCCTCATTGGCTAGAAATACAAAAGGTCTAGGATATAAGGATAAGGGCAAAGCTAAAACAAATGTTTGTCTTGTAGAAGTGATCCATACACTTCAAGAGAACAGTGACATAGATTCCAATGAATATGAGTGGGATGAGCTGATAGAGCATTCCTATGACAACAAAGAGGTTGATACCATTCAAACTTATAGCCCCTACCATGAGGGACAAACATTACCGAATAGACTGTTAGAGTGTGATTTACCTATCCTTGAGAGTACAACTTTTGAGGAAGGTTTGAGTTCTATCACAATAAACAACTTGGATGAAAGTACCATCCCAAACACTCCCCCTATGAATACTCCTAGCATATCCATTCAAACTATCAATGAATCAGATCTATCTTTTGACTCCCTCCCCCTTGTGCATCCTGAGCTTATTGACTGGGATCTACGAGGAACCCCGCAACTAGATATGTTCCAAAATGATGATGCCTATATTGACTATATGGAACTTAGGGACCACCTACCCAAAGGAGATCATAAGGCTGGGTTTGCTATTGAACTTAATACCATGACTTATTTCAGAGACTATGCCAAGCCTTCCAGTCGCAAAAATATCAAAATAAAAACTGGATTTGATGGTGAAAAGTACTCCGCGGTAGTGTCAAATCCCAAAATAGTAAAAGGAAGGGACACATCTGAAGGTGAAAACCCAACCATGGCACCTGACAATGGAAGGCTTGACACTCTCCCCGATGACATGCACCAGGAGAAGTCTCAGATTGTTGTGGAACCCACAGAGCTGGTTAACATTGGAATAGAGGAACAACCTAAGATCATTCACTTTGCTAAGTCTCTAACCCCACCAGAGAAGACTAAGTTTGTACCATTCTTCAATAGAAAGCAAGTCAATTTTGCTTGGTCATACGTAGATATGCCTGGGTTAGATCCAGACCTAATTCTACATCATCTTCCATTAGATCCAAGAGTGAAACCAGTGAAAGAAAAACTTAGAAAGATGCATCCACACATAGCACTGCTTGTAAAAGAAGAACTTAAGAAACTCCTGGACGTAGGGTTCATCAGAGCTATAGACTATCTAGAATGGGTCTCCAACATAGTACCAGTGTCCAAACCTGATGGCTGAGTCAGACTATGCAATGACTTTAGAGATCTAAACAAGGTTTGCTGCAAGGATGATTTTTTGTTACCAAATATAGATATCATAGTCGACTTAACAATAGGGCATACCATGTTATCTCTCATAGATGGCTTCTCGGAGAATAACCAGATTAGGATAGCACTAGAAGACCAGTATAAGACAACTTTTACTTGTCCATGGGGCACTTTCTGCTGAAATGTCATGCCATTTGGGCTAAAGAATGCAAGAGCCACATATCAACGTGCTATGACCACTATATTTCATGATATGATGCACGTCACCATGGAAGATTATGTAGATGATATTCTTGCAAAGTCACTCACAAGACAATCCCACCTAGATGTGTTAGAGAAAGTCTTTCAGAGATTAGAGTAATTCAAAGTCAGGTTGAACCCAAAGAAGTGTGTGTTTTGAGTCACCTTAGGCAAGCTCCTAGGTTTTATTGTATCAGCAAATGGAATAGAGGTGGACCCTGCTAAAGTCAAGGCTATTATGGACATGCCAACACCCAAGACTCTTACTCAACTCAAATCTCTACAGGGCAAGCTACAAGCAATCCATAGATTCATATCACAATTGGCAGACAAGTGTCAACCATTCAATCATCTCCTACACAAGAACATTCCATTTAGGTGGGATGAGAAATGTGAAGAGGCATTCAACAAACTGAAAGAGTATCTTATGAATCCACTTATTCTCATGCCTCCTATCCAAGGAAATCCATTAATAATTTACATATCCGCTACACCTACAACTCTTCGGGACCTTCTATAACAACAAGATTATGAAAATAAAGAAAGAGACGTCTACTATATCAACCGCACATTGGTGGGCTATGAATTGCAATACTCTCAGATAGAAAGATCATGTCTTGCAATAGTTTTTGCTTCCCAAAAACTCTGACATTATATGTTTGTGCATCCAGTCAAACTTATTGCAAAAATAGATCCACTAAAATACCTACTAACAAAAGCAACTCTTACAAGTCACCTAGCAAAATGGGTAATGCTCCTAAGTGAATATGACATTGAGTATGTAGACAGAAGGGCTATTAAAGGGCAAGTCATTGCTGATCAGTTAGCGGATGCACCACTACAGGACACCACACCAATGCAATTTGAGTTTCTAGATGAATTCTTATTCAATATATCAACACATTCCTTCACACTTTACTTTGATGGGTCCTACACAAACCATGGATCAAGGGTAGGAATCTTGTTTGTAACTCCTCATGGCAACACCATACCAAAGTCTTATCATTTGTTATTCCCAAGCACCAATAACATAGCAGAATATGAAGCCTTAGTCATTGGTCTCAAGATGGCAGCAAAATGAAAAATCAAAGAGCTACATGTCTATGGTGATTCTCAATTAGTAATCAATTAGGTCAATGACAATTACCAAACCAAAGATGAGAAGCTTGTCCCATACTAGCGGATGGTTGAGGACTTTAAGGAATACTTTGTGATCATCTCTTTTAAGCAAATACCTCGCATTAAGAACAAAATAGTAGATGCCATGGCAACCATTACCTCTCTTCTCGAAATACCAGAGAATGAGTCATGGTATGAGTTCTTAGTGGAAATAATTTAGCAACCAGCTTATGATCTTTCTGAGACCCATTCCATATGCCTCTTAGTTGGATCTGGTTCACCTTGGTACGATAAGGTTTACACTTACCTCAAGGACAACACCCTCCCACCTGATTTATCTTCAAACCAATGATGAACCTTTATACGCCAAACTTCTTGCTATACCATTATTGCTGACACCCTATACTGATGTGGTCTAGATAGTACTTTACTCTGTTGTTTAGAATAGGAAGAATCCCAAACCACCTTACAAGACGTACACAAAGGGATCTGTGAAACACACTCTAGCGGTCCTTCCTTAGCTAAGAAACTCATGCATTTGGGTTATTACTGGTTGAACATGGAAATAGATTCATACCAATTTGTGAAGAAGTGCAAGCATTGCCAAATACATGAGAACCTGATACATGCACTAGCTCAAGAATTGAGACCTTTAACAACACCTTGGCCCTTTTGCCAATGGGGACTTGACCTTGTAGGAAAGATCCATCCACTCTCATCCAATGGCCATAAATTTATAATAACCGCCACTGAATACTTTACCAAGTGGATTGAAGCCGTCCCCCTCACCACCGTCACAGGTAAACAAATCTCCTCATTCATCCTCAATTACCTCATCTGCAGATATGGAATTCTGTCATCCATTATCATGGATAACGAAAGACCCTTCAAAAACCAGGATGTCCAAGAACTCTGTGACCGATTCAAAATCCAACACCATTTCTCCACACCCTATTACCCCCAAGGCAATGGCCAAGTAGAAGCATTCAACAAGACCATCTTGAAACTCCTCAAGAAGATAATCAATGATGTTGGCCGTGATTGGCACATCTAACTCAATCCCGCTCTGTGGGCCTACAGAACCAGTATATGCACTCCCACAGGTGCTACCTCCTACACCCTTGTCTATGGCTCAGAAGCTAGCCTCCCCATAGAGGTCGAGTTACCATCTCTCAGGGTGTCATTAAAAGGTCTCATAATAGATGAAGAATACTAAGTTTCTAGATTGCAAGAACTAGAGTTGCTAGAAGAAAGGAGACATAAAGCCTTTGACCATCTCAAAGCATATCAACAAATGATGTCATGAAGCTATAACCACAGAGTTCGCCCAAGAGTCTTCAAAGTTGGAGATCTAGTACTCAAGGAGAACCCCTGCAATCAACAGGATCAGGAAAAGAAAGACAAGTTTGAGCCCAACTGGCTTAGGCCTTATGTTATCATATCTGCTTATGGATCAGGGGCATATTAGTTAGCAACATCAGAGGGTGAGCTGTTAGATGACCCAATCAACAGCATGCATCTTCACCAGTTCTACACCTAGGGGAACCCTAATGTAAGGGGGGCATAAAATAAAAAAAAATCAGAAAAAATACAAAAAACTTAGAAAAATTAGAAAAATACAAAAAATCAAAAAATCAAAAAAATACAAAAAAAATCAAAAAAATAGAAAAAAATAAAAAAATACAAAAAATACAAAAAATTAGAAAAATACAAAAAAATAAAAAAATTAGAAAAATACAAAAAAATCAAAAAATCAAAAAAATACAAAAAAATTGTCCTTTGGTGAAAACCTAGCAAACAGGGGCCTTGGATAGGTATCATGATGAAAACCTAGCAAACAGGTGTCATGTTTACTTTCTAGCTTTCAGGTAAATAAAAGCAAGTGGTGAAAACCTGGTAAACAGGCATTACTTGTGATAAACCACTTCCTCCATCTTCGGGAAACCAATCACCTTGTGTCTATTCTTCCTCGTGTCTCATTCGATCCATAGCTGTTCCATAATAAAAACCTAATGATAACCTGTCACGGCTTGATACTCTATGTCTTTGTTGCCTTGTCAACAAAGGTTTTATCCCATATCCTATCCATAGTGTCAGCCTAACATAGTGTCTCTCGTCAGTATCTGCATGGTCCAGGTCCATGAACTATGTTGCCTCTGCATCGTCACGTAGGCAAGGCCATATTTCAGTGCGCCCCTAAGGCTCCACTGTCTCATTCGTCCCATGTCTAGTCCTTCTATCTATCTGAGTCCATGCCACTTTCTATCACCTAGGTCTTAGGTCCGTAAGGGTTCACCCAAACTACGTTGCCTCTGTGTTGTCACGTAGGCAAGGCCATTTAGCAATGAGCCCCTGAGGCATTAGGTCAGTCTCTTAGGGTCTATCTCACCAATAAGGATTGTGGAATATTCTCACCAGGAAAGCAAGTGCAAACAAAACCTGCTCCTTTTCAAGCAAAAACCTTGACGCAGAACATTAACCTATCCAGAGCAAAGCAAGCAAACTCCTAAAGACATTCTAAATGATTTTACCCAAATTATGGCAAGAAACAAACACATCTTAAATGCAAAAATGTTTTATGGATTGGAAACATGGTTAAAGTACAGTCTTGATTTTTTCTATCATATCTTTCTATGCTACTCGAGGATGCCAAAAGCTAGAGATGCTATGATGGGGGCATGATTATTTTCTTTGTTTGTTGTTTGTGGATTAAACTTTAGTAATGTGACACCTTGTCTAACGACTTGATCGGAAAAAGATCATCAAGGACATCAAAGGTCTAACATGAACGGGGGCAATCCTTGTCTGTTGATATGTAAGATATACTCAGGTCATCTAGGTTCAATCATACCTCGATGCTTGTATTAACTTGCTAAATCAAAATCCATGTAAGCAATGCTCAGGTCATCTCGGTTCAATTATACCTAGATGCTTGTATTAACTTACAACATTTCAGAAAAAGTACCCAAAAAAATTGCCCAATGATGAAATAAGCACTTCAAAATACTTGCACCATCAAGATGTCAAAAGCAAAGCATCCATCATACATCCATACATCTGTATCCCATGCAAATAAAAGATCCAACAATGTAGAGTATCAGTACAAAATCAAAGCTTGTGATTCCTTCTGTTGAGTCATTCTTCTATCGGTCAAAAGTCTATCTATCGTTGTGGTCCATTCTTCTCAATTTGGTCAATCTAAGAAATGATCCAAATGCAAGTCCATCCTTAATCTATACCAATCAAGTCAAGTCAATCTTGTCAAATGATTCAATCACAATCAGTGGTCTTGATCCTTGTCTGGTCGTAAACCAACTTGATCAATTATAATCAATCAATTGTCTTATACAGGATGTAACATTATTGAAATCAGACCAACACATGCGTCTTACACGACATGCTTCATTTCCTAAAACCAGACACTATCCTTCGTGTTGCTCTAGGGATCTATCATTCCCTGCCATGACAACACGCCTGCCGTGTTGGTCTAGGGATATATCGTTCCTCGCCATGACAACACTGTCGTATATCGTTATCAATATATCGTTGGTTTACCGCTTGACAGGAGCAATACCTTGTTTGTTCTTGTATCATTTGTGCGTACTTACTTCGTTGCTTGTGTGTGTTATCATTCTATCTTGCATCGTGTATCATTCATCCCAAGTCTACCCTTCGTCTTCATGAGATCATTCGTCTCACGCCTTCTGCCTTCTTCCCGTCCAATCTCCCAAGGGGGCATCCTACCATCATAACTTGTACCAGGGGCAAACAGGGGCATGTATCATTATTCAACAATCGATTTCTTTGAAGGAATGTTGTAAACTGCATTGCATCAAAGAGGGGCAAAATGTATACACCTAAAAATGACATGACTTTGTCTAAATAAATATTCTTAATATTTATTCCATTCTAATTATTCTATCAATAAATAAATAAACAAATTTATTTATTCGATTCACATTCATCTAAATTAATTAAATATCAAAATATTTAATTACCTATTCTAAAGTCAAAATTAAATAAAATCCTTTATTTAATTAAATTATTCCAAACAATTAAATAATTCTTAATTATTTAAATTAAATCAAATCATTCTTCCAAATTTAAATAAATCAAATCAAATTTATTTAAATCTTTTCAATCTCCAAAAATAAAATACAATCAAATATTTTATTTATTCTTCCAAATCATGCACAACAATTAAATAAATTTATTTATTTAATTTTCTTTCAAATTCTTCAGATATCTTCCAAATCTTCTAAAAATAAGTCTTCTTCTTCATGCACACAAAATTAGATAATTTATTATTTAATTTCTCTCAAATCATGCAAAAGCAAATCTCAAGTTGAGTTAATTGACTCAATCAACCTTGTTTTTATCAATATCTCTTAAATTAGAAAAAAGCTTTCTAATTTATGAAAAACATGTCTTATCTTTAGAAAAGAAAGTAGTTAACTCAAATAAATAAAAAAAACATCTTTTGTGTGACACATGTCTCCTTCCTATTCACGCACATTCCTCAACCAGTGTATACCGTTGATCTTCTCATTCTTTCTATATCGTTGATCTTCTCTCTCTCAAGTCTATAAATAAAACCCTATTCTTCCATTTCATTCATCCAAGCTTTAAGTATCGTTACTTTGCAGGAGTTACAGCACGCCTTTGGCACCAATTCCTTCATTGCTTGTGATCACACTCATCACTACACACTAGTATCATTGTTGTGAAGCTCATCTTCATTTCAAAGCATTATCATATCCATTCTCCATTGACAATCTTGGAATAGCAAGGAAGTGCACTCTCTGAGGGCCATATTCATACATGCAAGATCGATTGAGATAGGCAACCAATGGAAGCTATGAAGCTTGAGGTTTGCAAAGGTTTTTGAGGTTCTTTTGTTTGATTGATCTCTTTGTTTCTGTATTTTGTTGAGTTTTGGGTATTATTGATATATTGATTATTCACACTTAGATCCAATTTTCCCTTAACAGACATGTATGAAAAATGTGGAACCATGGACAAGGCACATGAACTATTTTTGGGGTCAATGAGAGTAGTATCAAACTTTGACTCTTTATTGACCATTCATTCTCACAAAATGGAGTCTACTACCCAAATTGGAAGGAGTCTATGGCACATTAGCATACAAGACTTCAAGCTATGTAGTGGGAAAAGAGAAAAAGGAGACCCCAAGCCCTAGGATAGGAACAATGAATAGAGAGCAAAGATTTAAGGAAATGGACTTCAAAGTAAGGCATGACACTTTGATATAGATTCCCAAAAGGAGATCACAGTAATGACTATTCAAATAAACAATGATAGTCCATGGCATAACATGAAGGGGGCATTGAAATTAATAATAATAGTGATAGGGTAGTATGATGGAATTTAAAAGATACATAAAGACAAGTAACTGAGTAGTCAAGAAGGCTTTTAAAACATCATAAATCTTGTCAAGGGTTCATTGTCTTCAAAGCAGTATGGTAAACTAATAAATATTTCCATCCCACAAAGTTTCAAAAGAGGACAACCTACAAGTTTATTAAGGAGTGCATGGACAATATCTCAAGGAGCTACCACAGTCAATTTCAAGGTATTGATCATAGGAAAGAGAGGTTTACATGAAATGGGACAGTCCTTAAGAATACAGTCATATGGTAAAGAGGATAGTCCATAAGATAATATTCAACCAAATACACAGTATGGACCTGGAGGATAATCCTTATGGTGCATTTATATAATCACACCTATAGGTCTTATCAAAGATCATGACTCCATTAGGATATGAAAATGAGCACTAAACAAAATACCTCACTATGAGCTAAGTGTGAATGACTTTAAAGACACACAAAATAGTGAGTTGTTAGTAGACTATTCATGATCAACGAGGATAGAGTTAAATAAGATCAACTGCGATAATCACAAGTGATAGTAGCCATTCATATGGCAATGACAAGGGGTTTAATCACAGTCCACAAGATAGTCATAAAAGAATAAATTCAAAACTCAATAGATGACAATTCCAAGGCATTGTTAGACTCTTCATGAAGAACAATGTTGATGGAAGTGCTTATGACCCAAGGTAAGAATAATTCATGACAATAGGGAACTTTTAAAGAGTAGAATGCATGACCGAACCACAATGACAATGCACTGTTAGAAGTTTCATGATATAGAGGATAGTAATCTTCAAGCGACAATAGCACCAAAGTAGAGATCACAATGATAAGAAAGGCACACTAGAAGGTGAAAATTTTCTTCAAAACATATAGTTTCATTAGTGATTGAGAGGGCAGTTTCATCCTAAAGAAGATAGTGTTGAGGATAGTCACAAAGGCTTAATCAGTTCTTCTCAAAAAACAATACTGTGTACATCCTTAGACAAACTCTAATATCAATTCTTCTCACACAGTAATACTGTGTACAAAAAATAAATACTATTGATCTAACTTACTTGTGCTCAAACTTTGTATATGGTGTATCCTTAGGGAGCCTATGAAGATGTTCCTTAGCCTTTACCAAGGTAGCATGTAGCTTTAGCAAACTCTGTATCCTTTCATTTAGCATGAGAGACTGCAAATTAAATGGCACAGTTATACCATTTTCTTGCACTGTCTTTGGAATATTATAATATACTAAATCGAAAAAGACATAAGATAAACATCTAGTGTCCATGATGTAAGATTGCATCTTAGAATTTACTGTGTTGATCTCACAACATTGAAGCTGCAGATAGCATTCTTTGAATTGTCTTCTTTACAACCTGGAAATCAAAATGTATAGTTTCAGCTTAGGTCTATTCAAGTCTACCAAATTACACGAGTTTAGATTGCTTGACTTTGCTTCAACATGTATAGATCACTTGATTCCATGTGTTCCTGACATGAACAAATTTGGCAATCAGTCTTTTTGGGCTTGCTAAAGGTTTAAACATAGAATTTTCATGCCAAGTAAGACATGGATTTTCATGGATTTAAACCCAGTTTTGGCCTACAATAAACATAATGTCTGGCTCTCTTTGTTGGTTTAACTAGTGATGACCATAATGATGATGTGGCTTCCTTTTGAGCTCCCCTATGACATGAACCCTATGTCAATAGGTGGACATGACAAGCTATACTCTATATGAACCCAACACCTTAGATTTTAATTCCAAATTCTCAATTTTTTTATTATTGATTTTAACACAGAGATAATTTAGATTCCCTGAGCCTAGATATTAAGGCACTTTAGAAATATCCTTAAAATTTGGTTTCATCCTTTTGTTAGCAAGTGGCTTGAGGTAAATAGAAGTAAGCATTAGTTAGATTTCCTTAGGACTACATAGGTAAAAAAGGAATCAATCGAGAACATTTACAACAACTTAAATCATAGTGGTTGAGCTTATCAAATATGCCATGTGTGCTAAAAATCAAGAGTCATGGCATGTATAAACATTCAAATCTAGACTGTATGTGATCTAAGTAACACATGAAAAGGTCAAATCTCTTGTCAAAATGAACTCAAAAAAGTTCACAATATATTCAATGCATGTGCTTACTTTTGGTGATGCATTCTCATGTACTCACTTGAGAAACGTTGTTTTAAGTTTGTATGAGTTGTATGGTGTGTAGCTTGTGAAGCTTATATTGTTGCAAGTATGGGCCTAACTTGTGTTGTCATTGATGACAGCATACTCCTATTACATTAATGATAAGGATTGGATGAGATGTGTGCTAAGGATATTGAGAAAATTACTCTCAATCAGGAACAGTGAAGATCAGTGATGACAATAAGGTAAAAGTCCAAGATAGGAAGAGAATCAAAGGATGCAGATTAAAGGGTTTTTAGATATGTGTCTTGAGGCAATCTAGTAGAGATTTAGAGGTCTACATGAAGATATGAAGAAGTTGTGGCAACTCAAGTAAAATCAGTTCCGGTAGGTGTTCAAAGGTAACAGAGTGACATAGACAGGTTCCGTGAGATTCGGAAGTATAGTTTCCTGCTCTGCAGATTTGAGGGAGTGTTGAGGAAGTCCTTATGATTTGTCAACTTGATTGGTTCATGAATTCAAGGTCCATAAGTATCCATTCTTTGGTGACAGTGGTGACAGACTGTGTTCTTGAGGCTCCGGATGAAAGAGAGAAGGATTTCAGTATGCAGATGAAGTGCAGATGTTCTTGATGATTCAGGCAACCTTGTGAAGGACTTTGGATTGTGTCTAAAGTGTGTTAGTGGTCTGCATTGGAGTTGGAGCTCGCTATTGAAGAATAACCTTCGGATGATGATGTTCTTCCTGAGACTGGCTGATTGGATAAGTTACACTTCTTGTGGATGTTCTGGAAGATGTTTGCCGACTTAGATGATTATTCCTAAGTTGATGTCTTGTATAAATAAGGGGTTGTGAAGTCATTTCAAAGTTGTCCTTGTTGAGATGAGTGTCTTGTAGCAAGGAGGAGAGTGAAAGGTAGAGCAAAAGTATTGGGCTTAAATGGAACTGATTCAAGCATGGTGAAGATGCTATTTTTCCAGTTCAAGTAGGTGATACTTATTTCTTTGTAGACAGTGTGTCTCTTGTAGGCAGTGGGCCTCTTGTGAGTAGTGTGCTAGGGCATTGAGCCCTAATTAGCATGTGCTATTTTGTTCTTTCTATTCTTCTAACAAAGAATACAATCTTGGGTTAATCACCCCGTGGTTTTTTTCCCTTAACCAGGTTTTCCATGTCAAAATCTTGGTGTCTCATGTGTTGATATGTTTTTTCTCTTAATTTGTTGCATTGTGTTTCTGTGATTGATTTATTATTTGACTGCTAATTGCAAAGTGCAATTAAGTGTTTAATTGAGAGAAAGTTTTGCACAACTGATTCACCCCCCCTCTCAGTTGTGTGCCCTAAGTCTAACATATATAATAGTCACTATGATGATTGATATGATTCTTGTATATGGATTTGAAGTAGTGTAGGTATTCTGAATGTGCTTAATGGTTTCAAAATATATGTATAATGTTTGTAAGGATAAGCAAAATTTATGAATAAGAAGGGTGAGAATCAATTCTTCAGTAAGAAGTCATGGAGATAAGAGAAAACTCCCAGTCATAACAATGGTAGCTATTTTGAATGAACACACTATGACCAAGGTCATGCACCGAGTGCGGGCTTTACTTCAATGACAATAAATAGCTAGGGGGCATAATTGTTTCTCTTTAAGCACTTCTCATGAAAATTGTGTCAAACTTCCAGTGATAGGGTTTTCACATACAAATGGTAGTCGAGGGTTATGGTGTTTCTTCTTGGGATGCAGGCTATACTGAAACTAGTGCAAGTTAGATGGATGCAGTGGAACAAAAGCAAGAAGTGGAAATGAGGAATACCCTGTTGTGGCTAAGACTATTGAATGTGAGTGTTGTTACATGGAATTTTTATTTGGACAAGAGGGTACAGTGTGTAGATGGGCATTTCTTTTGTTTTTAGTGTTTACAAAGAAAGGTAAAAGAGTCTACATTCATAGGTTTTCAAGCTTGTCATTCCTTACCTTTTCATGGTTACTAATGAATGCAATGAGTTAATTACTATGGGAGATTTAAGGCCACACTAGAAGGCTTGTAGCAAGGCTATTGTGTTGTGCCAAGTGCAAAGAGATTCCTTCTTTTATTCACATTTTTTGAGAAGAAATAGGGAAAAAGATAAAGGCTTTTTTGTGTTTCTTTTTTGTTTCTATCTTGTAACTCTGTGAAGTTCCACAGTGAGCTTTTGAGTTACATTGACATTCCATGCCTTGATATTCATGGCAAGAAGAAGCAATAGACAACCACATCAAATCATTCAATACTAAGATGCCTTTTAGCATAGTACAAGTATGGATTGTAAAGAGACAACCCAAATAGTTACAAGATGTAGAAAAGGGTACAATTAGTAAAAGAAATAAGACAATCATGACAAATCTTCAAATGGTCATCATCAAATGAAAAGAGACAAGAAAAATCTTCCTCAAAGCTTCAAACAAAACTAAAAACCCTAACGGCATAGAGTATACTTGGCAAGATGTGAGGATGAAGGCTTCCAGGAAAACCTTGAATATTATCTCAACGTGGGCATGATATGTCCTCAAAACCTTGGACAATCTCCTCATGCATGCAACAAGTCTTCAAACCCTTGTGAATCTCTGTAGTGTGGATGAATTCAAAGCTAACAAAGAAAGGTTTCTTTAGAGAAAACTCAATGTGCCTTTATCCCAAATCTTTTCAAAAACATGGATAGATGATAGTGCAACCAACTGCTGGTTCTATGCATACCCAAAAAAAATCTTTAGACTTCTTCCAACCAACAAATTAAAAAGCCCACTCAATAGACACTTCAACTGAAAATTCTTTTTTTCATTGTTTGCTGCCCAAGGAAATGAAAATTCTCTTTTAAAATTGTTTGGTGCCCCCCAAAAAACTAAGTTCTTTTTTATTACTTTCCACTTAATTTTCCACTTATGATCAAATTAGTCACTTATGATGATAAAAAAATCTAAGGCTTTCACTTTCTTTTTTATTACTTTCCACTTAATTTTCCACTTATGATCAAATTAGTCATTTCTTTAGTCATTTATAGTTGTGTTGCAAAAAATGTTAGAATTTAGTCATTTTTAGTTGTCATGACTAAAATGTTTAGTCACGTAGTCATTTATTTGCCAAAATTCTACTAGTGAGACAACCAGATAAAGTATCCAAGATATTTAACAAGTAATTGAGAACTAGAAGTAATGGCACTAGAGAAATGCATCTTTTCTATTGATTTTCTTCAAAGAACAGGCCTTACAATTGTCTCTTTCCAAAATCAAATTTCCCAGAGAGAGAGCCTCAAGGTCTTAGTTTCGTTCTTATAAGGATGAAGGAAGCAACAAGCTTCAGACCTTTCACATTTAAAATGGCTTTTAATATTCCCACCCTTGATATATTATATTACAATGCTTTTCTTTTGACAAGTCTAAATTAGATTGCCAAATATATTTTGAGAATATTTAGAAAAGCATAAAAAATAGAAAGAGACAAAAGAGGAGGATGCCTAAGATTTGTTGGTGCCTATTGACGCTAATGTTATGTTCATTGATCCCTTGCTTGATCAGTCTTTAGCTACAAGATATTTTTTCTCCCACTAAAACACAACATAATCACTAGGCCATTTGTATTCTTGGATTTTGAGCAGTTTCCAGCCTGGTGATCCTTCCATCTCTTATCCAACAACACTCTAACATCAATGATTAACTTGGAATATCCAGTGTCTAGAGCAATTACTCTATCTAGAATCACATTGAAATTGAGAACATTGATGTCCTTATCCTTCTTCAAATGATCAATTATCTGAGAAACAATTTGTCCAAACTCATCTTTCCATTCATCAAAACCCTTGATTTGTTTGTCCTCTGTCAAAATTGATGGGATGAATTGATGTTTAAAAGAGGCAAAAGAATCAATCTTTGCCTGTATTTTCTGACTTTCTCCATTTATATACTGATACTCATCCAAGATCATTTTTACCATCTTCTCAGTTGGCTTGAGAGTAGCAGAAGCATCTGGGTTTCATTGTAGAACATTACATAAAGTCATCAAAGTATGATGTGCAGGTTGCCATCTTGTATACACAAGATCTGGAACAGAAAGATTGATTTTCAATTGTTCAATTGCCTGGGACAAAGCAGTGTAGCACTTATGTACTTCCTCAATCTTATCCAACACCATCTTAATCATGTACTTTAAAATCTTTTCAATGATCTTGAAAATCTTTGCTTTGTTCTCCTTTTTGATGTTCTCATTGGCCTATTTTAATTTCTCAATTTCAATTTCAAAACTTTGTTTAAGAGCATTCAAATGCTCATCGGGAACAATTTTGTCATCAGATTTAGGTGGCATAGGGACTTTATAAGGCACAATTGCTAGGCTCTAAGATGAACCAACAACTTTCATTTGTTGCTTCAATCTTACATTTTCCATGAATAATCTATTTACCTCTTCATTCATTTCCTTTTGAGTCTTTTCATACTCAAGCAACTTTTGTTCCATGTTTTTAACTATAGCTCTAGTGAACATGGCTGAATGCATAGTGATTGCTTCCAATGCTAATGTATCTTTCAATGTTTTAACCATTGTTGTCCCCCTCATTTCTTGCACAACATCTTGCAGCCTTGGTTTCTGAGTGCTCTTCTGCATGCTCCATATGGTCAATGTTTCAATTTTGGGATTATATCCCACACCACTCATACCATTCTCACAGTCAAATTTAGATACCAACATTGGATCATCTTGATTCTTGACTTGGTCAAGAAGGAACATTGTCTTCAAGTCCATCCTAGGAATGATCAGCATATTGCTCTTCAAGACAAGTTGTCTAGTCTCCTCAGGACTGATACTTATTTCATCTATTTTCATCTTCTTGAAAGTTTGAGCAACAATTTGCTCATTCTGAGATTCATCACTTCCCATTTTATTTATTTCCACCTTTTCATCAAATTCCTTCATCTTCAACTTCATCCAAAAGTCCTTGAATTCAAGAGTGCTGATGAATTGATCATCTTCAATGAATCTTAAAGAATCAATGATTCTTTCATCATCATGTATTTCCTTTTCTCCCTACTCTTGACCTTGTTTCTAACCTTAGGCATGTGAGCCTCTGCTTCCTATGCACGAGGCTGATCAACCTCTCCATATTCATTCTTTTTCTGCAATATGTTGAGCAACCTCCTCTATGTTTCCCATCCCCTCAGTCATCTCATAGGGCACTAATGGAACTACACCATCAATCCTTTGCCTTTTTGGAGGTGGTTGATCAGAGAGTGAGGTATCTTGCATTGTCATGGTATCAAGATTAGGTTCTGAAATCTAAACTCCAGTTGAGTTCTTTGTAGGGAGCTTAACAACCTTTGTAGGCTGGCTCTTTGTTAATTTTCCATATATCCTTTCAAAATTGTCAAAAGTCAAATTGATTCTTCTTATTGGGTCATTCTCTTCAACAAAGAATCCTAAAAAAGTGGGGTTTTGTTTTCTCCTCTCATCTTCAATGTCCATCAATATGTCCCATTTTCTTTTTCTGCTATATACCTCATCTGGGGTGAGGCAATTTCTAATGATATCTTCCTCATAATCAACATGATGGGCAACCCCAGACTTTGTAAGAATTGTTTGTCTTACAAAATTTAAGTGACCTTTTGGATCAAAAACCCTTTCTATTTTTTCATCAAATCCCTCTCCATCCACAGCATTTGCCACATAAATTTAAGAAATTCCAACCTGCAAGGACATAACTTAGGCAAAATTGTTGGAAACAAGGTAGATAACTTAGAGGGGGGGTGAATCAGTTATCTCAAAACTTTCTTACTTTCACTTCCTTTTCTTATCTTATCAATTAGTGATATATCAAAACATGAAAGCATAAGCAACCATAAGAGATGAAATGAAATCAACACACATAACACAAGGATTTTTACGTGGAAACCCTATTAAGGGAAAAACCACAGGGTGATTAACCCAAGATTGTATTCTCTGTTAAAAGAATAAAGAAGTACAAAATGGCACTTGCTAATTAGGGCTCACTGCCCAAGCACACTACTCACAAAAGTTGAAAGGAAGCTAGGTGTGCGAAAATCACTTCCTACACTAATCTAATGAGGAGAGGGCTATGCAAATTCAAATTTATCCTAACTATTACAGCAATGTTAAACCATTAACATGAGATATTGTAGCAAAACACAAGAGCCAGAAAGTAGATAGAAGAAGAGAGACAAACATTTACGGTGGGGAAAACCCTTATCGGGTGAAAAACCCCACACTCAGAAACTTGCACAATGTATTAACAAATCTGTAAGAATGTTTACAATACACTTAAAATGCAAGCTTCAATGGTCTTCGACACTCGTGTCTAGAGTCAATCTGGCAACATAACAGTACCTATAAACCTGTGATACAAACTCCCTCTCCAAGCACCTGTTTATAGAAAAAATACAAGGCAATATTAGACCTTTCTTGGAATGGGTGTCCAACATGGCTTCATGGACCAAAACCCACACCCAAGGACACTTGGTCAACATTGTAGAATGTGCCTGACACTTGTCCATAGCTCCCATCCCAAAGGGGTCACCTATTTCCAAAATGGGCTATGACAGATGCTCTTACGACACTTACGACCGTCATAGAATCTGTCATAGCGGTTACAACTTACAACTGTAAGAGAATCTGTCATACACATGCTATAAATAGTATATTCTCTTACAAAATGTCATATTCCACCTTGGGGTGCCCAAATATGCCTTATTCAAAGATGCTTCATGACACATGTCATCACCTATCTTATAACCTTCTATTTCTGACTCTTACATGTCATAGATTCGTCATAGGAATCCGTCATAACCGTTTTGGTCAAACATTCCTTACACAACATGGAGGATGCCGACACATGGCAGAATAATACTACCACTAAGAGGAATGCCTATCTCCTCATG
Organism: Cunninghamia lanceolata; assembly: GCA_027924645.1. NCBI lineage: Eukaryota > Viridiplantae > Streptophyta > Pinopsida > Cupressales > Cupressaceae > Cunninghamia > Cunninghamia lanceolata. The sequence goes on from BSBN01001399.1 coordinate 818,030, forward strand.
TGAGGACAAAATAACAAGTTGTCATATTCCATGTAGGATTGACACATCACCATGCCACATCCCACAACATGACAATATGGAATTTCCAAATATTTACAACATAGGAAATTAAATAATAAATACAAACATTACAAATGCAGAGAATTATCAAGGTTGAGAAACCTTAATTCCCAACATTCTCCCACTTGCCGAACACCTTGTAAGAGCCAATAGAAAAACAAGATTTAACTGCTATAGGCTGAGAGGCCCATAGACTTTGAACACCATCTGAACTTCTCTACGCTCATGAATTTTGTCAATGCATATGCAACATTCTTCGAAGTATATACCTTCTCCAAATTTACCTTTCCATCCTCAACCATGTCTCTCACAAAGTGAAACTGAACATCAATGTGCTTGGTTCTAGCATGGAAAGTTGGATTCTTTGCAAGGCAAATTGCACTCTGACTGTCACAACTGATCATGATTTGACCTGCATCAACACCAATATTAGAACACAGTCTCTTAAGCCAAATGACTTCCTTACAAGCATGAGTTGCTACCATGTACTCAACTTCTGTCATGGACAAAGAAACAACAGGTTGTCGCTTACTCATCCAACTAATAGCACCACCAAACAGAGTAAAAACATAATCATTGGTGGATCTCTTATTGTCAATGTCACCTGCCCAATCTGAATCCACAAATCCATGAATATCAACAGAATGCGGAGGTCCTAAAATTTTACCATGATAGCAAATGGAATACTCAGAAGTACCCCTCAAATATCTGAACACTCACTTAACTGCATCCCAATGAATCCGTCCAAGATTAGCCATAAATCGACTAAGGACTCCCTCTGCTTGGGCAATGTCTAGTCTTGTGTAGACCATAGCATACATCAAACTGCCAACAACACTAGCATAAGGTACTCTGCTCATGTCCTCCACCTCACTAGGAGATTTTGGACAATCCTCAACAAACAACTTTGTCCCCAAAGAAACAGGAACACACAATGGTCTACAATCTGCCATGCTGAATTTGTCCAACACGGTCTTCACATACTTAATCTGGCTTAACCAAAGTTTTCTGTTGATTCTATCTCTTCTAATTTCCATTCCTAGAATGTACCTGGCTACCCCTAAATCTTTCATTTCAAATTGTACTGACAACTAAGATTTAAAATTAGAAGTCATATTCTTACCCTTCCCAATGAGCAACATATCATCAACATACAGTGCAACAATGAGAATACGATCACCATCAAATTTATAATACACACAGTGATCTGATTTTGATCTCACAAATCTAATTGACAACACAAAGGCATCAAACTTCAAGTACCATCTCCTAGGGGATTGTTTCAAACCATACAAAGACTTTTTAAGTTTGCAAACCAAATTTTCTTTACCTTTCACCATGTAATGCTTTGGCTATGACATGTAGATTTCTTCCTCCAAGTCACCATGAAGGAAAGTTGTCTTCACATCCATCTGTTCTACCTCCAAGTCATAAGCTACTATGAGTGACAACAGGAATTGAATGGATGTCAGCTTTGCAATGGGAGAGAAGATCTCACCATAATCTATACCCTCCACTTGTGAATACCCCTTCGCAACCAATCTGGCCTTATACTTCTCAACACTACCATCTGCACCAATTTTCTTCTTGAACACCCATTTGCATCCAACAGGTTTCTGTCCAGGAGGCAAAGGCACCAAGTCCCAAGTTTGATTCTTTTCCAAAGAAGCCATTTCTTCCTCCATGGCCTCCTTCCAGGAACCTACATCCTTCATATCCAAAGCCTCTGATATAGTTCTAGGTTCATCACTGTTAGTAAGCAAAGCATAAGCACAACTAGAATCAAGCAATGTAAAACCAAACCTTTCAGGTTGCTTTCTTATCCGTGTAGACCTCCTTAAGGGCTGAGGTTGAGGTTTAGCTTCTCCATTTGAGCTTTTAGAGCTACTAGAGATCTCCTCATCATCAGGTCCAAGATTGTCTTTCTGTTCAGTCTTCTTAGGGGTGAGAGGAAACTGAACAACATCCTCTTTCTTTTCTTTTTCTTCTAGCTACAAAATAGTGGAAGAAGGTGTAAGCTTTCTGAAGATGACACTTCTGCTATACAATACTTTTTCAGCCACGGGGTCCCAAAGCTTGTATCCTTTCACACCAACACCATAGCCAATGAAGATACGCTTAACAGCTTTATTCTCCAACTTTGACCACTTCTCCCTAGGCACATGTGCATATGCCTCACAACCAAAAACATGAAGATACCTTACTGAAGGCTTTCTACCAGACCACACCTCCATGGGTGTCTTTCCAACAAGAGCTAATGTAGGAGATCTGTTTACCAGATAGCAAGCAGTGGCAATAGATTTAGCCCAAAACTTTTGTTCTAGACTAGCTCCACTAAGTATACTCCTAGCCTTCTCCATCAGTGTCCTATTCATCCTCTCTGCAACTCCATTTTGCTGTGGGGTGTATGGATTTGTCTTATGCCTTTCAATCCCAAGTTCCTTGCAATACTTATCAAATTCTGTAGAACATAACTCACCACCATTGTCAATTCTTAAACATTTAATCTTTTTACCAGTCTAATTTTTAGTAAAAGCTTTAAACTCCTTAAACTTGCTATAGACTTTAGATTTGCTTCTAAGAAAATAAATCCATGTCCTTCTACTGTAATCATCTATAAAAGATACAAAGAATACATATTTTGATAACGAAGGAACATTAACAGGACCAAACACATCAGAATGAATAAGGTCCAGCACAACAGAAGACTTATGAGAACTCAAGTAAAACTAAACACGGTTTTGTTTTCCATAAATGCAATGTTTGCAAAAGTCAAACTCAAGATTACAATCATCTAACCCCTCAACGATGTTCTTATTTTTCAGGGTACGCAGACCCTTCTCACCAATGTGGCCAAATCTCTTATTCCATAACATTGTCTTTTCTGTAGGAAGTTTAACTTCCAATGCACAATTACAACCATCAAGACTAGAAACAATAGATTTCTTCACTGCTCGTTCAGATGGTGGGGATGAAGTGATTGCTGCCCTCTTCCTTGAGTCAGAAGAACTATTGCATTGTGAAATGCATGCCTCCATCTGAAATAGAGTACCTCTCCTAGTACCCTAAGCAAGCACCATAGATCCTCTAGTCATCTTGCATCCTTCTTTCGAAAAGACAACCTGCACACCTGCATCATTCAAACTACTTACAGAAAGTAGGTTCCGTGCTAAGCCTGGGATGTGCATAACCCCAAAGATCCCCTTCACTCAACTATCAGGGATTTGGATAGAGACTCTTCCACGACCAACAATCTTCAGATGAGAGTCGTCACCCAGATACACCTTTCCACCATCAAACTCCTCATACTTAGTGAACCAGTATCGATGTGAGATCATGTGGAATGATGCACTAGAATTGATTAGCCACACATCATTAGATGCATGGGTTGCCAGGGCTGCGATGAAAGCATCACCGTCATCTTGTGATTTGTTGAATTCTGAATCAAGACCTTTCTTCTTTTTGTTCTTCTCCTCTTTGCATTCCTTTCGGAAATGCCCGGTTTTGCCACAGTTTCAACAAAGAACCTTGGACTTTCTAGAAGATTTGGATCTACCCTTCTCAGCTTTCTTGTCCTTCTTCTTCCCTTTCTCCTTGGGTCTTCCATGAACTACAAGGGCCTCTTTGGCTGCCTTATAAGACTTTCTCCGCATCTCTTCAGACAACAGTGAAGAAAGTACTTCTTCCATTTTGAATGTGGATGTGGTGCTTCCAATTGCCATGACAAGATGATCCCATGAGTCTGGCAGAGAACAAAGCAGGGTCATACACTGATCCTCCTCCTCCATCTTTACACCAATAGATGTCAATTATACAACCAACATATTAAAATCATTCATATGCTCAGCAATAGATCCTCCATCTTCCATTAGAAGGGAGTATAACTTCTTTCTCAGGAAAAGTTTATTGACTAGGGATTTAGCTTGATACACATCCCCCAACTTCTTCCAAAGGAGTTTTGCAGTAGTCTCCTCGTGGACATTTAACACCACAGAATCAGTAAGACTAAGTCTTATGAGACCCTTAGTCTTTCGATCCTTTTGATCCCAGTTAGCTTGTGACATTGTAGCTAGTTTAGTTCCGTTCACACTATCCCATAGGTCTCGGTCAACTAACATGTCTTCCATCTTGAGCTTCCATAGCTTGAAATTAATGCCATTGAACTTCTCTACTTCAAACCTTCTTAATGTGCCTGCCATCTCCTTGCTACAACAAGATACAAAATGCTCTACATAGACTCCCACTCAACCTAATATTAGCTCAAAAAAACCCCTACCCAACAACTAGGACCAAAGGTGATCAAGCTCTAATACCAACTGAAAGGAAGCTAGGTGTGCAGAAATTACTTCCTAAACTAATCTAATGAGGAGAGGGCTATGCAAATTCAAATTTATCCTAACTATTACAGCAATGTTAAACCATTAACATGAGATATTGCAGCAAAACACAAGAGCTAGAAAGTAGACAGAAGAAGAGAGACAAAGATTTACGGTGGGGAAAACCCTTATCGGGTGAAAAACCCCACACTCAAAAACCTGCACAATGTATTAACAAAACTGTAAGAATGTTTACAATACACTTGTAATGCTAGCTTTAATGGTCTTCAACACTCATGTCTAGAGTCAATCCAGTAGCATAACAGTACCTATAAACCTATGATACAAACTCCATCTCCAAGCACCTGTTTATATAGCAAATACAAGGCAATATTGGACCTTTCTTGGAATGGGCGTCCAACATGGCTTCATGGACCAAAACCCGTGCCCAAGGACACTTGGTCAACATTGTAGAATGTGCTTGACACTTGTCCACAGCTCCCATCCCAAAGGGGTCGCCTATTTCCAAAATGGGCTATGACAGATGCTCTTATGACACTTACGACCGTCATAGAATCTGTCATAGCGCTTACAACTTATAGCTGTAAGAGAATCTGTCATACATATGCTATAAATAGCATATTCTCTTACAAGATGTCATATTCCACCTTAGGGCACCCAAATATGCCTTATTCAAAGGTGCTTCATGACACATGTCATCACCTATCTTATAACCTTCTATTTTTGAGTCTTACATGTCATAGATTCGTCATAGGAATCTGTCATAACTGTTCCGGTCAAACATTCCTTACATAACATGGAGGATGCCGACACATGGTAGAATAATCCTACCACTAAGTGGGATGCCTATCTCCTCATGTGAGGACAAAATAACAAGTTGTCATATTCCATGTAGGATTGACACATCACCGTGCCACATCCCACAACATGACAATATGGAATTTCCAAATATTTACAACATAGGCAATTAAATAATAAATACAAACATTACAAATGTAAAGATTTATCAAGGTTGAGACACCTTAATTCCCAACAAAAGTCTCACTGCCTACAAGAGACTCATTGTCTACAAAAGCTTACAGATGATAACAAAGTGTTTGAATTAATGAACAACATCTGCATATGTAAGAATTCAGGTCCGGTTAGGCACACTATACCGATCATCCTTCCTCTGCTCAGTATTACTCTTCTGTCACATTCCAAGCTTGGATTACTGCCTTCGCACTTATCTCTGCCTTTTTTCGCACTTAATTCATTGTACTATCACTTTCACAACTTCACAAGCTTGAATCCATCAGGTATATATATTCGCATCAAGGATTTCCAACAACTTTCTAGTCGGCAACAAGAACACTTAGGATATTTGCAAGTTACTATTTAGTCGGCTGAATCCATACTTGTTTGATGATGCGCACCAAAAACTTAGGCATAGAAATCATTACCTATGTTGGCCAAAATCATATAACACCTCAAGTTACTTGATCAACACTTTCTGCACATCCAAATTGAGGTTTGATACCCTGTTGGCCAGTTCTTCCTCTATCTGCACTATCTAACTAGAGTCTGATACTCAAATGCTCATATCTTTCACATGCTTTGTCACTGGAGGCCAAATCTCTGGAATACAATAGTTCAGATGCTCCTTATTACTCATCCAAATCGGCAACATGCTAGGTTTCACCATCAGAGAGTTTCAAACCCAACCGTTGGACCCTATCATATGCTCTATTCTTGACTACTGGACCAACCTATCTTCAATCTGACTTTTGGTATGAGTAATTTATGTACTGCGGATGAGTGGGATATACTTATTTGCCATCAATGACAACACTTATGAATCCTAGCAGTGTCTCTTGCCAACAATCTCCCACTTTGGCATTGATGGTAACACTTAGTGAAAAATGACTATCACTAAAACTCCCCCTTTGCTTGTGCTCCATCTCTCCACACTACTTACCGGTGCTCCCTTAATGCTAGATTCCTCATTTTTCACTACTCTTCACTCCCCTTTTGACATCAATGGCAAAGAGTGGGATATGCAAACCAAAAATGTACAAAAATTATTATACAAGGCCGCATATGTACATACAATTCATAAGATAAACTTACATATACTTAAGTATATCTGCAAATGTAGTCTTTAGCTGTACAATCTCTATGGCCCAACTTCTCTTCATCCTATCCAAAATGGAGATGTGTCCACTCAACAAAAATGCATATGCTTCTGCCCTCTTCAAATCTGTTGGATCACTGGTCCAGGCTGTACTTAGAGCATCTGCTAAGACATCATGCATTAAATCTAACTTAGGGATGATTATCCCTCTGAGTTCACCCATTCTATCCATTATATTCTTCTTCTTCTTAACTAGTTTCTTTATTTCATTTGTTATAAAAACTATTTGGTATTCTTGTTTTACCAGAGAGATAGTAAGAGGATCAAAATTCTGAGATAGATTTGTCAATTTCCTTCTTGTTCTTTCATTTTCTTCTCAATGTCCTCTACAACTTTAGGCCAGGATAAACAAAATTTATATATGTCTCCACCATCCTTAAGAGTGTTTTCAATGCTCTTTATGCCAATCTCTAGGGTTTTTCTATCATTATCAATTATCCCTTGTACCTCACTGAATCTTTTTCCCAAGAACTCTTTCCAGACCTTAGTTTCTGCTAATTTTTCTAAAGACTCAAAATGTGTATTGACAAAATTAACTAAGTTCTTCAAATTACCAGATGGAGAGGTAGATGGATCCTTCTGATATGTGGGCATTATCTTCTCCAGCACTACAGATGCAATACTTAGTAGTTCACTGTCCTCCATATGAGATTTTAGGAGTTTTTCTTTGGATTTGGCCTGAGCAAAAGATGTTATCTTCATTATTTGAACCAGAGAGAGAGTCCAGATTCAGTGGCCCTTGAATCAACTCTGGTTCATCTAATTCCACAACTTCCTTGTCCAAGAAACTTTGCATTGCTTCTGTAGTGTCTGTTGAAGTCTCACCTTCCTTTCCTTTGGGGGCATCTAGACCGATTTGCTTATTGCCTTCAACAATATTTGTCTCTTCTTTCTACACTTCCTCTTCCAGAATAGAGGATTCTAAGGCCTCAGATTGTTCTTCATCAATTTTCTTTAATCCTTCAACATTCATCTCAGAAGGCTCTTCATTTGCTTCCTCTACAATGGGAAGATTAAACCTTTTCAAGGCACTCCAGAGAATTTCTTTTGTCTCATCAGCTATTTGGTCAGTTTCTCCAAGCATGAGTTTATTCATTCTGGACTTGCTCCGGAATTCTTCTTTGACATCCTTAAAAACCATGTCCATTTGTTTTTTAGTGATGGCTGGACATAATTGTATCACCATCTGTTCCCAGATCTCCAAGTCTTTTGCTTTTGCACTTACTTTTCTTAACTCCAAAACTTCTTCTAAGCTTTTAGGAATCAAGGAAATTATTTCAATGAAAGCTTTGTTATAGATGTTTAGGTACCTTACTATTGCTTCCTCAAGAATTTTCTTGTCTGCATCATTGTACTCATCATAGAATTTTGTTATCAGCTACAGGTTTCCATCCACAGTGACTGCTTTAATGATGTCTTCAATGGAGAGAGTGGGTCTCTCAACAAACTCCTCTGTCTTCTGCTCCTCATCATTCTTTTCATTCTTGGAAGGTTTGTTCTTGGCTTTCTTCAAATCTCTAATCTCCACATCTGATTATGTCTCTTCATCATCCTTAAAGGCTCACATATGCTCTTGTGGCCTTAGACTTCTTTCTCTTTTCTTCTTTAACGAATGGTTTGGCTTCCAATTTAGCAGTTTTTGATCTTTCAGGAGTGAGAGGGGTAGAACTCCTGGAAGATCTTGTCTGGGTAGAGGCTTCCACCGGAATGCTTTCTTTCTTTGCTCCTTCCATTTCCTTTTCAATTTTCTCTATTCTTTCTCTATTTGCATCTACTGCCTCCTTTGTTATGCCAAACTTCTTAGCAAGTTCTTCAACATCCCTCCTCACTTTTTTTTTGACTCAAGCTTCCTTAATTCAACATGTATTTTTATGTTTAGCTCATCAAAGGTGCCAAACCTCTCTACTTTAGTGTCCTTGGGTTGGCTTAGCAAGTGTTGAACATGTACCTCTAGTATGTTTTCATCAACTTCATAACCCATGGGCATTACCCATACAGTTCTTGGCTCAACTGCCTCCATTAGGCATTGATCTGTGTCTTTGCATTTCTCCACTATTGATTTTGGTATTCTTTCTCTTGCATGCATCATGCTTTGGAAGTTCTTGAAGTAACCCTAGAGAGCTGTCTTTCGAGCTTGTGCATCACCAAGTTCATATAGATAATCTCTTATTTGAATTGCAATAGGTCTATCATTTGCCCAGATCAGACCTTTTGATCCTGATAACTCATTCATGTAATAGAAGAATCGAAACAACACTAGATTGCCATACTTGAAGGAATTTTTCTTATCTTTCTTAATCTTCTGCAAATTCTCCATTACTTGATTCAATAGAAGCTCACACAAATTATAATATGCATTTTCTTTTAGCATCTAATATGCAGTATAGATTGTTGTACCGAATACAGAATTTTCCCTACTTTAGTGGTAAATCTTGTAACCAATTACAATCGATGCAAACTTGACATCCGAATCAGTAATATCATCTATATTCATTTCCCTCTCATCATATTTTGATCCGGTGGCTTCTGTTACAGTTTGATTTTTCATAGATTTGAGTGTAGGCAACCCACCAGTTGAGTGCAATCTGATTACAGCCTTGATGGCATCTTTAGTTATCTTAAATGGACTCATTAACCACATAAAGTTATCATGCATCCTACTCAAGACATATTGGACCCATTCATCCTCTGCAAAAGACAAGAAATGTATGCAATGTGCAAAGTGCTTGTCTTTTAGAGCCTTGAATTCTGGTTTGAGATCAAAATTCTCACTTCTTAATTGTTTATGATATATTTCCATTAGTTCTAAGTCTCCAAGGTTTTCAATGTTTGCATGAATGTAAACCCTAATATCTTCTACATGCAGAACATCATACGGGATATGGGAAAACGCACCCAAGGGATTAACTTCTATAGATTTGTGAGGATGTTTCTTGAATTTTGGTCTTAGCCTCTCGGTGACATTCACAACCATGGGAGTAGCCATTCTAGAAATTAAAATCAAAGAGATTTTGTAAAAAAGAAATACCTTTTTTTGCCTTAGGTTTTGATGCAACTGCCGGAGTGAATTTCTGCTTGATTTCAATCTTCAACTTTAACTTGAATACTCTGCAGGATCTCTTCTCAGAGCTCTTCTCTCTTCTTCATGAATGCAAAGTGTTGTAAATGATGAATGAAGAACCTTTTATACTTGCACAAAACCTAATTCCCCATTGCAATAAATGCACACTTTAAGTCATCCGGTTACCCTATTTTGAGTGAATTTTTATGAATCACTATGTGGATCTTCAAATCATTATCCAAGTTAGTTGACAACATAACTTTAGCCTTTCAAAACATGCCTCTAAATCTGCAAACCATAAAATTGCATTTTCAGAGCATACCGGATCTTTTGTGTAATTATGTTTTTACCAGATAGCTTCCGGAACCTGATCTACTCATAACTTCTTTATATCTATATGTGGATTTCTCAACTTTTAACTAAATGAATTTTAGATGAACCTCCAAAAGCCCTTTAATCCACAACCTCTTATTCTTACTCAATGTGCCAAATTCAGGCACTTACTAGCTGGCTAGGGGAATTTGATCTTCTTTGCAGCTCCCCCTGAGCCAAAGCTCACCTTTTAATTTCTGGAAGGATTATCAGCACCGGATTCTAGTGCAGACCCATCACCAATGTTCATCACACTCTTCTTTACCCAAGTCTTGCTCATCTCCTTATGAATCTCATCTGCATTCACTTTACCTTTGCCTTTGTCTTGTTTCTGATCATGTTTCACCGGACCTTTTCCATAATGATTTCTACTCCTGCAAAATCTATCTATATGACCGAATTATTTGCAATTGTAACACACAACATTTCCTTTCTTATTTGATTGATATCCTCTTGATCTGCACTGATTAGCCATATGCTCCATTCTATTGCATGCAAAGCATCTACCATTGAAAGAATTGTTTATTTGCATATTTAGACATTCATTGGATTTGTGACCATACCTTTTGCAATTAAAACATTGACCAGAGAAGGATGGATTATTCTGATTCATTTTGCTCCTGTACTGAGTTGCTTTATAATTAAATCTATTGCAGTTGAAGCAGCTTCCATTGAAAGATGGATATCTTTGAGCATTAGGTTATCTTATCGGAGGTCTTCTAGGCCTGTTTCTTTGTCTTTCTAACCCAAAATTCTTTTGACCAGATCCAGATCTTTCACTTTTCTCATATCCCAAGCCATGCTTATCATCTACCATCTTTTGACTTTCAAGTAATACTTCAAGTTTGGCTGAGCTTATCTTGATTTTTTTTTGTATTCATTTGCAAATTCAAGATCTTGTTTAAGAGTGTCAATCTATTTCTCAAGTTGTTCTTCATTGTATTTGACCTCTTCAAGATTAGACTCAAGATGTCTAATTATTCTATCCATTTTGTAGTAATCTTCTATTTTCTCCTTGAGAGATTGATTTAAGTTTTCTTCAATCTTTCTCTTTTCTTCAATTTCTTGGGTAAATTTTATAACCCCTAATTCCATTTCATGTCTTAGCATAACAACTTCTTTTGAGCGCTTTTGACATAGCTTTGTTTTCTCATTCAGGTCCTCATCAGTATTATTCGCTTCATTCTGATCTACTAACTTCCGAAGAAGTTCCTTTCTCATTTTTGTCAAATTACTAAGTTTTTCTTTCAACTCATTGATAAAATCATCAACCTCCTTAAGTCACTCTCTCAAATTACCGACTTCAGACTAGGATTGATCAAGATCTTCTAAGACAGACTGTAGTTGTTCTTTCATACCATATGCATCCATTGAGATTCCCAAATCCTCCTCAAGCTGTTAGGCTTTTTCTAAGGAACTTAGCTCTAATAGCAATTGTTAGAAATAAGGTAGATAACTGAGAGGGGGGGTGAATTAGTTATCTCAAAACTTTCTTACTTTTACTTCCTTTTCTTATCTTATCAATAAGTGATATATCAAAACATGAAAGCATAAGCAACCATAAGAGCTGAAATGAAATCAACACACATAACACAAGGATTTTTACGTGGAAACCTTATTAAGCGAAAAACCATGAGGTGATTAACCCAAGATTGTATTCTCTGTTAAAAGAATAAAGAAGTACAAAATGGCACTTGCTAGTTAGGGCTCACTGCCCGAGCACACTACTCACAAAAGGCACACTGCCTACAAGAGACTTACTATCTACAAAAGCTTACAGATGATAAAAAAGTGTTTGAACTGATGAACAACATCTGCATATGCAAGAATTCAGTTCTGGTTAGGCACAATATACCGATCTAGCAGATTTCATCCTTCCTCTGCTTAGTATTACTCTTTTATCACATTCTGAGCTTGGATTACTGCCTTCACACTTATCTCTACCTTTCTTTGCACTTAATTCATTGTACTATCACTTTCACACCTTCACAAGCTTGAATCCATTGGGTATATATATCCGCATCAAGGATTTCCAACAACTTTCTAGTCGGCAACAAGAACACTTAGGATATTTGTAAGTTACTGTTCTGTCGGTTAAATCCATACTTGTTTGATGATGTGCACCAAAAACTTAGGCACATAAATCATTACCTATGTCGGCCAAAATCGTATAGCACCTCAAGTTACTTGATCAACACCTTCTGCACATCCAGATTGAGGTCTGATACCCTGTTGGCCAGTTCTTCCTCTATCTGCACTATCTAACTAGAGTCCAATACTCAAATGCTCATATCTTTCACATGCTTTGTTACCGGAGGCTAAATCTCTACAATATAATAGTTCAGATACTCCTTATTACTCATCCAAATCTGTAACATGTTGGGTTTCACCATCAAAGAGTTCCAGACCCAACTGTTGGACCGTATCATATGCTCTGTTCTTGACTACTAGACCAACCTATCTTCAATCTGAGTTCTGGTATGAGTAATTTATGTACTACGGATGAGTGGGCTATACTTTGTTGCCATCAATGACAACACTTATGAATCCTAGCACTATCTCTTTCCAAAAAAAATATGTGGAGCTTGAGTGCATCCATATACCATTATCAGTGTGTAGTTTGGCAAAAAGAAAAAGTCGCCAAAATTGTTTGTATGCACTTTCTCTGGAATCATTTCTTGAGGTCTCAATATTTGTCTTATTTATTTTGTTAATCTTGGTACATGATGCCCCAAAGAAGCCATAATCTTAACAAATAAATCATCATGAAAGGAAACATAGTCACCTTTGTTACAATTCCTATCCCAAAGGTAACACTAGCATTGCATAGACAATCGGTATCCCTTGTCATCAACCATAGTCAATGCCATTCTTGAACCCCAGCACATTCTATTTTGAAATAGAATCAAATGGCACAAAAGAGAATAATGTATGAATGTTAGTGGTCCCCTATTCTCCAATATGTGAAGAAATCCCTCATGCAATTGTTTTTCCAAATATGAGGCAAGATCATATTGAATGTTTAATTTAGGATTCTAAATCCTCATTTCCATTAGCATTATTCCCATTGGCATCTTATCTTGTGCATCTACCCCCAGAATTTCACACAATGCAAAATAGGCCTTCTTGAAATAAATTATGAAATCATCAACAGGAAAGGGCACCATAGAGGTAGTAGGAATAGGCATTCTTCTATTATTGGCACCTTTTCTCATGTACATGGGTAGTTCATCAGTCATATAGGTTTTCCTCAACCTCTTGTAGTCTTCTTCACTCTTTTGAGTATCTACAATTGCCATAGCCTGTCTGTAAGCATGAAACACTCTATTATTACGTTCCTTGATATTGTTACTAGTGGTGAGCCATTAGGTAACCTTACTGTCTTAGTAGTTGGGTGATAATAGTGTGCCATGACTATGATAAGTTCAATGTCTACAAAGATGTTGGGCAATGTCAACTTTGCCATGTCTAGAATCCACGAGTTGCATACAAGAGCTTGTTGATCTTTTTTGTCATAGAAGTACCAGAATAAATTCCAATCAGAGACAGGAACTATAACATCTCTACATCCTTGAAATTCATCTCTAAAAACCCTTTTGGACCCTTTATCAACTAAGTTTGGCAAAATATCTAACAAGGACTATTGAAGAGACCATTTCTTTTCTTTAGGTGTAGAGGACTCAGCATTCTTACTTATAGACTCTACCTTCTTAGGTGCCATTGTATACCGTATCTCTACAAACTAGGGTTTTGACAATTACTTGCTCTGCTGAACTTAATTAATTGAAGAATGCAAGTAGAAATCAACTAGATACAAAAGTAGATGAATTTTCACTTACCCGGTTGAATGAAGTTTGCATAGCACACTAGAGCTTGAGTTTGCAGTTAGCAATTGCTGTTAAATTCACTTGAATGAGAAAATGTGAAGAAATTATGAATTTTATTCATTTGTGGCACAAATCTCCTTGATATTACTCTAGTTCATGCTGAAAGATTGGAAAATCTCATCATTCATATTGTTTCAAATGTGAACCAACGATTAGAAAAATCCAACGGATGGGAAATTACTACAAGAATTGCATTCATGATCCTCGGTAGACATACTCCCACAGGCATTAATAATGACCTTTGCGGGGTGACAGGGTGGTCATTTTAGCATTGAATGCCTTACCGCATCATTATATGCCTTCTTGACAGCAATTGCGGGATCGCAGGAGCCCTTTTGATGGTCATTGTCCACTACTTTCCATTTACCACCACACCACAGAGCTAGTGAGGTCACTATTGTGGGGTGGCGGGGTAACCACCGTTACTTCAACTTTTACCATGTTATCGCATGCCAGGGAATTGGACATCGCGGGGCTATGGGGTTGTTGTTTCCCTTGACTTGTCTTTTACTGCAGCACCACAAACTATTACATTGACCACCGTGGGGTTGCGATCCACAACAAATGCTACTTGAAACTCTCACCGCAAGCCCACAAGACCTGTTAGAAACCATTGCAGGGATGCAGGACAAAGAAAACATTACTTTGAACTACCCCACACCACTATGCCACAAACCTATTTTGGGACCACCATAGGTTTGTGATAAACCCTGAATCAATATACACTTATACCACAATACCGCTGGTGAGATTTCTGAGCTGTAGAAAAGCGGTAAACATAATTTAGAGTCTTTTAGCTCCCGCACACCCACCAAGAGGATTTGGGCTAACTGCGGGAGTGTGATAATGAACAAAAACACACAAGTAGACAAGGATACAAGACCTTTTCAAATAGGTATGACATTAAATACTTAAGGAAGACTTTTAGGGACTTAAAGAAAAATTGCAAAAGAATAGAGACCCCTAAGGTGGATTTATGGGAATGAAGCTTATGTGACTGGATGGAAATGAGTGAAATTTTAGAATGGTCTAACAAGGTCCATGCACCTCCTGATCATACAATGGTGTGGGACAAGCTGAGATCAGGTTCCTTTGAGTAAGAAGTACCTTTTAATTACCTATATGGATTTCATGTAAAGGATTACCATTTCATTGAGCTGAAACATATTCACATTTTTTAAGCTTTCTAGAATTTAGATATTTCATTATCATTCTGCATTGTTACATTATCCTATGGACTGTGATGGATAGGTTGGATGAATAAATGATTGAGGCTATTGGAGTAGACATTAAGGTTAGACCTCTTTTCCATAGTCCTTGTTGATGTTTATTGTTGCATTTACAAGGCTAGATTAGAAAGTAATGATCTACAAATTCATGTTTATTTTTGAACTCTGTTGTTTATAGGTGATAGATGGGGAGAGATTGCCATTAGCTGTCAAGGAATTGGATAGCTATGATTTATATCCATAGGCAATGGCCTTCAGATAGTAATTGATAATTGTCTCAACTATTTATAGGGTTATGGCTATAATTTTTTATTGAAAACTATCATGTATCTAGGCATGTTAATTATATGAATGTTTTTGTTCCATTTATTATTTGAATGTCTTTCCCAAGTGGTTGAGTAATTTTTTTTACACCGAATTGACAGCTTACCTTTTTCCAGATCTAAAATGGGCAGAACATCAAATTACTAACTAATCTTTAGATTGTTATGTGTTTAAAGTATTATTTTCTGGACTAATCCTAGCAACATGATGATTTGAAAAATTATTGGTCTAATGCTGTCAAATGTAGTCTATAACAGAGCTTAAAACATAATTCAAATGGAAGGTTTGTTGTGGTTTGTGATGATGGAGAGTATATTATTTATACTACCCTTGCATGGAGGAATATGTCCTTTGGATCTACCCTTGAATCTGTTTGGGCATCAGATGGAGAATATGTAGTTTGAGAAAGTACATCTTGTTGCAAGTATGGCCCTAACTAGTGTTGTCATTGATGTCAATATACTCCTATTGCATTAATGATAAGGATTGGATGAGTTGTGTGCTGAGGATATTGAGAAAATTAGTCTCAATAAGGAACGGTGAAGAACAGTGATGACAATAAGGTAAAAGTCTAAGATAGGATGAGGATCAAAGAATGCGGTTTAAAGGGTTTGTAGATATGTCTCTTAAGGTGATCTAGTCAAGATTTTAGAGGTCCACATGAAGATCTGAAGAAGTTGTGGCCATTTAAGTAAAACTGGTTCTAGCAGGTGTTCAGAGGTGACAGAGTGACACAGATAGGTCCGGTGAGATCCGGAGATGCATTATCCTATTCTACGGATTTACGGGAGTGTTGAAGAAGTCTTTGTGAAGTGTCCACTCAATTGGTTCATGGTTTGAAGGTCCACAAGCATCTATTCTTTTGTGACAGTGGTGACAGACTGTGTTCTTGAGGTTTCAGATGAAGGAGAGAAAGATTTCAGTAAGCAGATGAAGTGTGGATGTTCTTGGTGGTTTAGGCAAGCTTGTGGAGGTCTTTGTATCGTGTCCAGTTCATGTTGGTGGTCTGCATTGAAGTTGGAGCTCGCAATTGAGGAATAACTTCTGGATGATGGTGTTCTTCCTGAGACTGGCCGACCGGATGAGTTTTACATCTTGCGGATGTCTTGTAGATGTTTGCCGACTTAGATGATTATTCCTAAGTTGATGTCTTGTATAAATAAGGGATTACGAAGTCATTTCAAAGGTGTCCTTGTACAGATGAGTGTGTGGTAGTGAGGAGGAGAGCGAAAGGCAGAGCAGAAGTATTGGGCTTCAATGGAACTGATTCAAGCATGGTGAAGATGCTATTTTCCAATTCAAGAGGTGATACTTATTTGCTTGTAGATAGTGTGTCTCCTATAGGCAGTGGGCCTCTTGTGAGCAGTGTGCTCAGGTAGTGAACCCTAATTGGCATGTGCCATTTGTTCTTTCTATTCTTCTAACATAGAATACAATCTTGGGTTAATCACCCCGTGTTTTTTCCCTTAACTAGGTTTTCCACGTCAAAATCTTGGTGTCTCATGTGTTGATGTGTTTATGCTCTTGATTCGTTGCATTATGTTTCCATGATTGATTTATTATTATACTGCTGAATTGCCAAGTGGAGTTAAGTCTTTAATTGGAAGAAATTTTTGTACAACTGATTCACCCCCCCTCTCAGTTGTCTGCTCTAAGTCTAACAATTGGTATTAGAGCCAAGTTCCTCTAAAAGAAGCTTAACCACTTGAGGTGATCCAGAATGACGTCTTACAAGAAGGATAGTCTGAAGTTTGATGGAACCAATTTTAATCTTTGGAAAGGTCGCATGAAATGTCACTTGCAATGTATGGGAATGGCATACTGGACCATGGTTACAACAAAGTATACACCTCCATAGGGTGGTCTGAAAGCCCCAAGTGAAATCACAGATGCTGAAAACAATCTACGGACTATAGAAGCTCTTCTAAGCGCATTATCTGATTCAGAGATCTCAAATGTTATTGACCTACCAACTACTTTTGAGATTTGGGAAAAACTGGACCTTCTGCATGAAGGAGACAAGTATGTTAAATGTGCAAGGCTACAAAGTCTGAAAGGGAAATTTGAAAACCTGAAGATGAGAGATGATGAAAATATTACTACTTTTATGCCAAGAGTAAATGAGATTGTTTGTGGAATTAGAAATGCTAGTGGAGTCTTGGATGAAGATAAGATTGTTGGCAAAATTCTCAAATCCCTCCCTGCTTCTTACAAAATCAAGGCTGCTAGCATTGAAGAATTCAGAGCCCATACAACTGTCACAAGAGATCAATTAGCTAGTAAATTGGCTACATTTGAAATGACCGAGTTTGGAGATGCCCCTCCTAAGACTGAATCTGCATTCAAAGCCAGTGCCTCTATGAAAGGTAAACAAAGGTTTGATATGGGAGAGAACTCTTCAAGGAAACTATCATGGTATGAAAAAGTAAGAAATGACCTGGAAGAAGAAGCTGAAACTGCTCAACTTGAAGCTCTTATTGCAAAAAGATTGCCAAGAGGATCCGGTAAGTATGAAGGAAAATTGCCTTTTAAGTGTTTTAACTGCAATAAGATTGGTCATTTTGCCTCAAAGTGTCCGGAAAGATTTTCAATGCCAAATTCTAACAGATCAAGGTTTCAAAAGAACTGTTACTATGTTCATGAGGAAGATGATAATGAAGGGGTAATAGATGATGAATCAGAGATAGGAAACAAATCCAGAAGTGATTGGGTGTTTATTGCCATCAAGGAAGAAGAACCATTGTCCTCTGAATCTATCAATCATAAAGTTGTAGAAAGAGCTCTAGCTGCCCAAGTTGAAGAAAAGGATGATTGGGTCATTGACAGTGGATGCTCTCACCATATGACAGGTGACAAAAATAAGTTTATAGATTTGGAAAGGTATGAAGGAGGAGTGGTAAAATTTGGTGATAATTCTGCTGGTAGAATCAGAGGAAGAGGAACTATTTCTTTTGATGGAAGGAACAAAACTGGTAATGTACTATATGTTGAAGGACTGAAGCACAATCTTTTTAGTGTTGGTCAGTTGGTGGACAAAGGCTATGATCTTCGATTCAAGAATGGAAAATACAAGATCTTTGAAAGTTCTAGAATAGAGATTGCATCTGGTACACAAACTAAAGGTAATATCTTCCACTTGGTTGGTATTGGTAAAAGTTGTTTATTTGATCAAGTTGATCAAAGCTGGTTATGGCATAGGAAAATGTGTCATGTGAATTTTGATAATATCATCAAGATAAGCAATACTCAGGTTGTAAGAGATCTTCCAAAACTAGTAAAACCTACAAATAGTTTGTGCAAAGAATGTCAATTGGGAAAACAAAGCAGAGTCTCTTTTAAAAGCAAGGAACAATCTTCTACCAGATTATTAGACTTAGTTCATACTGATCTTTGTGGTCCGGCAAGAATCAGGAGTGTGCAAGGTGATAGATACTTCATGTTACTAATTGATGACTATTCCCGGATGATGTGGGTAACCTTTCTAAAAGATAAATTAGAAGCTCTTGAGAGATTTAAAATATTCAAGGCTATGGTAGAGAATGAAACCATATTAAAATTGAAATGTCTAAGGTCTAATAGAGGTGGAGAATTCACATCCAATGAGTTCATAGATTTCTATAAGAAACATGGAATCAAGAGATAGTTGTCTGCTCCTAGGACCCCACAGTAAAATGGAGTAGTTGAGAGAAAGAACCAAACCATCCAGGAAGCATCTAGGACAATGATGATGGAAGCAAATGTTCCTCAGATCTATTGGAGAGAAGCTGTCAGCACTGCAGTCTATACTCTCAATCGAGTTCAAATCAGAAGCAATACCGGGAAGACTCCTTATGAACTTTGGTTTGGCATCACTCCTACTGTGAGGTATTTTAGCATCTTTGGTAGCAAATGTTACATCAAAAGAGATGAAGATCTAGGAAAGTTTGATGCTAGAAGTGATGAAGGAATATTCTTGGGTTACTCTACTCAAAGCAAAGCATACCGGTGTTATAACAAGAGACTGAGAAAGATGATAGAAAGTACAAATGTGAAGGTTGATGAAGGAATTAAAAAATCCTCAAGATTTTATGAATATGATGAAGATGATCAGAATGGTGTTCTGACTCAAGGAGCCCAAGCCTCTTCTTAGATTTAGATACAGATTGATCCGGTAAATTAGGAAGAAGAGATAAGTTTGAATGAGCCTGATCAAGAAGCAGAAATGCAAGAAACTCCCAAAGTGCCTAGGTATGTAAGACTAAATCACTCTGAAGATCAGATCATAGGTGATAAAATCAAAGGTGTACAAACAAGAAGGAGAATTGCTCAAAATTTAGATGAGTATTGTTTGATTTCAAAGATTGAACCTAAGACAGCGAATGAAACTTGCAATGATGAAAACTGGACTAAAGCAATGGAGGAAGAGTTGATGTAAATTAAGAAAAATCACACTTGGGATCTTGTTCCTAGACCTAGAAACAAAAATGTGATTGGAACCAAATGGGTCTTCCAGAACAAACTAAATGAAGTTGGTGAAGTAATCATAAATAAAGCCAGAATGGTCTGCAAGGGTTACTCTCAAATAGGAGTTGATTTTGAAGAAACTTTTGCTCTGGTGGCAAGAATTGAAGCAGTCAGATTATTTCTTGCTTTTGCTGCCTTCAAGGATTTCAAAGTGTATCAGATGGATGTCAAGTCTGCCTTCTTGAATGGTGATTTGGAAGAAGTGTACATTGAGCAACTGGATGGATTTCAATTGTCTGATCATGGTGATATGGTCTGCAAGTTGAAGAAGGCACTGTATGGACTGAAGCAAGCCCCAAGAGTCTGGTATGAAAGATTGGATAAGCATCTTTTAAAGATTGGTTTCAACAAAGGTACTGCTGACAGTAATTTGTATTTCAAAATTGATCATGAGAATATTTTGATTGTTGAAGTGTTTGTTGATGATATCATCTTTGGAGGAAGAGATAGTATGTGTAAAACCTTTGCAAATCAAATGAAAAGTGAATTTAGATGTCCATGCTTGGGGAAATGAATTTCTTCTTGGGTCTACAAATCACTCAAACAAAGAAAGGAATTTTCATCTCTCAGACCAAATATGTGAAAGAACTGTTGAAGAAATTTGGGATCTAAAATTCAAAACCAATGAATACTCCCATAGCAAATGGACGTAAATTGAGAAAAGATGATGACTCTCCTAAGGCTGATCAAAAAAATTATAGGTCAATGATTGGAGGACTGTCATATCTTACTCAAACTAGACCAGACATTATGCAGGCTGTTGGTCTTATTGCTAGATTCTAGGCTGATCCTAGAGAATCTCATGTCATGGCAATCAAGAGGATTTTTAGATATCTAAAAGGGACAGTTGAGTATGGTCTATGGTATCCTAGAGATCATGATTTCTCTCTTCATGCATATACTGATGTGGATTGGGCAGGAGATGTGGATGACTGGAAAAGTACCAGTGGTGGAGCATTTTTTTTGGGGAAGAGATTGGTTTCTTTGCTGAGCAAGAAACAAGAGGCAATATCTCTATCCACTATAGAAGCAGAATACATTGCAACAGTAGGTAGTTGCACTCAAGTTTTGTGGATGAAGCAAATGCTAAAAGACATAAGAGTGGAGTATGAGGAGCCTATCACAATTTTCTAAGATAATTCAAGTGCAATAAATATATCTAAGAATCCAGTGTTGCATTCAAAGACTAAGCATATATCTATCAAGTTTCACTTTTTGAGAGAGCAAGTGAACAAGAATGAAGTTAGATTGGAGTTTGTGCATTCCAAGGATCAGATTACAGATATCTTTACCAAACCTCTACCTAAGGACTCTTTTGAGTATCTTAGGGAGAAGTTAGGGGTTATTACCCCTCCAGTGATGAACTAAGGTGCACTGATGTGCATCAGTCTAGTGGATATCACAGTCATATCTTGTGGTCTGGATTGATGATGGGGAGCTACTACTCAGGGGGAGCAGCAGGTATGATTCTGAAGTGGTGAAATTGCAAGTATGTGCCCTTTGCCATTAATGTCAAAGGGGCAGAGAAGACATGTGAAAAACAAGTGGTTGCTAATCAAAGGAGGAGCAGTAAAGGGAGAGAAGACATGTGAATGGTTGTTGCTGATATAGGGAGTTGTGACAGCAAGGAGAAGTTCTTGTCTTGATGATCAAAACAATTTTTCACATCATATGTTGCCATCAATGACAAAGGGGGAGATTGTTGCAAGTATGGGCCTAACTGGTGTTGTCATTGATGTCAACATACTCATGTTGCATTAATGATAAGGATTGGATGACCTGTGTGCTGAGGATATTGAGAAAATTAGTCTCAATAAGGAACAGTGAACAACAGTGATGACAGTAAGGTAAAAGTCCAAGATAGGATGAGGATCAGAGAATATAGTTTAAAGGGTTTGTAGATATGTGTCTTAAGGTGATCCAGTCAAGATTTTAGAGGTCCACATGAAGATCTGAAGAAGTTGTGGTTGTTCAAGTAAAACCAGTTCCGGCAGGTGTTCAGAGGTGACAGAGTGACACAGATAGGTCCGGTGAGATCCAGAGATGCATTATCCTATTCTATGGATTTAAGGGAGTGTTGAAGAAGTCTTTGTGAAGTGTCAACTTGATTGGTTCATGGTTTGAAGGTCCACAAGCATCTACTCTTTTGTGACAGTGGTGACAGACTGTGTTCTTGAGGTTTCAGATGATAGAGAGAAGGATTTCAGTAAGTAGATGAAGTGTGGATGTTCTTAGTGGTTCAGGCAAGCTTGTGGAGGTCTTTGTATCATGTCCAGTTCATATTGGTGGTCCACATTGAAGTTGGAGCTCGCAATTGAGGAATAACTTTTGTATGATGGTGTTCTTCATGAGATTGGCTGACCGGATGAGTTTTACATCTTGTGGATGTTCTTGTAGATGTTTTCCAACTTAGATGATTATTCCTAAATTGATGTCTTGTATAAATAAGGGATTGCAAAGTCATTTCAAAGGTGTCCTTGTACAGATGAGTGTGTGGTAGCAAGGAGGAGAGTGAAAGGTAGAGCAGAAGTATTGGGCTTCAATGGAACTGATTCAATCATGGTGAAGATGCTATTTTCCAGTTGAAGTAGGTGTTACTTATTTCCTTGTAGACAGTGTGTCTCCTATAGGCAGTGGCCCTCTTGTGAGTAGTGTGCCTGGGTAGTGAGCCCTAATTGGCATGTACCATTTGTTCTTTCTATTCTTCTAACAGAGAATACAATCTTGGGTTAATCACCCCGTGGTTTTTCCCTTAACCGGGTTTTCCACATCAAAATCTTGGTGTCTCATGTGTTGATGTGTTTATGCTCTTGATTCATTGCATTATGTTTCCATGATTGATTTATTATTATACTACTGAATTGCCAAGTGGAGTTAAGTCTTTAATTGGAAGAAAGTTTTGTACAACTAATTCACCCCCCCTCTCAGTTGTCTTCTCTAAGTCTAACACATCCAAGATTAAAATATTCAATAAAACATTTTAGGTTTGACTTATTTTGAAAGCTTTTATGTTCATTAAACATTTAGTTAAAATACTTTGTCATCAATTGTGAATGAGTGGTTTTCAGTTGAGTCCTCTAAGACATCAAAGATACACTTCTGTATTTACTTTTTAATGATACATCCTTATTGATGAAAACCACTTTCTTTGTGATCTCCTTTCTTGTAAATATTGCTATCAATGTAATAATTTCTTGTCTATGCTTGTTTCAGTTTAGTGAAGCCTCACTGACTGATTGTTCTCCCTAAAAATATCATCTGTCTAACTCTTTCACCAAATCCAAAACCATTATCCATAGTTTGATATTTTCTTGTCTTTCTTACAAGGGGATGTCTCTTTATTGCAATTTTGATGGCTTTCATGGCAAATTCTATGCCTTAGATTTTGGTAGCATCTCTGCAATAAACTGGTTCCCTCTCTAGTACAAAAGATATTGTTTTATAATTACATCAAGGACATAAAACATGCATTATAGGTTTATTAATGTCTTGTTGGCAATTATAGATTGAAGTTTTGGGGTTCATTATGAGGTCAATTTGGTGTCTTTGTGGAAAACTGTAGTTGTTTGGATCAACAATTTATTATTTTGATTTCCTCATGTATTTTGGCATTTCCTTCTCCCCTGCATGATTCATAAAAATCATAAACTCTAGCTTAAGAGGCAACTGCTCTGCTATAATTAGTAGAGGAGATATAGAGGCAATTGATTTCTACGGTAGTTTAGCAATTTTTAATGTTTCCACAAATTTATTTGTAGTCTCTTGAATCTTGGATTTTGGTCTCCCTTAACCACTATTTTGATAAATGTTTGGGGAAGTTAATGTTAATGCAACCTAATATATCCATGAACCTTGAAAGAGTTTCATCAAATGGAAAAAATCTCCCAGGTGATTGTTCAACAAGATAGTTCCTATAATCTCCAAAGTAGTGCAAGACTTGTAGATAATCCATGCATAATCCATTTTGTGCATATCCTACAATCATTGCATTCCAAGAGATGACATCTCTTTGAGCCATTCCATCAAATAGTTCATGTGCCTTATCCATACTTCCACATTTTGCATACATGTCTATCTAACAAAAACCTCCCTTCAATTATGTTATGATGGATGTCCATACCCTGTTCCAAAGCTCCCATTTTGGCACAGGCAGGGAGAATGTTGGCAAAGGTTGTCAAATTTGGCTTTACACTTGCTAATTACATTTGCTTGAAAGTTTCTAAAGCCTTTTAAACAAATCCATTTTGTGCATATCCCGCAACCATTGCATTCCATGAGATGACATCTCTATGAGGCATTCTGCCAAATAGTTCACATGCCTTGTCAGTGCTTCCACATTTTGCATACATGTCTACCAGGGCAATTGAAACTACAACATCTGACAAAATTCCTCTCTCCATTACTTTTTGATGGATGTCCATACCTTGTTCCAATGCTCCCATTTTGGTGCAAGCAGGAAGGATGCTAACAGAGGTTGTAGAATTTGGTTTTACACTTGCTAATTGCATTTGCTCGAAAGTTTGTAAAGCCTTTCCAACAAATCCATTTTGTACATATCCAACAATAATTGCAGTCCAAGAGATGACATCTCTTTGAGGCATTCTGTCCAACTGTAATAGCTGACAAAAATCTCCCATCCATTATGCTTTCATGGATGCTCATTCCTTGTTCCAAAGCTTCCATTTTGGAACAAGTAGGGAGGATGCTGGCAAAGGCTGTGCAGTCTGGCTTTTCACCTACCAATTGCATTTTCTTGAAAGTTTCTAGAGATTTTTCAAAAAATCCAATTTGTGTGTATCCTGCAATCATTGTAGTCCATGAGACCACATTTTTTTGAGGCATTCTATCAAACAATTCATGTGCCTTGTCCATAGTTCCATATTTTGCATACATGTCTACTAGGGCAGTTGCAACTACAACATCTGACAAAATTCAGAGGCACACATGAGATCATTGTGATTTATGATTTATTTTTCTTTTCCTTACTAACTTTTAATGTAAAATGTGTTTTTCGTGCAGTTCCATTAACCTGATTTGGTTACTAGTGGACAATAATATATAAAATTTCAAATTCTAAATTTGCACACTCAATACATGTCACCTTATTACAAATGCAGCATGGCCTTGAGTTAATCTTTACACATTTCTTTATAGTTTTTTTTCCTTGAAGGAATCAAGGCTTCCATATACTTCAAAGGAAATTTTATTGAGTGCATATTTTTTTTTATGATCTTGTTTATCAAGTCTAGCAATTGTTAGTTTTTTTTTATATAATATTCTATAGATTTTTCATTATGGTCCAACTAGGAAAACTTTAAAAAAATCATTGATCGAGTACTGAAAATTGTATATTTGCTTTTCAGGTCCTCTCTTTGTTGTTTGCAATAATTCTTTGTATCATGGTTTCACCCACAAGGAATGATTATGATAGTGATATGACTATAAAAGAATAAGAGGACCTTCTCAAAAGGTAGTGATAGTCATTTGAGGCTAAGCAACACTTAAAGACCCATGGATGATAGGGTTACACTGAGAGACATAAGTAGAAGACACAAGGTTGTTTGTGTTAGATTTCGGGCAGACAACTGAGAGGGGGGGTGAATCAGTTGTCCAAAACTTTCTTCCAATTAAACACTTAAATCCACCTTGTAATTTAGCAGCATAATAATAAATCAATCATGGAAACATAATGCATTAAATCAAGAGCTGAAACAAATTAACACACAAGACACCAAGATTTTGACGTGGAAAACTTGGTTAAGGGAAAAACCATGGGGTGATTAACCCAAGATTGTATTCTCTGTTAGAAGAATAGAAAGAACAAAATGGCACATGCCAATTAGGGCTCACTGCCCGAACACACTACTCACAAGAGGCTCACTGCCTATAGAAGACACACTGTCTACAAAATAATAAGTGTTACATACTTGAACTGGAGAATAACATCTTCACCATGCTTGAGTCAGTTCCATTTAAGCTCAATACTTCTGCTCTGCCTTTCACTCTACTTCTCTCTACCACAGTCTCATCTCCACAAGATACCATTTGAAATGACTTTACAAGTCCTTATTTATACAAGACATCGACTTAGGAATTATCATCCAAGTCGACATACATAATAGAGCAACTACATAAATACAACATGACTTATTACAAAAAGACTTCACGCGGATCAACACACTGTCAGCTACACAGATCTGAGACTTCAATCTTTTTTTGGGAACATGCCATTCTTCATAGGACACCTTCCAGATCATCCATAGGATGTGTAACTCATCCAGTCGGCTAGACTTAAGAAGAACATCATCATCCGGAAGTAAATCTTTAATTACAAGCTCAATCTTCAATGTAGACCATCAACATGAATTAGACACAATCCAAAGACCTCCACAAGCTTTCTTGAATCACCAAGAACATCCACACTACTACTGTCTACTGAAATCATTCTCTCCTTCATTTGGAGCCTCAAGAACATAGTCTGTCATCAATGTCATATTGGAATAGATGCTTGTTGACCTCCAGATCATGAACCAATTGAGTTGTTACTTCACATGGACTTCCTAAACACTCCACCAAATCTACAGAACAAGATATTTCATTTCCAGATCTCACTGGACCTATTTGTATCACTCTGTCACCTCTAAACACTTGCCAGAACTGGTTTTACTTAAGTGGCCATAATTTCTTTAGATCTTCATACGGACCTCTGAAATCTTTACTGGATTATCTCAAGACACATATCTACAAATCTTTTGAAGTGCATCCTCTGATTTTTATCTTAACTGGGATCTTTACCTCACTGTCTTCATTGTTCTTCTCTATTCCTGATTAGGACTAATTTTCTTAATATCCTTAACACACAGCTCATCCAATCCTTATCATTAATGCAACAGGAGTATGTTGACATCAATGACAACACCGGTTAGGCCCATACTTGCAACAATCTCCCCCTTTGTCATTGATGGCAACATATGATGTGAAAAACTATTTTGACCATGAAAACAAGAGCTTCTTCTTACTGTCACAACTCCCCCTATCAACAACAACCATTCGCATGTCTTCTCTTCCTTTCCTACTCCCCCTTTGATCAGAAGCTACTTGTTTTTCACATGTCTTCTCTCCCCCTTTGACATCAATGGCAAAGGGCACATACTTGCATTACTTCAGAATCATGCCAGCTGCTCCCCCTGAGTAGTGGCTTCCCATCATCAATCTAGACCACAAGATATGACTGTGAGATCCACTGGACTGATGCACATCAGTGCACCTTAATTTAGAACTAGAGGGGTAATAACCCCTAACTTCTCCCTGAGATACTCAAAAGAGTCCTTAGGTAGAGGTTTAGTAAAAATATCTACAATCTGATCCTTGGAAGGCACAAACTCCAATCTAACTTCATTCTTGTTCACTTGCTCTCTCAAAAAGTGAAATTTGATGGATATATGTTTAGCCTTTGAATGCAACACCAAATTCTTTGATATGTTTATTGCACTTAAATTATCAGAGAAGATTGTGATAGGTTCCTCATACTCCACCTTGATGTCTCTTAGCATTTGCTTCATCCACAATAATTGAGTGCAACTACATGTTGCTACAATATATTCTACTTCTGTAGTGGACAGAGATATTGCTCTTGTTTCTTGCTTAGCCAAGAAACCAATTTCTTCCACAAAAAGAATGCTCCACCACTGATACTCTTCCGGTCATCCACATCTCCTACCAAATCTGCATCACTATATGCATGAAGAGAGAAATTATGATCTCTAGGATACCACAACCCATACTCAACTATCCCTTTCAGATATCTAAAAATTCTTTTGATTGCCATGACATGAGATTCTCTAGGATCAGCTTGGAATCTAGCAACAAGACCAACAACATTCATAATGTCAGGTCTAGTTTGAGTGAGATACAATAATCCTCCAATCATTGACCTATATTTTTCTGATCAGCCTTAGGAGAGTCATCATCTTTGCTCAATTTGCATCTGGTTTCCATGGGAGTATTCATTAGTTTTGAGTCTTCCATCCCAAATTTCTTCAACAATTCTTTCACATATTTGGTCTGAGAAATGAAGATTCCTTTCTTTGTTTGAGTGATTTGTAGACCCAAGAAGAAATTCATTTCCCCAAACATGGACATCTCAAATTCACTTTTCATTTGATTTGCAAAGGTTTTGCACATACTATGTCTTCCTCCAAAAATGATATCATCAACAAACACTTCAACAATCAAGATATTTTTATGATCAATTTTGAAATACAAATTACTGTCAGCAGTGCCTTTATTGAAGCCAATCTTCAAAAGGTGCTTATCCAATCTCTCATACTAGGCTCTTGGGGCTTGCTTGAGTCCATATAATGCTTTCTTCAATTTGCAGACCATATCATCATGATTAGATAATTAAAATCCATCGAGTTGCTCAATGTATACTTCTTCTTCCAAGTCACCATTCAGGAAGGCAGATTTGACATCCATCTGATATACTTTGAAATCCTTGAAGGCAGCAAAAGCAAGAAATAATCTGACTGCTTCAATTCTTGCCACCAGAGCAAAAGTTTCTTCAAAATCAACTCCTTCTACTTGGGAGTAACCCTTGCATACCAATCTGGCTTTGTTTCTAACTACTTCACCATCTTCATTCAGTTTGTTCCAAAAGACCCATTTGGTTCCAATCACATTCTTGTTTTTAGGTCCGGGAACAAGATCCCAAGTGTGATTTTTCTCAATTTGCATTAGCTCTTCCTTCATTGCTTTAGTCCAGTTTTCATCATTGCAAGCTTCATTCACTGTCTTAGGTTCAATCTTTGAAATCAGACAATACTCTTCTGAATCTTGAGCAATCCTTCTTCTAGTTTGTACACCTTTGCTTTTATCACCTATGATCTGATCTTCAAAGTGATTCAGTCTTACATACTGGGGAACTTTGGGAGTTTCTTGCACTCCTGATTCTTGAACAGGTTCATTCAAACTTATCTCCTCTTCCTGATTTACCAGATTAGTCTAGATCTTAATCTCAGAAGGAGCTTGGCCTCCTTGGATCAAAACATCATTCTGATCATCTTCATCACATTCATAAAACCTTGAGGGTTTTTCAATTCCTTCATCAACCTTCACATTTGTACTTTCTATAATTTTCCTCCATCTCTTGTTATAACACCGGTATGCTTTACTTTGAGTAGAATAACCCAAGAATATTCCTTCATCACTTCTAGCATCAAATTTTCCTAGATCTTCATCTCTTTTAATGTAACATTTGTTACCAAAGACACTAAAATACTTCACAGTGGAAGTGATGCCAAACCAAAGTTCATAAGGAGTCTTACTGGTATTGCTTCTGATTTGTACTTGATTGAGAGTATAGACTGTAGTGCTGACAGCTTCTCTCCAATAGATCTGATGAACATTTGATTCCATCATCATGGTTCTAGATGCTTCCTGGATGGTTCAGTTTTTTCTCTCCACTACTCCATTTTGTTGTGGAGTCCTAGGAGCAGACATCTGTCTTTTTATTCCATGTTTCTCATAGAATTCTATGAACTCATTGGATGTGAATTCTCCACCTCTATCAAACCTTAGACATTTTAATTTTAATCCAGTTTCATTCTCTACCATAGCTTTGAATATTTTGAATTTCTCAAGAGCTTCTGATTTCTCTTTCAGAAAAGTAACCCACATCATTCGGGAATGGTCATCAATTAATAACATGAAGTATCTATCACCTTGCACACTTTTGATTCTTGCCGGACCACATAGGTCAGTATGAACTAAGTCCAATAATCTAGTAGAGGACTGTTCCTTACTTTTGAATGTGACTCTGCTCTACTTACCCATCTGACATTCTTTGCACAAGCTATTAGTAGGTTTCACAAGTCTTGGAAGATCTCTTATAGTCTGAGTGTTGCTTATCTTGATGATATTATCAAAATTCACATGACACATTCTCCTATGCCACAACCAACTCTGATCAATTTGAACAAATAAGCAACTTTTATCAGTACCAACCAAGTGGAAGATATTACCTTTAATTTGAGTACTGGATGCAATCTCTATTCTGGAACTTTCAAAGATCTTGCATTTTCTATTCTTGAATTGGAGATCATAGCCTTTGTCCACCAACTATCCAACATTGAGAAGATTGTGCTTCAGACCTTCAACATATAGTACATTACTAGTTTTGTTCTTTCCATCAAAAGAAATAGTTCCTCTTCCTCTAATTCTGCCAGCAGAATTTCACCAAACTTTACCACTCCTCCTTCATACCTTTCCAAATCTATGAACTTATTTTTGTCACCTGTCATATGGTGAGAGCATCCAATATCAATGACCCAATCATCCTTTTCTTCAACTTGGGCAGCCAGAGCTCTTTCCACAATTTTATGATTGACAGATTCAGAGGGCATTGGATCTTCTTCCTTGATGGAAATAAACACCCAATCGCTTCTAGATTTGTTTCTTGTCTTTGATTCATCATCTGTTACTCCTTCATTATCATCATCTTCATGAACATAGTAACAATTCTTTTGAAACCTTCATTTGTTAGGATTTGGCCTTGAAAATCTTTCCAGACACCTTGAGTCAAAATGACCAATCTTATTGCAATTAAAACACTTAAAAGACAATTTTCCCTCATACTTACCAGATCCTCTTGGCAGTCTTTTTGCAATAAGGGCTTCAAGTTGAGCAGCTTCTTCTTCATATTCTTCTAGGTCTCTTCTAGCTTTTTCATACCATGATAATTTCCTTGAAGAGTTTTCTCCTGGATCAAACTTTTGTTTTCCTTTAATAGAGGCACTAGCTTTGAATGCAGATTCAGTCTTGGGGGGGCATCTCCAAACTTAGTCAACTCAAAAGTAGCTAATTTACCAACCAATTGATCTCTTGTGATACCTGAAATAGATCTAAATTCTTCAATAGCAGCAACCTTGTACTTGTAAGAGTCAGGGAGGGATCTAAAAACTTTTCCAATGATCTCATCTTCATCCAAGACTCCACCAGCACATCTAATGCCACAAACAAGCTCATTTACTCTTGGTATAAAAGTAGTGATATTTTCATCTTCTCTCATCTTTAGATTTTTGAATTTTCCTTTCAGACTCTGTAGCTTGGCACATTTAACATACTTGTCTCCTTCATGTAGAAGTTCTAGTTTTTCCTAAATATCAAAAGCAGTTTGTAGGTCAACAACATTTGTCAGCTCTGAATCATACAAGGCACTTAGAAGAGCTTCTTTAGTCCGTAGATTGTTTTCAGCATCTATGATTTCATCTATGGATTTCAGACCATTCTGTGGAGGAGTATACTTCTTTGAAGCCATGGTCCAATACTGCATTCCCATACATTGCAAGTGACATTGCATGCGACTTTTCCAAGGAGTAAAATTGGTTTCATCAAACTTTAGACTATCCTTCTTATAGGATGACACCCTGGATCTCCTCAAGCGGTTAAGCTCTTTTAGAGGAACTTAGCTCTGATACCAATTGTTAGATTTCAGGCAGACAACTGAGAGGGGGTGAATCAGTTATCCAAAACTTTCTTCCAATTAAACACTTAAATCCACTTTGTAATTCAGCAGCATAATAATAAATCAATCATGGAAACATAATGCATTAAATCAAGAGCTGAAACACATTAACACAATAGACACCAAGATTTTGATGTGGAAAACCCAGTTAAGGGAAAAACCACAAGGTGATTAACCCAAGATTGTATTCTCTATTAGAAGAATAGAAAGAACAAATTGGCACATGCCAATTAGGGTTCACTACCTGAGCACACTGCTCACAAGAGGCTCATTGCCTACAGGAGACACACTATCTACAAAATAATGAGTGTTACATACTTGAACTGGAGAATAGCATCTTCACCATGCTTGAGTTAGTTCCATTTAAGCTCAATACTTCTGCTCTGCCTTTTGCTCTGCTCCTCTCTACCACACTCTCATCTCCACAAGACACCATTTGAAATGACTTTACAAGTCCTTATTTATACAAGACATCGACTTAGGAATTATCATCCAAGTTGGCATACATAATAGAGCAAGTACATAAATACAACATGACTTATTACAAAAAGACTTCACGTGGATCAACACACTATTGCCTACACAGATTTGAGACTTCAATCTTTCTTTGGGAACACACCATTCTTCACAGGACACCTTCCAGATCATCTGCAGGATGTGTAACTCATCCGGTTGGCCAGACTTAAGAAGAACATCATCATCCGGAAGTAAATCTTTAATTATGAGCTCAATCTTCAATGCAAACCATCAACATGAACTAGACACAATCCAAAGACCTCAACAAGCTTTCCAGAATCACCAAGATCATCCACACTACTACTGTCTACTGAAATCATTCTCTCCTTCATCCGGAGCCTCAAGAACACAGTATGTCATTAGTATCATATTGGAATAGATGCTTGCTGACCTCCAGATTACAAACCAATTGAGTTGTTACTTCACATGGACTTCCTAAACACTCCACCAAATCCGCAGAACAAGATATTTCATTTCCAGATCTCACCGGACCTATTAGTATCACTCTGTCACCTTTGAACACCTGCCAGAACCAGTTTTACTTAAGTGGCCATAATTTCTTTAGATCTTCATGTGGACCTCTAAAATATTTACTGGATCATCTCAAGACACATATCTACAAACCCTTTGAAGTGTATCCTCTGATTTTTATCTTAACTAGGATCTTTACCTCACTGTCTTCACTATTCTTCTTTGTTCCTGATTAGGACTAATTTTCTCAATATCCCCAACACACAGCTCATCCAATCCTTATCATTAATGCAACAAGAGTATGTTGACATCAATGACAACACCAGTTAGGCCCATACTTGCAATAGTTTAAAACAATATAGTGAGAAGAGTGTGAAGATGTTGGATAGTTTCAATCTAACCTAGAAACACAAAGTGAAGGTCCTGATCAAATGGCATCATGGCAATGACAGTGTTTCCAAAACAATTATGACCATGGTAGAAGCACTCCTCAAACTTGAGTGAATATGTTTGCAAATGAGGATGTATGACAATGAGGATTGAAAGGATAGTCTGTGAAAGAGCTTCCAGCTATGCATGAAGAAAACCTACAAGTGACTATCAAGGAGCAGAGATTCATGCAAAAGATAGTGATCATGCAAACATTAAAAGCTAATCTTAGAGTCAATGAGAAGAACTATGCAAAGGTTAAAATCTTGTCAGTGTCCCAAGAGACATTTAAAGGGGTAAGAAGACAACCCAATGATGGTGATGTGATAAGTGACAGGACCAATGATGGACTGTGTGAACTTGTAACAGTCTGGCAGATGACATAGAGTGCATACCTAGGTAACAGTAGTAGTGATGAACTGTTTTCAAGGAATTTGGAAAAGATATAGTGATGTCAAAGGTATTCAAGGCATTCAATAGAGGGATAGTGTTCTACGTTGATGGGAGGCAGAGTACAAGTGAAAGCATGCCATAATAATGAGCTAGGTAGTGGCAGTCATGAGGCATTCTTATTTTATAAAGGGGAAATGCATGATAGTAGGTTGACAACTGATTGGACAATGCGTTTCAAGAAGCTACAAGTTTGATTAGGACAATGCATAGCCTAGTCATAAGGCAATGTTGAATAAGAGTCCATGACAATTGAGGCATCCTACCAAAGATGAAAGTCATTAGAGGTATAATCATTAGAGATAAGGATAGTTTATTGCTACAGGTAAAAATTCACAGTGGCATCTTATGAACTAGAGTAAGTTGGGTGCATGAAACATGAAATCTACAGAGATAACAATGTGATCTTGAATGAGGACAGTGACCTTCATGGGACAGTCATAGATTTGTGAAGAAGACATCTATGAATGTCTTTGTGCTTCTATGATCAGTTTCTTACTCATTCTTTGAGCTATGTATTGTAACCATGAAGGTTTTTTTTAGCAAAGAGAAAGCATTGTAACTTATTTTCAGATCTGTATGTTGTTTGTAAGTATTTTTTATCAATAAAACAAGTTGTTTTACCTTCTCAAAGTTGTTTTATTGTGCAAGCTTCAAAATGGTTGATGTGATTTTGTGATGATGCTTCTTACCCTTGATTAAAATGACTAAATATACTACTAATTGAAGTCAATTAATAAGTAAATTGACTAAATATACTACCAATTGACAGAAATTAGTGAACAGAGAATAAAAATGACTAAATATACTACCAAATTGATCAAAATGATGATTAAAATTAATGACTGAATACCCTACCAATGGATAGAGATCAATGAATAAAAATGACTAAATAAGTGACTAGTTAACAACAGTCAATGACTAAATTAACCACTAAATATATCAGTGACTAAAAAATGACTAAATAAGTGACCAGATTACATCAATCAATGACTAAATTAATGACTAAATATACTACCAAATTAATCAATCAAAACAACCGATAAATGACTAAAAATGGTTTAGTCATTAATTTGGTCACGTTATAATGATAGGCAATAAACTACTAATGGTCACGTGACCATGTTTGGTCATTTATAAGCATTTTTTAGTAATTTTTTTAGTCATATATTGTTGTTTCTGTACTAGCAACTTGATCAATTGGTGTAACATCTATATTCACATTTGTAAATGCATCATCATTTTCAATCGTTGATTGAACATTTTCTACAATATCAATTTGAGATGGCAAAGACGACATACCTTCAACTCCCACATTCAATTTCTTACTTGCACAAAGTTTTTGCATTTGTTCCCTTTGTTTCTCCAAATCCTTCTCTCTTGGATGCTTCATGATCCAATTCAATTGGCAAAGATTGTTGATCTTCATTTTTGGAGTTCAATTTCTTTTTTCATGAAGTTGTCTCATTCATTCTCTTTTCTTTGCATTCTCAGCTTCACATTCCTCCACTGTTTGGGTTTTTGGTCATTTCCTTGGCACTGTATTGAATTCTATATCAATCTAAAACAATGGTTAAAAGAACATAAAAAAAATCTAATAATTTATCAAATTATAATACAAAACATGCACAATTAAAATGTTTTTTGTCAATGTAAGACAAAAAACTAGTTAATTTATTTAATCAAGTGTTGCAATTCCTCAAAACATGAAAATAATGATTTGAAATATCAAATTTGATTTAAAAACATGTAATTGGAGTCTTCTATATCAATATAAGAATAAAAAGTGAACTAATTTCATTAACCAATCATTGTAGAACCTCAAAAACACCAAAAGTGTCTTTACATGTTAGAAAAAGTGCAAAACAGGGGAAAAAATTGAGCATGTAGGCCAAAATCATGTGATATGCCTTTTTGCAGGCCATTAGTCAACATTTTATGGTGCAGGAGCACCCCTACAAGACAGGATATAGGTTCATTGTCCGCATGACAGGACATTAGTCTAGTTTTAGCATGTTTGACTTCATAATGTAATAAGGTCCATTGGACCAATGCATATGTATTAGATCAGCCTAGAAGAGTGTGCAGGTAGTTAGAGTTCATTATTAGGTTGTCTGAGCTATCTTCTCCCAGCCGCTTGGAAGCTCCCAGCCACTGGGAATCGAGTTGGCAGTACTCGTAGGATATTGCTATAAATAACTCAGATCAGTTAGGGTTTGAGATCAGAGAGAGAGAGAGAGTAGTAGTTATGTTATGTTGTACTGGTGATTGAGTGAGATCCAGAGATCAGGCCAGACATTGTGAAACATTGTTGTTCGATAGTATTGTAGAAACAGGACATTTGTGTTTCATCTAAATAAGATCTCATCAATTGCATTATCTGGTTTATCAGCTATTTATGTTTTGATTTCTGTTCTGATTACAGGTTAATGGATTCTTTCAACCCTTCCACCGGTTGATTCTGTGAATCGGTGGAATGGTCATGCATGTTAGTTTAGGTTGTATTTTAGTTTTCTATTTATGCATTTCATTGTGTGGGAGATCGATTGGTAGCATGCTATGAATCAACCTACCATCCTCATGTGCTAGGGTTTAGGAAGATAAAATAAACTGTTAAGTTTTGATCTGAAGGTGATCCAGCCCGATCATCATGTTTTCTTTGTAAAATTGTGTGGTTCTGTGAGTTTGCATGCAGCTGACGGATATACAGGGATCTGCATGTGCTTTTCCAGATGGAGTGAATTGCATCGACATCTGTGAGTATATCGCTATCCGGATCGAGTTATGAAGCTGACGAAGACTGTATGTTTTGAATACATCAGGATGATATAAGTCGGATATATACTCAGTGTGTATATCATCGTCAGGATCATCTTTCGTGTGTATCCATCGTCCGCATATCGCTATCGCATGCAGAAGTGAAAGTTCACTTTTTGGCTAAGGACCGGAAAGGTCATCATCAGGGTATTGAAAAGATCACCGGATATTCATTATCATGTTGCGGAGGATATAAGTGTCTTATATCCTGTTGACATCATCATCAGGTGCATTGACATCATCATCGGGTGCAAGTGACGTCATCGTCATTAGGATATTGCGAATATCACCCTATGCAAGTTTATCTTGCTGTCGCTAAGTGTTTTGGCATCGGCGTAAGTCATCGGCATAAAGTTTGGTTAACATCATCAGGATGTTTCAATATGACCGGATAAGTCATATCCTGATGCTGTTGTTTAAGTAGTCAGATATCGGGGTGACATAAGCATCGAAGGAAAGGTGCGTGAAGTGTCGTCATCAGGATATATGGGAGGAACCAGATATTTTATATCTTGCTGATGAAGATGATGTCGAACATCATGATGATGAAGATAGATTTTGGCGGTAAGATGAACAGTGAACATCAGGAGGATGTTTGCGCTTGGGGAATATGATGATGCTGTCTGTGTTAGCAAGAAATATGATGATGATGATAAGTCGATAGGTATTACATATTGCATGTCCAGGATTTTAACATGCTAGTGGATTAATGGCTTTTCCATCCTATTTGTAAGCTTCTGTTGCGTTTCCTCTGCATCATAGTGGTATCAGAGCAAAGGAAGGATCTTCTGGAAAAGATCAGGATATAGCAAGATGTCAGATGAAGAAGGAACATCTGAGATTCTGGCAAGGATGACCAACATTGAGTTGGCAATTCTGGTAAAGAAACAGATTGCAGAGAGCAAGGCCATGAAGGCTCAGAATCAGGAATTGAAGGATGAGTTAGAGAAGTTGAGGAACAGAGTAGGTTCTGGTAGAGAAGAAGATAGGGAAGAAGAAGAGATCCCTAGTTGGAACGAGGAGGTCGTTCCTGCAGACCAGAGACCATTGTTGAATGCCCTCAAGGCCATGGAGAGGAGAACCATGGATGTGAAATTGGATTTGCCAGTGTTTACAGGAAAGATGGAACCTGATTCAGTGATGGAGTGGATAGACTCCTTGAACAATTTCTTTGAAACGGAGGAGATACCAGAACAATAGAGGGTGAAAATAGCCCAGTCAAAAATGAAAGAAGCTGCCTTGACATGGTGGAATTTCGTCCAAGATGATAGAGTACAGGAAGGAAAGCGTAGAGTCACTACATGGAAGAAGATGATGGCATTAGTAAAGGAAGCTTATGTCCCATTGGATTACAGTATCCAATTACACAAGAGGAAGCAAAACCTGAAGCAGAAGGAGCTAGATGTCAGCTCATATACAGAAGAATTCATGAAACTTTGTATGAAAACAAAGGTAAAGGAAAGTGAAGAAGAGAAGGTAGCCAGATACCTTAATGGATTGAGGTTCAACATTCAGGAAGATTTAAGTCTGCATAATCCAGATACAGTTCAGAAATGCTTTCAGTTGGCATTGAAAGTGGAAGAGAAGTTAAAGAGAAAATAAGAACAACACAATAGAGGAAGAGGAAGACAACAAAGGGGTGGAAGAGGTCCTTTTAGAGGTAGAGGACATGGACATGGATATCAAGGAGAATCCAGTCATGACAATAGTAAGGGAAACAATAGTCAGAACCAGGGGGAAAATTATAGTCAGCAAGGAAACTTCAGAGGTAGAAGACCTTTCAGAGGAAGATCCCAGGGAAGAGGATCCATCAGATGTTATAACTGTAACAAAGAAGGCCATATAGCCAACAGATGTCCAGAAAAGGCCACAAGCTCAACAGGAGAAAGGAGAACAAATCTGATCCAAGAACCTGATAATCAAAGTATGACAGGCTCTAATTCTTTTCAGAGTGTGAATGCTCCTGATAATTATGGATACCCAGAAAGTGGAGAGTCTCTAATGATGAGAAGAACAGTGACTACCATGAAGGTACCTGACAAAGAACCCCCTCAAAGAAAGTCTCTTTTCAGGACTATTTGCAAAGCAGGAGGTAAGGCATGTAAAGTTTTGATTGATTCTGGTTCTACTGAAAATTTTGCGTCTGAAGAAATGGTGACAAAGCTTAAGCTTAGGAGATTGCCTCACCCATCCCCATACAAAATCTCATGGCTTAACCAAGGTCAGCAGACAATTGTAGAAGAGCAGGCTTGGGTAGAATTTCAGGTTGGAGCATATAAGGATAAGTTGTTGTTTGACATTACCACGATGGATGCTTGCAACCTTTTATTTGGTAGACCATGGCAGTATGATTTGAAGGCACAACATGATGGTGTTAGAAACACCTATACAATCACTAAAGATGGTAAGGTTATAAAGTTACTACCATTGACGGAGAAGGAGGAGAAATCTAAAGGAAAAGAGGTGAAGGTAATGCTGATGGAAGGTAAACAGTTCATGAAAGAAGTAGCAGCAGAAGGTGCAGTTGCATATGCCCTAATCCCATGTATGAGGGTGAATAAAGAACAGCAGCAAGAAGTCAAGGAAGAGAAGAAGCAAAGGTTCATAGACCCAGCTATCCAAGAGCTATTGGATAAGTACAAAGGTATCATCTCAGAGGGAATGCCAAGATCCCTACCACCTGTCAGGGATATTAGTCACTGCATAGACTTAATTCCAGGGTCAACACTTCCAAACAAAGCAGCCTATAAGCTAACTCCAGAACAGAATGCAGAAGTAGCCAGACAAATTGAAGAATTATTGGATTCAAGTCTGATTGGGAAAAGTTTAAGTCCATGTGCAGTACCAGCTGTACTAGCACCAAAGAAGGAAGGTACTTGGAGGCTTTGCACAGATTCCAGAGCTATTAACAAGATCACAATCAGGTATAGGGTTCCAATCCCTAGGATAGAGGATTTACTTGACTGTTTGGGAGGTGCTAAGTATTTTACAAAAATAGATTTGAAGAGTGGATATCATCAGATCAGGATTAGGCCAGGAGATGAATGGAAAATAGCATTCAAAACTAATGAATGGTTATATGAGTGGAAGGTTATGCCTTTTGGTTTATCTAATGCACCTAGTACTTTTATGAGGTTGATGAATGAGGTTTTGAAAGAGTTCATTGGTAAGTTTGTCATAGTATATCTAGATGACATTCTGATTTTCAGCAACACAAAAGAAGATCTCAGACACATAGATTTGGTTCTTAAGAGGTTATATGAAGAGCAGCTGATGATAAATTTAGACAAGTGTTTGTTCATGCAAGGGGAGATCACATATTTGGGTTTTGTCATTTCACAAGGAAAGTTACAAATGGATAAGGAGAAGGTAAGTGCCATATTGTCTTGGCCAACCCCAAAGACTATGAATGATGTCAGAAGTTTCCATGGGTTAGCAACCTTCTACAGGAAGTTTATAAGAGGGTTTAGTCATATTTGTGCACCCATGCTTGATACCATCAAAGGAGGACAGAAGTGCAGATTTGTTTGGACTCAAAGAGCAGATGATTCTTTTGAAACATTGAAGAAGAAGGTGGCACAGCAGCCAGTCCTTGCACTTCCAGACTTTAACAAAATCTTTCAGGTGGAATGTGATGCCAGTCACATGGCCATTGGAGCAGTACTCAGCCAAGAAGGTAGACCTATTGCATTTTTTAGTGAGAAGCTCAATGATGCTAAAAAGAGGTATTCCTCATATGATTTGGAAATGTATGCTTTAGTCCAGTCACTCAAGATATGGAGGCATTACTTGATGCCAAAGGAATTCATAGTATTCACAGATAACCAGGCTCTGAGTTTCATAAACAGCCAGGAAAAGCTGAACCACAGACACATGAAATGGGTAGAAACCTTACAAGCTTCTACTTTTACATTGAAGCATAAGAAAGGAGTCAAGAATAAAGTTGCAGATGCTTTGAGTAGGAGAGTTCTAATAGTCAACCAGATTCAGTTAGAAAGTGTTGGCATTGATTCACTAAAGACCATGTATGAGACTGATGAAGATTTTGGGGAGATATATCATGTATGTACTTCTTTTGGAGAGAAATATCATGCTGAATTCTTTGAATTTTTGATTCAGGATGGATTGTTGTTCAAAGGTGGACAGTTATGTATTCCAAGGTGTTCTATGAGGTTAAACATCATTAAGGAGAAACATTGTGGAGCTATGGCAGGTCATTTTGGTCTAGATAAGACTCTTGATCTTGTCCGAAGACATTACTTTTGGCCTAAGTTACAATCAGATGTCAGAAAGTTTGTAGAGACATGTGTGATATGTCAGAAAGCTAAAGGCAGGTCGACTAATGCAGGTTTATATCAGCCCTTACCCATTCCTTCCAGACCATGGGAAAGCATAAGTATGGATTTTGTCTTGGGTTTACTAAGGACAAGGAAAGGGTTTGACAGTGTTTTTGTTGTAGTGGATAGATTCAGCAAAATGGCACATTTCTTGCCATGCAAAACCACTACTGATGCTTCATACATTGCAGATTTGTTTTTCAGGATCCATGATAACATTCCCAAGCATGATCCTCCACAATTGCAGAAGGTTTTGGACACCAGAGTGGTCAAACAGACCCGGAACAAACAGTACTTGGAGTATCTAGTCTCTTGGAAGGGAAAACCTAATTTTGAAGCAGTCTGGATGACTGAAGAGCAGATCCAGAAACATGGTGCAGATCTTCATACTCTCATCTCAAGTGGACTTGAGATTTCTTCTTCTGGGGAGTATGGTGCAGGAGCACCCCTACAAGACAGGATATAGGTTCATTGTCCGCATGACAGGACATTAGTCTAGTTTTAGCATGTTTGACTTCATAATGTAATAAGGTCCATTGGACCAATGCATATGTATTAGATCAGCCTAGGAGAGTGTGCAGGTAGTTAGAGTTCGTTATCAGGTTGTCTGAGCTGTCTTCTCCCAGCCGCTTGGAAGCTCCCAGCCGCTGGGAATCGAGTTGGTAGTACTCGTAGGATATTGCTATAAATAACTCAGATCAGTTAGGGTTTGAGATCGGAGAGAGAGAGAGAGTAGTAGTTATGTTATGTTGTACTGGTGATTGAGTGAGATCCAGAGATTAGGCCAGACATTGTGAAACATTGTTGTTCGATAGTATTGTAGAAACAGGACATTTGTGTTTCATCTAAATAAGATCTCATCAATTGCATTATCTGGTTTATCAGCTGTTTATGTTTTGATTTCTATTCTGATTACAGGTTAATGGATTCTTTCAACCCTTCCACCGGTTGATTCTGTGAATCGGTGGAATGGTCATGCATGTTAGTTTAGGTTGTATTTTAGTTTTCTGTTTATGCATTTCATTGTGTGGGAGATCGATTGGTAGCTTGCTATGAATCAACCTAGCATCCTCATGTGCTAGGGTTTAGGAAGATAAAATAAACTGTTAAGTTTTGATCTGAAGGTGATCCGGCCCGATCATCATGTTTT
The DNA here is from genome assembly GCA_027924645.1 of Cunninghamia lanceolata. Lineage (NCBI taxonomy): Eukaryota > Viridiplantae > Streptophyta > Pinopsida > Cupressales > Cupressaceae > Cunninghamia > Cunninghamia lanceolata. The sequence goes on from BSBN01001399.1 coordinate 859,670, forward strand.
CTTTGTAAAATTGTACGGTTCTGTGAGTTTGCATGCAGCTGACGGATATACAGGGATCTGCATGTGCTTTTCCAGACGGAGTGAATCGCATCGACATCTGCGAGTATATCGCTATCCGGATCGGGTTATGAAGCTGACGAAGACTGTATGTTTTGAATGCATCAGGATGATATAAGTCGGATATATACTCAGTGTGTATATCATCGTCAGGATCATCTTTCGTGTGTATCCATCGTCTGCATATCGCTATCGCATGCAGAAGTGAAAGTTCACTTTTTGGCTAAGGACCGGAAAGGTCATCATCAGGATATTGAAAAGATCACCGGATATTCATTATCATGTTGCGGAGGATATAAGTGTCTTATATCCTGTTGACATCATCATCAGGTGCATTGACATCATCATCGGGTGCAAGTGACGTCATCATCATCAGGATATTGCGAATATCACCCTATGCAAGTTTATCCTGTTGTCGCTAAGTGTTTTGGCATCGGCGTAAGTCATCGGCATAAAGTTTGGTTAACATCATCAGGATGTTTCAATATGACCGGATAAGTCATATCCTGATGCTGTTGTTTAAGTAGTCAGATATCAGGGTGACGTAAGCATCGAAGGAAAGGTGCGTGAAGTGTCGTCATCAGGATATATGGGAGGAACCGGATATTTTATATCTTGCTGATGAAGATGATGTCGAACATCATGATGATGAAGATAGAGTTTGGCGGTAAGATGAACAGTGAACATCAGGAGGATGTTTGCGCTTGCCGAATATGATGATGCTATCTGTGTTAGCAAGAAATATGATGATGATGATAAGCTGATAGGTATTACATACTGCATGTCCAGGATTGTAACATGCTAGTGGATTAATGGCTTTTCCATCCTATTTGTAAGCTTCTGTTGCGTTTCCTCTGCATCATTTTACCTAGTTTAAAACACGAGCACATTTATTAAATCTTTTGGTCTCTTTTTCATCATCTCTTCTACTTTTTCCCAAACTCTCTTTCTCTCCCCCCAATTAAACATATAATGTCAAATGTCTATAGAAGTTGAAACTAAGGTAAGGAAAAATGTCAAACATATAGAAGGTGAAATGTTAGTCATGCCAAACATCTCTCTCTCTCTCTCTCTCTCTCTCTCTCTCTCTCTCTCTCTCTCTCTCTCTCTCTCTCTCTTGTTGGGAAAATGTGTCTCAACCTTGCAATTATATAAGGTTTATTGTTGATAGGATATATATATATCCTAGTTACACCGATAGGTGTAATATACAATGGGAGCATGGGATGGAGTGTGATGCATGTTAATATTTTTTTGTTAACAAATTATTAAATGACCAACATACATTAAATTAATGATATATTGTAAATATGAACCGTTCATTATTAGGTTTTACATCTGATGGTAGATATTTTGTTACTTTCTCTTCCCTAGAAGGTAACCCTATTTTATGAGGGTGTTGTATTATAGCTGCGGTATCTTGATGTATTATGAGAGTCTGATAGCGGTCGTGTTGTCTCTAAATCTCTGTTGGTGATACTCCTGTGAGAAGCTTTTGTTGTAAGTATGTGCCTAATTGGTGTTGTCATTGATGTCAACACATCCTTGTTGTCATTGGTGTCAACTATATCTTATTCTATTACTTTTTTAGAAGACTTGTATGTTGAGGATATTGAGAAAGTTAGCCTCTCGAGAAGGAACGAGTGAATTACAAAGAAGTACAGTACAGACAGTGAGTTGTATGCTAAAGAGTAAACTACTTCGCATTTACTTCTTCTTGAAGATTGTGGTATGTGGTTTGGAAGCAAGTTAGATGTATGACCAAGGATGCTACATTCCAAGTTTGAGCCCTTTGCATGAAGAACTGAATGAGTTGTGTTCACCAGAGTAAAACCCACTTTTCCTGTAAGTTCAGTTGGGACAGGAAGAAAGTATTCTACTATGCATTCCTCTGCAATAAAGTATTTTTATTTGTGGTTATAAAAGGAAGTCTAGGATGATGTTAAGTGCCTTTAGTTGCAATGGTTCATGGCTTGGTGGTCTACAAGCTATCTTTCTTTTATGACAGTTGAAGACAGTGAAGTTCATGTGTTCCGGTGAGAAGATTCCTATAGATAAAGTGGTTAAGATTCGTGTAGTTTCTCCTAATGATTATAGTGTGCTTATGGATGTCTCCTAATCATGTTCCTATCTAGACTTTGGTCCTCATTAAGAAATTGAGATTGTGTTTGAAGATTGTTCCCATATAATGTAGCATGTAAGCAGTCTTGGCTGACTTGGTTAATCCCAATGATTACGGAGATCTCTGGAAGTTTGTGGAAGCATGTTGTGGCATGTGAGATCATGTTTGAGTCCCAACTAAGGTGTAGCATGATCTATATTTCATTTTCTTTGCATAATGTTGTAATAGGTCAGGACCTATTTTGTAAATGTTTGTAATACTGACCTTGGAGATTGTTCCAATGGTTGATGATTGTGATGCCAACCTTGATGATCATTCCTAGGTTAATGTAGTGTATAAATACTTGTAGTTGAGCTATGGAAAAAGTGTCCTTGAGTGAAAATGGAAATATATTAAAAAAGGTCCAAAAGGTAGAGCGGAGAAGAGGAAGAGTAGAGAAGAGGACGAGGAAAGAAGAGGAAGAGAAAAATAGAGGCATAGTAGAGCAGAGGAATTATTGTACTTCAATCACAGACATAAGAAGGTGTTGATCATTGCAAATAACCTGACAGTGAGCCGCTAGTAGGGTTTAACAACCCTCAGGGTTTAATAGCCCTTATTGTAATATTTTGAGGTTTAGGGTTGAGGCAGTGAGCCTAATAGACCTAGTTCTTCTTCATGGCAGTAGGCCAGTATGTTTAGGCCCATGGAGTGACCAAGCTTGAACATCATTTTTGTAAAGATTACAATATATATTTGAGAGCTAATCCTCTTCATGGTTTTTCCCTCTTTGGGTTTTCCACGTAAAATCTTGGTGTTATGTGTCATGCATTTGTGGATGCTATTTAGTTGTATATTTTTCTTCTATTGGATTACTCTTTTGAAATGGTTAAAAGTAAAAGTACAAGAAAAGATTTATAGAACACTGATTCACCCCCCCTCTCAGTGTTCCTCACAATCAACAGCTTTCTCTGCAAGTATATTGTAATCTTTGTGATTTCTGAATAATATATTGGGCAGCTTTTGGAGTGGGTTTTTTCTCTTGAAAGGGTTTTCCCCATGTAAACCACTATGTTTTGGTATGCATGATATCTATGTTTATTTTTGTTTAAGTTTTTTTAACTGTTAAAGATTTATAAAGTTTTACATTATCCTCCTATCAAGATTAGTGTAGGAAGTTGTTTCACTACCTTAGCTTCCTTACAGATGGTATTAGAGCTTAATCACCTTTCGTTTCAGTTGTGGGTTGTTGGGTTTTTTGAACCAATCCATATTTGAGTGGGAGCTTGTGCAGAAGATACTTTGTGATCTTATTGCAGAAATTTTTAGATGGCAAGTTCATCAGGGAGAATAGAGGTGAATAAATTTTCTAGAAATAATTTTGAAATGTAGAAGCTGGAGATGGAGGATCTTTTGATAGATCAAGATTTGTGGGATGTTGTTGATCAGAAGGTTTCAAGGTCTGAAGATCCTACTTTGGCTATTTAATATGATGTTATGAACCATAAAGCCAAGGGTCTAATCAGATTGTGTTTGGTAAACTTTGTTTTAATCAATGTCCATGAAGAGACCTCTATACAGAAACTATGGAAGAAGCTTGGTGAGATGTATCAAGCCAAATCATTAGTGAACAAGATTTTCTTGAGGAAGAAATTGTGTTCCTTGAGAATGGAAGAGGGTGGATGAATTATAGACCACCTGGAAGAATTCAATATGTTGGTGGCTCAATTGGCATTAGTTGGTGTCAAAATGAATGAGGAGGAGAAATGCTAGATATTTCTTTGTTTTGTTCCTGATTCGTGGGATTCTCTTGTTATGGCTATTGGGAGTACTTATGTTATATTGAAGACTAAAGATGTGGTGGGTTCTTTGCTTTATGAAGAGATGAGGAGGAAGGTATCCATTAGTGCCAAGGAGGCCTTAAATGTTCATGGAAGACCTATGGAAAAAGGCAAGAAGAATGAGAAGCGTGATAAATCCAAGTCCAAGGGGAGATTCAAATCTCCTGGAAAGTCCAAAGTTGTTTGCTAGAACTGCGGTAAGCTTGGACATATTCGTAAGGAATGTAAAGTAGAAAAGAAGAAGAAAAAGAAGAGATCTGATTCTGATTCTGAGTCTAAGAAGGAAGATGGTGATGCATTCATTGCATCTTTAGCAACTTGTGTAGGTAATGGTGCATGATTAATTGACTCAGGTGCATCTTTACATATGACCTTTAATAGAGATTGGTTTTTTGAATATGAAGAATTTGATGGAGGTAAGGTGTACTTGGGTGATGATTCTTATTTAAATATTGTTGGCCATGATAAAGTTAGAATTAGATTTCCTGATGGCAGAATAAAAAGGATTAATGGTGTGTTGTATATCCCTGGATTAGCACAAAATTTGTTATCTGTGAGAAAACTAATAGATGCAGGTGTGCAGGTAGTATTTTTTGATGGATGATACAAGATGGTTAGAGGTGCTATGGTGATTGCTAGAGGTGTCAAATATTGCACATTATACAAGCTTGATGCATGATGCATGCACTATTGAGTGCAATAGTACTTCTGTGAAAAGCAAGTTTATGGAAGAGGTGAGGGTTTCATCTTCAGAAGATGGTCATGGATTTTGGGTACCCAAGGGTGCTCTTTCTTCTATATCAATGTTACCTATAGAGAAAACTATGTTATGGCACCAAAGACTTGGCGACATTGGAGAAAAGGGTCTAAGGACCTTGAAAAATAAAAACCTTGTTAAAGGGTTGTCTGGTTGTAATCTTGAGTTTGATTTCTGTGAGCATTGCATTTATAGAAAAAAAAAACCATGTTCAGTTTTACTTGAGTTCTCATAAATCTTGTGGTGCATTATATCTTATTCATTCTAATGTGTTTGGTCCTGTAGATGTTCCTTCAATTGGAAAATACGCATATTATGTTTCATTTATTGATGACTATAGTAGGACATGTGTATACTTTCTAAAGAGTAAATCTAAAGTTTTCATTCGATTTAAAGAATTTAAAGCAATGGTTGAGTTGTAGAATTGAAAGAAAATAAAATGTTTGAGGACTAAAAATGGTGGTGAATTTTTCTCCATTGATTTTGATAGATTTTGTAAAGATTGTGGTATTCATAGACAAAAGACAACTCCGTATTCTCCACAATAGAATGGAGTTGCAGAAAGAACAAATAAGACACTGATGGAGAAGGCTAGGAGTATGTTGAGTGGTGCTAGTCTAGAACAAAGATTTTGGGCTGAAGTTGTTGCCACTGCCTATTACTTGATTAACAGGTCTCCTACATCAGCTCTTGTGGATAAAAATCCTATAGAGGCATGGTCGGGTCACAAGCCTTCATTAAGACATCTTAGAGTTTTTGGTTGTGAGGTATATGCACATGTGCCAAAGGAGAAGTGAACAAAGTTGGAGAACAAGGCTATGAAATGTATCTTCATCGGATATAGTTATGGTGTGAAAGGATACAAGCTTTGGGATCCTATTGCATAGAAGGTAATATATAGTAGAAGTGTTATTTTTAGAGAAACTAAGCCTTCTTCTGTTACATTGCAACTAGAACAAAGTAAATAGGAAGATGTGATTCAATTTCCTTCTACACCTGAGAAAGTTGAATCGAGGCCCATGGATAGACAAGAAGTTGAGGAGAGCTTATCTAGCTCTGAATCTTCAGAAGAGGAGGAAGAACCTCCAACTCATCTTGTTCGTAGGTCTACAAGGCATAGACACCCACCTGAAAGGTATTCCTAATGATTGGAGATGTATTTTTTCTTTGAATACTAACATGGATGAACCCAGATCTGTAGAAGAGGCATTAGGTATGAATGATGTAGAATCCTAGAAGATTGCTATGGAAGAAAACCTATTGGCTGCAAATGGGTGTTCAAGAAAAAGATTGGTTCAGATGGAGGTATTTATAAGTACAAAGCAAGGTTGGTTGCGAAAGGTTACTCTCAAGTTGAGGGTGTTGATTATGGTGAGATGTTTTCTCCTATTGCAAAAATGATATCCATTAGATTTTTTCTCTGTATTGCTGTACTTATGATTTAGAGGTTGAGCATATGGATGTGAAAACTGCTTTACTTCATGGTGACTTGGAGGAGAATATTTATATGACACAGCCAAAGCACTACATGGTGAAAGGTAAAGGTATTTTGGTTTGCAAATTGAATAAATCTTTGTATGGCCTAAAATAGTGTCCTAGGATGTGGTACCAAAAATTTGATACATATGTGTTGAGTTTGGGATTTGAGCATTCTAAATCAGATCATTATGTTTATTATAAAACTGATGTTGATCGTTTCCTATTTATTGCATTATATGTTGATGATATGTTATTTATTGGTAAAGGGAAAGGTATGATTTCAGAACTGAAATCTCAACTTGCTACTAAATTTGAAATGAAAGACCTTGGTGTAGCTAGACACATTCTTGGGATAGAAATCATAAGAGATAAAGTGAACACACTAGTACAAAAAGAGCAATATATTACTAAAAAAACTACTAAAAACTACTTATAAATGACCAAACATGGTCACGTGACCATTAGTAGTTTATTGCCAGTCATTTATAACATGACAAAATTGATGACTCAAGCATTTTTAGTCATTTATTGGTTGTTTTGATCGATCGATTTGGTAGTATATTTAGTCATATTTATTCATTGTTCATTGATTTCTGTCAATTGGTAGTATATTTAGTCATATTTATTCATTGTTAATGATTTCTATCTATTGGTACTATATTTAGTCAATTTAATTATTAATAACATCAATTAGTAGTATATTTAGTCATTTTAATTGACTGATATTTGAGGATTTAAACATAAAACACATAAATACACATCATAATCATCAATTAATTGCATACAATATAAAGACAACCATTGAGAAGGCAAAATCGTTGAACTTTATTAAAAGAAAGGTGTTCTTACAGTTTGTAAAAGTCTAAAATATCTATCTTGCTTGAAAAATGCTTAGAAATAGAGTATTACAATGTTTATTTTCAATTAGAAGACGTCTAGAAGTCTAAGTTACAATGCACAGAAATGACAAGAAAGAATTAACTTCTCCAAGTTTACAATGCTTTGCCAAAAAGTGAACTGTCAGTAACTAATTCTCAACCAGCCTAACTGTTGCCACATGTCATCTAATCTACCCCATCAGTCTAGCACTTGTCCTTCTTGACTACAACCAAAGGAAATACACTGTCATATGTAGTCAAGTCTGTGATAGGATATTCATAATGTGAAACATGGATTAGATCAAGCTTCCTTAATGAAACATCATTGTATTCTTGTGTCTTGTATTGTCATCAGCACTGCTTATGGGACATGTTTTTATTGAGTTTCAAGATATTAGGTCCTCTTAGGGCATGGAATCAGATTCTTCCTTCATTAATGCATCTTGAAAAGCCTATTTTTGAGTCTAAACTGTTCACTTACCCTACCTCTATTACATTGGACACTTGGCAGGCAATCATATATATTTAGTGTCCTTGGTCTTCACTAGTCATTGTGGTGACTGAACTATGCATACTTGCTTTCTAGATGATTGCCCTGCAACTTTCATATACTTGCCTTTTAATTAATGCTAACATTGTAGTCCTATGTTCCTTTGCTCATACCATTGAAACCATGTTTACTATGCCTGTATCCCTAGGAATCATTAACCACCGGCACTCACCATGAACATCTTACCTCTATGTTCTCATTATCTCTCTGTTATAGAATAGTCACCCATAAGTATATAGAATTTAGACTTTCATTTGTAGATTGTCATAGGTTTATGAAACTGTCATATTCCTGCAACTATACTGCCATGTAGAATATATATGCCTTGTAATAATAGCATTATTAGTGGCTGTCCTTTTTTCTATTTAAGACTTCTATAAATTTGTCTACTGGTTGCTTCTAAAATCTTGATAAAATGCTAACATCGTCACCTTATGACTGTAATCTTCCTCATTGATCTTTGTGCATTGCCAACTGCCCTTCCTTTCTCAAAAACTAACACACCACACTTGATCACAGCAGCTTAAGACTCATCCCACTTTTTTTATGGCATGAACTGTGTACTTTATCTCTTGCTCACTGTCATTTATGCTCCTTGAGTCTTCATGACTGTCTTTATGATGACATCTCATATATGAATCTCTCTCCTTTATGAAGCTTTCTCATTTATGCTCCTTGAGTATTCATGACTATCTTTATAACTAAATGTTGCTTGTGTCCCATATATGAAGCTCTCTCCTTCAATGCAGCCAACAATAACCCCAGAATCTTTTCATAAAGGCATATAAGGCAGTGATGCTGAATGTTTAGGGAGGAAAAGCAACATAACCCATAAGACTTAAATATTTGTCTTTTCTTTGAAAAATGTGTTACAAAGTGTGTTTCTTAGTGCTGTGACTGAGAAAACTGAGTTACAATGGCTTTTTTTTCTTATACAACTCCAAAACAGACAGAAAACACTAAGATCCCTAAACAACACATTCAAACTATTGCATAAAGCAGTGGGCCAAGCTGTCTAATAGCTAGTACATGATAAACATCAATTGTCATTTTTTCAAATATTTTAGTGGCCACCATGTGAAGGTCCCTTCTTTGTCTTTCAAATGGACAGCTCCATCTATTTTTTCTTCATAAGCAAGGAGTATGTTACTTGTGACCTTTAAAATATTTACATTTGCATCTCTTGTTCCTTTCAATTTGACTCCATGTACAATAGATAGTGAGTGAATCCACCCAATGCCCACAGATGTAGCACCATCACCAGGATCCAACACCCAAACTTTATCCCCTTCTTGGAGTTTATCAATATTAAATGTCTGCAAAAACAAAAAAAAAATACACATTATATTGAGATATAAAACACACATTATATTATTTTTGACAGCTATATGTAATGTCTTATGTCTTGGAACAAATCAGTTTTTGTATGTGCTTTTTTTTATTCTGTTGAATAACAAAGAAGTAACTTTTTACTCTAAAAAAAAAATAACCCATTGCGAGGTGCAAACAAATGGAGGGCAAGACTACAATAGTGCTAGACTATACGAGTACTCCAGAAAGAGACATGGATTGGCAGTGAAGTCCCCCCAACTGAGGAACATGACATCCCCGAACACAATGCACTAATGCATAGTCAAAATCTATGTATGCACTCTATTTCAACTAAGCTCTAAGCTTCCATTTGTAAGTTATATGTTCTCCCTTATTTCCATAATCTATGTATACTAGGTAATTACACTTCAGTATTATTCTAACCAACTTTTATCAAATAGGTAATGATTACCCTTATTTACATAATAAAACAACAATTACTTACTTAAGTAGTACTTGAATAGTACATACTTGCATGTGGTTTCATAGCACTCACCTCGAGTTCAGCATGACTACTACTATGAATATCATGTGCATGCTCATTGAGTTCATCATCATAATTATCACTATCAACATTGACACGAAGTTGTATAGTTTTGTAGAGAGCTCTATTGATAGGGCATTTTTCTTTTCGTTCTGCTTTCATATAATTGCTCTGCATGTGGTTTAATCATTATGCAAAAATTAATATAAGTCAAGTAAAGAATGCAAAAGCTATAAATTTTTGTCCAAAAGAACATTCCAAGTATGAATAAGTAATGACAAAACATTGGGATAGATTAACTTACAACTTAAAGAATGCAAAAGCTATAATTTTTTGTCCAAAAGAAAATGTTAACCATGAAGAATGACAAAACATTGGGATAGATAACTGACAACTATTATATTACCTCAACTTCAACATAACTATGACAATTGTGTTGCACATTCTTGTCCATTTCATCATAATCATCACTATCAATATCGGCAGCTCTGTTGACATCATGAAGGCATTTTTGCTTTTGTAACATGCCACTTGTTCTACCAAGTAAAAACAACTAAGCTTTAACCCAGGAGTAACTAAATCATGAATCCAATACATGAGTAATAAAATTTTTCCTTTATTTGATAAAATGCACATTTGAAACACATTCCAAACTTCCATTGCATAAATCAAATTACATTTCCTTAATAGAATAATTGAATATCTCTCATTACACTTTTTCATAACATAGATACATACAAACTTCATGAGCTAACTAAGAAATAGAGATACATAATTTCACTTTGTCTGTCTTCAAATCCAGGCCACCAACTACATGAGGGGATGCATCACTCAAGTGCTTTTCCTCCATCTACTAACTATCTACAGTCCCCCACACATTTACCAAACTGGTAAACAACCCTACCATTCAACGAAGGGATTGGTATGGTAACCTCATTGATAAGATTAAATTGAGCAAGGTGTTGTGTCCTACATAACTAGTACTATCATACATTGCAGCTACAACCTACAAGCATGATTGCCCTTCCTAGTATGTAAACCTGGATCACAGTGAACTATCAATGTAAACAGTGGCTACTTCCACTAATTTGGCCAAAGTTTCATCACTCCTAACTCATAATGGACGTCACACATTCACTCACCCTTCTATCTTAATTTGTAAAGACAACAATCTCTATACAAAAGTTATTCCCTTACCCTTGGATCATCAAATCTTAGGAATAACCCCACTTAACAAATGCATCATTCTCTATACATAGGATATTCCCTTTCCCATGAATCAACAAATCCAATAAATATCCCCACTTAACAATTACATCAAACTCTATTCTACATTATCTCCCTCTTCCATGGATCACATATCCCAAGGTTAACCTATTCTAAGTTTTACTATGACACATATATCGAAGTAACACTACTTGCAAATTACAGTTTACTATCTTTCCCCTTATACAATTAACTAATCATACTCAAACTGATAAATATACATAAAGTCCCATATAGACACAAATCTCTATTACTGAGATTAATTTCACTTTCACAACACAATTTTCACTTACTAGATATATATAAATATATATGCTATTATATAATCAAGTAGAAAATCACATTGATAAACAACAATGCATTCCACAATAACAAATGACACAAAATGCCTTCAAAACATAAAAGCATAATAAAGAGAAATCCCCATGCCTGTGATACTAGCTCCAAACAAATCAATGAGAATCCCTTTCTTAAGCTCCTTCCAATGAACTAAATCTCCTTTCCAAGTAAAACAACTTTCTCTCTAATCTTCCAAAACCTCTTCTCACAACTTCAAAGTAAAATGGAAAAACCTCTCAACACTAACTCAAAATGAAAAAGGTAGAATAAGAATGCTCTTGGCAAAAACTTGTGTGTAAAGAATGAGAGTGAGCTCCTCTTTTTATACTAAAAATCCAAGAGCGATCAAGCTACAATTTAGCTTGCCAAGTTGACACAACTCCCCTTTTAACAAAACAAAAATTAGAGGTCACGGCAAATAAATAATGAGAAATTAACACATATAAGGACACTTGTAAAACAATAAATAAAATAGACTTCTATAAGATCAAACACTCTTCAAAAAATTGACACTAAATCAATCATGTTCCCTATTAACTTGCAAAGTTGGTTGTAAGGAAAAAGTCCAATTACTTTTGAAACAAATGAAAAACTCTTATAAAAATATTCTAACTAATTTTCCAACTTTCATAAGCATTCAAAGAAAAAGTCAAACTACCAAAAGAATTCAAATACAACTTACTAAGTGAAGGATATAAATTACCCTTCACTAAGCACATCATGATCATTTTATAAGGCATGAGGTAAGTCATTATTCCCTACCTTTCTAACCTCCCTAATGGTCATGCTTATGTGCTCAATGGGTGGTGCTAATGTTTATTCATCAATCTTAGGCTGTGCATTAGTATGGAGTGCTTACCATATCCTTTTAATCTAGCACTTTAATAAAATTCATTCCCTCTTTTATGGGCTACGTGCCTTTTAAGACTTTATAACTCATATATATAATATTCAATATATCAAATGGATAATATTAGCAAAACAATATCATTTTTCCAAAAGCATTATAATTGCTTATTTTTAAACATAAGAATATATAATAATATAATATTATATTATATACACATACAGATATGTGTATGTGTATGTGTATGTGTATGTATATGTATCTGTGTGTGTGTGTGTGTGTGTGTGTGTGTATCCTCAATCACAAAAGTCACTTATAACATATTATTCCTAAACTCATGACCATCATATTGACAACACAAATGAATGGAATCCACACATACATTGGTGACATGAATGACAACCACATATACACATGCATAACATAAAATTGTTTCACAATAAAACCTTGTCTATGCAATTGTAAACTTATTAACATGCAGATTAAATCACAGTTCTCACACGATCATCCAAACATGCATTCAAAACATAGATCACTTACCGCTACCCATCCTGAATCGACATAACCTAGGTCAAAATAAGATTGTGTGTGTGTGATTGTTCAATATAGGTTTTACTAAGGTTACCAAACCAAGTCCTTCTCCTGAGTGATACTTCCCCTTCCTTCCAGAGGAGCAACCTGTTCTTGCATCCACTTAGATCACAGTAGTTAGCTGATCAAAATATAGCCATTTGCTTCATACATTTTCTATCAATAATCAAATATAATACAAGACATTGCATTATTCCATTTTTTGACATATTTCAAATCAAGATTTATAATACACTAAAATTCAAAGATTTCATAAACATTCATTAATCAAACAAATTAACCAATCTAGGTAAATAGTAAATGGTAGAAACACATGGGATGTAACATACTTCACCCCTTGTGAATCATCATCCCCGATGATGTTTTTGAGTATTAAGTATTATCACCACATAAATAAGTCATAAAAAGTATCATACTACAAAACATATTGATAGCAAGAGTTTTCATAATTCAAAATAACTTATGGAAACTTTTGCTTTATCACAGCATAATTTTTCCAAGTGACAGAATCTTCTGCATAATGATCCCATTAGATCTTGTACTACATAACCTTTCTATTATGCAAGCAGAGCTTGTGAACTTCAAGCAATTTGAGAAGCATGATTGAAACCATTCTTAGGTTATGTACTTGTAAAACATTCTAAGAATATAATAATTATCAATTAAATATATAAATATATCAAATTTGAATCATTAAGAGCATTGTGCCTCATAGCAATAGCTATTATCAGAATGATTCTGCAATCAATTGATTTGTTAACTTTGAGAATTTCGAAGAGCTCTTTATATCTAGGAGCTGGTTTGGAATACCTTCCACACTTAATGAAACTTTTTCTGGGGTTGAACCCTCAAAAGAACTTTTATTCTCTAATCAAGAATTGTCTTAGTATACACTTAGCATCAGTGTAAATTTTCTATTCCTTAATAGTTTTCTGCCAATCTTTTCTGATCAGCATGATTTGTTCTTCCCTTTCTGACAACATTTCTAGACTAATACTAATCCTATCTTCTAGCTTACTCAACTTATAGGAGTTTGGCATCTTCTTCTGTCCAATGTTTCAAGTAGAAAGATAGGAATTTTTATAAACAAAACCCACCAATGGTAGATATTCTTCCCACTTATAACGTTGATCCATACAATATATTCAAACAATTTGGTAAAATCCAACATCAAAAGACCAAACTTAGAATGATTAGAGAAAAGGAAATCAAGCATTGCAGCTACCAGAAGAACTTGCGCATATATATATATATATATATATATATATATATATCAAATGGATAATATTAGCAAAACAATATCATTTTTCCAAAAGCATTATAATTGTTTATTTTAAAAACATAAGAATATAATAATATTATATTATATTATACACACACAGAGATATATATATATATATATCCTAAACTCATGACCCTCATATTGACGACACAAATGAATGGAATCCACACATACATTGGTGACATGAACAACAACCACATATACACATGCATAACATAAAATCATTTCACGATAAAACCTTGTCTATGCAATTGTAAACTTATTAACATGTAGATTAAATCACAATTCTCACACAATCATCCAAACATCCATTCACAACATAGATCACTTACCACTACCCATTTTCACTCGACATAACCTAGGTCAAGATAGGGTTGTGTGTGTGTTATTGCTCAATATAGGTTTTACTAAGGGTACCAGACTAAGTCCTTCCCCTAAGTGATACTTCCCCTCCCTTCTAGAGGAGCAACCTGTTCCTACATCCACTTAGATCACAGTAGTTAGCTAATCAAAATATAGCCATTTTCTTCATACATTTTCTATCAATAATTAAATATAATGCAAGACATTGCATTATTCCATTTTTTGACATACTTCAAATCAAGATTTATAATACACTAAAATTCAAAGATTTCATAAACATTCATTAATTGAACAAATTAACCAATCTAGGTAAATAGTAAATGGTGGAAACACATGGGATGTAACAGCTTTCTTGTTGCTTTGAAAAATTGCTCTGCATGTGGTTTAACCATCATGCAAAAAAATATACAAAGCATTCAATAGTCAAGTAAAGAATGCAAGCTATAAATTTGTCCAAAAGAACATTTTCTGGATCACTCCAACAATAAAGAAACTAAGTTGGATTCTCCTACGCTCAGATTTCAATAATCTACATATTAAGAGGCATTTGTATACAGAATTGCCAAACAAGAAGAAATGAGATCAATAGAGCCTCTTACCTCAACTGAATCAGTGGATTTATATAGAAAATATAGGGTTAATGGAGGGAAGCAACTGTGAAACTTACTGACTGAGACCATATATACAATTCAGTACATGTTGGTACCCTTCATTTGAGTTGACATGATCTAGAGAGGTTGATCCTACTGGGCATGTAACAGATGGCTGTGAAATCTCTATTGATGAACTAGATTTCCACTTCATCCTACTCTTAGATTTACTAGGATCTAGTGCTACCATATAATTGACAATATCTTCTGCACCTACTTCTCTATTATTGTTTTCCACCTAAAATACAATGTCAATTTCAACATATAGTCAGTTCAATAAAAAATTGAAACAAATAACACAATGTAAATTGAACCAAAAATCCATACACTTACCCCAAATTTGTCCATTTTGGCCTGCAACCCACCTCAGCCAAATGTATATCCAGCCCTCACATTATCTCTTGCTCTCTTGCCTTTGTTACTCTTTGCCAAATATTCTTTGGAATGCATAGTTTCTTTCAATGCCTCCCACTATTTAGGACATAGAGTGGAGTCTAACCTCTCTTTTCCCTCTATGATTGCTTTTCTACAATTCTATCTAAAATTGTTCATCAAAATTCTCATCTTTTTCTTGTAATATTTTCTAGAGATTTGTCCACCAGTAAAAGCATTTTCCATTTTTTGTATAACATTTTCCACATATCGTGGATCTTGCTCTGTAAAACTTGATTTACAAATATCCAAATGGGCCCTACATCTTACACCCAACTCGGAGGCCCACTTTGTAGCATTTGGCCCAATGGGCTCACCATCTCTCGATACCTCAAGCAAGAATGGATTCTTGCCTTCTAATTTTCTTAGTTTTGCATTCCTCTATGTAGATCTGTACAAATCTTGACTCAATCTTTGTCTTTTGACAAAAGCATCCACATTTTCTATTAAACCACTACCAGTATTTCTAGTTGATCCACTAGTTCCATCAAAAGTTCTAGATGCAACAGGTGCACTCTGAGGCACAACAGATGCAAACGGTCTCTCTCCATGACTTTCATTAACTAAAACTTCATACTCCTTGGCCACATCAGGTATGGCATTAGTAGGTAGATCATGAGTACCGGTCTCTACAGATTTCACTTCAAACACATCCTTTAATCTTGAATAAATCATCTACAGACATGTTCCTTTAATGGTTTGATGTTTTTCAATAATCTCTCTTAGACTTTGTTCTAAGAGATCATCACAACATTGCATATCACCATGTGCTATATTAGGTTGCACATGATCACCATGTGCTATATTAGGTTGCACATCACCATGTGCTATATCAGGCTGCACATGATCATCATTGCAACTATTGTTTTAACCAATTGCATTTGTTGAATCACAAAAGTAGTGGCTTCTACGAGATGGCGGCACTATATCTGGTGCAGTCATGGTAGGAGGGTTCACATAATGAACTGTCTAGACTATGTAGCATGAGTGAACAAAACAGAAACAACTCAAAGATATGAAACAAATGTAGATCCAGTCATTCTGTATATCATAGAATTCAAATACAATATGACCGGCAACATGCGGGCTTACAATTAGGGCTCAAAGGCTTAACTACAAAATACCAAAATATACACAAGATATAGCTTTAAAGCTCCTTTGCAGAGAATCCAAACTATGAACTTATGAATCAATTCTAATTACTTTCCTAGGGATCTATTACATCCTTATATATAATCTCTGGAACAATAGATTCCTTCGCATCGGCCAAGGAAGATCACAAACTCCAATGAAGAGTTATAACATGTGTACATGGATAGGTTAGACCTAATCATGTAGAACACCTCTGCAAATGCATGGAATGAAGTGCAGATCCTAGGGAAGGTTAGCCACGAACCAAGGATCAATGAATAATGTGTCATTAGGCTCCACTGATCGAGAAATTCTCCGCAAGTCTTCTTCTTTAGCTGATAGTCTGAGACTATCAGGACGCTCTATTTTGAGAAAATAATCAATCTTCTGATAGTGATAACTTTCTGATACTAGATCCAAATGCTCTAAAAATTTGATATGATGTAGATGAATGTATCCAAATGCTAAGTCCAACTCTACAAGATGTGAATTTCAACTGTAGTAGAATGCGGACCAAAATACAGAAACTACTACTGACTGAACTCGCTGAACTAAACTGGAAAATGAAAAAAAAAAATTGAATTGCAAACAAACTAAATTGCAAACAAATTGAAATGCAAATGGTTTTGGTTGATGCAAGATTTCTCTTGAACCAAGGACACTTCTGCATCAAACATCCAAGGTTATTGAAAAAGTGAGCCCCTTACTTTCCTAGGGCTAGGAGAGAACCAAGACAGTCCACCTCAGCCTGAGAAATCCATGATGAATCTTCTTCTAGTCTACCTTTCCACTTCACAAGGTATTCTTTGTATTGTCTTCCTCTAGTGTTGTGTCCAACTCTGGCATTGAAAATGTCTTCAATCTATTACAGTGCTTGTTGCGATAACTACTTCTTCAAGTCTTCTTCAAGGTTGTCACTAAACTCTGCTTCATGATACTAGTATAGGTATGCAATGTTGAAAATAGGTTCAATATACCCAATGTCTCTGGTAGTTCCACTTCATATGCATTGCCTGAATCAAATTTTTTGAGTATCCTACAAGGCCCAAACTTCTTCATCTTCAACTTGTTATATGTCCCAACTGGAAATCTTTCTTTTCTCAAGTATACCATCACTTCATCTCCCACTACAAATTCCTTATGTCTTCTCTTCTCATCTGCTTGCTCCTTATATTTTCTGTTTATATCTTCCAAATGCTTCTTAACCTAATTATGCACTATCTCCATGTGTCCTACAAATTCTTCTGCTTCTGCACTCCTCTTATCTGTCATACCCATGTCTCTCAATTCTATCACTCCTCTAGGGTTTACTCTAGTAACAATCTCAAAAGGTGTTCTTCTAGTACTCTTGTTCACTGATTATTGTATACAAACTCTACTTGTGAAAGAATCAAGTCCCAACTTCTTGCTTTCTCTCCAACCAAACATCTCAACAAGTTTCCCAAACTCCTATTCACTACCTCTGTCTGTCCATCAGTCTGTAGATGAAAAGCTAGACTGAATTTCAAACTTGTCTTCATCTTCTTCCAAAGTGTCTTCCAAAAGTATCCAAGAAATTTGGTGTCTCTGTCTGAAATTATGCTCTTAGGTAATCCATGCAATCTCATAATCTCCTTGAAAAATAGGTTAGCTACATGCACTGCATCAATTCTCTTCTTATAGGGTATGAAATGTGCCATCTTTGAAAATCTGCCTACCACTACAACTATAGAATCATGTCATCTATGTGTCTTAGGCAATCCCATCACAAAATCCATGCTTATGTCTTCCCAAGGTCTCTCCCGTACTATCAAAGGTTTATACAATCTAGTGTTCTGACTACTCCCTTTTGCAACTTGACAAACTCTACAACTTTGCACAAACTTCCTAACATCCTTATGTATCTGAGGCCAAAAGTAATTTTCACTCACCAAAGCCACTGTTTTATCAATGCCAAAATGTCCTGCCAATCCTCCACTATGTTTCTCTTTGATCAAATTATCTCTCATGGAACTTCTTGGTATGCATAACTGATTTCCTCTAAACAACATATCTTCTTGAATTAAATAGTCCAACCACTTACTCCTATCTATCACAATAGGTTCCTTACATTCTTTCCAAAGATCTACAAAATCAGTGTCTCCCTCATACATGTTCTTCAATTCATCAAAACCTAACACTTCAACTCTCATCTCTGTCAATAAGTTTCTTATCCTACTCAATGCATATGTAACTTTGTTTGATCTACCACTCCTATGCTTTAATACAAACGTATAACACTGCATAAACTATACCCATCTCATCTGTCTTTGATTCAACTTTCCTTGACTATTCAAATATTGCAAAGATTGATGATCTATATACAACACGAATTCCTTAGGCAATAAATAATGTCTCCACTTCTTCAAGGCTTGAATTATAGCATAGAACTCTTGATCATAAACTAAATATCTTCTCCTTGCATCATTCAATTTCTCACTGAAATATGCTACAGGTCTACCTTCTTGACTCAACACTACTCCAATTGCATTTCCACTTGCATCACAATCTACTTGAAATACCTTATTCAAATCTGGTAATGCCAAAACAAGTTGCTCTATCACTTTCTACTTCAACAACTCAAAACTTTTATCTTCTCCTAATGTCCACTTAAATTCTTTTCTGTCACCTCTCATTGTGTCTATCATAGGGCTACAAACTAAACTGAAACTCCTAATGAACTTCTGGTAGAAACTAGCCAATCCATGAAATGATCTAACTTCTCCAATGTTCTCTGGTGTAGGCCATTCAACAATTTCTCTTACTTTCTCAAGGTCCATCTTCAATCCTTTTGCAGAAATCACAAATCCCAAGTATACCAATTCTTCCTTCATGAAACTAAATTTCTTGATGTTGATCAACAATTTCTCTTCTCTCCACCTCTATAATACTTGTCTAATATGCCATGAATGTTCCTCTTTTGTCTTACTAAAAATCAGAATATCATCCAAGTATACAATCACAAACTTACCCAAGAATTTCTTCAAGACTTCATTCATCAATCTCATGAAAGTACTCAGTGCATTTGTCAATCCAAAAGGCATCACCAACCATTTATGCAATCCTTCATTTGTCTTAAAAGTGGTCTTCCATTCATCTCCTTCTATGATTCTGATTTGATGGTATCCACTCTTCAAGTCTATCTTTGTGAAATATTTTTCTCCACTCAAACAATCCATGATATCATCCATCCTAGGTAAAGGAAATCTATACTTAACTATGATATTTTTTATTTCTCGAGAGTCGGTACACATTCTCCATTCTCCATCTTTCTTAGGTACAACATTGCAGGTACTACACAAGGACTCAAACTTTCTCTGATCAAACCTTTCCTCAACAATTCTTATATCTGTCTATTTAGTTCTTCCTTCTCTACCAGTGTCATTCTATATGCTACTTTATTAGGCAAACTAGCTCTTGGTATAAGATCCATGTGATGATTAATACTCCTAATTGGTGGCAATCCTTTAGGTACATTGTCTGATATGATGTCTTCATACTCTGTCAGCAACTCTGTTATCTCCTCCGGTTGTGATTCTTCAGTCTCTTTTTTTGATGTTTTAGGCTTCTTAGGAATCAAAGCATAACACATATTATCATGTCTCAAACCATCCAGAAATTTCCTTCCATCTACCAAACAGATTCTAGCATTCCCACATACTTCACTCTTAGGATCATCTTCCAAAGGAATCAAGGTAATTCTCTTCCCATGTGATGTTATAGTGTATATATTTTTTCTCCTATCATGTATAGCTTTTCTATCATACTACCTAGGTCTACCCAACAAAATATGACATACATCCATAGGCATAATATCACACAAGACTTCATCATGATAAGATCCAATATGAAATTTCACCAAACATTATTCACTCACCAGTACCTTATGATCATCTTGAATCCATGCTATCTGATAGGGCTTAGGGTGTTTCAATCTTTCCAACTTCAGCTTAGTCACCATCTCCTCAGAAACTAGGTTATCAGAACTACCACTATCAATAACAACTTTACAACATTTACCCCCTGCTTTGCATCTAGTTCTGAACAAGCTTTATCTTTGTGGTGGTTCCTCATTTGTCTCTACTTGAAAGAGTACTCTCCTCATCACCAGTGATTTTCCATTATTAGGTTTACCAAATGAACTAGGTGATCCAACAAGTTCTTCTTCAACATAGGTTGTTCTTCCACTGTTCTTTGTCCTTTTACTTGTACTCCCCTAATTACATTCAAATGCTCTATGTCCTTCACCTCCACACTTGAAACAAGTGCCTCTAAATGTTCTCTTATCAAATCCTCTTCCTTCTCTTTTGTATCCTTCATTCTGGTATGCATTAGGGTTTCCTCTCTGGTAAAAATTTATATCATCTCTCTAGTAAGCATTAGTATCTTTGTCATCCTTCTTGAAGGGGCTATCAAGCTTGTTCTACTCTGAATGTGATCTGTCTCCTCCAAAAATTGTTCTACCTCTCTGAAATTTACCACCTCTACCTCTATGTCTCTGATCATGCCTCTTGTTTAACTTCCCTTCAACTTTCTGGGCAAACTGATATGCTTCCTCCAAAGATGTCATCCTTACCAAGCTTAGTTCTTCTTGAATGTTTAATCTCAATCCATTGATGAATCTAGCCACTTTCTGCTTGCTTGCTTCACTATGTCCTATCCTTATGATCATCTTATACTCCTTCACAGATTTCTCCTTTTGTCTCAATTTTTGCAATCTTTTCAATAGCTCCAGCTCGTAGTCAGCAAGTATGAATTGATTCTTCAGTTTTGTCACCATTCTATCCCACTTTGTAATCTTTTTTTTCCTCTTTTGTTTCTATCCAACTAAACTTCCTTCCACCATATAGCAGCATGTCCTTTCAACTTTGTCTTTGCAAATTTCACCTTCTTCGAATCTTCAACTTCTTCATACTCAAAGTATTCTTCCATGTCATTTATCCAGTTAATCTATTCTTCAGGGTTCAAATTACCAGTATAGTTTGGTACATCAACTCTAGGTGTCTTTCCAATCTTTGAAATAGTTGACAACATCTTGACTTGATCTAATTCTGCTTCTTCTTCATCTCCTAGGGTTTCGCCAATTTGTTCAACAGATTGAAATTCTTCTTCTTCATCACTTTCAACATTAGGTCTCAGTGTCAATCCTCTTTGCTTGTCTTCTTCAACAGCATCGAATTGAATTCTCATTATTTTCATCATTTCCATCATCTCATCCATCCTACCAGTCATCGTTCCAACAACAAGATTCTCCTCAGTGACATTCTTCCTAGGATCAAGTGTAACTGCCTCAAGTTCGGTGATCGAGCTACAAGGTGACAACTACCTCACAATCGGCAATCGGTTGCGAAACAAGTAACTTGCCTCAATTCAGCAATCTATTCACAACAAGATCTTATGGAATTCCTTTGCCAATTTCACTCAATTCACTCCCAAAGATTTGAACTTTTTCTCTAATACCACTTGGTGCAATCACGGTAGGAGGGTTCACAAAATGAACTATCCAGACCATGCAACAAGAGTAAACACAACGAAAACAACTCAAAGATATGAAACAAATGCAAATCCATTCATTCAATATATCATAGAATTCAAATACAATCTGGCCAGCAACATGCAGGCTTACAATTAGGGCTCAAAGGCTTGATTACAAAATATCAAAATATGCACAAGATATAGCTTTGAAGATCATTTGCAAAGAATCCAAACTATGAACTTATGAATCAATTCTGACTACTTTCCTAGGGATCTATTACATCCTTATATATCATCTCCAGAACAATAGATTCCTCCATGTCAGCCAAGGAAGATCACAAACTCCAATGAAGAGTTGTAATGTGTGTACATGGATAGGTCAGACCTAATCATGTAGAACACCTCTGCAAATGCAGGGAATGAAGTGTAGATCCTAGGGAAGGTCAACCATGAACCAAGGATCAAAGAATGATGTGTCAGTAGGCTCCACAGATTGAGAAATGCTCCACAAATCTTCTCCTTCAGCTGATAGTCTGAGACTATCAGGATGCTTTGTTCTAAGAAAACAATCAATCTTTTGATAGCGATAACTTTCCAATACTAGATCCAAATGCTCTAAAAATTAGATATGATGTAGATGAATGTATCTAGATGCTAAGTCCAGCTCTGTAAGATGTGAGTTGCAACTGCGGCAGAATGCGGACCAAAATATAGAAACTACTACTAACTGAACTGCCTAAACTGAGCTGGAAAATGAAAAGAAACAAATTGAGCTGCAAATAAATTGAAATGCAAATGTTTTTGGTTGATGCAAGATTGATCTTCAACCAAGGATGCTACTGCATCAGTATCTTTTCTTTCCATTTGTTTTTTCTCCACATTTTCTTTGCACTCTTTTTGTTGCCTATAAAACAAAAAATAATATCATATTATGTCTTATATACATAAAACTCTTACTTATAAAATTTCATTAAACACTATTAAAAAAATAATATACTAATTAGTGGATTTACAACTTGCATGTTTGTCAAACCAAGTCTCAATAAATATTCATTATTCTTGGCCACTTTTTCTCTATGAAGGCACTCATAATCTATCAGTGAAGTTCAACATTATGATCACTATCATCTAATTTGCACCTTACTGCCCTTCTCTTCATTTCCTGAAGTCCAAATATACAATAATGTATAAATCAACAACTTGAATCAGTAAAACTTTATTGAGTTCATAAGTTGATAACTGTTGACTTTCCAATCTCCTGATAACTACAAATGAAAACTTAAAATAGAATTCAGATTATAGATTAAAAAGAATTTGCAGTCAAAAACCAAGATGTTTACAATTACAGGTATCAGACAAATTTTTCTTAGGGATATATCCACAAGAAAAGAACTCATAAAAACATAAAACAAGTAGGATGAAGGAAAAACATAGTCTAGTTCATCATGAGGTGTGTTAGAACCATTCAAAATTTCACATAGTCCCACTATGTTTCATATAGTTTCCTTACATAAATCCATAAATAAGGATTCATATTCCTTTTAGAATTGTTCCAAGAGTCATTTATGAGCATCTCACATCAGGTCTATGTGAAAGAAATTTATATTTTTGACCATTGATGTGTTTTTGTCTCTTATTGTAGCCCCATAGTACATGCAAATAGCCTTGGCAAGTGTGTAGGAATTACAAGATGTGAATACACAGTTACCGCTTCCCCGCAGCATACAAAAAATTTAGTTGCGGTGTTGCCGTATAAACTCAAGCAGCACATAATATGTTATTGTGCCCTCATGGTAGGTAAGGAGATGATCGGAGACAATGCGGTAGGAAGGAGTTAGAATTAAGTGTTTACTGCACCCCTGTGATGATTTCAAGTCGAGCCTGTGGTGTTGCAGTGTAAGGAGTTCAAGTAAGTGGTAATGCTACATACCGCGGCCCCGCAATGCTGATAACTTCTACTTGTGGTAATGCGGTAAATAATGAATGGGAGACCAAAGGCTCCCGTGGCCCCACGATGGTCAGGCCAAAGGTTGGCGGTGGTATAGTAACAGACATAAGGGATAACATGTATCCCGCTATCCTGTGGTGGTGTGCAACAAGACTTGCGAGGTGGCGGTAAGTGGTGAAGATGAACGTAACTGTCCAAGAGGTCTCGCGGTCCCGCGATTGCCCTAAGTTGGTCTTGATGTGATGTGGTAAGGAATTAAATATCGAAATGACTTCAGTGCTACCCTGCAATGGTTATCATTGATGCCTACAAGATTCCAATTTTTGAGGAAAGGACTGCAAGTCTTGAAATACTCAACCAGCCATTGGATTGGATCAAATCAATAGTCTATGTTTGAAAAGAATTGAATGCTAAGATTTATTGATTTCATGGCACAAACCAGGTTAATGGTGAAATGACCAGCTTCATGGCATAATAAAACTTAGGATTTCTTTATATTTCTTCATTCTAGCGAATTCAGTGTTGATTACAGAAGGTGAATTCAAGATTTGTTGCTCTACTTAGGCATTTTCTGACTAGGTAAGTCTATCCTCTCACTCTTTGCATAAAAGTTGGTGTTTGGTTTGTGCTCTATTTTCAATTAGTTTGGTAAAGCAAGTAAAATATCAAAACCTTAATTTTTAGAGGCACTAAAATATGGCACCTAAAAAATCTAAGTCTGTGAGTAAGAGCACTGACCTCCCTGCTCCCATGAAATGATCACTTCAACAATCATTGTTGGACATCCTACCAAATTCAATTGACAAAGGGTCTAAGAAATTGTTCAAGGATGTTGCCGAAGGATGTCAGGATGCTGCAATCCCTATCTCTGGATGGAACCTTTTTTGGTATTATTGTGGAAAGAAAGATGGATAGGGACCAATTGGAAACCCATGGAATTTGGATTTGGCAAATTTTATGGTGCCAAATGTATTTGTTGATGTGGATTTGATTAGAACATTGGCACAACACTATCACTCAGTCACCAAAATAGTCAGACTACCAAATGGGTCACCATTAGTGGATGTGGATAGGAATGCAATCATAGACTACTTCATGTTGAGAAAGAAAGCCCTCACACAAGTAGATCTACAAAAGAGTGAGCAGGAGTACAATAGTTTGAGGAAAACACACAAAAGGGATGAGGTTCCCATGCACATGAGGAAAGGGGCAAATAACAGAAGAATTGAAATCCCATCCACTGCAATTGAACCTTTCTCTATTGAAGATTTTGCTATCTATTTCAAAAGAACATATTTTGCTTTGTGTCAGGTGTTGGGTATTGATGCCCAAGGTAGAATGCCTATGAGCCTAATGATGATGGCCATGAGAATTTAAAATCCAAAAGCTAATGTTGAATATGAGTTTGCAACATTCATTGAAAAGAACTACATGATGGATTTTTGAAAATAAGAGAAAACAAAAAACCCATAGATTTCAAATACTACTCTTTGCTATGTCATTTGATTTTGTTTCAAAGTAGAAGGAAGTAACCCAACAAAATGGATCTGAGCATGATTGATGAAAACGGACAAAGATTGCCAACACATTGCTAGTGTTACAAATGGCATAGTCATTTCAAGAATTGTGACTATGTTATGTTTCATGATGATTTCTCGATTAGAATAATGAATTCTCTTGGTAGATTTTCTCCCAGATTGACAAAAGAGATCAGGGAAATGTTGAGGCCTCTTACCGATAGGCTAGAATAGGGTCATAGTCATAACTATTCTGATTGGTTTTTCTTTACAGTTCATACTATAATCAGGGTATATGGGTGTACTCAGCCACCCCATGTGTTGCCCAAATTTGTGCCAGAAAGAATTGCATTCCTTGAATTCACGTGGCAAATGATGTGGATGGAGAAGGATGTAATGAATAAATAGAAGAAAGGCACATTTCTTCCTGATTCCATAGTGTTTGGTGATTGGTCCATTGGTTCTGATACTTTAAAGGATTTGCAAGCCTATTTGAAGGCTAAATATTCTTTGAAACCAGGTGTAGAGAGGGTTTGTGATCCAAAGGGTCACATGAACTTTTTCAAATAAACTATCCTCATGAGAATGGGAATATCCCATCAAATCAATTTTGATGAGGATGTGATAAAAAATCTTGTCACCTTTCAAGAAGTGTATAATAGGGTAAGAAAATGGGAGATTTTGAAAAGGATTGAGGACAATAGGAGAAAACAAAATCCTAATTTTGTTGGATTCTTTGTTGAAGAGAGGGACCCTTTGAGAAGAATAGATCTGATAATTGACAATTTTGAAAGAATGTATAGCAAGTCTGAGAAGCAGCCTTCAAAGGCCACCAAGCTCAATGTTAAAAGACCACCAAGAGTTGTGATTCAAGAGCCTGCACCAGATGCAATGTCACTACAGGATCTAGGTCATGTCCCTGATACACCACCTACCAAAAGGCAAAGGATTGAGGATGTTTCTCCACTAGTTCCATATGAATTGAGTGAAGGAGGGCCTGACACTGACGAAGTGGCTTGTATCTTGAGAAATATGGGAGATGAAGGAGAAATAGATCAGCCACTTGTTGGCCAAGAAACAGAAGCACACAAACCAGAGGCCAGAATGCCCGAATAGGCATAAGGGGAGCCTAAATTAGAAGAACATGAAAGAATTGTGGCTTCTATGAGATTTATGGAGGATGATGATTTCATTAATTCTCCCGAATTCAAAGACTTTTGGCTTAAGATGAAGATGAAAAAATTTCAAGAACAAGTGGAAATAAATAAAATGGGTGCTGATGAAACTCATCATGACCAAATTGTTTCACAAACTTTCAAGAATATGAAAATAGATGAAATAACTGTCAGCCTTAATGAGGCTAGACAAATGGTATTAAGGAGTAACATGTTGATCATTCCTGGGCTTGAGTTGAAGAAAATGTTTTTCTTAGACCAAGCCAAGAATCAAAATGACCCCATACTAGTTTCTGAATTTGACTATGATGAAGGTGTCACTAGTTCTGGTTACAATCCAAAAATAGAGACTTTGGAAATATGGGAAACATGAAAGAACACCAGCAAACCAAGATTACTTGATGTGGTCCAAGAAATAAGGGGAATAGCTATGGTCAAGATATTGCAAGACACATCAGCAACTGAAGTAGCTACCCTCACTATGCATACTACAATGTTTACACGAGATGATGTTATAAAGCTAGAGCAAAGATTGTTTGATTATGAGAAAACTTAGATGGAGATGAATGACGAGGTAAATAGATTGTATCTTGAAAATGTAAACCTAAAAAAACAACTGAAGGGTGAGAGTTCTTCTCATATTCAAGCCATTGTGCTAATTCAAACACCTGTACCACAAGAGACCAGTGATACCATAGTGACTGCTAAACAATTCAATGTTTTGAAATTGAAGTTGGAAAAAGAAATTGAGGTGTCGAAAAGCCAAAATGAGAAAACAAAGAATGAGGAAAAATTGAAAATTCTTGAAGTTTTGAGAAAATTTTGGAATATAGAGTGAAAATGGTTGTTGACAAGTTGAGAGATGTGCATGAATGTTATTCTTCCTTGTCTCAAGCCATGGAATGAGTGAAAGTAATTTTTTCTATTTTAGATCCCTTGTATCAAAGATGGCAGTCAACACATCACACACTGATCACTCTGTGTAAAGTTCTACAATGGAATCAAAATGCTCCTGTAGATAGAAAGCCAACAAAGAAAATGGTCAAGATGATATTGGATGAGTATCAGTATGTGAATGGTGAGAATCAAAGAATGCAGGAAAAGATTGATTCTTTTGCCACTTTCAAACACCAGTTCATTCCATCAATCCTAACAAAGAATGAAAAGATCAAGGATTTTGATGCGTGGAAGGATGACTTTGGTCATACATTTTCTAAGGCCATGGAATTTTTGAAAAAGGATGAATATATCAATATTCTCAGCTTCAACATCATTCTGGACAAAGTAATTTCTTTGGATGTTGGATGTACAAAGTTTGTAATTGATGTCAAAGCAATGTTGGACAAAAGGTGGAAGGATCACCAAGCCAACTTGCTCCAAATTCAAGATTATAAGTGGCCTAGTGATTTTACTATGTTTGAATGGTGGGAGAAGTATCTTCAAGCTAATGAATAGATAGGCTATACGTGTAGGGGAGCAATGAGCATCATGGCCTCATGACTACACAGTATACCAATGGGAGCAAGAGTATTTGGCTCCACTAGAAGAATAGGGCCTTGAAGATGTTGCAGTGGAAGAACCAAGCCTTCAAATGCTCTATCATGGAGAGGGGGACTTTGCTAGATTGGGATGATCATAGGTCTCCTATGTTGATTAATGCACTACAAGTGTATTGCAAGTGTTGTGGGCTTCCAATCAATATTGTCTACTTTCTCTATTTTCTCTTAATTATGTTTTAAGCAAAATTAATGTTTAGTTTATACAAAATGGCATGAATTTTGAAAAGATGCCGTATTTTGTAATGATCTAAAGCTTGTTGCTTCTCTTATAAAAGAGAAACCAAGACTGAATTTTGATATCATCATCATAGGAATTTATAGAAACATATGTGAGGAGACTTCTATTATATTGTAATATCTATTTGAAGCAATCAATGGAGAAGAAGATTTAATTTAGTGCTCGAATTCTGGTTAAGATATCTAAGAGATCATTTCTTTGTTTATAATGAGGAGGCTTAGTTCACCTTATGTTAAGATATCTATATGTATTATTAAATCATAGATGTTTGTCATTGTTTCCTTCATACAAGCATATTCAATGCATGTGGAGGCTAGAATCTGTATTACAAACTAAAGCTATCATCTAGGACATACAAGAAAAGTCTAGCATCTAGAAAGCATAGGACATACAAGAAATTCTATTCTAACTAAACAAAATTAATTTCAACCAAAGTAAGAAAGCTAAGGAGAATGATTGAACCTAACTTTAAATGCACTTCAAATCAGCAGTGAACATCTCAGGTTTTGTATACGATGTACCAGTAGAATAATGATGATTACATTTAGAAATGTATCAATATTGGATGAGTATCAGTATGTGAATGGTGAGAATCAAAGAATGCAGGCAAAGATTGATTCTTTTGCCACTTTCAAACACCAGTCCATTCCATCAATCCTAATAGAGAATGAAAAGATCAAGGATTTTGATGCGTGGAAGGATGAATTTGGTCATACAGTTTCTAAGGTCATGGAATTTTTGAAAAAGGATGAAGATATCAATTTTCTTAGCTTCAACATCATTCTAGACAAAGTAATTTCTTTGGATGTTGGATATACAAAGTTTGTAATTGATGTCAAAGCATTGCTGGACAAAAGGTGGAAGGATCACCAGGCCAACTTGCTCCAAATTCAAGATTATAAGTGGCCTAGTGATTTTATTGTGTTTGAATGGCAGGAGAGGTATCTTCAAGTTGATGAATATATAGGCTATACGTGCAGGGGAGCAACAAGCATCATGGCCTCATGACTACACAGTATACCGATGGGATCAAGAGTATTTGGCTCCTCCAGAAGAATAGGGCCTTGAAGATGTTGCAGTGGAAGAACCAAGCCTTCAAACACTCTATCATGGAGAGGGGGACTTTTCCAGATCAAGATGATCATTGGTCTCCTATATTGATTAACGGACTACAAGTGTATTGCAAGTGTTGCAGGCTTCCAATCAATATTGCCTACTTTCTCTATTTTCTCTTAATTATGTTTTAAACAAAATTAATGTTTAGTTTATATGAAGTGATATGAATTTTGAAAAGATTGCATATTTTGTAATGGTCTAAAGCTTGTTGCTTCTCTTATAAAAGAGAAACCAAGACCGAATTTTGATATCATCATCATAGGCTATTATAGAAACATATATGAGGAGACTTCTGTTGTATTGTAATATGTATTTGAAGCAATCAATGGAGAAGAAGATTTAATTTGGTGCTCAAATTCTAGTTAAGATATCTAAGAGATCATTTCTTTGTTTATAATGAGGAGGCTTAGTTCACCTAATGTTAAGATATCTATATGTATTATTAAATCATAGATGTTCATCATTGTTTCCTTCACACAAGCATATTCAATGCATGTGGAGGCTAGAGTCTGTATTACAAACTAAAGCTATCATCTAGGACATACAAGAAAAGTCTAGCATCTAGAAAACATATAGGACATACAAGAAATTATATTCTAACTAAACAAAATTAATTTCAACCAAAGTAAGAAAACTAAGAAGAATGATTGAACCTAACTTTAAATGCACTTCAAATCAGCACTAAACATCTCAGGTTTTGTATACAATGTACTAGCAGAATAATGATGATTACATTCAAAAATGTATCAATAAAACAATAGTGAATAAGCATACCTATACTTAGATCTTTATTACATTCAATAATAAATTAGACCATACATATAACTAAAGTTTAGGTGACAAGCTAACCTCTTAAGGTGACATGCTAGTTAAGGTGACAAAACATCCTCATAATCATCTACATTAATAGCAAGATCATAATCCTGATCGCTCGTGTCTGTATCTGCTTGATTTTCTTCCTCATCCTCATCTGTGACATGCTGCTCATTCTCTCTCCCAATCTCTTCATTGGTAATCAAAATATCTTCTTTAAAGACTCCATCATTGTCTTCATCAAGCATTATATCGAAAACTTCCATGAATTTTCATTTGGAACGAGACTCTATTTGAATGACATACGACCATCCTGGGCTTCTTACATCATCAATTACAAATGATTGGTTAATTTTAAGAGGGGAAACATACGGCTCATCCATCTCTGATAAAAATTACCCTGTATTTGTATTTACAAATCCATACTCATCAAATTGTACTGCGGATGGTCGGATCCACTTAAATTTTAATAATATAGGACTATTTTCACCAAAATCCACTTGAATAATTTCTTGGATGAATCCAACAAAAAATTTATTCTCAGTTTCATGAAGAAATTCAGCACTAACAACACAATCACAATTTGTCTTTCCTTTGTCTTTTTCTTCCACTCTTAATTGACTACCATAGGCCCACATTCCACTAAAACACAGCCCATACATATGGAGATTGTGAAAGCTCACTGTCCTCCATTGTTACATCTTGACCTTCTTCTTTTGCATGACTGACTGCATTAGCAATCCATTCTTCAAATTTTGGAAAAGAATCACCTCTAAACAAATCATGATGTTTGTACTTTTGAGGTCGATGTTGCATCCAAGTTTGATTCTCTTCTTCATATTTTCTACATAGAATATTAACATACAAATAGTAAGATTAATAATATAAATGTGTAAATGCAATTGAGTAAATAAATTATTGTGTAAATTTTTTTACGTTTGCCACTTATCGAACGAAGTTGTGTTTTGAAGAATATAGGCATTTATCACACTTCTTTCTTGATGTGATAGCTTGAAGTGACATCCATTGCCTTCTAATACTTCACCTGCAACTCGTTCATATTTGTCATCATCCCATACACATCGATTGACATTTTTAAAATCCTTCATATATTCTGTGCAAAATCCCATGGCCTCTTGCATTGAATATCCCTTAGACATGTTGCCTTCCAGTTTTGCCCTGGTACGAACAATTTTTTTCAAAACCTTCATATATCGTTCTATAGGATACATCCATCTCACTCTTACTCGGCCACAATGCTCTAGTTCATATTCTAGATGTATCAAAAGATGCATAGAAATGTTAAAGATTATTGGTGGAAATTTCTGTTCCAATAGGCAAAGGACTTCAACAACCTCCTCCCTCAAACTATCAAAGTTCGAAGGATCTAATACATGTAAACTCATTCTCTTTAATATTAGGCCCAACCTTGCCAATCTTGGCCCCTTTGCCAAACTTGATATATTTACCACAATAGGTAAAATATTCTCGATTATGACATGATAGCCATGGGTCTTGAGGCCTCTTAAGCCATTAATGTTAGTTTGGCTTCTAATACTACTACTTACTAAAAGGAAGCTAGGTGTGCAGAAATTGCTTCCTACACTAATCTAATGAGAAGATATGTATGCAAATTCAACTTTAATTCTTACAACTACAGCAACATAGAACATCTAATAGAGATATTGCAGCAATACACATACACACAGAAAGTAGACAGAAGAGAGAGAGAGAGAGAGACAAGATATACATGGGGAAAACCCTTACGGGTGAAAAACCCCACACTCCAAAACACAGCTCAAATGTATTACAATAAACAATAACATATTACAATACAATTTCAGAGCCAATGCTCTTTCAAGAGTCTTCGAATGTCAAATCTGGAGATATTCTGGCAGCATAACAGTACTCGTACCAAAGTTATCTCTCTCCCATCCAAGCACCTATTTATATAGAGTTTACAAGGAAAAATATGGAACCTTCTAGAAATGGGCATCCATCTTGGACTCATGCCCCAAAACCCATGCCTAAGGACACTTGTCCAACATCCCATCCCAAAGTGGGTGCCTGGTCCCAAGATAGGTTACGACAGATGCTCTTACGCACCTTATAGTTTTCATAGAATCCATCATAATTGATAGCACTTACAGCTGTAAGAGAATCTGTCATACACTGACTAAAAATATCATATTCCTCTTACAACATGTCATAACCTCCCTTGACCACCCAAAGATGCCTTTCTCTCGTGAAAAGATACTCATCGACACTTGTCATTAATTAAAAATTGTTTGAGGCTTCAAGGGCGTTGCCCCTAATCCCCCACGAGGGTGCTACGCCCCTGGACCCTGTCTTGGGGGCGTTGCCCCCAAACCCCTATTAATTATTCAAAGGGGAAACCGCGGCTGCCAAAGTCGCCAAAATTTATCCTACTGCATATACACAAGGTGCTGACTATGCCAACTCAACATGGGATAAATAAATACAACATTAGGAATTTGCAAAGGTTGAGACATCTTAATTCCCAACACTTACATATCTAGTGGGAAAGTGAGTCTGAGACAACTGTAAGAATTGTACACATTATTCCTTTGTCCAGACATGATGAATCTTTAGTTGTCGAAAGTCTTCACTTGATGAAACAGTATCAAAAGCACCAAATAGAGTTTCTATAATAGCATAGGCTATATTTTTCTCATTATGCATAAAGTCAATAGTATGCCTAATGGATATATCCTTAAAGTATGGCAACTTATAAAATATGCACAACCGTTTTACACCACTTTCACTACATGGATCATATCTACTACCAGCAATCCCATCATTTTCAATAAATGACATTCTTTTTTGTCCATTCTCAACAATATAATCACTTTTTATTAGCAATGGTGCTTCACGATTCTCTTCTTGACCATTGAAACATGTTTTTTGTCGACGATATGGATGATCCATTATAAGGTAAGCACGATGTCCATAATAAATACACTTACGCAAACTTCTTGACTGCCTTACAAAATCCTTAAAGTTGCAAGGACATCCATGGTATCCATGAACACTAAGACCAGACAACATGCCATATGTAGGAAGATCATGAATAGTAAACAATAAGGAAGCTCTTAAAGTGAATTTGATTGAATGACCATCCCTTAAAGATTGAATTTCTTCAATTCCTTTCCACAATTACATTAGCTCATCATATAATGGCTCTAGATAAGCATTGATTGTATTTGAAGTCACACTTTTCTTTCCTGGTATAATCAATGATAGCATTAAAAAAAATGGCTTAATTGCTAACCATGGAAGCAAGTTATAATTTATTAAAGACACTGGCCAAGTTGACCATTTAGTACTTTGATCTGAGAATGGGTTCACCCCATCTAGAGCCAAACCCAACCTTATATTACAAGGATCTTAAGAAAAATCAGGCCATCTGTTATCAAATTCCATCCACGTCTTAGAATCAGGCACATGCTATTGTTTTCCATTAGTGCTCTTATTTTGGGCATGCCATTGCATAAGTTTAGCAATGTCTCTACACCTATACATTCAGAGTAATCGTGGGATTATTGGAAAGTGGCGAAGAACCTTTCTAGGAACCACAACTGATTTTAACCCTTGTCTATACCTCACTTCATGACATTTCAGACATTCACTCTCACTTGCAAGATTATTGCGAAATAATACACAACCATTGACACATGTGTGGATGTTTTCATACCTTAAGCCTAGCTTAGTGATTTGCTTTTTATATTGACTTTGTTTTGTTGGCAATGTGGAGTTAGGTGGTAACAACAAACTTAATAATGCTAATAATTGATCTACACTCTCATTTGTCCAACCATGCACCACTTGCAAGTTAAGAATTTGAAGGATTGTTGTTAAACGACTTAACTTGCAATTAGCATACACAGGGTTTAAAGCATCCTCCA
Organism: Cunninghamia lanceolata; assembly: GCA_027924645.1. Classification (NCBI taxonomy): domain Eukaryota; kingdom Viridiplantae; phylum Streptophyta; class Pinopsida; order Cupressales; family Cupressaceae; genus Cunninghamia; species Cunninghamia lanceolata. Next base: position 893,874 of record BSBN01001399.1, read on the forward strand.
TCGACTTGGCCCAATCATCGTCTAGACCCTCATTCAACATTCTATCAACTTTAAACCCTTCATCTAACATTTTTCCCTCTTCATCTATGTTTGGTACCACTTCATCTATGTTTGTTGCCTCTTCATCTCTCACACTCTGTAATTCTATCATATCTTCATAATAATTGTAATCCCAAGGGCATATACCACTATGCCCATATCTTATCATTTGTCAAAGAATTAGGTTTTGTTTTTAACACATTTCCACCATGACAGTCTTTACATGGACATGGATATTTTTCCATGTCCCTCTCATTGGCTACTTTGCATGGTATTGATCCATAGTCAACCTTCGACGTTGATCCATCTATAATGTTCTACACATAGCAACAAAAATCTATTAGCAACAAAAATCTATCTTTCAAATGCATTTGGTTTGGTAGAATTCATCAAGTTTTGTGCGAGATATTGCATTTTTGGTGAGTACAGGTCTAAACCCTACCTAGGGTTTCTAGGGAACAAAATTTTACCATGGGCAGAGTTTCCACCATCTAAAAATCCTAAAATTTGGTGGAAAGCTCTGTCCCATGCCTATCCACATCCCTGCAAGAGGACAACTCACTAATGGCACATGTGAAGAAGTTATGATTGACTGTGTGTGTAGATTTGCTGTGAGACAGTCCTAAAACCCTAGGTTCTTTGTTGCTTTGAATAATTTATGCACTGTATGTCAATGGAGGGGTGAAGAATCATAGTGGCATGTTGTTAGGGCCTACACAAGCCTAGGAATTCATATGACAAGTGTTCTTACCTTCGTTTGGAGTCATCACCTTGAATGCACCTAGTGGCAGCAAGACCTAAATTGCATAAATCATTGTGTTAATCACTTGGTTAGGTCATGTAGGTTTGGAAACCGCTAGAAGATGTTGTAATAGGTCTGAATAAACCATGTTGCCCATATTCCATGTTGTCTTCAATGATTGAGTGTCACTAGGGTGTTGTTTCCATGTTTTAGGCTTGGGAGCAAATTGTCAAGAATGAACAAGGGTGCAGATTTGCATCAAGTGTATTGAAACTTTATTTCGGATGTGTCAAGGTTATTGTGTGTGAGTCCTTCCTTTGCATCATGTTCTACCTCTATATAAATCTCTATGGTTAGTTTTGTGCATTTTTTACTTGTATGATTCTCACAGTTAGTGAAAAAGATAGTGTTCATGAAGGAATGGAAAAGATGCGTAGAGCCTCTGAATTATACCCGTACTGTGCAATGACATTGAATCATTTAGCAAACCATTTTTTCTTCATAGGGCAGCATTTTCTTGTCGAACAGTTGACTGAGATAGTTCTTGTTTCAACTAACCACCCTCTCATGAAATCTCATTCATATTATAATCTTGCATGATCTTATCATAGTAAAGGTGATTATGACCCCACTAGCCACTACTACATGGCATCAGTCAAGGAAAGCCAGAGGCCATAGGATTTTGTAGACAGGTTCAATTGAAGCTAGGAGATCTTAAGAGTTCTCTCTCAAATTTTGAAAAGGTTTTGGAGGTCCACCCTGAGAACTATGAGAGCTTAAAAGATGTAGGCCATATATATGCTCAGCAAGGGCAGGAAGAGAAGGCTTTGGAAATTTTAAGAAAGGCAACTCACATAGATCCACATGATTCCCATGCATTTATCAAGATGGGTGAGTTATTAATATCATCAAACCCCAGTGCAGCCTTAGATTCTCTTAAGACAACAAAGTCTCTTCTAAAGAAGAGTAGAGAAGAAGCACCCATTCAATTGTTAAACAACATTGGGGTTCTTCATTTTGAGCGTGATGAACTAGAGTTGGCTCAACAAACTTTTATGGAGGCAGTAGGAAATGGCACTTGGGTTGAACTCATAAATAAAAGCCCTAGTGCCAATTCTACAATTTTTCTTGTGCTCTTTAAGGATATGGAATTCTTCCATCAACTAGAAGAAGGTGGTGTTTCACTTGAGATACCATGGGATAAAGTCAACACTATTTAATCTTTGCTAGGTTGTTTGAACAGCTACATGATACTAAAAAGGAAAATCTTTTATACAGGCTAATATTGTTCAAGTTTCCTAATTATGTGGATTCATATCTACATCTTGCAGCCATGGCTCAGGCTCAAAATGAGATCCAACTAAGCCTAGAATTGAATGGGGATGCACTTAAGGTGGATAAAAACTCATCAAATGCTTTATCTATGCTTCGAAAAATGGAATTGAAAATAGATGACTAGCTTAAAGCAAAAGAAACAATTAAAGCTGCACAAAGTGAATCAGATGCAAAAAATTCTTATCTTGACATTTCACTTGGAAATTGGAATTATTTTGTAGCTTTTCACAATGAGAGGAGGGATCCAAAGGTGGAGGCACAACATCTTGAAAAGGCTAGAGAACTGTATTGTAAAGTGTTGGCACAGAGACCAAGAAATGTTTATGCTACAAATGCGGCAGCCATTGTGCTAATTGAAAGGGGTCAATTTGATATTGTAAAGGACATTTTTACACGAGTACAAGAAGCTGCAACAAGAAACATCTTTGTTCAGATGCCTGATGTGTGGGTAAATCTAGCACATGTTTACTTTGCACAAGGATAGTTTGCACTTGCAGTGAAAATGTATCAAAATTGTTTGAGGAAATTCTATTTTGGCACTGACACCCAAATTTTATTATATTTAGCTAGAACACATTATGAAGCAGAACATTAGCAAGATTGTAAAACAACATTATTAAGAGTAGTAGATTATAGCTATTGTAAGTTGCCAATCACAAAGCTATAGATTTTGTGTTTATAAATGTATTGAGGCTTTCGAACTACCTCTAAATTTGCTACAAAGGGTGTCCCCAAATCTAACTTCATTGAAGAGGGCCTCACCAACTTCAAATTCATTGCAACAAACTCTGAATTCCTTGCCAGTCTTTTCAAAAGTCTCTGGATCCTCTCCTCTTTATCGCCCATGCAAGTAGCTGCTATAAATCAAAATGCCTCAGTGCAAAGTAGCTTTGGGAAAGTACTTTCATCTCTACATTCCCAACCTTTTGTTTTTTAGTGAGTCCACCACAAGCAGCTCTGAAAGGTCAGAGATATTCCAAGTTGAGTACATGAAGAGCATGTTAGAGTGCCTGCAAGTGAAGAGTGTGATGGTGATGGTGATATTCAGTAAGAAGTTGGAGATTTGAGTGCAAACCGAAGGAAGACACAGAACAGGGTATGATGGCGATGTAGATAGCAAAAAATGTTGGAATGAACGCGAATAGTGAATTGTGGCAATACATCCTACCAATAATTTCTTGAAAAGTTTTTTTTTAATTTTTGACTAATTTGTATTTGGGTGACTAACTATTTAGTCATTTTATTTCTATGACTAAATAATTTTTTAGTCAACAACCAAATTAGTCATTTATTTACTCATTTGTAGCTGAGTTGTAAAAATTAGTAGAATTTAGTCATTTTTAGTTGTTGTGACTAAAAGTTTTAGTCACTTAGTCATTTATTTGCCAAAATTCTACTAGTAACAGAAAGCTATGGCTTGGCCAAAGTAAGTATGTGAATTTAATTTGACAGAGGTTTAACATGCAAGATTGTAGACCATTGTGTGTTCCCTTTTCAATTGGAACAAAGTTATCAATTTTAGATTGTCCAACATCTCCATCAGAGATGCAAGAGATGAGAAGAGTGCCTTACCATAGTGTAGTTGGAAGTTTGATGTATGCTATGGTTTGTACTAGATCAGACATTACCTAAGAAATGGGAGTTCTTTCTAGATATATGTCTAATCCTAGTAGAGTTCATTGGGATGCAGTTAAAAGAGTCTTCATATATTTGTGTGGTACCTCAGAGTATTCCTTGTGTTATGTAGTAATTTGACTGAAGATGATATTTCCCTTGATATTCATGGTTATGTGCATTCAGACTAGGCTAGTGATATTGATAGTAGACGATCCACCAGTGCTTATGTGTTTACTTTAATTGGTGGTGCAATTAGTTGGATGAGTGAGCGATAGGCTATGGTTGCTTTGTCCACCATTGAAGCCGAGTATTGTTGGCAAGAGACACTATATGGATTCACGATTGTTCTCATTGATGGCAACAAAGTTCATCCCACACATCCGCAGGACATGGTATGTCTCTACCAGAAGTCAGAGTGAAGAATGTTGTGGTCCAGTAAACAAGAACAGAGCATGTGGCAAGGTCTGACAGACAGGTCCGGATCTCTCAGAGGAAGTATCTTGGTGAAGTGTTGATTTGGGGAAGTCAAGAGGAGTATCTTTACTAATAGATTCCAGGGTTTGAGCCTCCGGTGTGGAAAGGATAAAGAGATATGAATACTTGAGTGTTAGGTTCCCAAGTGACTGTGAACAGAGGAAGAACTGACTGGCAGAACATCTGACTTTATTCCAGATGTGTTATTGATGATGGAAAAGGTTCTTAAGGCATAATTTATGTTTGGTCGATGTGATTGATGACTTCTAAAAGTATATGCTTGATCCGCATTACTTGATGTGCAAGGATTCAGCCGATAGATTAGAGTTTGTGAAAAGATTGACTATTCTGGTTGTATATTGAAAAATTTGGATTTATAAATGGAAATGATCAAACAATTGAAATGCATAACCTAAACCCAAATAATTCAATACCTTGAAGATGCAAGATGAGCTTGATTGATTGATCACTTTGTTGTGTTGGTTGCTTGATTCTGCAGCATAACATTGATAAGGAAATAGATGATGGATGGTTGATGGTTGATAGATGCAAGCTAGATTGATTGAAGATGATGGCTAATGGCTTGAGATGAAAATTTAGCAGAGTGAGGTTGCATGAAGAAGAATCCTCCAATTCTCTTCTCTAATGTCCCCTCCTAATCTCCTCCAATGTCTCCTCTAATGTCCTCTCTCTAATGTCTCCTCCTAATCTCTTTTCTCTAATGTGTTCTCTAATGTCCAAAATGGCTCAAAAGAGGCTTGCTTTATAGGCTTGGCTTGGTTCAAATGGATGGCTAGGATCAATTAGGGCTTTAGATGAAATGGATGGATAGGATTAAATTAGGTTTCCTTGCACATCAAGAAATTGTAGTCAATTGACATGTGGCAAGGGAAGATAAGGCTTAGGTGTGCTTGTGTAGATAAATACTAAAATTAGGTCCCATTAGTTGTGCATGTGAAAGATAAAAGTTGTAACACATGATTGACTGGACAAGTGTTGGAATGTGATAAAAGATGAGGACTTAATTCAAATAAAATATTTGAATTAGTTGTGATATAGTTGGAAATTAATTAAATAAATAAAATTTATTTAATTAATTGGGATGAGGATAGGATAAATAGGATTATGCATGTGAAATTAATTAAATAAATAAAATTTATTTAATTAATTGGCTAAGTAGGATGAGGATGGGATTAAGATGGGATTTTAATTAAATAAATAAAATTTATTTAATTAATTGGTTTAATGGATTAGGGAAATTAGGACAAAATGCTACAAGATGTCTAGGATAATGTTTTAACAAGGTGTTGCTAGACATGGACAAAGTTGGGACAATTTTGGGTGTCTACACCGGTTGCCGACTTGAAAGGTGATGAAATCACTCGTGCAGATATATATACAAGATGGATTTAGTTGTGAGGGGTGTCATGGTTGTTGGTGATGTGCGAATGAAAGTAGAAGAGCAGAGTGAAAGCAGTAAGGAAGATCTGGTATTTGAAAGGAAAGCAGCATAAAAGAAGAGGAAAGATGAAGTGCAGTAGATCAGTGTACTGAGCCTAACCGGAACTGAAGTCCAGCATATGTAGATGCTCCCAATCAATTCAAAGTATTGTATAACACTCTTTTTGTAGACAGTTAGTCTCTTATAGGCAATGTGCCTCTTGTGAGCAGTGTGCTCGGGTAGTGAGCCCTAATTGGCAAGTGCCATTTTGTATTTCCATTCTTCTAACAGAGAATACAATCTTGGGTTAATCACCCCATGGTTTTCTCCCTTAACAGGGTTTCCACGTCAAAAATATTGTGTCATGTGTATTTCCATTTCATGGTTATGTTTGCTTATTTGAATTAATGTTACATTGATTATTGATAAAGTTCAGAAAGCAAAAATAATTAGGATAACTAATTCACCTCCCTCTCAGTTATCAACAATTGGTATCAGAGCCAAGTTCCTCCTAACAAAGTCTAACAGCTTGAGGAAGATCTGGGAATTCAAATAGATGCATATGGTTTAAGGGAGCAACTCAAGACTGCCCTTGATGATCTTGAACAGTCAAACTCTGAAGTCAATGAATTAAAGGAAAGACTCAAACAGGCTGATGATTTCATGAGAGAACTAAAAGACAAATTAAGTCTCTCTATGAAAAAGAGAAACGAGCTGCTTCAGCAATTGGCAAGTCAAGGTGAAGCAAATGGTGCAAATGAAGAGCTGAAGGAGAAAACCAAGTTATGTGAAAAGTTATCAAAAGAAATCATTATGGTAAGACATGAAATGGAATCAGGAGTTATGAAGTTTACCCAAGAAGTTGAAGAGAAAAGAAAAACTAAGATAATCTAAGACAATCTCTCAAAGAGAAATCAGAAGATTGCCACCAGATGGATAGAATTATCAGACATCTTGAATCTGATCTTGAAGATGCTAAAGATAATGAAGAAAAACTTGAGGTTCAAATTGTCTCTCTCAAAAGGGATCTTCAAACAACAAATGAATATAAAGAGAAATTCAAGATAAGTTCTGCTCAACTTGAAGTTCTTCTTGGAAGTCAAAAGAGGGTAAATGACAAGTGTGGTTTGGGATATGAGAAAGGAGAAAGCTCTGGATCTAGTCAAAAGAATTTTAGATCAGAAAATCTAAGGAACAAGCCTAGAAGACCTCCAGTAAGACAGCCTAATGCTCAAAGATATCCATCCTTCAATGGATACTGCCACAACTACAATAACTTTGGTCATAAAGCTAATTAGTGTAGAAAGAGAATGAATTAGACTAATTCATCCTTCTCTGGATAGTGTTTTAACTACAAAAGGTATGGTCACAAATCTCATGAATGCAGAAATATGCAAATGAACAAATCATTCAATGGTAGATGCTTTGCATGCAATAGAATAGGTCATATGGCTAATCAATGCAGATCAAGAGGATATCAATCAAATATGCAAAGAAATGTTGTTTGCCAAATTTACAATAGATCCGGTCATATTACAAAATTCTGTAGAAGAAAGAATCAGGACAAAAGAGGTCTGGTATATCATAATTAGAATCAAGATAAGGGAAAACAAAAAGTGAATGCAGATGAAGTTCAAAGTGAGATGAACAAGATTTGGGTGAAGAAAAGTACAAAGAATGTAGAGGATGGATCCGCACCAGAGTCTGGTGTTGATATTCCTTCCAGAAATTAAAAAAGTGAGCTCTGGCTCAGGGGGAGACACAAAGAAAACCTTGTTCCCCCAACCAGTCAATTGGTGCCGGAAGTGGCACAAGGAGAGCTGCGGATTAAATGGGGTCATACAAGAAACATCTAAAAGGGGTATGGTAAAGATTTGAGAGATCCACAAGAAGATTTGAAGAATCTAATCCTACCAAAATTGGTCCCATAAAACAGTCTTCTGGTAAAAATAGATTCCTTGCAAGTTTGGTCTAGTATGATTCAAACTATGGCGTCTTGATCTGCAAATAGATCAAATGACTAATGAAAGGAAGATAGATTATCACTACTCTCCTAGAATAATTTCAAAATTTGTCTCAGTGATCCAGAAAGGTTTTGTCTCTGAATAAGAAAAACAAGGCAAACTGGAACAAATTAGGTTGCGCATTTATTGCAGAATGAAATTAGGGCTTCTCAGAAATAAAAGAGTTCATACGCTCATCATTTATACACTCACATTCGAAGAAAAGAGAAAAGGAGCTCTACAACTACTTCTCCCAAAGATCAAGATGATTCTTCACACAGCTCAATCTGGATTTCATCATGTGTGCCCTAAACAGCGTAAAAGGTATTCTTCGTTCTTGATATCTCTCAGCAAGATTCCTTGATGATGGCTACTCCGAATATAGTAAAGATTTCTGGTAGACCTCACCCCATATTTAGGAAGCATCCATACAAATCCTTGGAGGTAGATCCCCTAGGAGCCTTCTCTAGTGTTCCGCATGGTGTTTTGCACACTGAAGATATTAGGGTTTACATACACGCAAATGTTGAAGAGTTTGGGGAATTCAAACTAAGAGATATCACAAACAACTATTAGATGATTCATTTGAGCTCAAACCCCAATACAAGGGCCTCCAGAATAAGCACTTTGCACAATACATACATTTCCCCTATTTTACTGAGGATGAATGGGTCAGGTACATTTTGAGCAGACTACATGACAACTTCATGTGGTTAAATGGACCATTCAAAATCACAAAAGATGCTGGATTACACTCATCTGGTGGGATTCCTGTTCTTAAATCTGTGAAGAATCAAACTGTGAGTGAGGCTACTAGATCCAAGTTTGACAAAAGAGCAATGATAGTAGATGACATCTCTAATCTAGATGTCAAGTTTGCCTCCATGATCATTGGATATAAAATATATCATTCTAGCAGGGAAAATTCAGTACCTGGAACTACCATCTACACCGATTATGAAATGCTAAGAAAGGATGCAGACTATGATCTTTGTTAGCTTCTCTTGAACCAACTCTTGGAGAATCTGCAGAAAATAAAGAAAGATAAAAAGAATTCATTCAAGTATGGTGGATTAATATTGTGCTTATTCTTCTACATTATGAATGAGCTTCCCGGATCTAGTGGCTGGGTGTGGGAGAATGATAGACCAGTAGCTATCCAAATCAGAGATTATTTGCATGGACTTGGTGATGACAAAGCACAAAATATAGCTCTGTGGGGATATTTCAAGAATTTTTAGAACATGATGCAAACAAGAGAAAGGATTCCCCAGTCTCTCGTTGAGAAATACAAAGACATAGTTTATTTTATGGTAGACACTGGTCAGTGCCTAATGGAGGCAGTAGAACCAAGAACTATATGGATCATGCCCATGGGGTATGAAGTTGATGAATGAACTGTGGAGCTGCATGTTCAACACATGCTAAGTCAGCCAAAGGATCCAAAGGCAGAAAGGTTTGGAACCTTTGAAGAGCTAAGTGTAAAAGTTCATGTGGAACTCAGACAACCAGAGATCAAAAGGAAGGTAAGAAAAGAAGTTAAAGATGTTGCAAAAGGCTTTGGCATATCAAAGGAAGCACTTGATGCCAATAGGGAAAAGATGGAAAGGGTTGAGGAAGAGAAGAAAAAGGTAGAAAAGAAAAGTAAGGAAAGTGCTCCGGTAGAATCTTCCACCCAGACAAGATCATCAAAGAGATCAACACCTGTCATAGCCAAAAGCTCAAGAACATCAAAACTGGAAGTCCAGGCATCCGGAAAAGGGGAAAAGAAAACAAAGAAAAAGGCAACAAGGTCCTATGTTAGCCTAAAGAATGATGAGGAAACTGAATTAGATGAGGAGATAAAGAAACTAAAGAAGAAGAAGAAATCATCTGGTGAACACTCTACCAGTCAAGGAGAAGAAGAGAAGGAAGAGGAATTTGTTGAAAAACCCACTCTATCCTTAGATTTTGTAGTGAAAGTAGTCACTTTGGATGGGAACCTACAACCCTTAATAGAATTCTATGATGCATATAATGAAGTAGATAAAAAGATTCTAGAGGAAGCCACTGTTTAGTTTTTGAATACTTACAATAAAGCTTTTATTGAAATTATCTCTCTAATTCCCAAAAGCTTAGAGAAAAGGCTTAAAATGAGGAAGAATAATGCTTGAGCAAAAGATCTAGAAATCCAAGATCAGATAGCAATTCAGCTATACCCTTCAATCACTCCACAACAAATGAACATGATCTTTAAAGATTGCAAGAATGAGTTCCGGAGCAAAGCCAGGATGAATCGGCTCATGCTTGGTGAAACTGACAAAGTGGAAAAAGAGACTAAAGAGATCCTCTGAAATGCTTTTAAGAAATTCAACATTCCAATTATAGAGGATTTGGGTACTGACCCCTCGACCACAAGTGTTGAAAAAGAATCCACTGAGCAAGTCATGGACACCGGTGCAGAAAAGGATAAGGACTTGGAATCTTCTACTCCAGAAGAAGTGGTTCATGAACAAGAAAATATCTCTCCTCCAGTTTCCCCTACAGTCTTCAAATCTAAAGAAGAAGAAAGAATACAGAAGAAAGAAGCAGAGGTGAAGGAAAAAGAAGATGACAGTACCAAGGTTGTAGAAGGAGACAAGACCTCAATAGAGAAGAGCACAACTGCTGGTGGTAAGAATGTAGAAGGAGAGAAAGCTCTGAGAGATAGCTCTAAGAATGCAGAAGAGAAGAAACATCTATCTCTGGCAAGAGACATTGCAAAAACTGTTCAAGAATTCTTGAACAAAGAAATAATGGAGATTGATGAACCGAAGCTTCTACAAGGACCATTTAATTTTGATTCTCTTTCTCTGGTATAGACAATGAAGATAGCTTCATTTGCTAATGCAAAGGCTAAAGAAAAACTCCTAAAGTCTCACATGGAAGACTGTGAGTTGATAGAAGCTGCTTCCGGAGTGCTAGAAAAGATTATGCCATCGTTTCTGAAGGATCCCACAGCCTCCTCATCCGGTAATCTCAAAACTCTAGTCAATAGTGTTAGCACACATTTTGATTCACTAGAGAAGTTAGTAGAAGATAAGGTCTAGAAGGAATTTCTTACAAAAAGATTATCAGTGGTACAAAGGTTGATAATTAATGATAGGAGAAATATGAATATTGGGGTAAAGAGTTAGAAAATACTCTTAAAGATGGTGGAGAAATATACAAATTTTGTTTATCATGGTCCAAAGCAACATTGGACATTGAGAAGAAAGTAAAAGAACAGGAGGACAAACTGACAAATCTATCAAAGAATTTTGATCCTCTCTCATCCTCCATAATAAATCAAGAATGTCAGACTATTGCAGTCTTGAATGAAATCAAGAAGCTGGAGAAGGAAAAGAAAAATAGAATAAGTAGGTTGAGTGAGCTCAAAGGGATAATTGTCCCTAACTTAGAGGCCATGCATGAGGCCATCAAAGAAGCTCAAATCATAGCCCAGACCAATGATCCAACAGATCTAAAAAGGGTAGATGCATTTACATTCCTGTTGAGTGGCCATATATCAATTTTGGACATAATGAAGCAAAGTTGGGCTACAGAATTCATCCAATTAAAGACATCTTTTGCAGACATTCTTCAGTTTATGTGAGTATGTTATATGTGGCTAAGTATAGTTAAATTTTTAAAATTTTTGATGTGCGGACCCTACCCTTTGCCATTGATGTCAAAGGGGGAGTGAGGAGTAGTGAAAAATGAGGAATTCAACTAAGGGGGAGCTCAGGAAAATGTATATAAAAATAGAGCATCAGCCAAGGGGGACCATAGTGTACACACTTAGCCATTTTTCACTAAGTGTTCCCATCAATGCCAAAGGGGGAGATTGTTAGCAAGAGACACTATATGGATTCATGATTGTTGTCATTCATGGCAACAAAGTTCATCCCACACATCCGCAGGACATGGTATGTCTCTACCGGAAGTCAGAGTGAAGAATGTTGTGGTCTGGTAAACAAGAACAGAGCATGTGGCGAGGTCCGACAGATAGGTCTGGATCTCTCAGAGGAAGTATCTTGGTGAAGTGTGGATTTGGGGAAGTCAAGAGGAGTATCTTGACTGATAGATTCCAGAGTTTAAGCCTCCGGTGTGGAAAGGATAAAGAGATATGAATGCTGGAGTGTCGGGTTCCCAAGTGACAGTGTGAACAGAGGAAGAACTAACTGGCAGAACATAAGACTTTATTCCGGATGTGTTACTAATGATGGAAAAGGTTCTTAAGGCATAATTTATGTTTGGCCGACGTGATTGATAACTTCTACAAGTATATGCTTGATCCGTATTACTTGATGTGCAAGGATTCAGCCGACAGAGCAGAGTTTGTGAAAAGATTGACTATTCCGGTTGCCGACTTGAAAGGTGATGAAATCACTTGTGCGGATATATATACAAGATGAATTTAGTTGTGAGGGGTGTTGTGGTTGTTAGTGATGTACGAATAAAAGTAGAAGAGAAGAGTGAAAGCAGTAAGGAAGATCCGGTATGTGAAAGGAAAGCAGCATAAAAGAAGAGGAAAGATGAAGTACAGCAGATCAGTGTACTGAGCCTAACCGGAATTGAACTCCAGCATATATAGATGCTCCCAATCAGTTCAAAGTATTGTATAACACTCTTTTTGTAGATAGTGAGTCTCTTGTAGGTAGTGTGTCTCTTGTGAGCAGTGTGCTTGGGCAGTGAGCCCTAATTGGCAAGTGCCATTTTGTATTTCCATTCTTCTAACAGAGAATACAATCTTGGGTTAATCACCTTGTGGTTTTCCCCCTTAAACGGGTTTCCACGTCAAAAATATTGTGTCATGTGTATTTCCATTTCATGGTTATGTTTGCTTATTTGAATTGATGTTACATTGATTATTGATAAAGTTCAAAAAGCATAAATAATTAGGATAACTGATTCACCCCCCCTCTCTCTCGGTTATCAACAAGTATATGACAGCTACTCATGCTTGCAAAGAATCAATTTGGCTTAAGAGATTGTGTTTAGATATTGGAATAAAACAAGGTGCAGTGACAATTTATTGTGACAGTCAGAGTGCAATCTGTCTAGCTAAGAACCTAACATTTCATGCCAAGACCAAGCACATTGATGTATAATATCATTTTGTTAGAGATATGGTCAAAGATGGTAGGGTGAAACTGGTTAAGGTAGAAACTTTGATGAATGTTGTTGATTCTTTAACTAACCCTGTGAGCACAGAAAAGTTCAGATGTTGTTTAGAGACTATGGACCTTTTGGCCTCTAGAATTAAGAGACGATGTTTACTCCCTCCTGTTGCTCTTGCAAGTTGTTCGACAAGTGGGAGATTTGTTGGGAAAATGTATCAAACCTTGCAATTATATAAGATTTATTGTTGATAGTATATGTATATGTATATATATATACACGTATATATATATACGTATATATATACGTGTATATATATATATGTATATATATTATATATATATATTATACATATATGTATATATATACGTATATATACATATATATGTATGTATATATATATGTATGTATGTATGTATGTATATACATACATACATACATATATACATATATATATTTATGTACATATGTATGTATATATATATATAAATACATTGATAGTAAATGTATATGTATATGTATATATGTATATATATGTGTGTGTGTATGTATGTATGTATATATATATACACACACACACAGAGATATATATATATATCCTAGTTACACCGATAGGTGTAATATACAATGGGAGCATGGCGTGGAGTGGGATGCATTAAATTAATGATATAATGTAAATTTGGACTGTTCATTATTAGGTTTTAGATCTGACGGTAGATATTTTGTTGGATTGCCTTGCCCTAGAAGGTAACCCTATTTTATGAGGGTGTTGTATTATGACTGCAGTATCGTGATCTATTCTAAGAGTCTGAAAGCTTTCGTGTTGTCTCTGGATCTCTAGTGGTGATACTCCTATGAGAAGCTTTCTCTACAAGTATATTGTACTCTTTGTAATTTCTAAATAATATATTGGGTGGCTTTTGGAGTGTGGGGTTTTTCTCCTAAAAGGGTTTTCCCCACGTAAATCACTGTGTTGTGGTATGCATGATATCTATGTTTATTTATGTTTAAGTTTCTGTAATTTTTAAATATCTTTAAAGTTTTTCATTATCCTCCTCTCAAGATTAGTGTAGGAAGTTGTTCCGCTACATTAGCTTCCTTACATCTCTTTCCCTGAGCCTCTCTCTCTCTTTCTAAGGATATGGTAGACCCAAAGAAGATGAAATGAGGATAACCAATCTATATAGTTTCTTCTTGGATCTTCTCATTTACTAGCTCTAAAAAAAATTCATGTGGGAACACTTTTTTATTCCCATCTAGTGGTGAGTGCAATCCTTACTAGACTAGTTGATGAATATAGGTCTACATACCCTTTATTGTTTGTCCAATTAAATCTAAGTGTGCTTTACATTCCTCATTGGCCTTATGTGTTTCTAAGATGTCATTGATTCTCCATGTTATGTTAGTTCTACTCATCATTTGCACCATTACTAGCTTGGTTAAGGGGAAACTATAGAACTTATTGACATAGGACCAACCATCTTCAATTATTGGAGATGTTAGGATTAAGGTGCCATCAACCTTGTAAATCCTATGTAATTAATTACTCCTAATATTATTTATAAATCACTCATAAGGGATGAAAGGTTTCACCAGTAGCAGTCTTGTTTCAATTACATGTTTATATCCAGTCCTCGATGCTAATTTGTTTGAGACGGGGGATTGTAGGGGATTCCCCCCTGCAAGGGGTCTGGGGGGAACATCTCCCCAACGGGGGGTCTGGGGGTTGCACACCCCGATGGGGGTTCAGGGGAAGCACCCTTGAAACCACATTTTATTTATATTTTATCATTGTAAATCTAGACCATTCGTTATTAGGTCACAGATTTGACGATCAATATTATGTCAGTTCTCTTACCCTAGAAGGCAACCCCCTTTTATAAGGATATTTGTACTACATTTTTATCAGAGTTGAGAGTAATAGGCACTGCTAGATTGAAGACTAAAGGAGAGGAATGCATGTATTATAATCTCATATTTGAAGATAATACAACTTGGAGCCTCTTTTCTTGGTGGAGTTTTTTAACTGAAAGAGTTTTATCCATGTTACATACTATGTTATGTGTTCAGTTCTTAATGCATGTTATTTCTGTGTAGTGGGTTTTATTTCTATTACAATCTCCATTGATTCTACATTGTTTTAAGGATATAAATAAGGTTTGAATCAGATTTACATTGTCCGGTTTGCACTTTCATTTCTAATAGGAGAGAAGGTGGTTTCCACCATATCAGTATCTTTCTTCACCATATCACTTAGAGCCTACACCATATGATCAAGAAACATGATAGAGATAGAGAAACAAGGTATTAATATGGCCAAGCAACATAGAGAGAGAGAGCTCGATATTGAGTTGAATAAGCCTTTATAGAAAGTGCTTCAGACAAGTTGAAAATCTATACTAATCCTTTTGCAACATGTTAATTTAATGTTTCATGGAGTAATTCTTGTTTAATCATCATATTCAATAATAAGCTTATGCATATTCTTAAGTCTCATTTAAAAATGACAACTCAACAGTTCCACCACTCTCTATCACATTTGTTAAAGGTTCTACCATACATAGTGATGACAAATTCATTCTACATGATCTAGAGAGAGGGAAGTAGAGATAGATAGAGAGAGGGAGAGATGGAGAGAGTGAGGGAGAGATAAAGATAGAGAGAGAGGAAAAGATAGAGAGATAGAGATAGGGAGAGGCAGAGAGAGGGGGGTTGAGATAGACAAAGGCATAGATAGAGGGAGAAATATAGATAAAGAGGGAGATAGAGATAGAGATAGAAATAGAGAGAGGGAAGAGATAGGGAGATAGAGAGGGAGAGATGGAGAGGGAAATATATAAAGATAGACAGAGATCTAGAGGTATGGAGGGATATATTAAAAGATAGAGATATAGGGAGAGATAGAGAGAGGGAAAGAGATGAAGATATGGAGAGAGATGGGGAGAGATAGAGAGTTAGAGAGATAGAGGGAGATAGAGCTAGAGATAGAGAGAATGAGGGAGAGAGATAGAAAGAGATATCTATCTATATATGAAGGATGTCAGATAGAGGGAGGATAGAGATAGAGAGATAGAGGATAGGTCGAAAGAGACTCTCCCTATATCTCTCTAGATCTCGATATCTCTCCCTCTTCCTCTCTATCTCTATCTCTCCCTCCATCTCTCTCTCCCTCTCTCTCCCTCTCTATCTCTCCCTCTCTCTATCGATATATCTCTATATCCCTCTCTCTTATCCTCTCTAAATATATCTATCTACTCTCCCTCTAGATCTATCTCTCTATCTTACCCTCCATCCCTCTCCATGCCTCTACATCTCTCTCCATATATCTCTCTCTCTATCTCTCCTTGTCCCTCTCTCCCCCTCTCTATATCTCTATCTATCTATCCCTCTCTATATCCCCATCTCTCTCTCTCCCCTCTATCTCTTTCTATCTCTCAATCTTCTCCTCCTCTCTCTCTCTCTCTCCCCCCTTGTTTCTATATTTGTCCCTCTCTCTAACACTATCTCTCCATCTCTTTATGATGTAGGAGCATCCCTAGTTCAAGACAAATCTTGCATCAACCAAAAACATTTGCATTTCAGTTTGTTTCCTTTCATTTTCCACTTTAGTTCAAGCAGTTTAGTCAGTAACAGTTTCTGTGTTTTGGTCTGTATTTTGCTGCAGTTGCATTTCACATCAATATCGCTATTAGAAGATCAACTATTTTCTTAGAATAGAGCATTCTGACAATCTCTGATAATCAGATAAAGGAGAAGGCGTGCGAAGCATTCCTTGACTTATGGAGCCTAATGACACATCATTCAATGATCTTTGGTTCATGGCCAACCTTCTCCAATATCCGCACATCATTCCATTCATTTGCGGAGGTGTTCTACATGATTAGGTTTGACCTATCTGTGTACACACATTACAACTCTTCATTGGAGTTTGTGACCTTCCTTGGCTGACGCAAAGGAATCTTTTGTACTGAAGATGATATATAATGATGTAATAGATCCCTAGGAAAGCAGTTCAAATAATTTAGAGAATCCTTCATTTAGATTTGGCATGAAGGAGCTTCAAAGCCATATCTTGTGCATATTCTAATATTCTGTGATCAGGCCTTTGAGCCCTACTTGTAGGCCTGCATGATGCCAGCCAGATTGTATTTAAATTCTATGATATACTAAATGACTGAATCTATGTTTGTTTCATATCTTTGAGTTGTTTCCGTTATGTTTACTCTTGCTGCATGGTCTAGATAGTTCATTTTGTGAACCCTCCTACCTGACTACACCAAGTGGTATCAGAGTGAAAGTTCAAATCTTTGGGAGTGAATTGAGTGAAGTTGGCAAGGGAATCCCATAAGATTTTGTTGTGGACAGATCGCCGAATTGAGGCAGGTTACTTGTGTCACAACCAATCATCCATCATGAGGTAGTTGTCACCTTGTAGCTCGATCGCCAAACTTGAGGTAGTTTGCACTTGATCCGAGGAAGAATTCCACTGAGGAGAGTTGTTTATGTTAGAACAATGGCTGGTAGAATGGATGAGATGATGGAGATGATGAAAATGATGCGAATTCATTTGGATGCTATTGAAGAAGATAGATGAAGAGGATTGACACCGAGACCTAATGTTGAAAGTGATGATGAAGAAGAATTTCAATCCATTGAACAAATTGGCGAAACCCTAGGAGGTGATGAAGAAGAAGAATCAGATCAAGTAAATATGTTGTGAGCTATTTCAAAGATTGGAAAAAGACCTAGAGTTGATGTGTTGAATTATACTAGTAATTTGAACCCTGAAGAATTAATTGATTGGATAACTGACATGGAAGAATACTTTGAGTATGAAGAGATTGAAGATCCAGAGAAGGTGAAATTTGCAAAAATAAAATTGAAAGGACATGCTGCTATATGGTGGAAAGAAATGCAGTTGGAAAGAAATCAAAGAGGAAAAGAAAAGATTACAAAGTGGGATAGGATGGTGACAAAATTGAAGAATCAATTCATACCTACTGACTATGAGTTGGAGCTATTGAAAAGATTACAAAACTTGAGACAGAAGGATAAATCTGTGAAGGAGTATACTGAGGAATTTCATAAGATGATTATAAGGATAGGACATAGTGAAGCAAGTAAGGAGAAAGTAGCTAGATACATCAATGGACTGAGATTGAGCATTCAGGAAGAACTAAGTTTGGTAAGGATGACATCTTTGGAAGAAGCATATCAGTTTGCCTTGAAAGTTGAAGAGAAGATGAATAAAAGACATGATCCGAAACAATAAGGCAGAGGTAAATTTCAGAGAGGTAGAATATTTTCTAGAGGAGATAGATCACATTTAGAGAAGAACAAGTTTGACAACACATTCAGGAAGGAGGACAGAGATAATAATGTTTACTGAAGAGATGACAAAAATTTTTACCGGAGAGGAAACCCTAGTGCATACCAGAATGAAGGATACAAAAGAGAGGGAAGAGGATTTGATAAGAGAACATTCAGTGGTACTTGTTTCAAGTGTGGAGGTGAAGGACATAGAGCATTTGAATGTAATCAAGGTAGTACAAGTAAGAAGATGGAGAATAATGGAAGAGCAGCCTATGTGGAAGAAGAACCTGTTGAACTAGGTGATCCCTATTCTATTGGTAAGATGGAGAAAGGAGAATCACTTGTGATGAGGAGAGCACTATTTCAAATAGAGACAAATGAGGAACCACCACAGAGGAAAAGTTTGTTTAGAACAAGATGCAAATCAGGAGGTAAGTGTTGTAAAGTTGTGATTGATAGTGGTAGTTCAGATAACCTAGTTTTAGAGGAGATGATGACTAAGCTAAAGTTGGAAATATTGAAACACCCTAAGCCCTATCAGATAGCATGGATTTAGGATGATCATATAAGGTATTGGTGAATGAACAATGTTTGGTGAATTTTCATATTGGATCTTATCATGATGAAGTCTTGTGTGATATTATGCCTATGGATGTATGTCATATCTTGTTGGGTAGACCTTGGTAGTATGATAGAAAAGCTATACATGATGGGAGAAAGAATACATACACTATAACAGCAAATGGAAAGAGAATTACTTTGATTCATTTAGAAGATGATCCTAAGAGTGAAGTATGTGGAAATGCTAGAATCTGTTTGGTAGATGGAAGAAAATTTCTTGATGGTTTGAGACATGAGAATATGTGTTATGCTTTGATTCCTAAGAAACCTAAAGAATTGAAGAAAGAGACTGGAAGAGAACAATCGAAGGAGATAACAAAGTTGTTGACAGAGTATGAAGACATCATATCAAATAATGTACTTGAAGGATTGCCACCTATAAGGAGTATCAATCATCATGTGGATCTTATACCAAGAGCAAGTTTGCCTTACAAAGCAGCACATAGAATGACACCGACGGAGAATGAAGAAATTGAATAGACAGATACAGGAGTTGCTAAGGAAAGGTTTGATCATAGAAAGTTTGAGTCCTTGTGCAATACCTACAGTATTAGCACCTAAGAAAGATGGAGAATGGCGAATGTGTACTAACTCAAGAGTAATAAACAAGATCATAGTTAAGTATAGATTTCCTTTACTTATGATGGATGATATCGTGTGTTGGTGCCTACATAAACATTCAGGTTTCAAGTATTTAAATTTGAAGGCACCCTCCATAAAATCTAAAAAATTCTAAGTCTTTTGGCCTTTGCAGTTGAAAAGTGCAAAAAAAAAAAGAAGTTTTAAATGCATGTATCTTTATATATACAAAGGAGTTTGTATGTACAAATGCAAATATACATTGGCGGGCTTGCAGAAATTTCAATCGGCCTTTGAAAATGGTGAAATAATGGTTGTATGCATACTGGGTTTGCATGTACATTGAGGAATCTATCGCATTCCCAGAATATTTTGTCTTTGTATATCTGGTTTGCTTGTATATCGAGTATGTATATTGCAATATACAATGGAGAGATACATTAGAAACATGCAAAGGAAAAGATACATTGGTGGCATACAAGCAAAATATGTAAGGGACAATATACATCAAGATAGATACAAAGGTGAATGTATGCCCGACATACATTGGGAATGTACATTGCAAATATACAAGAGGCTGACATGCATTCGCTATAGTGAAAGGGATCATCGGCATGACAAGATGCATCGACAGCGAACTGCAAAGTTTCCCCGATGGCCGATGCATATACAAGGAAAACATACAGAAAGGCTTTGTATCTTGTATATAAATCGCATTGTATATGCGATATGCATTCGCCATATACAAAAGAATTGTACAAAGAGCCACTATACAAGAGTCGGGACCCGCAAGTATACAAAGGAGATTGTATGTGTTCGACATACAATCCAAGCATACAAAGTAGAATGTATACCAGGTAGATGCATCGGCGGTAATGTACAAGGAAAACATACTGTAGGAGTCAAGGACAACACTGAGAGGGGGGGTGAATCAGTGTTGTGTGAAATTTCTAATCTTTTTGCAAACTTAAACTTGCAGAGCACAAGGAGAGAAAGCTATCATTGATTTCTCAAACACATCACATAACATTGTCAAACACATGTGCATATAATTGAGAATGAAAAACAAAATTCATGAGTAAAATATACAATCACAGAGAGAAGATCAATATGAATCAAGACACAAGAATTGCACGAGTGGAAAACCCTCCAGGGGTAGAAAAACCACTCCAGAACTGCCTCACTGGCTTAACTAAAAAACATGCCTCACTGGCAATACAAATTGTCTCACTGACAAATATTAAGGTCACACTGACCTATAAGCCTCACTGGCTAATACAATGCCTCACTGGCAAACCAAATCACCAATAGAAGTTATAAACCAAATCAGAGGGATACTCTGTTTCCATTCAAATCTCAATTCCTTCATACCTGCATAATAATTCAGCTGATCATCTCTGCATTACAAGCCCAGTATCATCTTATCATAATTCTTTTCTCTTCAAAAGGATTTATTAGAAAATGTCTTCATTTTTCTGTTCAATTCCACACACCCTTCCTCTATCAATGTGAAGCCAATTAATATGAAATACTTCTCAACAATCTGCAAAATCATTTTCATATGACCTTTCATATTCTTCAAAAGAAAATCAATCCCGTGTAACAAAGTTAATTTGACTTTGCATCTGAAATATATTATTCCATCTTCCTCAGTCTTGTTGAAGCACTTGGAAATTCTTTTCAATAACTTCACATAGCAAAAATTACTACATTTCATTTTCTCTACAAATGACCCTTCAGATTCTACACAAGATAATTCAGTGATTTTCATTATTACCACTGTCAAAAATAAAATCAATCTGTTATAAAGAAAAACATTTCACAATAACCCTGCAATCAATTGATCTTTCATTTTTATTTCTCTTCACACTCCTCATAATTTCATCTACAAGAAAATATTCCTCAGTCTTTTCATATTTCTCTCTGCATTTTAAATTCTTCAATAAAATCTAATTAATGCTCTGAAAATAACTTCTGAGAACTTTTGATCTTGTCAAACCCTTCATCTTCTCCTTCACATTCTTCATTTTCTTTTTAACAGAACTTCAAAAATAAATCTCCAAATAATCTCCTCAGTCCGCCTTCAAAAAATCTTCAATATCAAAAAAATATCATCTTAAAAAAATGCTTCATATCCCTGCAAAAAGCTTCTTCAAACCATATTGCCTTTGCATAAAAATTTTATGACCATTTGAAGAAAAATAAATCTCTCAATAAAAACAAAAAAACTCTTTCCAATTTGAACACTCTGCCACAACAAATTAGAAATTAATCCTTTTAGAAATTTTAGAAAATCTCTTAAAAATATTTCTAAAACCTAAAAAAAAAACTCCTTGAATATTCTTTCTATTCGGGCTCAACAAAAATCTATAGACTGCAGTTAAAACACATATGACGTTTCAATAACCGTCAAATGGGAAGCTCCGAAGAAGAGGGCTCAACTTTAAATTGGCGTCATTGATTTAGCCTTTCGCACTCGAGAAACTTTCAAACAAAGCCATTGATGGCCCTTTTGGTGCCCATGCACTCAAGATGAAACCGGTTCCACTGGTGGTAGGGAGAGGAGGGGCCGGTGTGCACCATGATTAAAGACCCCTTCAAGCAGTGTTCTTTAAGTCATAAACTTGCTATCCCAAGTCACCGTTCTTTTAAGACATAAAGTGCATTTCACATTTAGATGGGCAGAGAAGATACAATGTATGCTTAAATGTTAATGCAACACCAAGCATTTAGAATGTGAGAAATCTAATTCTAATACCACTAATTCTGATCTGTTTTGATACTGCAGAAAAGAACATGAATCCTCTGAAAAATCAAATACATCCTGAGACAAATGTAATGTAGATCATGTGTAGATATCAACTTCTTTACAATGCATGATCCTTTTATTTGAATCAACCTTGGAGATATAACATTATATAATGAGATCCTTAACGATCTGAATATGAAGAACTCTAATAAACTTCATCAACCATTATGTCATCAAATCAACACCATGAACCTCAATTTGATCAGTTTACTCAACACATTTGCATTATCAACTTAATAGCATACCTTGAACATATCTTGAATGAAGTTTGAACCAAATTCATCATGATCATAAACCCATGTGAAGAAGTCTTGAATGTAGCCCATAATGTTGAATTCACCTTGTATCATCATAACATATAGTATCAAACCTTCTTGTGCTCATATACATTATGATAAACTTTAACATTGTAATTTTGTCAAGCTTTCACCATGAGAAACCATCTTGAGACAATCTTGAACATATCCTGACACCTTAATCAACTGAGCTCCTTCAAAGCAAAGGATAATAAAACCAAAACAATACCAACTGAACAACATCCTTGTGAGCTGACCAAGCAATGGACAACTATCTCCTCCTAATGTTCTGTTAACTGAACACACTTTTGACATCAATGACAACCTATCACCATCACATACAAGGCAGGAACCAAAGCATGGGGCCCACCAGATGCATATACAAGTGCGTTTGTATGTTCGCACATACAAAGGAACATGCATTCCAAAGTGCATTGGCTAGATCTAAAAAGTATGCAATGTAGTTGATAAGGGCTCAGGTCTAATTGAATGTATGTTTTTTGCTTGTATATTGCATTTGTATAATGTGATATGCAAGCCGCTGTACAAGGCGAACATACAAGGGAGTGATATACAATCCGAACCTGATTCAAGGGTCAAATTTGGCGCATTCAGCACTGGCATCTGCGGCTTGCATGTATATGGCATTTATATATGTCGATATACAAAAGATTGATGTACATACCGGATTTCAAAGCAATTTCAAAATGCTTTATAAAAATTTGAAATCTACAGAATGTATATTGCGTTTGTATATGCAATATACAAAGTGAAGATGCAAAGGTTGAGATACAAGGCAGGACCTGATTGCAATTTCAACTTGTTCTATGAGTATTTGGAGTCTGTGCCTTGTATGCAGGGAGTTGTATGTATGTGCATGTTCTTTTGCATATACATGGGCAAAAAAGGCAAAATAGATGGCAGAAAAGTCAGCGATAGAAGCACAAGGTGCCTACATGGCACATTCTAGTTGGTGGGTGACTTTTCAGTGTGTTTTGATGCCATGGATTTTGGCAATAGGAAGGGAGATCGACGGCTTAGTTTCAAAGTTTCGGCGATGAATTTGCTTTGTATCTGTAGCTGTTTTCAGGCAGGAAAATTTTAGGAGTATGCAGTTAGCTGCATTTCCAGAGGCCACGGGTTGGTATGCCATTAATGGCTATTTGCAGAGAGGTATGGGTATGATTGATTGGCCAACCACCAAATTTGATGAAGAAAATCTTTAGGCGGCGGTGCTGTTCCTGATTCCACCTGTTTTTCCCTCTTTGTCCCTCCTGCTACGTTGAATATTTTGGGCGCCATTCTGACGGTGTGTTGTATCTGGCAAAATTTTGAATTGACCATTGTGCTTAATGTTGAGTACACAGTCTTGATATAAATGCAAATGGTGTTACTCATTTGGTGGTTGAAGACTTGGGCATTTTTTTGGGGAAAAATAACAAAAAATAGAGCATTTCCTATCTATTTTATCTCTGTTGGAGTTTATGAGTTGCATCTGAATGCACCTTGCACATATGTTCAGTTTCATGTCATGTTTATATGAAAAATACTTCATTGCATGTGTTCATCTGTCTGTCTCCATTTGTTGTATGCATTTTCTTCTTTCAAATCTGGTTGCTAAGGGTTTCTTAGATTCTAGGGTATAGATTTCTGTATCACATGCTTAATCCCAAACTTCCATTCAAGGAGTGGATTAAACTATTTTAGGTTGAGTATGGAGAAGATTATATGTCAGTTGGGATGTATGTAAGTAGAGACAGTTAAATACTTATCCTTGGGTGGTGTTTGTAAGGCAAATACCAGTCCTAACCCCTTGAAACTTGAATGCCAGTTGCAAGCCATTCTCTTGTATACGTCTAGTTGACTCCTTGCCCTGAGATAGGCACCAGTCTGCTCCCTGTGTAGTAGTTATGATCCAAAACCCCCTGTCTTGCATCCAAAATATAAATACAAACCATTTCATAATTCCCACCTGTTAGTTGTAGGAGTAGAAATAGGATCACTGCATTCTGTCATCCTTAACCAGTTAGATATGTCCAACAATACTGCCAACCTTGAGTTTTATCATGCAAATCTTGGTCCATATATGAGAGTATTCTGCCTATTATTATAAAGCTAAATCTTTATGTCATTGGGCGAGTCAAGGTTAAATCTTTAGCCATAGGGATACCCCCCTTGGTGCAGCAAAACTAGAAGTGAAGGGGAGGTAGCTCACACAACCTCTTGTACTTGTTGGCCAAATCTACATGTGCATTGGAACTGGAAAACTCTCTGCTGATTCGGGAGAAAATCCCAACAAAATGGTGACTCCGCTGGGGAAAGAGTCGAATAGTGTGAAATCATAGTTGATATCTGGATCTTTCATGTGAATAATGGTGCTCTGCTGGCAGAATGAACTCAGAAAAATATTTGTTCTATGATAAGCTTTTAGTTGTTTGAAAATGTTATCCTCTTTGGAGAGGTGGTGACTCTGTAAAAAAGTTCTCAGTGCACATGAAAGGCCGATGTATGTTGTTGTGATCTAAAAATATTTTGTTCAAGACTTCAGCATTTGGATGAAAAAAGGTACAAGGTTTCTTCCCACTTTTATCTATTATGTTCTTGCACAAGTTGAATGCATGGGGAAGCCTTAGGTCTTAGGTAGATATAAGATGTCTGAAAGTGGGATTTATATGAATCCAAATATGTATTTACCCATACTCAATCAAAAGGGGGATGAAATATTGTGTAAAAAAATTGAAGAGATAAAGAATAGGTTGATATCCTTAGAGGCTAGGTAGGCTCAGTTGAAAAGTAATAATGTTGTGTCTGCCAGCTAGAATGCTAAACCTCTTATTAGCCCTTTTGATCCTTTGTATGACCAACTAGATTTGTCATGGGTTGACTATGAAGTCAAAAGTATGCCTACTCAGATTTACAATCAGATGCCTAGATTTAGTGGACACAGTGTGTGTGATGGGGGTGCACATATCCAAAACTTTCACACCTTCATGGAGAAACACTCATTTAGAGATGAGGATATGTGGATAAGCTTTTTTGTTAGATCCTTTGGTGCTAGATCTAGGGATTGGTATTTGAGCTTTCGAAAGAGATCTTTTGCCTATTGGGATGAACTTGTTGACTATTTTAGAAAAGAATTTGCAAGAGAACATGATGATCTTGTTGCAAGATTAATGGAAATTAGAAGACAACATGAAGAGCCCAATGTTGATTTCAGTCATAGATTTGCAGTAACCCTTTCACAAATCCCTGAAGACTTCAAACCTGATACTCTAGCCTGCATTGGCATATACTTTGAAGCCTTTGAGAAGGGCTCTAGTGCATTGTTGAGGGAATTCAAGATAACAAGTGTGCAGATGGCATACAATTTTTTAGAAAATTCAAAAAAAATGAGAAATGAGCACATGCAGAATTCCCTATCCACATGCTTTGGGATGAATAGTAATTGTGTAGCTGCAAATGACAAAATGATTAAGGCATCATGTGAAGATAAATGTGAAAATGAAAAGATAGAAGTTGAGAATGCTATGTTAGAACATAGTGATGGTAACAATGCTCAACTAGGTTGTTCACAAGTGGAGGATGCCAGTGAGAGGATCAGTGATGACTCCCATTGCAAGGTTGAGGTGTCTCGTTCTGAAAACAATGATGAAGTTATGGACAGCTAGAACACTTGTTTGAGTGGGTTTGTGGAGATAATTGTGAGTATTGTGCACAGGATAGAGAGGAAGTAAGCAAACAAAGGAGTAATTCCATGTTTGAATCATTGCCTTTTACTCAGACACATGGACATGATGAAGAGCAATCAAAGATTGAAACAAGTAGTAATGCTGAGCATGGTTGTTTTTCATCTAATTATAGTTTTATTTATGACACACAGGATCATACTTCTCCACACAAGGAATCCATTGGTAATGAAAATGCATGTTTGGCTGCCCATGAACCAGTGGCATACCATAATGGGGCTGAAACATTTGGATCAACCTTTTTTGATACATATAATGATGAGGATCTATTTGAGTATGGTGATAATCCAAGCACTGTTATGGATAAGGATTCTATTTTTCATCCTGATGAAAGATATACCAACATATATCATGAAGGTTATTGTAGAGAGGTGCCTGAATCTAAGCCTTTCCTATTTAGTGCAGCTGAAGATTGTTTACATGATGTGCACCAATATGAATGTGAAAGCTTTTCCTTTGATATGCCAGCTTATGATAAAGTGAGGCCTAATGATCCTAGCTATATGGTGGACTTTGAGTGCTTTCAGTTTTCAGTCCAACTGGGAGATCATTCAAAATGCATATTGCTAATACAGATGATAAGATGTGTTATTTTTCATATGTAGGTGCATTGTTTGATAAATATCACATTCACATGTTGCCTGATGTTGAAGGTTGTTTGCATAAGGTTGACGGGGGCAAGCTCAATGAGATGTTTGAATATGCAAGTGACAAGGTTCGTTTGTGGGTAGATCATGGTAGCATTTTTAGGCTCGATCTAGTGAAATTAGGAGAAAACAGAGTGTTTGACAAAGGAAAATTTTAGTTTTTCCTTTTTGGTGGCCCTGGGCCACCAAGTAAATTTTTAAAATGTGTAATTTATGATGCAGGTTGGTGCAGTGTTTGACTCTGTGCCCAATGGATTAGGGACTGGCCTGCATCCCAGAGATCTATAGTTCTTGCCATGCCTGCAAGAGGCATGCAGCCCCAAACAGAGCCAATGTTGGTGCCTACATAAACATTCAGGTTTCAAGTATTTAAATTTGCAGGCACCTTCCATAAAATCCAAAAAATTCTAAGTCTTTTGGCCTTTACAGTTGAAAAGTGCCAAAAAAAAAAAAAGTTTTAAATGCATGTATCTTTGTATATACAAAGGGGTTTGTATGTACAAATGCAAATATACATTGGCGGGCTTGCAGAAATTTCAATCGGCCTTTGAAAATGGTGAAATAATGGTTGTATGCATCTTTGTATGCATACCGGGTTTGCATGTACATTGATGAATCTATCGTAGATTCCCAGAATATTCTGTGCTTGTATATCGGATTTGTTTGTATATCAGGTATGTATATTGCGATATACAATGGAGAGATACATTGGAAACATGCAAAGGAAAAGATGCATTGGTGGCATACAAGCAAAATATGCAAAGGACAATATACATCGAGATAGATACAAAGGTGAATGTATGTCCAACATACATTGGGAATGTACATTGCAAATATACAAGAGGCCTGACATGCATTCGCTATAGTGAAAGGGATCATCGGTATGACAAGATGCATCGGTAGCCAACTGCAAAGTTTCCCTGACGGCTGATGCATATATAAGGAAAACATGCAGAAAGATTTTGTATCTTGTATATAAATTGCATTGTAGTTGCGATATGCATTCGCCATACACAAAAGAATTGTGCAAAGAGCCGATATACAAGAGTTGGGACCCACAGGTATACAAAGGAGATTGTATGTGTTCAACATACAATCAGAATGTATATTGGGTAGATGCATCGGCAGCAATGTACAAGGAAAACCTGCAAGGTAGGAACAAAAGCATGGGGCCCACCAGATGCATATACAAGTGCATTTGTTTGTTCGCACATACAAAGGAACATGCATTCCAAAGTGCATTGGTCGGATCTGAAAAGTATGCAATGTAGTTGATAAGGGCTCGGGTCTGATTGAATGTATGTTTTTTGCTTGTATATTGTATTTGTATAATGCGATAAGCAAGCCGATATACAAGGCGAACATACAAGGGAGCGATATACAAGCCGGACCCAATTCAAGGGTCAAATTTGGCAAATTCAGCACTAGCGTCTGCGGCTTGCATGTATATGGCATTTGTATATGCCGATATATAAAAGATTGATGTACAAACCAGATTTCAAAGTAATTTCAAAATGCTTTATAAAAATTTGAAATCCACAGAATGGATATTGCATTTGTATATGCAATATACAAAGTGAAGATGCAAAGGTTGAGATACAAGGTGGGACCCGATTGCAATTTCAACTTGTTCTATGAGTATTTGGGGTCTGCGCCTTGTATGTAGGGAGTTGTATGTATATGCATGTTCTTTTGCATATACATGGGTGAAAAAGGCAAAATAGATGGCGAAAAAGTCAGCGATAGAAGCACAACGTGCCTATGTGGCACATTCTAGTTGGTGGGCGACTTTTCAATGTGTTTTGATTCCATGGATTTTGGCAACAGGAAGGGAGATCGACAACTCAGTTTCAAAGTTTCAAAGATGGATTTGCTTTGTATCTGTAGCTGTTTTCAGGCAGGAAAATTTCAGGAGTACGCAATTAGCTGCGTTTCCAGAGGCTGCGGGTTGGTATGCCATTAATGGCTATTTGCAGAGAGGTATGGGTATGATTGATTGGCCAACCACCAAATTTGATGAAGAAAATCTTCACGCGGCAGTCCTGTTCCTGATTCCACCTGCTTTTCCCTCTTTGTCCCCCCTGCTGTGTTGAATATTTTGGGTGTCATTCTAACGGTGTGTTGTATCTGGAAAAATTTTGAGTTGACCATTGTGCTTAATGCTGAGTACATAGTCTTGATATAAAATGCAAACGATGTTACTCATTTGGTGGTTAAAGACTTGGGCATTTTTTGGGGCAAAAATAACGAAAAATAGAGCATTTCCTATCTATTTTATCTCTGTTGGAGTTTATGAGTTGCATCTGAATGCACCTTGCACATATGTTTAGTTTCATGTCATGTTTATATGAAAAATGCTTCATTGCATGTGTTCATCTGTCTGTCTCCATTTGTTGTATGCATTTTCTTCTTTTGAATCTGGTTGCTAAGGGTTTCTCATATTCTAGGGTATAGATTTCTGTATCACATGCTTAATCTCAAACTTCCATTCAAGGAGTGGATTAAACTGTTTTAGGTTGAGTATGGAGAAGATTGTATGTCAGCTGGGATGTATGTAAGTAGAGACAGTTAAATACTTATCCTTGGGTGGTGTTTGTAAGGCAAATACCAGTCCTAACCCCTTGAAACTTGAATGCCAGTTGCAAACCATTCTCTTGTATACATCTAGTTGACTCCTTGCCTTGAGATAGGCATTAGTCTGCTCCCTGTGTAGTAGTTATGATCCAAAACCCCCTGTCTTGCATCCAAAATATAAATACAAACCATTTCATAATTCCCACTTGTTAGTTGTAGGAGTAGAAATAGGATCCCTGCATACTCTCATCCTCAACCAATTGGATATGTCCAAGAATACTACCAACCTTGAGATTTATCATGCAAATCTTGGTCCATACATGAGAGTATTCTTCCTGTTATTGTAAAGCTAAATCTTTCTGTCATTGGGCAAGTCAAGGTTAAATCTTTAGCCATAGGGATACCCCCCTTGGTGCAGTAGAACTAGAAGTGAAGGGGAGGTAGCTCACACAACCTCCCGTACTTGGCTAAATCTGCCTGTGCATTGGAACTGGCAAACCCTCTGCTGATTCAGGAGAAAATTCCAACATCATGGATTGTTTGAGTGGAGAAAGATATTTCACAAAGATAGACTTGAAGAGTGGATACTATCAGATCAGAATTAGAGAAGGAGATGAATGGAAGACTGTTTTTAAGACAAATGAAGGATTGTATGAGTGGTTGGTGATGCCTTTTGCATTGACTATAGCACTGAGTACTTTCATGAGGTTAATGAATGAAGTTCTAAAGAGATTCTTGGGTAAGTTTGTTATTGTATATTTAGATGACATTTTGATTTTCAGTAAGACAAAGGAAGAACATTTGTAGCACCTTAGACAAGTATTGCAAAGACTGAGAGAAGAGAAATTGCTAATAAACATCAAGAAGTGTAGTTTCATGAAGGAAGAACTAGTGTACTTAGGATTTGTGATTTCTGCAGAAGGATTGAAGATGGACCCTGAGAAAGTAAGAGAAATTGTTGAATGGCCTACACCGGAGAGCATTGGAGAGGTTAGATCATTTCATGGATTGGCTAGTTTCTACCGGAAGTTCATCAGAAATTTTAGTTCAGTATGTAACCCTATGATAGAGACAATGAGAGGTGATAGAAAACACTTTAAGTGGACATCAAGAGCAGATAAAGTTTTGAATTGTTCAAGCAGAAAGTGACAGAGCAACCTATTTTGGTGTTACCAGATTTCAATAAGGTATTTAAGTTGATTGTGATGCAACTGGAAATGCAATTGGAGCAATATTAAGTCAAGAAGGTAGACCTGTAGCATATTTTAGTGAGAAGTTGAATGATGCAAGGAGAAGTTATTAAGTTTATGATCAAGAGTTCTATGACATAATTCAAGCATTGAAGAAGTGGAGATATTACTTGTTGCCTAAAGAGTTTGTACTATAGACAAATCATCAAGCTTTACAGTATTTGAACAGTCAAGGCAAGTTGAATCAAAGACATATGAGATGGGTAGAGTTCATGCAGAGTTACACTATTATGTTGAAGTACAGGAGTGGAAAATCAAACAAATTTGTTGATGCATTGAGTAGAAGAAGAAACTTGTTGACAGAAATGAGAGTGGGAGTGTTGGGTTTTGATGAATTGAAGAACATGTATGAGGGAGACACTAATTTTGCAGAACCTTGGAAAGCATGTAAGGAACCTATTGTGATAGATAGGAGTAAGTGGCTATATTATTTCATTCAGGAAGATATGTTGTTAAGAAGAAATCAATTGTGCATACCTAAGAGTTCAATGAGAGACAATTTGATCAAGGAGAAACACAGTGGAGGATTGACAGGACATTTTGGCATTGATAAGATAGTGGCTTTGGTAAGTGAAAACTACTTTTGGCCTCAGGTACATAAGGATGTTAGGAGATTTGTGTAGAGTTGTAGAGTTTGTCAAGTTGTAAAAGGGAGTAGTCAGAATATTGGATTGCATAAACCTTTGATAGTACCAGAAAGACCTTGAGAAGACATAAGCATGGATTTTGTAATGGGATTTCCGAAGACACGGAGAGGGCGTGATTCAATATTTGTAGTGGTGGACATATTTTCAAAGATGGCTCATTTCATACCTTGTAAGAAGACAACTAATGTAGTGCATGTAGCAGACCTATTTTTCAAGGAGATTGTGAGATTACATGGATGACCTAAGAGTATAGTTTCAGACAGAGACACAAAGTTTGTTGGATACTTTTGGAAGACACTTTGGAAGAAGATGAAGACAGATTTGAAGTTCAATTCAGCATTTCATCCACAGACTGATGGATAGATAGAGGTAGTGAATAGGAATTTGGGAAACTTGTTGAGATGTTTGGTTGGAGAGAAGATAGGAAGTTGGGATTTGATTCTTTCACAAGTAGAGTTTGCATACAATAATTTAGTAAATAGGAGTACCGAAAGAACACCTTTTGAGATTGTTACTAGAGTAAATCCTAGAGCAGTTACAGAATTGAGGGACATTGGTATGGAAGAAAAGAGAAGTGCAAAGCAGTGGAATTTGCAGATCACATGAAAATAATGCATAATCAGGGGAAGAAGCATTTGGAGGATATGAACAGTAAGTATAAGGACAAGGCAGATGAGAAGAGAAGAATAAGGAATTTTAAGTGGGAGATGAAGTAATGGTATAGTTGAGAAAAGAGAGATTTTCAGTTGGAACATATAACAAGTTGAAGATGAAGAAGTTTGGACCTTGTAAGATACTCATAAAATTTGATTCAGGAAATGCATATGAAGTGGAGTTACCAGAGACATTGGGTATATCACATATTTTCAACATTGTAGACTATTATCAGTATCATGAAGCAGAGTTTAGTGATAGCATGGGAGAAGACCTATAGAAACAGTTACCACAACAAGCACCGGAGTGGATTGAAGACATTTTGGATAGCAGAGTTGGACGCAGCACTAGAGGAATGTTGGAAAGAGACATTGCTAGGCATGTCAGGTGTTGTCATTGATGGAAACTAAATCTATCTTACACATCCACATTACATCATTTGATCATACCGGAAGTCAGAGTGCAGATTTATCTAAGTTTGGATAGACAGGAATAGAACATTTGACAAGGTTCAACATATTAGTCCACATTTCTCCATAGGTAATCACATTGTACTGTGGATCCAAGGGAATGTATAGGGATGTCAGGGCTACCTAAATCCAATATTTTATCCTTCGGTGATGAAGGGATTGAAAGTTACATGCCATCGAGTATCAGGTTCTGGTTAAATAGTTCAGTCCAGTGAAGAACGGGCTAACCTGGTATTTGATCATTGTGCGGATTAGGAAAAGTTGTTGGTTTAGTAATTTGTGAGATCTAGTAGTATTGGCCGACATGTAAGCTAACTTGGATATAGAGGTTTTGGTCTACATTGGTGTTTGTGCATGGATTCAGCCGACATAACAGTGTTCTTAAAAACTTTCTAAGTTTTTCTGAAGGCTGACTGTAGTTGATACAATTTCATGTAGCGGATATATATAATCGATGAGTTTGAGCATTTAGAAGTGTGGTGGTATGAATATGAAGGAATAAGTGCGAAGCATAGTAGAATCAAGTGTGAAGTGAAGAGATCTAAGCTTTAGATCATGGCAGAGCAGTAAAGTAGGGTAGAGAGAGATGAAGTGTGCAAAGTTAGTATACTGAGCTCAATCGGAACTATAATCCTGCATTGTTAGATGCTATTCCTTAGTTCAAACATTCCAGTGAACTTTTGTAATTGATTTGTAGGCAGTGAGCTTTGGGCAATGTGCTCGAAGGCATGTGCCTTCCCCATTTGTAATACTTTTAACAGAGTATAAATTCTTGTGGGTTAACCCCCACCATGGTTTTTCCCTTAACCAGGTTTCCACATAAAAATCTTGGTGTTCATGTGTTGTGATTTTGTTGTTTCTATTCTTGTGTTCATGCTTCTTTCTTTTGGATGTATGTGATAAATTAATAAAGGAACAAGGTAATATTTTTTGCAGAACATTGATTCGCCCCCCCTACGTCTCAGTGTTCCTTAATTTCAACAAGGAAGACAATACAAAGAATATCTTGTGAAGTGGAAAGGTAGACTAGAAGAAGATTCAGTATGGATTTCTTAGGCTGAGGTGGACCATCTTGGTTCTCCCCTAGCCCTAGCAGAGTGAGGGACTCACTTTTTCAATAACCCTGGATGTCTGATGCAGGAGCATCCCTAGATCAAGAGCAATCTTGCATCAACCAAGAACATTTGCATTTCAGTTGTTTGTAGTTTAGTTTGTTTCCTTTCATTTTCTAGTTCAGTTCAGGTAGTTCAGTCAGTAGCAATTTCTGTATTTTGGTCTGCATTCTACTGTAATTGCATTTCACATCTTGTGGAGCTGGAATTAGCATCTAGACTCATTTATATACACCATATCTAGAATTTAGAGCTTTTGTATTAAGTACCGGAAAGATATCGCTATCAGAAGATCAACTATTTTTCTCATAATAGAGCATTCTAACAATCTCTGATAATCAGATAAAGGAGAAGGCTTGTGAAGCATTCCTCAACTTGTGGAGCCTAATGACACATCATTCAATGATCTTTGGTTCATGGCCGACCTTCCTCGAGATCTGCACATCATTCCGTTCATTTGCGGAGGTGTTCTACATGATTAGGTCCGACCTATCCATGTACACATGTTATAGCTCTTCATTGGAGTTTGTGACCTTCCTTGGCCGACACAAAGGAATCTTTTGTACTAGAGATGATATATAAGGATGTAATAGATCCCTAGGAAAGTAGTTCAGATAATTTAGAGAATCCTTAGTTTAGATTTGGTGCGAAGGAGCTTCAAAGCCAGATCTTGTGCATATTCTGATATTCTGTGATCAGGCCTTTGAGCCCTACTTGTAAGTCTACATGATGCCGACCAGATTGTATTTGAATTCTATGATATACTGAATGACTGAATCTGTGTTTGTTTCATATCTTTTAGTTGTTTCTGTTGTGTTTACTCTTGCTGCTCAGTCTGGACAATTCATTCTGTGAACCCTCCTACCATGACTGCACCATTTATATCTCCCCTCTCTCTCTCCCTCTCCTTCTCTCTCCCTCTCCCTCTCTGTCTTCCTCTATCTCTTGACTTATTTCTCCCCCTCCCCCTCCCTCTTTCTATGTCTCCCTTTCTCTAACTCTATATCTCTATCTCTCCTCTCTCTATCTTTCCCTCTCTATAATGCTATCTCTTTATCTCCCTTTATCTATATATTTCTATCTCTATCCCCTTCTCTCTATCTATCTATCTATCTATCTCTCCTTTTATCTCTTTATTTCTCTATCCTCCCTCTCTCTTTATCTACCTCTCTATCTCTATATCTCTCTCTATCTTTCTCTTTCTATATACCCCCTCTCTCTAACTCTATCTCTATGTCTCTCTCCCCCTCTCTATCTCTCTTCTCTATCCCTCTCTCTAACTCTATCTCCTCATCTAACAAGGTGCATATGATGCTACTTGTTCCAACATTGCCTCTTCTGTTTGAAATTATGGAGGCTTTTCAAATCTTCCTCCTCCTCATCACCTAATAATATAATGGTTGTCTCTACCTAGTCATGAGGCTACTCTAGAGTGAAAGAAGATGGAGGGATCACATTAGTTTTCTAAAGCATTTTAACTAATCATCCAAAGGATTTTAACTGATCTAAAATGCGAGTGCATTTTTTCCTGCTTTGGGAAATTCCAACCCTAAAGGTTAGATTTTTCTTGGGCATCCAACCTAAAGGGTTACACCTACCTTTTGGATGCCAAGGATGTGTTTTCAACAAAACTTAGAAAACCAACCTATTATGTCATAAAATGTCCCCCTAGGACTTTTACCTCCTAAGTTTAGCTCTAAAGTCCCTTGTTTTTCATCATGCATGTTAGATTTAACTCCCGAGACAAAATGGCCTAGAACCCATGTCAAATGGAGCTTGAGGGACATCTGTAAGCCTAAACCCTATATCAAAATAGGTCCTGGGACAAGGGCACATGCGCACATGTCCTACCCTATTTTGCTAGGGTCCTAAATTTGAATGTCAGTTGGAGACCATTAAAAAGTGTTCGTTGCCAACATCTTAAGTTTGAATTATGAAATTAAAGCAGGAATGCATATATAAGCATGTTTAGGGTTTCATTTGTAAACTAGAAGATGATTATGATATTTTGGCAAACTTATGATTTTAGAGCATTCAAGGCATTCATTGTTGTAGAGCAGAATATTGTTGTCGTGTTTGTTATTGCATATTTGGCTTCATCTTCTCATGTTGTGAAGGATTTTCATCTACATGCAAGCTACACCTCCAAGGTGATATCTATTTGTGCTTCAATCAATCATTATCAATTTGTTTTTGCCTCTATTCTACAAGGATACACACTCTCTATCTAACAATAGTGTTGGAAGGCTTGAATGCCATTCTGGGGCTTGGCCGAGGCAAGCTCCTAAATACCACAACCCCCAACCCCTCTCTTGTGATTGCAGGTGACAGGTGTCATATTCTATGGAGTGGAGTTGCAAAGTGTAAGGATCTCAGATCTGAAAGAAAGAGCAGAATCAGGACAAGAGCACTAGTCCCTATGTCCTCCAAGTTTGCAGAGCCAGAAATTAATGGAATAGTGATAATCAGCATCAAAAAGGGTCCAGAAAGCCCTGATAAAAATACTTCATTGGACTTCAGTGGGAGTCCCTTCGTCCTCGACATTTTTAAACCTCAAACTTCAAAATCTAGTATGAAAATAATCTTCATCTAATATCTCTGTGTGCGAGCATTTGTCGAAATTCATCAGTTTATTTATGATTTTGCAATAATTAATGGTTTAAGCATAATTGGGCTTAAATTAACATAATAATCATTAATTTCCAAATTTTCCTATCATTACAAGTGACAACCAACCTGTAGGTGAATCCTCTTGTACAATTTAAGATTCAACTCGGTTAAATGTCCTTGAATGTGTGTAGTGAAAGGAGGATCTAGTTAAATCACCTATCAAACATTTTCCCCCTTTTTCCTCCATAACATTTTGGTGAACCCATGTTTTAATTGAATTTTACACCTTTTTGAGTATTGTACTTCAAATTTGCATTCATTCATTTCATTATCATCTTATTACATTTGAAAACCTACAATAAAATTGAAAATTTTGAAAAAAATTAGCATCCTAGGCTTGCATTAGGGCATAGTTTACATTGCATTTCATTTAATCTCTAATTTTCACATCAGATCTGATATAAATTATAGAAGTACATCATTTTATAATCATTTACATTGCATTTTCATGCTCCATTTGCTAGAATTTGCTTGAATTTGTGCATTTTTCATATAACCTAGTCTTTGCAATAGCTAGGGTTTGTGGTTAAAATCTTGTTTCAGATTTTACTACTCTTTTAAGCACTCATTCAAATCTTTGATTCTAGTGTCTCATTATTGTGTGTCTTTGCATTTACACATAGTCAATTTCAACAAAAACTAGCATATTCACTCATTTCTCCTTAGAATTGCACTTGCAATGAGCATTGTAGGATTTTGACATATTTTTCAGATCTGATCTGAGATATTTTACATCATAAATCTGATTAGATTTCATTCATACATCATTTTGCATAGTCGCATGCCTTACTTTCACAATTAGAGTTTAAAATTCTTGCATTTCCACTAGATTTTGACTCATCCTTCATCTAGACTTGCATGATAGGTGTGTTGTGAAAGATATTGCTATATTATTAGACTGATAATAAGGATTTAATTCACACCCCTTTGAAATTTTATCACAACACTACATCTTTTAGGCATTTACATTGAAAAAAGTGAAAAAAATCAAGCATTTTATGTCTTAAACATACATAGTTTTGCATACATATCATTGCATATATATCAAAATCTTTCAAAATCAGACCTTGCATCCATTTGAAAACATACATACATGGCTACTAATGAAAGCAATAATGCTAAGTTCCCTCCTAGACCTTATTTGAAAAGAAAGACCCCTGAACCTGAAATAGTATTCACACCTCATGATAAAACATTTGGAGACATTGAAGGGCCTCTTTACATCACCGTGAATGTAATGGAGATTTCTGTGCATGGAACACTTATAGATCCTAATTGCATAACTAATGTGGTAATGGAAGAGTTCCTTCTCTCACATGACTTTATTCAAGATTCTTATTAACCTTCAGATTTAATGATCAAGACACATACTAGAGCTTTCATGCCTACCTTTGGGAAGATATCATTATTGGTTATGGTATTTGATAAAGCCATGGATCAATTATTTGATGTCATCCCTTTATCTAACCTCTTCCACATAAAATTAGGACATCCATGACTAAAAGCTATGAAGGTTGTCCCCTCAACTATTCATAAATGAAGGTTCCTCCTTTGTACTACATAAGCAATTAGACCAGAAGAAACCAACAAGCAAGAGAAAGGAGGAAGAGAAGGCAAGCTTTTGCACAATGCAATGCACCTCAACAAGAAAACATTCCACATAATATTGAATCAAGTAAAGAAAAACCTAAAGGAAAAGAGATTAAGGATAATGACAAAAGCTAGGCTATTGTACCTTATGTACCTCTTTCCTTTAACATTCCAGATTGGGAAGATGATGATTTGCTCGTCAACAACCACTAGTTTGGTTATGCAATAGGTAATTATTTATAACTCTGGTGGTCACCTATGTCATAGCATTATTTGCATGTTTGTGTGACCTTCCCCCTCAATTTGTGTTCCCCTCGTGATGTGCTATGTGTTATTTAGGCCTCCTTGGATGACCCTTGATACTCTTGTAAGGTCAAGAATATTGGGAGACTACCTCTGTTGTGACCATTCTTCTATTTGTATCATCATTCTTCTATTGTTCCTCTCCTCTATTTTATTGGTTTGTGTGTCATGCCTTAGAGGCATAGTGTTGTGGTTGATGACCTGGGGGCATCTTCTTATGTGATGATCCTAAGGCACTTGTTCTCCTCTCTCATTTTATTGTTTACCTTCTTCTAGTGGTTCTACCTAGTTGGTGGATGACAAAAAACAAACATATACTGATATGGACCACGTGTCCCTTCAGTAAGCAAGAAAAAATGGACCTAGTCCATATATGGCGATGGGGTTGATATATATATATATCCGACACTTGGCTAGTAGAATCACTCTGTGTGATATTTGATGTTGTCTTATCTTTGCTAACAAATCATAACAATACATCTTCTCCATGCACTTTGATTGTCTTGGTGTCTTGCCTTGTTGTTGCACTTGGTTCTGAGATGCCTACAGTATAAGCCCCATGGCTACATTCAGACTCGAACCCATTTGTGTAGCCTTGCTTCTTTGTTTTCATACATAGATTTCATGTTTTTCTTAGATTAAAATGTGTTTGTGGGAACATTCGGCGATCGTGAGCACATGTCACCTCTGGGGGCATGGGCTTTGCAAAAGCTCTTGTTCCCTTGTGTGTTTTCTCTCTACCTTAACATACTTGATATTGGTACATGATATCAACCACCTTAAGGTGGGGGCATATAAGGTAAGTTGTCTGATGATTTTTGTACTAATGAAGCATGTTTGTAAGCCCTCTGCGGAGGCGGGATATTGTATCTCCAACATGAGTGCACATCTTTATTCTATATTACAATCATAAAGCCCTCTGTGGAGGCAAGATATCATTCATATCCTTTTATTCAAAAATCCGTCTGTGGAGGAGGGATATCATGCATATCCTTTTATTCAAAAGCCCTCTGTGGAGGTGGGGATGGTGTATCTCATGATCTAGTGGACATCCTTTTATTTCAAAAGTCCTCCGAGTAGGTGAGGTAGGATCTGAGACTATCCTCCCTTAACCGTGTCTTTGGTAGTTGTTGTGGCATAAGCCCAACCATCAGGTGTGCCTGTAGCGTGCTTGAGATGGCATATAGTATAGTATAGTATAGTATGTCTTTGGCATATTGTATGATGCTCATGTTTTCCATGTGTCTTCTGTGTGTTTTCCCCCATGTGTAGTTTCAAGGGCATGGTGAAATTCCCCTCCGACACTCGAGCTTTGTATGGCATGTTTTCTCCCAAGCATAGTCTCAAGGGTGTAGTGAAATGCCCCTCCTATGCTTTGGGTTTTGTATGGCGTGCTTGTTCTCAAGTGTAGTCTCAAGGGTGTGGTGAAATACCCCTCCTCCACTTTGGGATTTGTTTGGTGTGTCTTCTCCCCCATATGTAGTCTCAAGGGTGTGGTTAAATGCCCCTCCTACATTTTGGGGTTGTGTGTTGCATTTTTACTTTCCACGTATCTACATTTATATATATGTGTGTGTGTGTGTGTGAAAATGAAAAAGAAAATATCAAGTGTATTCTCTGTGACTGCTCTTGTGTCTTCTCTGTGTTTTGTGTGTCTTCAATACTGTCTTCTCCATGTTTTGTGTTCCTGTTACTGTCTTCATTGTGTTTGGTGTGTCTACGATGTGTTTTCTCTAATGTCTACCTTAGACTAGGGGCTAGAAATAGTTCCTCAATCTTGGTGTATGCATTAGCTTCAAGTTCCTGGTGTGTTTATTGTGTGTTGACTGTATTTAAATGTATGTATGGCTCATAAGATCATATATACATATAAGTTTCATCATGCATGTTAGATTTAACTCCCGAGACAAAATGGCCTGAAACCCATGTCAAATGGGGCTTGAGGGACATTTGTGAGCCTAAACCATGACCCAAAATAGCTCCTAGGACAAGGGTTGTAACAACTTCCTTATTCAAGCATATAAGCCCTAAAAGAAAACTGACTTCAAGCTCATTCAAACATATGAAGCCCTAAATGAAAACTAACTTCAATCAAGGTTTTTAGGAATTAGGGCAGAAATTTTGAAGCTTAACAAGCTTTACTAATTAAATCCATTCCATCATCATTAAGAAAGTAAACAAGATCATTATAATTGTAGCACTCATAATACAAATCTCATAAGCATGTAATGAAATGAGACATTATAAGAGGCTTACTTTAAGCAGTAAAATTTTAGAATGAAGAAACACACTTCACTAAAATTTCATGAAATTCGATGAAATCATGATATTCCTACAACAGTATTGCAATTCAACTTGAAATAATTCATCATTTAATTTAACATGTACAAAGCATACCAAGAGGTAAGGACATATCTTAGTTTTGTATAGAGTTTAGGAGTAAGTGGCATCTTGATGGTTCCTCGCCTCTAGCTCCTCCCTTCGTACACCCAAAGACGAGAGAGCATCATAGAAGCGATATCCACCCTACCACAAAGCCAAGCTTCCTCGTGTTGCACCACACAGGCAGCCCGACCTGTCTCGAGGAGACTAGTTCCTCTAGGTCACCATACATGACAGTGAATTTAACCATGAATATCTACCCATTGCCCTATGCAAAGATATAGAAAGCAACTATAAATTCAAATGGTGTTCATAATTTCAATTAATTGGAAAGCCTATTTCCCTTGAAATCCACCATGTGTGAGTCATGTATGATGGCTTGATTAGCATATATGGTTTCTTACATGGTTTATGGTTTCAATTTCAAATTTTATTTTAATAACTTTTCATTATTTTCATGGTTTCAACATTATCAAGGTTATTACGTTATCTAGAGTATTATGTCTCTGTATAATATCTTTGAAAATTAAATTTGTTCATATATCCATCTATTTAAACCATAGCTTTAATGATTTAGAATTTAATTTGTTTATTAAACTTATTCTACATAAGATAATAGTTTTAATTTGTAATTAATTTCAAGCCACTATTGGATATTAAATTTGATGAAGGGGATAAATCACAAAACACACAGTAACAATTATTAAACACAGCAAATAGAACTTTCTTTTATTGAACTGGGCAACTCATTACATTACAGAAGCTCAATTACAATTAGAGGAGGAATCCTCTACTGGCTGCAACACATTACAGCTTTCCCCACCTCAAGACTCTAGAATCTTCAGCCTTCTGTAACCCAAATTAGCTAGGGTTTCTATCTTTTCCTCTTTTCTGGACTCTACACTGGCCCCCTTAACTCTACCCCACCCAGGGTTCCCAAAATAGTCATAAATAGCACTTTTTGGTGGCCTCCAGCTAAATTTTGAAATTTGCAACTCCCTCCAAAAGTAGGTCAACTTCCGGGAAGCATAACTTTTGATCCGGGTGTCCGATTGACGAATCGTTTTAAGCGCCGGAAAGCTCGCGATGTGAACTATCATGCCAAAAATTCGTAAATAGATTTGTCAACTTTTCAAGACATTATGAGAAGTTTTAGTGCCTCATATCTTGTTCTGTAAATTTTCAGGGGCTTTTCAGAAAACAAAAACTTTAATATCTTTCAACTCACAAATGATCTTTACCTGATTCCTTCGTCAAAGGTCTTATATTTCCATTATGTAACTTTCTGGAAGTTTTTGCTTCATTACATGCCCAAATGCAAACTTTCCTAAATAGGCAAGTACACTTTCCTAAATAGGTAGGTTGCTATTTTTAGCAGTTTTGGAAAAACTGAAAGTCCTACATTATTATTCTGGATATTATGGAACCAAAAACACTAATTATGGGAAGA
This sequence comes from Cunninghamia lanceolata, assembly GCA_027924645.1. Lineage (NCBI taxonomy): Eukaryota > Viridiplantae > Streptophyta > Pinopsida > Cupressales > Cupressaceae > Cunninghamia > Cunninghamia lanceolata. The sequence goes on from BSBN01001399.1 coordinate 935,759, forward strand.
AATGAGAACAACTACAATGGTTTTGAATTAACTTCTTTTTGGGTGATGCAAGATCCTACATTATTATTATGGATATTATGGAACCAAAAACACTAATTATGGGAAGAAATGAGAACAACTACAATGGTTTTGAATTAACTTCTTTTTGAGTGATACAAGATTGCCCTTACACCTCTAGATGCTCCTGCATCAGACACCCAGGGTAAATTTGAGAAGTGACCCTGTCATGTCTCATGTGTTTGTGTGAGGAAAACCCAAACGGTCAACCTCTGCCTTAGACAACCAAGAAGAATCTTCAACAGGTCTTCCTTTCCATTTCACTAGATATTCTTCATATTGCCTGTTTCAAGTGCTCCTTCCCACATGGCTATCCAAGATCTCTTCTATCTCCTCTATTGAAGTAGATGCCGGAATACTCCACTACAGTTCTGTTAGTCCATCCTCTGTTCCACCTTCATGATATTCTGATAAATCAGTAATGTTGAAAACAGGGGAAATATTGATCCCACTCGGTAGCTCTACCTCATATGCATTTCCTGAATCATGCTTCTTCATGATTCTGCATGGTCCAAATTTCTTCATTTTCAACTTATTATATGTTCCAACTAGGAACCTTTCTTTTCTTAGGTGAACCATGACTTCATCTCCTACCTGGAATTCCTTATATCTCCTCTTCTGATCTGCCTTAGCCTTGTACTGAATATTCATTTTATTAATGTGCTTTCTCACCTCTTCGTGCAAATTCTTCAGATGTTCTACAAAGTCTTCAACTTCGACACTTGTCTTTTCTCCATTGTCCAACTTCCTTAACTCAGAAGCATTTCTTGGGCTATTGCCATATACAATCTGGAATGGTGATTTACTAGTACTCCTATTGACAGAATTGTTGTAAGCAAATTCTGCCTGTGGTAAAATCAAATCCCATCCCTTGGGCTTACCTCCTACCAAGCATCGTAGTAGGTTACCCAAACTCCTATTCACCACTTCAGTTTGTCCATCAGTCTGTGGATGGTGTGCAAAACTAAACTTCAAGTCTGTCTTCAACTTCTTCCACAATGTCCTCCAGAAATAACCAACAAACTTGGTATCTCGGTCTGAAACTATGCTTTTTGGTAGACCATGTAGTCTCACCACTTCCCTGAAAAATAACTCTGCAATATGAACAGCATCATTAGTCTTCTTACAAGGAATAAAATGTGTCATTTTTGAGAATCTGTCCACCACCACGAAAATAGAATCATGTCCTCTCTGTGTCCTTGGTAAACCAAGAACAAAAACCATACTAATATCATCCCAGGGCTTCTCTGGTATAGGTAATGGTTGATACAACCCTGTATTCTGACTCGTTCCTTTTGCCATCTGACATACTTTGCAACTTTGCACAAACTTCCTCACATCCTGCTGCAACTGTGGCCAATAATAATTTTCACCAACAATTGAAATGGTCTTATCTCAACCAAAGTGTCCATCCAATCCTCCACTATGCTTCTCTTTAATCAGGTTCTCTCTCATGGAACTCCTCGGAATGCACAACTGGCTTCCTCTAAATAACATGCCATCTTGGATTATGAAATCCAACCATTTTGTCCTGTCTAAAGTAACAGGCTCCAGACAAGCTTTCTAGGCCTCTGCAAAATCTGGATCTTTAGGATACAAACTTTTGAGCTCATCGAACCCAACAACCTCTATCTTCATTTCTGTCAACAAATTTTGCCTTCTGCTCAAGGCATCTGCAACTCTGTTGGACTTCCCACTCCTGTGCTTCAAAACAAAGGTATAACTCTGCAAAAACTCAACCCATTTTAAGTGCCTTTGGTTCAACTTCCCTTGACTATTAAGATACTGCAAAGCTTGATGATCAGTATATAAAACAAACTCTTTTAGCAACAGATAATGTCTCCATTTCTTCAAAGCATGAACTATTGCATAAAATTTCTGATCACAAACAGAATACTTTTTCTTGGCATCATTAAGCTTCTCACTAAAATAGGCAATGGGCTTACCTTCTTGGCTCAAAACAGCTCCTATACCACTACCACTAGCATCACAATTTACCTGAAATACCTTATTAAAATCTGGAAGTGCCAAAACAGGTTGTTCAACCACTTTCTGTTTCAATGTATCAAAGCTTTTGTCTTCTCCTTTAGTCCATCTAAACTCTTTTCTATCCCCTCTCATTGTCTCAATTAGGGGTACACAAATGCTACTAAAACTCCTGATAAACTTTCTATAAAAACTTGCCAAACCATGAAAAGATCTTACCTCTGTGACACTCCTTGGCGTAGGCCATTCAATGATAGCCCTTACTTTTTCTGGGTCCATCTTAAGACCACCTTCTGAGACAACAAATCCCAGGTACGCCAACTCCTTTGCAAAACTACATTTCTTCAAATTAATCAACAACTTCTCCTCCCTCAGCTTCTCTAGAACTCTTCTAATATGCATTAGATGCTTATCCCAAGTCTTACTAAAAATCAAAATATCATCCAAATAAACAATAACAAAACTTCCCCAAATGGCATGACTAACCACTCATACAAACCTTCCTTTGTCTTGAAGGCTGTCTTCCATTCATCTCCTTCTCTAATACGGATTTGGTGATACCCACTCTTCAGGTCAATTTTTGTGAAGTACTTGTCTCCATGCAAATAGTCCATGATGTCATCCATTCTTGGCAATGGGAATCTATACTTGATCATTATCTTATTGATGGCTCGAGAGTCTGTACACATCCTCCATTCTCCATCTTTCTTTGGTGCTAGTACTGCAGGTACTGCACATGGACTTAGGCTCTCCCTTATCAGTCCCTTCCTCAACAACTCCTGAACTTGTCTGTTCAGCTCTTCATTCTCTGCAGGGGTCATTCTATGGGCTGCCTTGTTTAGCAAACTGGCTCCTGGTATCAAATCCATTTGATGACTTATCTTCCTTACTGGTGGTAAACCTTCTGGTACATTATCAGAGATAATGTCCTGGAACTCTTCCAACATATCTGAAACTTCTATTGGTACATCTTCATAGTTCTCTTGACTAATCTTAGGAATCAATGCAAAGCAATGATGCTCATGCTTCATACCCTCCAAAATTTTCCTACCATCTACCAAGCAAATTCTGGCAATACTACATACCTTTTCTTCCACCTCCTTCAAGGGCTTCAATTTATGACGAACTCCATCTTTTGTTAGGGAATATGTGTTTGCACAGCCATCATGGATAGCGCTCCTATCATACTGCCACGGCCTTCCCAATAGCATATGACATGCATCCATCGGTATGATATCACACAGTACCTCATCATGGTAGTCCCCAATCTTGAACTTCACTAAACACTGCTCATTGACCAAAGCTCTATGGTCTTTTTGCAACCATGCAATCTGATATGGATGCGGATGCTTTCTTCTTGTCAACTTCAACTTGTCAACCATTTCTTCTAAAACTAGATTATTAGTGCTTCCACTATCAATAATAATATCACAACACTTACCTTCACATTTGCTTCTTGTGTGGAATAAACTCTTCCTCTGATTTGGTTCTTTCTCCTCATTCAACAAGGTTCTTCTGACAACTAGGGTTTCTCCCCTTTTAGCATCTTCAGAATGCTTAGACTATGCATCTTCATCTACATGTGTAACTCGTGCATTACCTTCAGGTCTCCTATTCGTCCTTCCTTGATGTTGCGGACACTCATATGCTCGATGCCCTTCTTCTCCACATTGGAAACAGGTTCCTCTAAAACCTCCTCTTCTAGGTCCTTGCCCAGGTCTACCTCTTCCTCTTCCTCTTTGCTCACCATTGTTTTGGTCATGAGGATGGTAGGTGTTATCTCCTCTCTGATTTTGACTGGTGCCAGCTTCTTCACTTTTCTTTGCATCTTCATTTCGGCCCCCATAGGGTCTTTCACCAGTCCTTCCGCCTTGACCTCTTCCGCTTTGCTTGCTATCAAATCTTTTATTCATCTTCTCTTCCACCTTCAAGGAAAATTGGTATGCATCTTCTATGGTGGTCATTCTGACCAGGCTCAGCTCCTCCTGAATACTTGGCCTCAACCCATTAATGTAATGGGCTACCTTTTCCTTGTTGGGCTCTGCATGGCCTGTCCTGATAGTAATCTTATAAAACTCTTCTGTATAGTCCTTAACAAACTTGTTACCTTGCTTTAGTCCTTGCAGCTTCTTCAACAACTCCATCTCATAGTCCACAGGAATGAAATGCTTCTTCAATTTCTCCACCATCCGATCCCATCTGGTGATCTTTCCTTTTCCTCTTCTATTCCTCTCTAAATGGACCTCCTTCCACCAAATACTGGCATGGCCCTTCAACTTTGTTTTTGTAAACTTGACCCGATCTGGGTCCTCCACATCTTCATACTCGAAATACTCCTCCATGTCATTGATCCAATCAATGAGCTGTTCCGGATTCAAATCTCCAGAATATGTAGAAACTTTGATTTTGAGCCTCTTTCTAATCTTTGAAATTACCCTCAACAACCTAACCTCTGCAAGATCTCCTACAGCTTCTTGTTCTTCATGAGATAGCTCCTCTTCGGCTTCATCTTCGCTTTCTTCTCTTGTTCTCAGATCAAACCCTCTTCGCAGCTCCTCTTGCAATGCATCGATTTGCCTTTGTAGGGCTCTAAAACCCTCTTCTATCAAAGCATTCCTCCCAACATGATTTCTTTGTGGAGGCATCTGGGTCTCTGCAGCAAACCCACAACCTTAGGTCCTGGTGCAAACTGCCTCATGGTCAGCGATCTGTCTACACACTCAAGAACCTCGCTCTGATACCACTTGATGAAGGGGGTAAATCACAAAACACACAGTAACAATTATTAAACACAGCAAATAGAACTTTCTTTTATTGAACTAGGCAACTCATTACATTATAGAAGCTCAATTACAATCAGAGGAGGAATCCTCTACTGGCTGCAACACATTACAGCTTTCCCCACCTCAAGACTCTAGAAGCTTTAGCCTTCTGTAACCCAAATCAGCTAGGGTTTCTATTTTTTCTCCTTTTTTGGACTCTACACTGGCCCCCCTTAACTCTGCCCCACCCAAGGTTCCCAAAATAGTCATAAATAGCACTTTTTGGCAGCCTCCAACTAAATTTCAAAATTTGCAACTCCCTCCAAAAGTAGGTCAACTTCCAGGAAACATAACTTTTGATTTGGGTGTCAGATTGACGAACCGTTTTAAGCACCGGAAAGCTCGCGATGTGAGCTATCATGTTGGAAATTCGTAAATAACTTTCTATCAACTTTTTGAGATGTTATGAGAAGTTTTAGTGCCTCATATCTTGTTCCGTAAATTTTCAGGGGCTTTTCAGAAAACAAAAATTTTAATATCTTTTAGCTCACAAATGATCTTTACCTAATTCCTTCATCAAAGGTCTTATATTTCCGTTATGTAACTTTCTGGAAGTTTTTGCTTCATTACGTGCCCAAATGCAAACTTTCCTAAATAGGTAGGTTGCTATTTTTAGCAGTTTTGGAAAAACTGAAAGTCCTACATTATTATTCTGGATATTATGGAACCAAAAACACTAATTATGGGAAGAAATGAGAACAACTACAATGGTTTTGAATTAACTTCTTTTGGGGTGATGCAAGATTGCCCTTACGCCTCTGGATGCTCCTGCATCAAAATTAAATTTGTTTTAGAATTTAATTTGTTTATTAAACTTATTCTACATAAGAAAATAGTTTTAATTTGTAATTAATTTCAAGCCACTATTGGATATTTCAACAAGTTTATCAAGCAAAAATCAATTTTATGGATTCTTTCCATATACTATGATTTGGAAGTTTTACTATGCAATGAAAAAATTTACCCAAATAAATAGCTTATTTAACTTAAGTTCACCTAAAGTTGCAAATAGAAATTTTTCTAAAAAAAACATTTCCAAACTTATTTTTATTTACGGAAGATAGAAGTTCAAAAATGACAAATCTTTTAAACAAAAGATTTCCTATTATTTTTTTTAATTTTGAAGTACAGATAGGGCTATTAGAGGAGATGCCTCCAATGGAGGTGTTGGTTCAAGTAATCTTCCTCAGAAAATTTTCCTATTTTTTCTTTTTTCTTTTTCCTTTTTTGCTCAGCTACTACTGGTATTTCTTCCATTTACTGCTAAAATTTATTTTAAAACCCAGCTATTCTCTAATTAGTATGATGGAATTTCTTCCTTAGATATAAAATTTCTAGTTTTTACATGTTGGGTAATATCTTGACCTTGTTTCTTTTTGTTTTGACACAGGTTTTTTTAAAATAAATTCAAGGAGATTCTTCCTACAGAAAATGATCAATAATGTTGTGCAGAATAGTTCAAATGATTTTCTATTTTATTTATATATCTTTTCCTAAAAAAATCCCCTTGAGGTACAAGCAATTCTCTATATGCTTAGGAGATAATTTGATGTACTAGAAATAAAATCTAGCCAGAAACCAATTACGTCACATGCCTTGCTCGCTGAAAGCCTAACTATTTTTCTGTTTGCTAAAACCAAAGCTAATTCCCTGTTCTCTGTTTCTTCTCTTCCATCTGACATTCCTTCTGATATTTTTTCTCCTTTTTTAAGGACTCTATTTCACTCTTTTCTAAGTTCTAGATGTCTTTTTTTTTCATGAAATAATGCCAAGTATAATGTTCATGAAATTTCCAAACTATGTTTCAGCCACACACATGGTAGCCTGCCAGATGTAAATGGGAAAAGGCCAATGGTGGCAGCAAGTCTAAGATTTAATTTAAAAAGTTTAATTCAATTCCTTAGTAAAAAGACTCTTCCATTATATTATTTCCTGCTGATGGAATAAGTTGTTGTGGCCTACACATGTCCAAGCTAAGTATAATTAAATTATTCTTAATTAAATTACAATTTAAAGACAGTAAAAACTAAAGTTATTTTATTTATTTATTTTTACCTAAACAACCTTAATATTTAGCTGCATTATGTGTTTACAATTAAAATAATAATTAAAGAGAATATTTTCTTTATATTACACATCTATATATATTATTGTTTAGGGTAAAATTTGGATTGTTTAATGTTTTAGTGTTTAGATGCTTGAATCCTCCTTCCACCCTTTACATTCAAGGATCTAGGGTCGAGTGGCAATTTACTATCATACCCTAGATCACTGTGAGATGTAGGGAAACTTGGATTAGGGAATTTAATTATCAATTTTCCTTCTCTTGTACTTAATTGACCATTAAAATCCTAATTTTGCAAATACGACTGTAAATAAAAGAATAATAGAAAAAGCTCCTGCAGATGGAAGTAAAATAGCAAATCACAGAGTACCTATTTTGGGGGTTCCAAGGTAGAAAAGTTAGGGACATAGGAGTGGGTGGCCAAGTCCAAGGTACTAGTTTCTTTACGGGATCCTGACCTTCTTCCGACACTGATCTGCACTGTAACTTCTATTTCTACAAATTCAACTGTGGAGGACATAGGAGTGAGTGCCCAAGTCCTAGAAAGACTCCGGTGTCCTGCTTCTCTTCAGATCCTAAATCCTTGATGTGTGTTGATCCTTCCTGCAACTTCACTTTGCCCAGCTCTACACCTGGTAACCTGCAACTATGAAAACTTTGGGAGGGGGTTGTGGTGTTTAGAGGCTTGCCTAAGTCAAGCCTTGGAGGACACTTAAGTCTCCGAACACCATTGTCAGATAGAGAGTGCGTGCCCTTGTGAGGCAGAGGCAAAAAACAAAGGAAATGATGATGAAAAAACAATATAATGTCACCTTGTAGTGAAGATATCATGGGAGGAAGATGCTCTTCATTCCATGATGAAATGGATGCTCAATTCTGCAAACACAAACACATAAATGACACAAATTTGCTCTTGCAACACAATGAAAGCCTTGAATCACCTTGAGAACACTTGAACATCACAATTGCCATCTAATTGAAATCTAGTTTACAAATAAATGCCTAAACATGCTTTTATATGCAACTACAAACACTCCTGCCAAGATTTTCATAATTCAAACTTACCGCGTCAGCAAAGGACCCAAATAACGATCATAAACTGACACCCAGAAATTGGGGCTACCCCAAAATAAGGCAGGGCTAGGGCATGGGTGCCCAAGTCCTCCCCCCTATTTTGGGTAGGGTACAGCTCAAGGGGTCCTCCTAGGTCCCATTTGTCATGTTACCTAGGGCTCATTCCATCAGGATGCCAAATTATGAGGTAAGATGTTCTAAATGCATGCAAAAGACTCGAGTGTATACACCTAAAAATGACATGACTCTACTAAAATAAATATTTTAAATATTTATTTCATCTTCATATTCCTCTATCAATAAATAAATAAATAAATTTATTTATTTGATTCATTCCCTCCCACTTGATTAAATAAATTACATTTATTTAATTAATTTCATCTATATCAACTTTATTCTTCTAAATATTTAAATAATTTTATTTATTTAATTAAATCTTTCATTCTTCCAAATTTAAATAAAATGCAAATTTATTTAAATTAGATCTCCAAAAATAAAATATATTTAATATTTTATTTATTCCTCCAAGTTATCTACAAGTAATTAAATAAATTTATTTATCTAATTATGCTTTCTTATCTTCTAAAAAATCTTCAATATCTTCTAAAAATAAATTCTTCTTGTCACGCAAAAGCAAAAGCTAAGTTAAAGCAACTTTGTTTTTAAATTAGAAAAATATATTCTAATTTAAGAAAAATAAAAACTCATCCTCATAAAGAAAGTAGTTAACTCAACAAAGCTCCTTTTTGAATGACACATGTCCTTCTTCTATTCGTGTACATTCTCTCAAACATTCTCCTCCATTGATCTTCTCATTTCTTCTCCACCATTGATCTTCTCTCACACAACTCCATAAATACAACCCTCTTCTTCTTCATTTGATATCTATCTTTTGAGTAAACTTATGCTGCAGGAACTATACTGCGCCATTGGCACCCCATTGCATATCACTTCATTATCATCCATCCATTTCATAGTGTGTTAAAGCTCATCTTTAACACACCAAGTATCAGAGTCAACTTCTCCTTGTCATATTGAGAAATTGAAGTAAGGAAGAAAGCTTCCTGAGGGCCATCTTCATCACCACAAGATCAAGAAAGAAAAGGCGAACAATGGAAGTCGTAAGGTAAAAGGTTGTGAGTATCTTCTTGCTTTTATTTTAATCTCCTTTTATCTTCATATTTCATTGATGTTTGGGTTTTTATTATTCATTGATTAATCCCAATTTTACCCTTACATTTTTGGTGCCGACCATGGGGCCCTTGCCCCTAATCTAACCAAAATCTGAGTTTCTTAGTGACAGGTTCCGTACAGGTTTCCGTACAGGCTTTTGACAGGTTCAATTAGTGCATCTAAGCAATCCCATGGTGCATTTACCTTCTGTTATAGTGCACACCGTCTTCCGATGCGTACATCTTCCAAGCCGACACATCTGCTCACTGTTCCGGTGCTTTTAAAGATACGACGCATACATCCCCTATTACAGCACTTTCACCTCCTATTCTAGTGCCTGCCTAACTCTGGTGCATATACCTTCCATCACGGTGCTTTTATACCTTCTTACGACACATTTGTTAATTTAATGCATGTCTCATCTTCTTGCGCTTTTGACATCTGTCTTAGCACATCTGTACAACAACGCATACATACTCTGTTTCTGTGCATTCAGACTGTATTGCGGCGCATCTAATCTGTCACTGTGGTTTTTAGGATTTCTTGTGATTTTTCTGATTAAGCTAATGTTTGTCTTGCAGGATTAGAGGCTGGAGTAGATCATTTAGCTGCATTGATTAATTCACTTAGATTAATTAAGGGAAAAAGTAAAAAAAAATGCGTACAAATTTCACGTAGTCTTTAACTAGGGGGATAGTAACTAAACCACTGCTATCTTTGCATATTGCTATCTTTCTTAGTTAGAACATTTGCTATTTTTCTTAGTTAGAACATTGCTATCTCACAAACGGAATGAACATTGCTATCTTTTAAACACTTCAACGTTAACAAATGCGTGAGTGCACAAGTAGATAGCCCATTTAGTTTTTTTCCTTTTAACTAGGTTTGGATAAATTAGTGTCTTCTGTGATTATTGAATGACAATAGGCTTATGCTCTCCCCTTTACTAGGTGACCAGAACGCCAAACTTGTTATTCTCTTTGTATAACCTTTAGAGGGACCTACCCTTGGATGCCTGCCTGTCCAAGTGGGAATGACCCTGAGTGGTAACAGGCTAAAGCCAAGCCCTACCAATCCACTTAAAATAAATTATGCTTGATGTGAAAGCCTCCTGCAACGAGTGCTGTTGTGTTACACTGACGGCCAATCTCCCCCAAAACCCTCCAAGGCATAACCCTTGGAGGCTGGGAAACTCCATAACAAAGAGTAGTGCTGCTGCATGTGTAACCACTCAAACGGTTGCCTTGACTACTTAGCCACTTGTTTAGTATACCAAAAACCCCTATTTGTTGACACAAAAGGCGATGCCTTTGAGGCGGCCCCAATTCATGTGATTCTTAGTAGAGGTAGCAGGGACAATCCTAAGGTTTAGTGGGGGTACGATCCTAAGGAAACCCAGATCTGGTATGCATGAGAAGTTAGTGCCGTGGAGGGGAGCTGGTGCTACTAGATCCTGGAGCTATATGCTTTGAATATGCATAGCCAGGGGATTCAACAAATACTGTCCTATCCAGCCTAGGTTGTACTTGTTCTTGAGTCAAAAAAGTCCAAAATACAAAAAAATAACAAAAGATAAAAATAAAAACTTCTATGTGCTTGCTATGTCTTTTGCCATAATTGAAACTCAACATTCAAGAAAAGACCAAGTTTTCACCCAAAAAATAGAAAAATCTTAAAAATCGTTCCAAAATTCTACAAAAACCAAACTGAAAAAACTAGAATGGCGCTTTTGCCTTGACCTGCAGTGCATTTGCATAGACTTACAGTGCATTTGCTCTTTGTTGCAGTGCATTTAAACATTACCAGATTGGTGCATTTGATCTAACTTGTGGCACTTTTGAACTCTGTTCTAGCGCATTCAACTGCTATGCATTCAAACCTGAGAACTGTTCCTTACCTTCCAAGAGTAAAAAATTGTCAACTTGTCAAAAACCATTTCAAACCTGTCTAAATTGTTCCAAAATCTTATCAGAATCATGCAAATCAACCATTTCCCTCTTTTTCCACACCATAACTATTTTTCATCATCTAAAATCTCACAAAATTATTCCAAAATCCAACAAGGTTAGAACCAAGCTATTCTTGATTGCATCACAAATTTCAAACAAACCTAGTGAGTCTCCACTATCAAGGATCACTTATCCTTCTCTCTCAGAACTCCACTAGTGGCTTGTACAAGCCTAGTCCACATCAAGTAAACAGATTTCTATCATCCTTACTTTGGCTATCATTTTTTGCACCCAACTTGTTTGACACCAACTAGATCTAAGGAGAACCTTTCTTAAATCTTGCACCTCTTGTTCAAAACTTTCAAACTCACTCCATCCCATTCTCTCGTCACCTTGCATGGTCTTAACAAGATTGCAAAAACAAAAACAGATTGAAATGGTTGAGAAAACTATCCCAAACTTTCACGAAAGTGATGAGGAAATCTCTATGGAAGAGGTCCTTCAAACATAGCAAGACTGAAGATTTCAATGCTTAATGGATAGAGTACTTGCCCAAGATCCTACCAAATTCTTTCTACACCTAGCACATCTAGGAGTCAAGCTCCCTAAAGATTTTGATGTAAAAGCTCTAAAAGAATCTAAGGAAGAAAGATGCCCTAAGGGAAGCACACATGAGGAAACACCTGCAGACAAAAGCAAAACAACCACTGATTCTACGGATGCCTTGAGCTTAATGACCCAACAGATCCAAGATCTACAACAACAATTCATGGACATGCAAATAGGAGCATCAACTAAGAATTACTCCCTAGAGGATATTTCACCATATCCTTTTGATAGAACCTTGATCATGATACCTTTCCCCTCTAAATTTGAGGTGCCAAAATTTGATAAATATCGAGGAAAGGGTGATCTAAGGGACCACATTAGGGAATTCAACATTGCTTGTCTTGCAGTCACACACAATGATACTTACCTTATGTGACTATTCCCAAGAAGCTTAGGAGAAGTCATGGAATGGTTTTCTAGACTACCACCCGGCATTAGAACATTTAATGAACTTGTGGACAAATTTGTCACACACTTCTCCTATAATATTGAGCATGACTCCTCAATCTTAGATCTTTGTAACACCAAGTAAAAAGGTGGAGAGTCTTTCGCTGCCTTCCTACAAAGATGGAGACAGTTGGCAAGTAAGTGCCCACATCAAATGCCTAAAAAACAATTGCTAGAAATGTTTGTCCATAACTTACAAACCAACCTAAGCTATCAGATACAAGTCCAATGTCCTACTTCCTTTAGTAAGGTCACTGAGATGGGTCTAATCATTGAAAAATCTTTAATCGCCAAAGGTCAAATAAAGCTCTATAAAGACACTCCTAGTACCAACACCAACGTAGACAAACCAAGATTCTGGACAAAGAACAAAAATATTGTGAATGATGGGGTGGTAGATGCCAAGAATACAGCACCAAAACAACCAATATTCAACTTATCGACTCCTCAAAACAATCCCCCACAAAACAAACCAAGAAACACTAAATCACGGTTTACAAATTTTCAACCTAGGAGAAAATTCACACCTTTGGGAGAATCATTAGAAACTACCCTATGGAAGTTAGTCATGAGTAAGATCATAACACTTCCAACTACGAGGGAATATGAACCAAAAGTCAAACCTCATTGGTGGAATGACAATGACTTCTATGAATTCCACCGAAACAGGGGGCACAAAACCAACGACTGCATTGCGCTCAAACACAGTATCCAAGATTTGATTGAGCAAAACAAAGTGTCACTAGACAGACATACCTCTAATAGTGATCATCAGGCATTCAAGGATCCTCTTCCCAACTATGAGCAAGGAGGACCTTCCAACCAAAATAACAGTGGATCTAACAACACAAATTACACAAACGTCAGCTTTGACTATGTTGTTAACCATATCTTAGAAAGTGATTCACGCATCAATGTGATCACTATAAATAAAGATCCAGATTACAATGTTACCACCTATAGTAATAGAGTCACTCTTAGAGGAGCTTCCACCCCTCTAGCTAATAAGTACAGTATCTTGGATCAACTACATAAGATACCTGCACATATCTCCATTTTAGAACTTCTACGTCTATCCTCGTCTCATAAGGCCATACTTGACAAAGCTTTAGCAGAAGCCTCCATCCCAACAAACCTCGCTGAAGAATAGTTTCAAACCATGGTTAGTCACATTACCTCACCTCACTCCCTATCATTCACTGAAAAGGATGATATGTCAATCACCCAACCCCATAATGCCTCTCTTCATATCGAAGCTCATTCACAAACACAAGATAAAGAGGGTCCTAATCGATGGAGGAGCTGGTTTGAATATTTGCACCTTGAAGCTAATCCTTACATTGGGGTTTTCAGAGAAAGCTATAGATCCAAAAAATAAAATCACTATCAAAGCCTATGATGAGGAGGAAATAACTTCCAAGGAAATTGTTACCTTACCAATCAGAGTGGGACCTATAGTAAAAGTTGTGGCTTGCCAAGTCCTTGATATGGAGCTAGCATACAACATTCTTCTTGGGAGACCATGGATACATGCTCGAAAAGCAGTACCATCAACATACCATCAGTGTATCAAGTTCCCTTACGAAGGTCAAGAGATCACCATCCAAGGTGACCCCAACCCATTTCAGTATTGTAACTCCATTCATCCTAAACCTGAAGTGGTGATTCCTAACAACCGTGCCTCTGCTTCATCTTCATCCCATGTCGACCCTGCTTCACTTGCTTCCACATCAAAGGCATCCCAACCTAACCTTAGACTCAAAGATAAAGGCTTGGGTGAGTACACAATCTCCCAATCCCTCTACTTGGCACAACTCCCCTTATCTCCAAGATCATATGGAAGACCCACTCTGAGCAAACCCAAAGCAGACAAAACTACCAAAGGTCCGTTTATCAAATGGGGGAGCCTTGAAGATGAGAGTGATGAAAAGGATATCCTACAATGGCTATTTAAGGATGAAGACAATTCATCAACACAACAAGACCATCACACTATACAAATTGAACAATATGGTCAAGGATTCCAAATGCTACAAAGAATGGGGTATGAAGGACACGGTCCACTCGGTTCAAGAAAAGATGGTATCACTGAACCCATCCAACCTCATACTTTGACAGCCCGAGACACTATAGGGCTAGGTTACACTAGCACATCAAGAACCAACAAAGCAAATAAGAATAAAAGCAAACAACCAGGAACATCTGCTAGTAATCTAGTTGATCAAATTCAAAACTACAACTAGGGAGCAAGACTGATTCCAATGAGTATGAGTGGGATAGTCTCTCGGAGCTATCTTGTGACAAAAAAAGCATCGATGTTGTCCACGAGTATGGCCCAACCCATGCAAATGAGATACAAGGTCCAAGGGCTAGACCACTAGAGTTTGACCCGCGTAATAACAATAGTGAAAGTCGTGAGGAAAGAATGATACCCCCCTTGACAGATCCGCTAATAGAGAGTACCATCGCAGACTTCGTCCGTGCTTATAACAACTCTATCTTAACCATCAATACCATTGAACCTGACCAACCCAATGATCCCTTGCCTTTGGTGCACCCTGAACTCATAGATTGGGACTTACAAGGTACTACCCCTGAGCTCGATACCTTTCAGAAATATGAAGCCATAATAGACTATCTTGAGCTTAGAGATCATATACCTGCAGGGGACCACAGAGTTGGCTATGCTATAGAACTCAATGAGAAGGCCTACTTTGGAGAGAGTACCAAGCCTTTCAGTCTCAAAAATGTCAAAATGAAAGAAAGATCTAATGGTGAAAATTGCTCTGCGGCAATGTTAGATCATAAAAAAAGTAAAAATATAGATGTATCCAATGGTAAAAATCTCTCTGAGGTGTCGAAGGATGGAAGGCTTGACCCTCTACCCAATCTAACACATTAGGAGAGATCTTCAATTTTAATAGAACCAACAGAGTAGATAAATGTCAGCACAGGTGATAATCTCAGAATGATCCACATGGCACAGTCTTTAACAACACAAGAAAAGCTAGCATTCACTAAATTCTTCAAGAGAAAACAAATCAACTTCACTTGGACATATGCAGACATGTCAAGGTTAGATCCAAATCTCATAATACATCACCTATCTCTAGCTCCAGGAGCTAAGCTGGTAAAGTAAAAACTTAGAAAGATGCACCCACATGTGGCCCTCATGGTGACAGAAGAGCTAAAGAAATTGTTAGACGTTAGATTCATCAGACCGATAGACTATCCTGAATGGATTTCAAACATAGTACCAGTTGCCAAACCAGATGGCAGAGTCCAAATATGTAATGACTTCAGGGACCTAAACAAAGCTTGTCTGAAAGATGATTTCCCCTTGCCAAACATTGACATGATTGTAGATCTCATGGCAAGGCACACCATGCTATCACTAATGGATGGTTTTTCTGGATACAACCAAATAAAAATTACACTTGAAGACCAACACAAGACTACATTCACATGTCCTTGGGGCACCTATTGTTGGTGTGTCATGCCATTTGGTTTGAAAAATGCCGATGCAACATATCAGAGAGCTATGACCACAATCTTCCATGACATGATGCACACTATAATGGAAGACTATGTCGATGACATTCTAGAAAAATCACTCACAAGAGAAGGACACTTGGCAATACTGGATAAAATCTTCAAAAGACTAGAACAGTTTAATCTGTGCCTCAATCCTAAGAAGTGCATGTTTGGAGTTACCTCAGGTAAGCTACTTGGATACATAATGTCCGCCAATGGAATTGAAGTTGACCTAGCTAAAGTGAAGGCCATCATGGAAATGCCACCTCCTAAGAATCTCACTCAACTAAGGTCTCTACAAGGAAAACTGTAATCTATCAGAAGGTTCATTTCTCAATTGGTAGATAAGTGCCACCCATTTTCTCACCTTCTACATAAGAATGTCCCTTTCAAATGGAATGATTCATGTGAGCAAGCATTTCAATAGTTAAAAGAGTATCTCATGAAGCCACCTGTATTGATGCCACCAATTCAGGGTAAACCGTTGCTACTATATATCTCGGCTACACCAACAGCTCTAGGAGCTCTCCTTGCCCAACAAAAGTATGACGGGAAAGAACAAGCAATCTACTACATCAGTCGAACACTTGTCAGATATGAACTGCAATACACACCAATTAAAAGAGCATGTCTTGCTATGGTCTTCGCCTCACAAAAGTGGAGACATTACTTGTTGTCACATTCTGTCAAACTGGTTGCAAAGATTGATCCACTCAAGTATTTACTTAACAAGGCAGCTCTAACAGGTAGATTGTCCAAATGGGTCATGCTTCTCAGTGAGTTCGATATCGAATATGTAGATAGGAAAGATATAAAAGGACAAGTACTTGCAAATCAATTGGCAGATGCACCTCTAATGGATAACAGCCCTTTGAGGTTGAATTTCCAAATGAATCTATCTTTCACATAACCACAACAACCTGGAAAATGTACTTTGATGGATCATACACTTAGCATGGATCGGGAGTAGGTATCTTGTTGATCACACCTAGTGGCGACACCATTCCTAAATCATATAGATTATTGTTTTCCTGCACTAACAACGTGGTAGAGTACGAAGCCCTAGTCATTAGCATCAAGCTAGTAGTTGAATAGAATATCTAAGAACTTTAGGTATATGGCAACTCACAACTGGTCATAAATCAAGTAAATGATGACTACCAGACAAAAGATGAGAAATTAGTCCCTTATAAACAAATGGTGGATGACTTCAAAGAATACTTTGTCAAAATCTCCTTTGAACAGATACCACAGATTGAGAACAAAGCTGCAGATGCCATGGCCAGGATCACATCTCTCCTCGATATTCTAGATAATCAATCACATTACGAGTTCTTGGTAGAGCCAGTGTCCCATCCTACATATGACACTCCCAAATCCCATATCATTTGCCACATTGTTGGAGTCGATTCCCCCCTCTATGGAAAAATATTTGCCTATCTTAAAGAGAATACCCTCCCACCCGATCTCTCTAGTAACCAAAAATGAACCTTCATCCGTCAGGCATCCCAGTATGCCCTTGTCACCAATACCCTATATCGCAGAGGTCTCGATGGTACTCTCCTTAGATGTCTCGATAGTGAGGAATATCAAACTACCTTGAGTGAAGTACATGATGGTATATGCGGGACTCACTCTAGTGGCCCTACCCTAGCCAAGAAACTCATACGCATGGGATACTACTGGCCAACCATGGAACAAGATTCCTATCATTTTTTAAAGAAGTGCAAGAAGTTCCAAATCCATGGGAACCTGATACATGCACCAGCATAGGAGCTGCAACCATTAACGACTCCTTGGCCTTTCTGTCAATGGGGACTCGACTTAGTGGGCAAGATTCACCCTTCCTCATCCAATGGCAATAAATTCATAATCACTGCCACTGAGTACTTTATGAAGTGGATTGAAGTTGTGCCTTTAGCTAATATCACAGGCAAGCAGATTACCTCTTTTATCTTGAACTATATCATTTGTCTCTATGGTATCCCTTCGTCCATTGTCACGGATAATGGACGACCATTCAAAAATTAAGATGTCAGGGAACTATGTGACAAATTCCATATCTAGCACCGCTTTTCAACCCCCTACTACCCCCAAGGCAATGGCCAAGCTGAGGCATCAAATAAAACCATCTTGAAAAGCCTAAAGAAGACTGTCAATGATGTCGACCGTGATTGGCATGTCTAATTAAATTCCGTGGTATGGGCCTATCGCACAAGCATCTGTACACCCACAAGTGCAACACCATACTCCCTAGTCTATGGATCTGAAGCTATCTTGCCTGTTGAAGTCGAGATCCCATCCTTGTGAGTTTCGTTAAAAGGCCTCATATCTGATGAAGAGTACAGAGTATCCAAACTTCAAGAGTTAGAGTTGCTCGAAGAAAGAAGGCAATAGGCCTTTAACCACCTAAAAGCATATCAACAAAGGATGTCCAGAAGCTATAACCATAGGGGAAAGCCCTGATTATTCCAAGTTGGTGACCTAGTCCTCAGAGAAAATCCCAGAAATCAGTAAGATAGAGAAAAGAAAGGCAAGTTTGAACCTAACTGGCTAGGTCCCTATGTCATCATTGTAGCCTATGGGTTAGGGGCATATCAATTGGCTACATCTGGAGGTGAACTATTTGATGATCCTATCAACAGTATGCATTTTCACAAGTTCTATACCTAAACCCCAATGCAAGGGAGCCCTTAAAAATTTAAAAAAATTTAAAAATGATAAAAAACAAACAAAAAAATAGAAAAATGATAAAAAAACAAACAAAAAAATTAGAAAAATGAGAAAATAACAAAAAAATAAATTTTTTGTGAAAACCTGGCAAACAGGCACCTTGGATAGGTACTATGATGAAAACCTGGCAAACAGGCGTCATGTGTACTTTTAGCTTATGTGCAAATAAAAGCAAGTGGTGGAAACCTGGTAAACAGACGCTATCTATGACAAACCACTTCCTCCATCTGTTGTAACCTCATGTCTCTTGTGTCCATCATATCATTCATCTTGAACTAGTCCTTTGAACCATTGTTGAACTACGTCACCTCTAAGTTATCACGTAGGCAAGGCCATTCTCAATGCACCCTCGAGGCTACCCTCCGCTCCACTTCACTTCTTTCCTCTCTATTCCTCTATGTCCATTCTATCCAGTGTCATCTATCCTGTTGTCCATACCATTTCTACAATTTTGCCATCGCCTAGGTCCTAGGTCCATCAGGTTCACCCCGAACTACGTTGCCTCTGCGTTGTCACGTAGGCAAGGCCATTTAGCAATGAACCACTGAGGCACTAGGTCAGTCCCTTAGGGTCCATCTCTCCATGTCTGTTTGTCCTATCACCCATAATACGTCGATCCTTGTCAAAATTGGGGACAACTCCTTGACCTAGTTATAGATTTGGATTCTTGAATGCCACCTATTCTAAGAGGATACCAATAAAGGATTGTGATACATTTCACTAGACAAGCATGCACAACAAAGCAGAAGCTTACCCAAACAAAAATCTTGGCACAAAAACATCAAACCTGTCCAAAGCAAAGCACCATACTGAAACACTCAAACCAATTCTATATCAATTATGGCAAAAAGACACATCTAATACAAGAATGTTTTGTGAACAGGTTAACTTACAAGGCCTTGGATTTTTGTCATTATGTCTTCCTATGCTACTCAAGGATGCCAAACGCTAGAGATGCTATGATGGGAGCATAATCTTTTTCTTTGTCTACTGCCTGTGGATCAAACTTTAGTAATGTGATGGCTTTTGTCTAACGACATGATTAGCAAAAGATCATCAAGGACTTCCAAGGTCTAAACATGAAAAGGGGCAATCCTTGTCTGTTGAAACGCAAGAAGTACTCAGGTCATCTAGATTCAAGTTTGACCAAATGCTTGTATCAACTTGCTATATCAAAATCCATGTAAGGAATACTCAGGTCATCTTGGTCTAATTATACCTAGATGCTTGTATTTCCTTACAACATTTCAAAAAGAGAGAAGTACTAAAAAGTGCCCAATGATGAAAGAAAAATACTTGCAATATCAAGATGACAACCCACATCCATCCCATATCCAAAAATCCATATCAACCATGCAATAAGAAAATCTTGCAGTGTATCAAATGAAAGCCTGTATTTCTTCATTTCTTCTCTTCCACCTATCTATATCATCTCTATGTCGATTGAGTACATTTGGACATATCAAAAACATAGCATAGATAGCATATCATATCACATGAGATAGTCATTTACACGATTAAATCATTTACATACATAACAAGTTAATTAGTTCATCCACATACATTTGCATCCATATATCATATCAAAAATTAGAAACATAGACAAATAGAGCTACATAATCATATAAATAACATCCACATTTGCATTTACATCCATCTAGTATGCATCACATACACAAAGCATCATAAGATAGATTCCATCCATTTCATATAAACATAGAACATCTGCATATAGAACATCCATAACTGCATCATCATATAAGCATAAAAACATGTCCAAATGTACAACATATCAAAAATATATGTCCATATCTCAGAGTCATATCATAAAATGTATACAAAGTACAACAAGATGGTGATACATGTCTCAGGGCAAAATAGTACATATACAAGCTATCTCAGCCATCAAAAATATGTACATCAACTCAAAAATTGATACAAGTGTCCAGATCTATCTAACTCTACTATCGTGGAGTACTGCTCCCTGCGCTACCCTCTCCTCTGTCTCCCCCTGACTGCTAGGGGCCCCTCACTGATCCCACTGATCGAGACCCACCTGCCCTCTGAGATGCCACAGACTGACTCCTGAAGCTGGGTGCACGCTGATTTGCTGACACTGCCCCATTGTATAAACCTCTGTAATACTAAGCCTGAGCCTATGCTCTAGCAAGCTCACTCTGTACCTAGGCCAGCTATGTCTGTGCCTGTTGCACCTGTGATACCAAAAAGCTAGAAGTACCATCTGTGCCCATAGCTGCCACAGCTGCATCTCTCTCTGCTCTCATCACCCTCATGCTAGCCAAAGTTGCGTCTCTCTCTGGATATCTCTGATATCTATCCTGCATTCGTGTCTCTCCGAGACTCTACTACTCTCAGATGGGCCCTCAGCTACCTAATCTGACCCTGCAATGCCGCAAAGGCCTACTGCTGTAAGTCAGTTTGCGGAGCCTACCCTACCTATCCCTATTCTGGTGCCACCTACTGTGCTGGCACCTATCCCTGCCCTTGCTGTTGAGCCACCTGTTGTGGTGGCGACATCTGTTTCTGTGGTGCCACCTATTGTGCTGGTATCTGCGCCTGCCCTGCAGCCTGTGGCTACGCAACTGCCTGCTGACCTGAAGGTCCCTCCCCAGACCTCCTCCTCTGTCTCGGTCTCCCCCCTCCTCCTCCATCTCCTCCATCATCCCCCTGATCTCCTCTCCCCATCCTCCTTCCTCCCCTCCTCCTACTAGCTCCACCCTCGTCATCTGAATCCTCCTCGTCTATACGAGGAGCCAACTCTCCAGGTCCTGAATATTTAGGAAATGGATAAGCGACAAACCACTCCTCATAATCGGTTGTCATACCCACATCTACTATGTCCCTCCTCATTGACCAAGCTACATGGGGAATTTGCTGGAAGTTTGCTAAATCCTCCTCGTATGATGCCACAAGACCCCACTTGATCTCTCTGCATGGGTCCTTGAAAATCATGCCTGGCCCTGTGGTCTTCCCTACACTCTACCAAACTGTCTCTGAACCCTGCTAACAATCTGTCACTCCAGTATGTACCTCATCCTACTGATGAGCCATCGAGTCTAAAAATAGTAAGGCAACTCATCAGCCTCATCATCCCATACCTCGCAGTCTAGGTATGGGCGCCAGACAACCTAATCCACATTGTCCAGTGCATGTCTCCAATACTCTAGCTTTCCCAGCTTGTGCTAGGAAATCACATCTGCATAGCCGTAACTGTAGGGATCACCCCTCTGCCTATGAAATAAACATATCGGTCGTGTGATAGCTATGTGCTCCCATAACCAAAACTGTAAGAGAGACACGCCCCATGCATACCAAGTCCCATCAGTGATCATGCTTTCCAACACCCTCCCCCAACTAGTTGGGAACCCGTGAGACCTCCTATCAGGGCATACTACGCCACCAATTAGTCCCACCACTATACCTGGGAAGTAGTCATAGCAGTCATGAATGTCCTACCACGAGATCACCTGTCCAACCAACTTTGGGTCATCAAACATGCGTCTACACTCAGCTAATCTAGCATCACACTATGAATCATACTCTATCAGCTCTCCCTGAATAGGGAGGTGCAGAATCCTATACATGTCCTCTAGAGTGATCGCCATCTCCCCCATCAGAAGATGGAATGTCCCATCCTCACTGTGGAATCGCTCCACCGCTGTAGTCAACAACCCTTGGTTCGAGCAAACCTCAGGCATGAAGAAAATATAATGAAGCCCCATAGAACCAAGCGCCTCATGGTCTATCTCTCTCAGCATGTACCGCTGCAACAATGGCAAAGAGAACTGCTCTCGCGACATAAGGGTATCCCAGATATCCTCCTATAACCAAGCCAAGCATAACATCAAAGAAATCCATATCCAAAGAAACCTACTCAAAGCAATCAAACTATCCTATCATTGACTTAGCATATCAAATTAATCAAAACAGCATATCATCTCTTGACTAGATTCTCAACAATCTCAGAGATCGCTTATCAATTGACGCATCGATCAAGGTGCCAATTGGGTTAATTTCGCTAAGTCAATTGATTTTCCTAGTGCAAATGTGCTAATCCAGGTGGCAAATACGCTGATCCATATCATATGCACCTCTTCACCATGAATGCACCAACCTTTGACGTGTATGCACCGTTCCAGTATATGTGCCACTTCTTGTGTCATATGTGCCATTCCCCAATGGATGCGCCAACTCATAGCCTATATGCGCCAAACTACCATATGCACCATAAGATGTATCGAATGCACAACTTAGCAGCATATGCACCATTTCAGAGCATATATGCACCAAAAGACAGTTCGGCACATCTGTCCTAGCTTTTTTCCTTAAGCATTTATTGCCCTAATAAATGACTTTTGGAGAGTTTTGACGAACTACATACCGGTGGTCCTGCCTCAGCTAGCCGATCGAACCGTCAAACTCACTCAAACTGGTGCTCCTCACACGGAATATCCATCTCTCTGTCACCTGCTCTAGCTCCCATACACTCCAAAGCTATCAAAGACCAATCAACTAGGGACAAGTGTGCAAATGAATAGAACTTGTGGAGCCAACTCCTATATATAGCAAGTGAACCATAGCTGACTGTGTGACAACTGTGACTACTTCCCATGTCTTTTCCTCCAAACCATGTCCTATTTTTCTCCATCCTAACCTGTTCTTCCACCTTCTTCTTCATGAGATTAGTCATCTCACACTTTCTATCGTCTTCTCGTCCAATCTCCTGAGGGGGCATCCTGTCATTAAACTTGTACCAAGGGCAAACTGGGGCATGTATCATTGTCAAAAATTCTTATTCTTTGAAACAACGTGATAAAACACATTGCGTCAAAGAGGGCCAAAATGTATACACCTAAAAATGACATGACTCTACTTAAATAAACATTTTAAATATTTATTTCATCTTCATAATCCTCTATCAATAAATAAATAAATTTATTTATTTATTTGATTCATTCCCTCCCACTTGATTAAATAAATTACATTTATTTAATTAATTTCATCTATATCAACTTTATTCTTCTAAATAATTAAATAATTTTAATTATTTAATTAAATCTTTCATTCTTCCAAATTTAAATAAAATGTAAATTTATTTAAATTAAATCTCCAAAAATAAAATATATTTAATATTTTATTTATTCCTCCAAGTTATCTACAAGTAATTAAATAAATTTATTTATTTAATTATGCTTTCTTATCTTCTAAAAAATCTTGAATATCTTCTAAAAATAAATTCTTCTTGTCACGCAAAAGCAAAAGTTGAGTTAAAGCAACTTTGTTTTTAAATTAGAAAAATATATTCTAATTTAAGAAAAATAAAAACTCATCCTCATCAAGAAAGTGGTTAACTCAACAAAGCTCCTTTTTGAATGACACATGTCCTTCTATTCGTGCACATTCTCTCAAACATTCTCCTCCATTGATCTTCTCATTTCTTCTCCACCATTGATCTTCTCTCACACAACTCTATAAATACAACCCTCTTCTTCTTCATTTGATATCCATCTTTTGAATAAACTTATGCTGTAGAAACTATAGTGCGCCATTGGCACCCCATTGCATATCACTTCATCATCATCCATCCATTTCATAGTGTGTTGAAGCTCATCTTTAACATGCCAAGTATCAGAGCCAACTTCTCCTTGTCATCTTGAGGAATCGAAGTAAGGAAGCAAGCTTCCTAAGGGCCATCTTCATCACCACAAGATCAAGAAAGAAAAGGTGAACAATGGAAGTCGTAAGGTAAAAGGTTGTGAGTATCTTCTTGTTTTTATTTTAATCTCCTTTTATCTTCATATTTCATTAATGTTTGGGTTTTTATTATTCATTGATTAATCCCAATTTTACCCTTACACCGGGAGCTAAACCTTATGAGGGAAAAGCCCCCAAGGGGATATTTTCCGACGTTACATTTAGCCCCCACTTTAATGTATGTATAAACGTAAGGCCAATATAGTCACAAACACAGCAAACACAACAAGAATAGAGAAGACATGCCAATCACATAGAGAACAGTAATAGGCACACAAAACATGGAGAAGATAGTTACAGTCATGTAGAACATGGAGGAGATAGTTAATGCATAGAAACACATTAATTCATGGAAAATAGGCATGATTTCTTTGTTGGATCTAGGGCATACAACTGAGAGGGGGGGGTGAATTAGTTGTATAGAACTTCTTCTTATTCAAACACTTAACTTTCTGTTGTTAGTTAGCAGCATATCAAATAATCATCCATGGAAGCATAATACATATACACAAGAGCAGATAAGCATCAACACATTGAACACCAAGATTTTGACGTGGAAAACCCGGTTAAGGGAAAAACCACGGGGTGATTAACCCAAGAATTATTCTCTGTTAAAAGAATAAAGAAAAATGAATGGCACATGCCAATAAGGGCTCACTGCCCGAGCACACTGCTCACAAAGAGGCACACTGCCTACAAGGAGACACACTGTCTACAAAGTGATAAAAATCACAGTCTTGAACTGGAGAATGACATCTCTATCATGTCCGGATCAGTTCCAATTAAGCCCAACAATCTCTGCTCTGCCTTTCGCACGTTTCTTCGCTATACCATACTCATCCTCACACCACACACTGAAATGAACTTACAAACCGTTATTTATACAAGACATTGACTCAGGAACAAGCATCTAAGTCGGCAAACAACCATAGGAGTATCCGCAAGATAAATAACACATCCGGTCGGCCATCACAAGAACATTCGCAGGATGAACAACTCATCCGGTCGGCTACACAGAGCAAGAACTTCATCCGGAAGAATAACTTCAATTCCGGGCTCTACCATCAATGCGGACCAACAACACAACCTAAACATGATCCAAGAACCTTCACAAGCCTGTCTGAATGTCCGGATACATCCGCACTTCCTCTGCTTACTGGGATCTCTTGTCTTCCTCATCCGGAACTTTAAGAACACAGTCTGTCGCCACTGTCATAATGCAAGAGGTACTTCCGGACCTCCAAATCATACACAAATCAGGATGATACATCACAAGGACATCCCAAACACTCCTTCCAATCCGCAGATTAGGATAATACAATTCCGGACCTTACCGGACCTTTTTGTGATCCTCTGTCACCTCCGGATACTTGCCGGACCCGGTTCTATACCGGCAGCCACAACTCCTTCAGATCTTCATGCGGACCTCTGAAATCTTAACTGTAGCATCTCAAGACTCATATCTACTAACCCTTTAATCCGCATCCTCCGGTTCTCATCCTATACAATACATTTACCTTCTTCTCATCACTGTTCTTCACTGTTCCTGACTGAGACTAATTTTCTCAATATCCTCAGCACACAGCTCATCAAATCCTTCTTGTCAATGCAATATGAGTATGTTGACATCAATGACAACACTGGTTCACCTCATACTTGCAACAATCTCCCCCTTTGTCATTGATGGCAACATATGATGTGAAAAACCATTAAGACAAGAACTTCAACTTTTCATATGTCTTCTCTTCCTTTACTACTCCCCCTTTGATCATCAACCACTTGTTTTTCACATGTTTTCTCTCCCCCTTTGACATCAATGGCAAAGGGCTCATACTTGCAATTCTCATACATCAGAATCATACCAGCTGCTCCCCCTTAGTTGCAGCTCCCCATTAGTCCGGATCACAAGATATGACTGTGATAGCCACCGGACTGATGCACATCAGTGCATCTTAGTTCATCACCGGAGGGGCCATGACCCCTAACTTCTCCCGGAGATATTCAAAAGAGTCCTTGGGAAGAGGTTTTGTAAAGATATCTGCAATCTGATCCTTGGAGGGAACATACTCCAATCTGACTTCTTCCTTGTTTACTTGTTCTCTCAAAAAGTGAAATTTGATAGATATGTGCTTAGTCTTAGAATGCAATACCGGATTCTTGGAAATATTAATTGCACTTGAATTATCACAGAAAATTGTGATAGGCTCCTCATATTCAACTTTGATGTCTCTTAGCATCTGCTTCATCCATAAGATTTGAGTGCAACTACCTGCTGCTGCAATGTATTCTGCTTCAGTTGGAGACAGAGATATTGCATCTTGTTTCTTGCTTAGCCAAGAAACCAATCTCTTCCCCAAAAAGAATGCTCCACCACTAGTGCTCTTCCGGTCATCCACATCTCCTGCCCAATCTGCATCTGTGTAAGCATGGAAAGAGAAATCCGGATCTCTAGGATACCATAGACCATACTCAACTGTTCCTTTCAAGTATCTAAAAATTCTTTTGATTGCCATAACATGAGATTCTCTAGGATCAGCCTGGAATCTTGCCACAAGACCAACAGCCTGCATTATATCTAGTCTAGTTTGAGTGAGATACAACAATCCACCAATCATTGACCTATACTTTGTCTGATCTGCTTTTGGAGAATCATCATCTTTGCTTAGCTTACATCCGGTTGCCATAGGAGTGTTCATAGGCTTTGAGTCTTCCATACCAAATTTCTTTAACAATTCTTTCACATATTTGGTCTGAGAAATGAAGATCCCTTCTTTTGTTTGAGTAATTTGCAGACCCAAGAAGAAATTCATTTCACCAAGCATAGACATTTCAAACTCACTTTTCATCTGATTTGCAAAGGTTTTGCACATACTATCTCTTCCTCCAAAAATGATATCATCCACAAACACTTCAACAATCAGAATGTTTTCATGATCAATTTTGAAATATAAGTTACTGTCAGCAGTACCTTTGTTGAATCCAATCTGCACAAGATGCTTATCCAACCTTTCATACCATGCTCTTGGGGCTTGCTTCAATCCATACAAAGCTTTCTTCAACTTGCAGACCATATCATTATTATCAGATAATTGAAATCCATCCGGTTGTTCAATGTAGACTTCTTCTTCCAGATCACCATTTAGGAAGGCAGACTTGACATCCATCTGATATACCTTGAAGTCTTTGAAGGCAGCAAATGCAAGAAGTAATCTGACTGCTTCAATTCTTGCTACCGGAGCAAAAGTCTCTTCAAAGTCAATTCCTTCTATTTGTGAGTAGCCCTTGCAGACCAATCTAGCTTTGTTTCTGATTACTTCACCAGCTTCATTTAGTTTGTTCCGGAAGACCCACTTGGTTCCAATTACATTCCTGTCTCTAGGTCTGGGAACAAGATCCCAAGTATGATTTTTCTCAATTTGCATCAGTTCATCTTCCATTGCTTTGGTCCAGTTTTCATCATTGCAGGCTTCATTTATTGTTTTAGGTTCAATCTTTGAAATCAGACAACATTCATTCTGATCTTGAGCAATATTCCTTCTAGTTTGTACACCTTTGCTTCTGTCACCTATGATCTGATCTTCAAAGTGATTCAGTCTTACATACCTTGGAATTTTGGGAGTATCCAGTACTGCTGTTTCTTGATCAGGCTCATTCAGACCTATCTCTTCTTCCTGATTTACCGGATCAGGCTGACTCTGTCTCACCGGAGAGGATTGAGGTCCTTGAACACTGTCTTGGTCATCTTCATCAAACT
Organism: Cunninghamia lanceolata; assembly: GCA_027924645.1. NCBI lineage: Eukaryota > Viridiplantae > Streptophyta > Pinopsida > Cupressales > Cupressaceae > Cunninghamia > Cunninghamia lanceolata. The sequence goes on from BSBN01001399.1 coordinate 963,737, forward strand.
CATAAAATCTTGAGGGCTTCTCAATTCCTTCATCAACCTTTACATTGGTGCTTTCTATCATCTTCCTCAATCTCTTATTGTAACACCGGTATGCTTTGCTTTGAGTGGAGTAGCCCAAGAAAATTCCTTCATCACTTCTAGCATCAAATTTTCCTAGATCTTCATCTCTTTTAATATAACACTTGCTACCAAATACTCTGAAATATTTCACAGTAGGAGTGATGCCAAACCAGAGTTCATAGGGGGTCTTACCGGTGTTGTTTCTGATTTGAACTCGATTGAGAGTGTAGACTGCAGTGCTGATAGCTTCTTTCCAAAACATTTGAGGAACATTTGCTTCCAACATCATTGTCCTAGCAGCTTCCTGGATGGTCCGGTTCTTTCTCTCAACTACTCCATTCTGCTGTGGAGTCTTAGGAGCAGACAACTGTCTCCTTATACCCTGTTTCTCACAAAAGTCAATGAATTCTCCAGATGTAAATTCACCACCTCTATCAGACCTTAGACACTTTAGTTTCAATCCGGTTTGATTCTCCACCATAGCTTTGAAGATTTTGAACTTCTCAAAAGCTTCTGACTTTTCTTTTAGAAAGGTAACCCACATCATCCGGGAATGATCATCTATTAACAACATGAAATATCTATCACCTTGCAGACTCTTGATTCTTGTCGGACCACATAGATCAGTATGTACTAATTCCAACAATCCGGTAGAAGACTGATCTTTGCTTTTAAAAGAGACTCTGCTTTGTTTGCCTAACTGACATTCTTTACACACACTATTTGTAGGTTTTATCAACTTTGGAAGATCTCTCACAGCCTGAGTATTGCTTATTTTGATGATGTTATCAAAATTTACATGACACATTCTTCTATGCCATAACCAACTCTGATCAATTTGAACAAACAAACAACTTTTATTTGAACCAACTAGATGAAAGATGTTACCTCTTGTCTGAGTACCAGATGCAATTTCAGTTCCGGAGCTTGTAAAGATTCTGCATTTTCCATTCTTGAACCGGAGATCATAGCCTTTGTCCACTAACTGACCAACACTGAGAAGATTGTGCTTCAATCCTTCAACATACAATACATTTCCTGTTTTGCTCTTACCATCAAAGGAAATAGTTCCCCTACCTCTGATTCTGCCAGCAGAATTGTCACCAAACTTTACCATTCCTCCTTCATATCTTTCCAAATCTAAGAACTTATTCTTGTCACCAGTCATATGGTGAGAGCATCCACTGTCAATAACCCAATCATCCTTTTCTTCCACTTGAGCAGCCAAGGCTTTTTCAACAACTTTGTGATTGACAGATTCAGAGAGCATGGAATCTTCTTCCTTGATGGCTATAAACACCCACTCATTTCCGGATTTGCTTCCTAGTTCTGATTCATCATCTGTTACTCCTTCATTGTCATCTTCTTCATGAACATAATAGCAATTCTTTTGAAACCTTTGTCTGTGAGTATTAGATCTTGCAGATCTCTCCGGACATCTTGAGGCAAAATGACCAATCTTATTGCAGTTGAAACACTTAAAGGGTAGTTTTCCTTCATACTTACCGGATCCTCTTGGCAGTCTTTTTGCAATGAGGGCTTCAAGTTGAGCTGTTTCTGCTTCTTCTTCTTCCATGTCTCTTCTTGCTTGATCATACCATGACATTTTCCTTGATGAGTTTTCACCCGGATCAAATCTCTGTTTGCCTTTCACATAGGCACTGGCTTTGAAAGCAGATTCAGTCTTGGGTGGATCATCTCCAAACTCGGTCATTTCAAATGCAGCTAGTTTGCCAGCCAGTTGTTCTCTTGTGACAGTTGTGTGGGCTCTGAATTCATCAATGGCAGCAACTTTGATTTTGTAGGCAGCAGGAAGGGATCTTAGGATTTTGTAGACAATCTCATTTTCATCTAAAGTTCCACCAGCATTTCTGATTCCACATACCAGCTCATTTACTCTCGGCATAAAGGTAGTGATGTTTTCATCATCTCTCATTTTCAATCTTTCAAATTTCCCTTTCAGACTTTGCAACCTTGCACTTTTGACAAACTCATCTCCTTCATACAGAAGTTCCAGTTTAGTTAGGATCTCATATGCAGTTGGTAGGTCAATGACATTCGAGAGATCTGAGTCATTCAATGCGCTTAGAAGAGCTTCCTTGGTCCGCAGATTGTTTTCAGCTTCTGTGATTTCATTCAGAGTTGTCGGACCACCTTGTGGAGGTACATATGGTTTTGAAATCATACCCAGATATGCTTTTCCCATGCATTCCAAGTGACACTTCATGCGACCTTTCCAGAGAGTAAAGTTGGTTCCATCGAACTTCGGACTATCCTTCTTGTATGACGAAATCCTGGATCTCCTCAAGCGGTTAAGCTCTTGTCAGAGGAACTTGGCTCTGATACCAATTGTTGGATCTAGGGCATACAACTGAGAGGGGGGGGTGAATCAGTTGTATAGAACTTCTTCTTATTCAAACACTTAACTTTCTGTTGTTAGTTAGCAGCATATCAAATAATCATCCATGGAAGCATAATACATATACACAAGAGCAGATAAGCATCAACACATTGAACACCAAGATTTTGACGTGGAAAACCCGGTTAAGGGAAAAACCACGGGGTGATTAACCCAAGAATTATTCTCTGTTAGAAGAATAAAGAAAAATGAATGGCACATGCCAATAAGGGCTCACTGCCCGAGCACACTGCTCACAAAGAGGCACACTGCCTACAATGAGACACACTGTATACAAAGTGATAAAAATCACAGTCTTGAACTGGAGAATGACATCTCTATCATGTCCGGATCAGTTCCAATTAAGCCCAACAATCTCTGCTCTGCCTTTCGCACGTTTCTTCGCTATACCATACTCATCCTCACACCACACACTGAAATGAACTTACAAACCGTTATTTATACAAGACATTGACTCAGGAACAAGCATCTAAGTCGGCAAACAACCATAGGAGTATCCGCAAGATAAATAACACATCCGGTCGGCCATCACAAGAACATTCGCAGGATGAACAACTCATCCGGTCGGCTACACAGAGCAAGAACTTCATCCGGAAGAATAACTTCAATTCCGGGCTCTACCATCAATGCGGACCAACAACACAACCTAAACATGATCCAAGAACCTTCACAAGCCTGTCTGAATGTCCGGATACATCCGCACTTCCTCTGCTTACTGGGATCTCTTGTCTTCCTCATCCGGAACTTTAAGAACACAGTCTGTCGCCACTGTCATAATGCAAGAGGTACTTCCGGACCTCCAAATCATACACAAATCAGGATGATACATCACAAGGACATCCCAAACACTCCTTCCAATTCGCAGATTAGGATAATACAATTCCGGACCTTACCGGACCTTTTTGTGATCCTCTGTCACCTCTGGATACTTGCCGGACCCGGTTCTATACCGGCAGCCACAACTCCTTCAGATCTTCATGCGGACCTCTGAAATCTTAACTGTAGCATCTCAAGACTCATATCTACTAACCCTTTAATCCGCATCCTCCGGTTCTCATCCTATACAGTACATTTACCTTCTTCTCATCACTGTTCTTCACTGTTCCTGACTGAGACTAATTTTCTCAATATCCTCAGCACACAGCTCATCAAATCCTTCTTGTCAATGCAATATGAGTATGTTGACATCAATGACAACACTGGTTCACCTCATACTTGCAACATTCTTTTCTTTTCTTTTCTCATATATATATGAAATGCAGATGTGGGTACTGGAAAGTAAACAAACCTCCCATAATACATGATGCACTCATCGCGCAGGTCTTTGTATATATGGGGCAACACACATGCAAGACATGTAAAACCTCCAAAAATGCAGACTGCATATGGGTCAACAGAGACACCAAACACACACACTTTGAAGACACAAAGAAAACATAGCAGATAAGCAATGGAGTGTACCTATTTCTAGGTTCAACACCATCTCAGGCACACACCAATGATTGGGCTTCGCCACAACAATCACCGAAGACATTCTTAAGGGTTGAGTTAGTCATAGAACCTCTCCCCACCTCCGCAGAGGACTTTTGAAAATTCAACCCCACCTGCATCACAGAGACACCTTACAGTGAAAAAGAAGCATGAGCTCAAAAGTATACAACCCCACCCGCATCACGGAGACACCTTACAGTGAAAAGGAGGTATATGCAATAGATTTCAAGATAGATTGATTGATTGCAAACAAACTTAGGATGTAGGAAGTACTCATTGCACTAGTCTGCACCTAAGGACAAGCACATTGCTAACATCTACAACAGACAACTTACCTTATATATGCCCCCACCTTAAGGTGGTTGATATCACGCATCGATATCAAGCACGTTAAGGTAGGAAAAAAACACACAAGGGAACACATAGTTTTGCAAAGCCCATGCCCCCCGGAGGTGACATGTACTTCATGATCGCCAAATGTTCCCACAAACACATCCCTGCAAGAAACATGTTAGTGTCTACAAAATCATGCTAAACAACAACATCAATGCATATGATTAACCACACAAAGAGCCAAGGTTATACAATGAATTCAAAGTTTGAGGATAACCATGGGGCTATATCATGAAGCTCTCCAAATCAAGTACCACCAAGGCTAGATTCAAAGACAAACAAACATTCACAGAGCAGCAGTATTGTTAAGTTTTGTAAATGCGATAGAAACATCTTCAAATTCACTATGTGGAAAGCACGAGTGCTTCCACTAGCCAAGCATCGGATGAAATATACAACCCCATCGTCATATTAGGAACTAAGTCCATTTTTTTATTTCTCTCAAAAGGGACACTAGGTCCGCATCAGTATAAATGTTTGTCATCATCCGCCCGCTAGATAGAAACACTAGAGGAAGGGAAACAATAAATAAGAGAGGATAAACAAGTGTCTTAGGGATAGTCATGTAGGAGGGTGCCCCCAAGTCACCAACTACAATGTTTACCATGAGACACAACACACAACGATGAAATTAGAGAGAGGCAATATAGAAGAATGATGATACAAATAGAAGAAGGTCACAACAGAGGCAGTCTCCTGGTATCCCGGACCTTACAAGAGAATCAGTGGTCATCCTAGGAGGCCTAAACAACACATAACACATCATGAGGGAAGCACATCATGAGAGAGATAAAGGGTTAGAGATACTTACCTGTTAGTACCATCATTAAGAACATACACACTTAGGATATCTCTCATGTTGTTTTGATATTGTATTAACATTAAGTTTAGGACGACAAGAGGCTTTGGTTGGTTTAAAAGAGCGGTATCCTATACCTTTTATGTAATTAATTTCAGCAACTTGTAAAGGTACTCTAATTCCTTGTTGATTTACACCACAACCATTGCCGACATAGTCATTATTTTTGTACAAGATTTAAAATCCACGACCCTATGGAGAGTCCATTTCTTTAGAAGAAGGTGAAGCCTCATAGGTAGCATAATTTGTAGTATAAGTAAGGGTATTGTCTTTATTTTCAACCAAGGAAACTTTGTTTTTCTGAGATGTTTCAAAAGATTGTTTAGATGAGATCGATGTGACTTTTGATGTGTCAGGTTTATTAAATTTGTCTTCCCCTATACTGCAAGGGTTAAAATTTAATGAACCCCAATCATCACCAATAAGTGCATTCGATGGTTGAGAGTCTTGCATGACATTAGTCATTGATGAATCACCTCACAAATTGTTTAAGCTCATATGATTGTAAATTGGTTTTTGCATTTCAATGTGTAAATAGTTGTCTGATTCAGGATCAACATGAATAGTATGAAGTTTACCTTTGAATATAAATTTGATTGAACGATGTAGAGTGGAAGGGGCTGCCCCCAATGCATGAATCCAAGGTCTACCAAGAATCATGTTGTAAGATAAAGAACTAGGCATGACATGAATCAAGGTAGGCATAATCATAAGTCCCACTTGTATAGGTAAAGTTATAGTACCTATGGATTGTTGTCCAACATTGTCAAAACCATGGATACTTAATGGTTCTAGCTTGATGGCAGATGTATCAACTTTAATCTTATGTAATAATTTAATGCCACAAACATTAAGAGCCAATCCATTATCAATCATAACTCTCTTAACCAATGATTTGTTTATTGTGATGAAGATAACGAGAGGATCATATTGGTTTTGAACTTCAGTTGATGGTAATTCTTGTGGTTGAAAGAGAATATCTATTTTTGTCACATGCATACTATCCAATATGGCTGCTACATCATTAGAATTAGTAGGTGGCACAATCACCTTTGGTAAAGCTTCTTGGAGCATTCCATGGTATGTAGGCAATGTTTGTATTAAATCCCAAAGAGAGATCTTAGCCGGTGTGGCGCAAAGTTGTTTGACAAGATCATACTCTTGACCACTTTTATGAGTAGGACAAGGTGGTGGAGGGAGCATAGGTTGAGAACATGGAAGAGAGATAGCTATATGCGGTTCTTGCTTACTCTACTTGTTATTATGGGTGTTGTATGTGTGAGCAATCACATTGTGGTGTGGTTGTTGTAGCACATTTTGAACACCTTGACTTGGTTGAGAAATTTGTTGTGCATATTTATAGATGTAATTGGGAGGTTGACCTTGAATAGTAATCATCAGTTTTAAGCAAGAGGGTGCACTAGGTGCCCCTTGGACAATCATCTTTGGAATAGTGTTACAAATTTTATTAATCAATATTGAATTAACATTGTTTCCCTCTTGATTGCACCCAATAGCCATCCCCAAAGGATTTAATGTGAGAGACCTTTTCTCATCCACTAATGCTACATCTTGGTCAGGGAGAGCAGTGTGATGAGAGGAAGGTACATCATCATCATCATCATACTCTGTGGGGGAAAAAGTCTTTTCACTCTCATCTTTCTCATGAGTGTTCCTAGAGATGAATTTAGTTAAATATTCTAATATCAAAGGATGTTCAATCATGAGGATTAGGAATTTGTCAAAATTGAGATCTTTGATAAATGCATGCAGAGATACCATAGAAAAATGACATGAAGGTTCCATTGCATTGTTTTCAATGTAAAATTAGATTTTAAAATCTCTTCAATTTTGATGCGAAAAGACAAGTGCAAAAGAATGTATGAAAATGACTTAAAATGCTTGATTTTTTATACTTTTTCCAATGCAAATGAATGAAACAAAAGGTGCTGTAAGGATTTTGATCAGGGGTAGAAAATTATATGTCTAATATCAGTCCAATGCAGCAATAAGATCCTTTACAACACACTCTTGATGCAAATCTAAGATGACGACAAGTCAAACTATAGTGAAAATATGCTAAAATATGTGATTTTTTTTACCAAATCTCAATGCAAAAGAGCATGACAAAGGGTGTTGTGAGGAAAATGATGATGGACAGAGAATTATATCAGTAATAATAGCCACTTAATGATAAGATATCTGTCACAACATGCTTTTAGGGCCACTTAAGGTCAAATCCTAGTGAAAATATAGCGAAAATAGGCCATTTTTCACGGTTTTTCAACTTGAAGGCCTAAAAAAATGGGTGTTGTAATAGATTTTAGGAGGTGCATCAAATAAAATCAATGATATCAGTCACCTCAATCCATAAAATTGATTACAACATGCTTGGAGTGCAAACTAGGTCTAACCCTAGGGCAAAAATAGTCAAAATGTGTAGTTTTTCACCAAATTTTCAATACAAGAGCTCGTTAAAAGGGTGTTGTGAAGATTTTTAGGAGGGGAATAAAATTATTACCCTTATAATAGACAAATAATATAAAAATACCCTTCACAACACACCTATGGTGCAAGTTTAGATAGTCGATAAGGCCAAATTTAGTGAAAATTGGTGTTTTTAAAGCCCTAGGTTTGAGATCTTGGGACAAAATGCTATGTAAATATTTTTAAGTATCATTTATGATGGAAATGAAATAATCTCAGATCTAAAAATGATTTTCAAGGTCTAATATGCAAAATGCCAATGCAAATCTAATGAAAATGCATGAAAATTGCTAGTTTTTGTTGAAATTTTCTATGCAAAAATGCAAATATTTTAAATATGAATGCAAATTTACACTAAAATGAAAGACTAAAGCCAAATAAAAATTTTAATGAACCTCTAAAATTAGTAGAAAAATATTAAAGAAGATTTTGCCTACTAACCCTAGATTTTGGAATTACTAGGTTTAATGAAAATTGTCAAAATTTCTACAAAAGCCTAGCAAATTAATGATGAAAATGTAATCCAAATTTCTGAATTTTTATGATTTTATATATTTTATTTCAGATCTGATCCAAAAATCATGAATTAGGGAAATTTAGAAAGAATTGATGCAATTTAGTAAGCCAAACAATGCAATTTTTTTAAATTTTTCAAAAATTTTAATTTTTTTTAATTTTTCTCAATGCAATAAAATGAATGACTATATGAATGAATGAAATCAATACAAATCTGAAGACACACACTCAGAAAGTTGCAATTTAAGTCCAAAAACACGGGTTCACCAAAATGTTTAGGGTAAAAGTTGGATTGTTTAATGTTTTAGTGTTTAGATGCTTGAATCCTCCTTTCACCCTTTACATTCAAGGATCTAGAGTCGAGTGGCAATTCACTATCATACCCTAGATCACTTTGAGATGTAGGGAAACTTGGATTAGGGAATTTAACTATAAATTTTCCTTCTCTTGTGCTTAATTGACCATTAAAACCCTAATTTCGCAAATACGACTGTAAACGGAAGAATAACAGAAAAAGCTCTTGCAGACGGAAGTAAAATATCAAATCATAGAGGACCTATTTTTAGGGTTCTGAGGTGGAAAATTCAGGGACACAAGAGAGGGTGCCCAAGTCCAAGGTACCAATTTCTTTGCAGGATCCTGACCTCCTTCCGACATTGATCTGCACTGTAACTTCTGTTTCCAAAAATTCAACTACGGAGGACACAAGAGCAAGCACCCAAGTCTTGGAAAGGCTATGGTGTCCTACTTCTCTTCAAATCTTGAATCCTTGATGTCTATTGATCCTTCCTACAACTTCACTTTGCCCAGCTCTGCAACTTGTAACCTACAACCATGAAAACTTTGGGAGGGGGATGTGGTGTTTAGAGGCTTGCCTCAGTCAAGCCCCAGAGGACACTTAAGTCTCCAAACACTATTGTTAGATAGAGAGTGCATGCCCTTGTGAGGTAGAGGAAAAAACCAAAGGAAATTATGACAAAAACATAATATAATGTCACCTTGTAGTGAATATATCATGGGGGAAGATGCTCTTCATTCCATGATGAAATGGATGCTTAATTCTGCAAACACAAACACATAAACCACACAAATCTGCTCTTGCAACACAATGAAAGCCTTGAATCACCTTGCAAACACTTGAACATCACAATTACCATCTAATTAAACTCTAGTTTACAAATTAATGCCTAAACATGCTTTTATATGCAACTACAAACACTCCCGCCAAGATTTTCGTAATTCAAACTTATCGTGTTGGCAAAGGACCCAAATAACGGTCATAAACTGACACCCAAAAATTGGGCCTGCCCCAAAATAGGGTAGGACTAGGGCACAGGTGCCCAAGTCTGCCCCCCCTATTTTGGGCAGGGTATAGCTCAAGGGGTCCTCCTAGGTCCCATTTGTCATGTTGCCTAGGGCTCATTCCATAGGGATGCCAAATTATGAGGTAAGATGTCCTAAATGCATGCAAAAGACCCGGGAGTAAACCTTATGAGGGAAAAGCCCCCAATGGGACATTTTCTGATGTTACAATTATATATATTTATATATCGTATACACATATATAATGTGTGTAGTTGGGCTATGATGCATGTACATGCACATATTCATGTTTATATATTTGTTCATATAACATGCATGTGTGTATGCATCATTTATTGAAATTCATACATCTACACACATATATATTTGTTTATTTATATTATATATATAAATATAATATATATGTCTATGTATATATATATATGTATATGTATATATATATATGTACATATACATATACATATATATATACACATATACATATACATATATATATATATATTTATATATAGTTATTAATCTTTTCCAACTTGGTATAACTCTTCATAAGGTTATTAAGAAGAAAGAATCAGAGTAACTACTACCCCCATCCCAGATGCAATTATGAAAATGATTTAATGTGTGTGTGTGAAGATGTCATGTTGGTGACCTAAAGAGGAACTAGGTTCCTCTCTTCTATGATACTCTCCCGTCAGTAGGGATGAGTGGTGGTCCTGTTGCACTCAACACTAAGCAATGATTAGTTATAATATATTAGCATCATGTAAGAAATTAAAATTCTAAATATGCTACTATATCATGCAAAAAAAAATCATCTACTCTACAATATAAATAAACATAACAACCATCATGATAATTGTTCATTATATGCTTCTAATCAGATACATCATGTATGTCAATATGGATTAGGTTAACATCATTGTCCTATATCATATAATCATATATACAAGTCTAAAATCATCATTACAGAGTAGCATAACAATAAAATGGTACATGCAAGTCGGTTATCATCAATATAGTGCTATATAACAAAAATGAGCTATGACATCCCTCCCCCCTAGGAGTTGTCATCGTCCCGATGATATCCATGGTGCAAAATACAAAACTAGAAAAGATATGGAAAGAGTCATTGCATTTTTGTAGCATCTTCTCATGTAACACTGTCTACAGAAAACTAATCCCACTACACTTTGCATTGAGCTACCTCTCTGTTGCGCAATTTAATCTTGCGCTACTCTAGGATTCTTAGGGGTTCTACCTATACCACCCTCGGATCCTACACCTGTAAAGCCTGCCAATCCAAAATGTGAGTGGAGTCGGGGTGATAAGTTTTTAACAAATAAACATGAAAGACATCATGCAACCGAGAGAGAGATGGTGATAGGGCCAATCTATAGGCTACAAGATTTATCACTTCTAGAACATCAAAAGGTCCTACATATCTGGGGGCCAACTTTGCTGATTTCCCAAAGGCTATTGAACTTTTGTGTGGTTTAACCCTAAGAAATACTTTGTCTTCGACTATGAATTGATAGAAACTCCTATTTTTATCAGCATAGCTCTTCTGTCTATTAGAGGCTTCCTTCAATCGCTCTCGGATCAGTTTCATTTGCTATTCCATTTCTTTGAGCATTTCAGGACCAATTATTACCCGATCCTCTACTTTGTCCCAACTAACTGGGGCTCGACATTTCCTACCATAAAGGGCTTCAAAAGGGGCCATACCTAGAGAGGATTGATGTGAATTGTTATAGGCAAATTCAACCAATGGAAGATATTCTTCCCATTTGCTTTGTTGATCCATATAGTACATTCGAAGCAAATCTTCAACTATTTGATTGACTCATTCAGTTTGCCCATTTGTTTGTGGATGGTATGCAGAACTAAAATTTATCCAAGTACCTAAAGCGGCATGCAAGGTTTTCCAAAACCTTGATGTCATTCTTACATCTCTATCAGAGATAATGGTTTCTAGTACTCCATGAGTCTAAAAATATCTTGCACAAATCTTTTGGCTAAAGTCAATGATCCGTCTGACAAATTTCTAAGTATAAAATGGGCTACCTTTGTTAACTTATCAATCACCACCAAGATGACATCATGTTTGGATTTAGACATGGGTAACCCTTGAATGAAATCCATACTAATCACCTGCCATTTTTGTTTGGGTATATCATGTGGGTATAAATATCCTACTAGATGGATATGTTTAGCCTTGACCTGCTGACATTCTAAACATCTAGCCACGTACTCTATTACATCCCTTTTCATACAAGGCCAATAATATAGAGGTTTTAGATCAGCTACAAGTTTAGTTACACCAGGATGTCTAGAATAAGGGGCATTATGAGCTTCTTCAAGTACTTTCATTCTTAACTCACAAAGATTTGGTATATACATTCTACCATTAAATCGAAGTAACCCATCCTGTTCTAACTTGTACCCCTCAAACTGTTGGTTGGAAGCATCCTTTCCTAAAGCTGATTTAACCTTTGCATAAAATTCATCATTCAGCAGTTGTTCTAAAACTTGCTCTCTGAAAGTAAAGTAGAAAACTGTAATTGCCATGATGTGCCTTCTCCTACTTAGGGCATCAGCTACCCTATTTTCTTTTCCCTTGATATAATCAGTATCAAAGTCATATTCATTGAGAAATTCAAGCAATCTTCTCTATCATGCATTTAGGTTAGGTTGGGTGGAGATGTATTTGAGCCCTAGATGATCAGTTTTTAATTCAAATAGTTTACCGATCAAATAGTGCCTCTACATTTGTAAGGCATGCACTATTGCAGCTAATTCTAGATCATGAGGAGCATAGTTAACCTCATAAGTCTTCAGTTTCTGGGACTCATAAGCTACAACTTGGCCATTTTGCATAAGAACCCCTCCCATACCATCTCCTAATGCATCTGTTATAACTAAAAATCTTCCATTTGGATCAGGTACAATGAGAATAGGAGCGGTTGTGAGTTTATGTTTCAAAATTTGGAAAGCTTTCTCACATTTTTTCATCCATTCAAATTTCTTTCCCTTTCTCTAAAGGGTAGTAATAGGGTTTTCTATTCTTGAAAATCCTTCAATAAATCTCCTATAATATCCTGCTAGACCCATAAAACTATGGACCTCCTAAACATTTGTGCCGATCGCCCATTCTAGGATAGCTTTGATTTTTGCAGGGTCAACAGATATTCCTTTTTCTAAAATAATATGTCCCAAGTATTGTACTTGCTTCTGGTAAAAAGAGCATTTAGACAGTTTTCCAAAAAGACGATGCTTCCTTAGACACTGAAGGACTAATCTCAAATGTTGACCATGTTCCTCTTCACTCTTGGAGTAGATAAGAATGTCATCTATGAAAACTATGACAAAATCATCCAGATAGTCTCTGAACACACTATCCATCAGGTGCATAAAGGCTGCAGGTGCATTAGTAAGGCCAAAAGGAAGGATTGTGAACTCGTAATGTCCATAATGAGTCCTAAAGGTTGTTTTATGTATATCTTCCTCCTTGATCCTTAGCTGGTGATATCCTGATCTTAGATCAATTTTTGAGAAAATGGTGGCACCTCTCATCTGATCAAATAACTCACTAATCCTTGGCAATGGGTACCTATTTTTAATAGTCACCTTGTTGACCATTCTATAATCAATACACATTTGGAGAGTTCCATCCTTTTTCTTAACAAAAAGTACAAGTGCTCCCCAAGGTGACACATTTGGTCGAATCAAACCTTTATCTAGCAATTCCTGTAACTGAACCTGTATCTCATATAATTTTGAAGTGGTCATCTTGTAGGGGTCCTTGGATTGAGGTTCAGTTCCAGGTAGAAGGTTAATAGAGAAGTCAAACTCTCTCTTTCGTGGAAGGCCAGGTAATTCTTCGAGAAAGACATCTCAGAATTCCTGGAGTACTGGAAACTCTTCAAGAGAAGGTTCTATCTCATTTTCTAATTCAACTATATGAATAGCATATAAGGTACATCCTTTCCTTTGAGCCCTTTTAACTTGCATGGCCGAAATTTGTTTAAGGCTTATGCCCCTTTGTATACCATATAATTGGGTTGGTTTCCCATAGTCATCTCTACATGTTATAGTTTTCTCAAAATAATTTACAATGGCTTTACGCTGTGTTAACCAATTTATAGCCATGATCACATCATATGATCCCAGTGGAGCCACATAGAGATTAACTTGGGTTATAAGATTTTGTAATATTAACTTGTTGCAAGCTAGGTATTGGTCTACCTTTCTCTCATCTCAGTTACCATACATCACTGCCCATGATTTGGCCATATAGGCAGCCTTCCTAGGTAATTTTTCTACTACTCTAGGGTCAATAAAACATTCTGTAGCACCTATGTCTATAAGCACATTAACTGAAAGGCCATAAATCATACCTGTCAGTTCTATTGGAGTAGCTTGGAATTCGGGTTGTCTGTTATGTACTGTTGCATGTATACGATATTGAAAAGGTTGTTGTTGCCGATTCCCTTATGTTCTCTCAACTATCCTCTATGGGCATTTATTAGCAAAATGTTCACCCCCATAATTGAAACATCCACCTCTCAGTCCCTCCTTGGGTTTTTGATACTTCCCTTTGTCATTATCGTCATTTAACCCTTCATTGAAGATCCTTGGCTTGACGTAAGGTTTATTTTGCTCACCCCATTTTACAAATCTATTCTTGTTCTTCTTATCCCCAGAAGAATTATTTTTCTGGTTCTTTTGTTTAAAAGAATTTGCAGGTGCCTAATTTTGATAGTTCTTTCCTTTCTCGTTATTTTCCCTTCTATAATCTACAATGCTTTGGACCTTTTGCTCTTGCTTGATGGCCTTTTCAAAAGCTTCATCCATGGTCTAAGGGGCCATGAAGATCCACTTCTGAACCTATTTGGGGTTATAATCCCAAAATAAACTTCCTTAGATGGAAGTGCTCATCATGTTGATAGAGGGGAACATATTTGAGAAGTTGAACAAACTTCTCCCAATATTGTGTTACTGAAAGTTCTCCTTACCTTAAGCTTTGAAATTCATTCATTTTCTTGTCAAAATAATGTTGTGGAAGCCATCGCTTCTGGAACAAGGATAGGAATTTATCCCATGTAATGTTTTCAGTTGAAAGATGTTTTTCTATTTTTGCATTATCCCACCAAGTGGTTGCTTCTCCTTTAAACTGAAAGGATGCCCAAATAGCTTTGGTTTCCTCTAAGAGATTATGCAGTTCAAAATATCTTTCCATTTCCACAATCCAATCTTCAGTGCCATCCCCTACATATTTGCCATCAAACTTGGGAGGTGAAATCTTCTTTAAATCTTTGGCCAATTCATTTTCAATTTTGGCCCTTTTGCTTCCTGGTGTGGATTCACTTTCATGATGATTCCGTTCAGATGGATTTTCTTTGTTTACTGAAGTTTCCTGTTGACCTTCCTTATTTGTCATGGACCTAGTGGCCCTAACCTCATGTTCTAGGGCATTAATTCTATCCCTAGTAACTGTCAATATGGCTAGAATTTGATCAAGTTTATCCTCTGGAGTTCTTTCTTTTCTGATTTCATTTTGATTTGCACCGTAGAAAGGTTCCATTATTGGTAGTTCCTAAAAATTATAAGTTGCATTAGAAACAAGTAGACTCATTAGGCTCCAGTGTTTAACCCAGAGCTCTAATACCACATGTAACATCATCCTTATTCAAGCATATAAGCCCTAAAAGAAAATTGACTTCAAGCTCATTCAAACATATGAAGCCCTAAATGAAAATTGACTTTAATCAAGGTTTTTAGGAATTAGGATAGAAATTTTGAAGCTTAACAAGCTTTACTCATTAAATCCATTTCATCATCATTAAGAAAGTAAAAAATATCATTATAACTGTAGCACTCATAATACAAATCTCATAAGCATGTAATGAAATGAGACATTATAAGAGGCTTACTTTAAGAAGTAAAATTTTAGAATGATTTCATGAAATCCAATGAAATCATAATGTTCCTACAATATTTTAATATTGCTATTCAACTTGAAATAATTCATCATTTAATTTAACATGTACAAAGCATATCAAGAGTTAAGGACATATCTTAGTTTTGTATAGAGTTTAGGAGTAAGTGGCATCTTGATGGTTCCTCACCTCTAGCTCCTCCCTTTGTACACCTGAAGACGAGAGAGCATCATAGAAGCGACATCCACCCTACCACGAAGCCAGTCTTCCCTGTGCTACCCCACACAAGCAGCCTGACATGTCTCGAGGAGACTAGTTCCTCTAGATCACCATACATGACAATGAATTTAACCATGCATATCTACCCATTGCCCTATGCAAACATATAGAAAGCAACTATAAATTCAAATGGTGTTCATAATTTCAATTCATTGGAAAACTTGTTTCCCTTGAAATCCACCATGTGTGAGTCATGTATGATGGCTTGATTAGCATATACGTTTTCTTACATGGTTTATGGTTTCAATTTCAATTTTTATTTTAATAACTTTTCATTTTTTTCATGGTTTCAACATTATCAAGGGTATTACGTTATCTAGAGTATTATGTCTCTATTTAATATCTTTGAAAATTAAATTTGTTCATATATCCATCTATTTAAACCATAGCTTTAATGATTTAGAATGTAATTTGTTTATTAAACTTATTCTACATAAGATAATAGTTTTAATTTGTAATTAATTTCAAGCCACTATTGGATATTAAATTAAATTTGTTTTAGAATTTAATTTGTTTATTAAACTTATTCTACATAAGAAAATAGTTTTAATTTGTAATTAATTTCAATCCACTATTGGATATTTCAACAAGTTTATCAAGAAAAAATCAATTTTATGGATTCTTTCCATATACTATGATTTGGAAGTTTTACTATGCAATGATAAAATTTACCCAAATAAATAGCTTATTTAAGTTAAGTTTGCCTAAAGTTGTAAATAGAAATTTTTCTAAAAAAAACATTTCCAAACTTATTTTTATTTACGGCAGATAGAAGTTCAAAAATGACAAATCTTTTAAACAAAAGATTTGCTATTATTTTTTTTATTTTGAAGTACAGCTAAGGCTACTTGAGGAGACATCCCAATGGGGGTGCTGGTTCAAGTAATCTTCCTCAGAAAATTTTCCTAATTTCTCTTTTTTCTTTTTTTTTTTTCTTTTTTTTCTTTTTTTTTCTTTTTTTTCTCAGCTACTACTGGTATTTATTCCATTTACTGCTGAAATTTATTTTAAAACCTACCTATTCTCTAATTAGTATGATGGAATTTCTTCCTAAGATATAAAATTTCTAGTTTTTACATGTTGGGTAATATCCTGACCTTGTTTCTTTCTGTTTTGACACAGGTTTTTTTTTAAATAAATTCAGGTAGATTCTTCCTATAGAAAATGATCAATAATGTTGTGCAGAACAGTTCAAATGTTTTTCTATTTTATTTATATATTTTTTCCTAACAAAAATCCCATTGAGGTACAAGCAATTCTCTACATGCTCAGGGGATAATTTGATGTACTAGTAATAAAATCTAGTCAGAAACCAATTATGTCATATACCTTGCTCACTGAAAGCCAAACTATTTTTTTGTTTGTTGAAACCAAAGTTAATTCCTTGTTCTCTGTTTCTTCTCTTCCATCTGACATTCCTTCTAATATTTTTTCTCCTTTTTAAAGGACTCTATTTCACTCTTTTCTAAGTTCTAGATGTCTATTTTTTTCATGAAATAATGCCAAGTATAATGTTCATGAAATTTCCAAACTATGTTTTAGCCACGCACATGGTAGCCTGCCAGATGTAAATGGGAAAAAGCCAATGGTGGTGGCAAGTCTAAGATTTAATTAAAAAAGTTTAATTCATTTCCTTAGTAAAAAGACTCTTCCATTATTTTATTTCCTGGCGATGGAATAAGCTATTGTGGGCTACACATGTCTAGGCTAAGTATAATTAAATTATTCTTAATTAAATTCTAATTTTAAGACAGTAAAAACCAAAGTTATTTTATTTATTTATTTATTTTACCTAAACAACCTTAATATTTAGCCGCATTATGTGTTTACAATTAAAATAATAATTAAAGAGAATATTTGCTTTATATTACACATGTATATAATATATGTATATATATTTATATATCGTATACACATGTATAATGTGTGCAGTTGGGCTATGATGCATGTATGCACATATTCATGTTTATATATTTGTTCATATAACATGTGTGTGTGTATGCATCATTTATTAAAATTCATACCTCTACACACATATATATTTGTATATATATATAGTTATTAATCGTTTCCAACTTGGTATAACTCTTCATGAGATTATTAAGAAGAAAGAATCATAGTAACTACTACCCCCATCCCAAATGCAATTATGAAAATGATTTAAGGTGTGTGTGAAGATGTCATGTTGGCAACCTAGAGAGGAACTAGGTTCCTCTCTTCTATGATACTCTCTCGTCGGTAGGGATGAGTGGTGGTCCTATTGTACTCAACACTAGGCAATGATTAGTTATTGTAACGTCAGAAAATGTCCCCTTGGGGGCTTTTCCCTCTTAAGGTTTAGCTCCTGGGTCTTTTGCATGCATTTAGGACATCTTACTTCATAATTTGGCATCCCGATGGAATGATCCCTAGGTAACATGACAAATGGGACCTAGGAGGACCCCTTGAGCTGTACCCTGCCCAAAATAGGGGGGGAGGACTTGGACATCCGCACCCTAGTCCTGCCCTATTTTGGGGCAACCCCAATTTCTAGGTGTCAGTTTATGACCGTTATTTGGGTCCTTTACCGACACGGTAAGTTTGAATTATGATAATCTTGGCAAGAGTGTTTGTAGTTGCATATAAAAGCATGTTTAGGCATTCATTTGAAAACTAGATGATTACTAGCAAGATATTATGTTCTCAAGGTGATTCAAGGCCTTCATTATGTTGCAAGAGCATATTTGTGTGGTCTATGTGTTTGTGTTTGCAGATTTGAGCATCCATTTCATCATGGAATGAAGAGCATCTTCCTCCCATGATATCTTCACTACAAGGTGACATTATATTGTGTTTTCATCATCACTTCCTTTGGTTTTTGCCTCCACCTCACAAGCACACGCACTCTCTATCTGACAACAGTGTTTGGAGACTTAAGTGTCCTCTAGGGCTTGACTGAGGCAAGCCTCTAAACACCACAACCCCCTCCCAAAGTCTTGTGATTGTAGGTTACAGGTGTCGCATTTGGGAAAAGTGAAGTTGTAAGAAGGATTAGCAGACATCAAATATTCTGGATCCAAAGAGAAGCAGAACACCAGAGCATTTCCAGGACTTGGACACTCGCTCTAGTATCATCTGCAGCTGAATTTCTGGAAACAGGAGTTACAGTGTTGATTAGTGTTGAAAGGAGGTCAGATCCCACAAAGAAACTGGCACCTTGGACTTGGGCACCCACTCCAGTGTCCCTAACTATTCTGCCTCAGAACCCCAAAAATAGGTACTCTGTGATTTGATATATTACTTCTGTTTGCAAGAGCTTTTTTCCATTATTCGTCAATTTATTTCTGTATTTGCATAATTAAGGTTTTAATGGTTAATTGAGCATAAGAGAAGAGAAATTGATAATTAAATTCCCTAATCCAATCTTCCCTACATCTCACAGCAATCTAGGGTATGATAGTGAATTGCCACCCAACCCTAGATCCTTGAATGTATAGGGTGAAAGGAGGATTCAAACATCTAAATACTCAAACATTAACAAATCCCAATTTTACCCTAAATATTTTGGTGAACTCATGTTTTTAGACTTAAATTGCAACTTGTTGTGTGTGTGTCTTTAGATTTGGATTGATTTCATTCATTCATATAGTCTTTCACTTTATTGCATTGAGAAAAATTCAAAAAAAATGCATTGTTTGGCTTACTAAATTGCATCAATTCTTTCTAAATTTTCTTAATTCATATTTTTTGCATCATATCTGATATAAATTACAGAAAAGTATAAAAATTTAATAATTTGCATTGCATTTTCATCATTAATTTGCTAGGCTTTTGTAGAAATTTTGACAATTTTCATTAAACCTAGTAATTCCAAAATCTAGGGTTAGTAGGCAAAATCTTCTTTCAAAAATTTATACTGATTTTAAAGGCTCATTAAAATTATAATTTGTCTGTAATCTTGAATTATAATGTAAATTTGCATTTAGATTTAAATATTTGCAATTTTGCATAGAAAATTTCAACAAAAAAATAGCAATTTTCATACATTTTCATTAGATTTGCATTGGCATTTTCCATATTAAGGATTGGAAATCATTTTCAGATATGAGAGTAAGTCATTTTCATCATAAATCAGACTTCAAAACATTCACATAGCATTTTGTGTCAAGATCTCAAACCTAGGGCTTCAAAAATAATGATTTTCACTAAATTTGGCCTTATCGACTCCCTAAACTTGCACCATAGGAGTGTTGTGAAAATTATTTTTGCATTAATTAGATTTTATCAGAGTAATAATTTTATTTCCCTCATAAAAATCTTCACAACACCCTTTTAACGGGCTCTTGTATTGAAAATTTGATGAAAAACTACACATTTTGACTATTTTTGCCCTAGGGTTTGACCTAGTTTGCACTCCAAGCATGTTGTGATCAATTTTATGGATTGAGGTGACTGATGTTATTTATTTTATTTGCTTCAACTCCTAAAATTCATTATAACACTTCTTTTTCTAGGTCTTGGAATCGAAAAACTGTGAAAAAATTGCATATTTTGCTATATTTTCACTAGGGTTTTACCTTAAGTGGCACTAAAAGCATGTTGTGTTGGGAATTTTGACACCAAGTGGCTGTTATTACTAATATTATTTTCTTTCCATCACCATTTTCCTCACAACACCCTTTGTTATGCTCTTTTGCATTGAGTTTTGGTAAAAAAAAAAAGTGCCTATTTTGACATATTTTCACTATAGTTAACTTGGCATTTATCTTATATTTCCATCAAGAGTGTGTTGAGAAGGATCATATTTCTATTTTGGACTGATATCAAACATATAATTTTCTTCCCTTGATCAAAATCCTTACAACATTCTTTGTTTCATTCATTTGCTTTGAAAAGAGTACCAAAAAAAAATCAAGCATTTGAGGCTATTTTGGGGTATATCGCTTTGCACTTATCTTTGATATACTTTTGGAAAAGCTTTCAAATTTGATTTGAGCAATAAAAACATGGACTCTAATCACAACAACAATAATAGGTTCCCTCCCAGACCTTACATGAAAAGAAAAGCACCTAAACCTGAAATCATGTTTACACCTCATGATAGAACAATTGGAGACTCTGTTGGACCTCTTTACATCACTATGAAAATAATGGGAAACCCTATGGATGGAACTCTTATTGATCCTAATTGCATGAATAATGTTTCCACTGAAGAGTTCCTATTTTCACATCAACTAATGCAAGGTTCTTATGACCCCTCAAACATGATGATTAAGACACATAAGGGAACCTTTGTCAAGCCTTTAGGTAAGATATCATTGTTGGTAACAGTATTTGAGAAACATATTGAGCAATGGTTTGATGTTACCCCCACTTCCAATACCTTTGAAATCAAACCTGGAATCCCTTGGTTAAAGACTATGAAAGCTGTCCCTTCAACTATTTATAAATGTGTAAAATTTCCCTTGAACAGACAAGTGCATGTCATTCCTTGAAATACATACAAGCCTTCAAGTACACCACAACATTTTACATTGGATTTCTTTTGCAACAAAACTAACAACAAACTGGATCTACAAACAGACTTTACATTTTTGAGCTATATAAACTACAAAGCAAAACTGTTACATCCAACACCTAGTCCTTCTATACAAGAAATTACAAAAGATAAACAACCCACATGTGAAGAGAAATTTAGACTGAAAGGACAAGATCCCTATGCTGAGGTTCCTCCCTCGAAATCCTTACAAGGATTAGGAGGTCATTGTCAACAATGAAATGTTCCACCATGACAAATGAGGTTTGACCCTTGTGCTTCATCTTCTAAATTGCACAAGCCTATGAAAGAGTAAGGCCCTGTCTTACAAGAGATAAGTGGTCAAAGAAAGAGAAATAGAAAAGAAAGAGAAAGAAGAAAAAGAAGACAAGAATATGCCATAAACCTTGCCTCTCAGCAAGAAAACATTGATTCTAACATTCAACCAAACAATAATGATTGCAACGATGAACAAGACATGAATTTAGCTATGATACCTTATGTCCCACTTTCCTCCAACATTAGGGAGTGGGAAGATGATGATGATGATTTGCTTATAGACAACCTCTAAGCCTAGCATGGGTCCCTATAGGTAAGTATCTCTAACTCTTTATTTCTCTCGTGATGTGCTTCCCCCGTTATGTGTTGTTTAGGCCTCCTGGGATGACCCCTGATTCTCCCATAAGGTCTAGGATATTAGGAGACCGCCTCTATTGTGACCTTCTTCTATTTGTATCATCATTCTTCTAAACTGCCTCTCTCTCTGATTTCATCATTGTGTGTTGTGTCTTACGGACATAGCATTGCAGTTGGTGACTTGGGGGCACCCTCCTACATGACTGTCCCTAAGACACTTGTTTCTCCTCTCTTATTTATTGTTTCTCTTCCTCTATTATTTCCATCTAATGGGCGGATGACGACAAACATTTACACTGATGCGGACCTAGTGTCCCTTTCGAGAGCAATCAAAAAATGGACTTAGTTCCTAATATGACGATGGGGTTGTATATCTTATCCAACGCTTGGCTAGTGGAAGCACTCATGCTTTCCGTGTTGTGAATTTAATGATGTTTCTATCACATTTACAAACCTTAACAATACTGCTGCTCTATTCACCTTTGTTTGTCTTTGAATCTAGCCTTGGTGGTACTCGATTCAGAGAGCTTCGTGATATAGCCCTACGGTTATCCTCAAACTTCAGATTCATAGTATAACCTTGGCTCTTTGTGTGATTAATCATATGCATTGATGTTAATGTTTATCATGATGTTGTAGACACTAACATGTTTCTTGCAGGGATGTGTTTGTGGGAACATTTGGCGATCGTGAAGTACATGTCACCTCTAGGGGGGCATGGGCTTTGCGAAAGTCGATGTTCCCTTATGTGTTTTCTTCCTACCTTAACGTGCTTGATATTGATAATTGATATCAACCACCTTAAGGTGGGGTCATATATAAGGTAAGATGTGTGCTGTAGATGTTAGTAATGTGTGTGTCCTCAAATGCAAAGTCCTGTGCAATGAGTGCATCATGCATCCTAAGTTTGTTTGCAATTAATCAATCAATCATGTAAGCCCTCTGCGGAGGCAGGAATCAAGCATATCATTTTTCTTAAGCACTCTGCGAAGGCGGGGATGGTGTACTTCTCAGAGTAGATTGCATCATCCTATCATTTTCAAAAGTCCTCTACGGAAGTGGAGAGCGATTCTGTGACTAACTCAACCCTTAAGCGTGTCTTCGGCGATTATTGTGGTGAAGCCCAATCGCCGATGTGTGCCTATAATGTGCTTGAGATGGTGTTGGACCTAGAAATAGGTACACTCCATTGCTTCATAAGATTATATCCCCTTCATTGAGCTCTCCTACTGATTAAATATTTAATCAATTTAAAAAATAAAAGATTCTTTATTTTGTCAAAAGATGCTTTCATTTTGTCAAAAGATGCTTTCTTTTTGTCAAAAAATGCTTTCTTTTACTTTTTAAAAAATAATACATTTTAACAATCTTGCAAGTTTATGGAAAAAGTTGGGTTAAATGTGAGTTAAAATATTCTTAAAATATAATTAAAATATTTAAATTTTTATAGCAAGTTGGAGTGAGAGAATGAACTTTCTTTTATTTTCTTAAACTTTACTTCAATTTCTTTTTTAATTAATTAATTTATAATAGTTATAATAGAAACAAAAAGTAGAAAGTAAAAAAAGTAAAATAGTTAAAAAAAAGAGTTCATTCTCCTTTAATTAATTAATTTATAATATTTATAATAGAAACAAAAAGTAAAAAGCAAAAAAAAAAAACTAAAGTAGAGTCTAAAAAAGAAAGTTCATTCTCCAACTTTAGTTTATTATAAAATAGATTAAATAATATATATTAATATATTAGTGTATATACATTAATAAAAAAAATTCACAAATAATAATTGCAACCATTAATTTTTATTTATATTTATTATTAAATAAATCAAATAATTAAATAATATATATTAATGTATATGTGTATATTAATATAAAAAAATTAAAGTAATTATGAATTTTAAATTTTTTTATTATAAAATAAAATAAATGAATTAATATTATATATATATAATTAATGTAAAAATTTCAAAAAATAGTAGTTGGGACTTTTTAATTTTTTTATTATAAAATAAAAAATTAAAGGATTAATTGGAAATTTTTAATTTTTATTTATTTTTATATGCAGCAATAGTATTTATAAAAAATATTTTAATTTATTTTATATGCAGTTTGAAATTTTTTTAACTTTTATTTATTTATTTTTAATATATATAATACAAAATTTTAAATTTTAAAAAATTATCCTATTAAAAAAGTTTTCAAAAAAATTGACTTAAAAAGTTTTTTAAAAAAATAGAAACATTTATTTATATAACTCAACTTGAAAAAATCTAATTCAAAATGAAAAAATAAAATTTTAGAAACATTTTTTTCTATAACTCAACTTAAAAAAAAAAACATTTATTTCATATAACTCAACTTAAAAAAAAAAAAAATTAACTTGGGTTAGCATTTGAGTGTTTTTAGTTATTGTTTTTTTTTAATTTTGAGAGAACATGTGCATATTTTAATGAAATATATATATTTTTAATTTATTTAAAATCTTAATTTATTTTTTTCAAATAAGAGAGATTTTGGGGGTGGAAAAACCTTATGTTGTCTGCCGTGTTTTCTCCATATCTTCAAGTGTGTGTGTTTTGGCGTGCTTGCTTTGTTTGGCGTGTTTGTTGCCCCATATGCAGTATAAAGATCAGCGCCTTAGGGTTGTGCTTTGTACATTTTGGGAGGTTTTGCGTGTCTTGCATGTGTGTTGCCCCATATGTACAAAGACTTGTGCGATGAGTGCATCATGTATTATGGGAGGTTTGTTTACTTTCCAGTATTTGCATCTGCATTTCATATATATAAGAAAAAGAAAAGAAAAGAATCATGTCTGTCTTCTATGCATTAATGTGTCTTCTATGCATTTACTATCTTCTCTGTGTTCTGCATGACTACAACTGTCTTCTCTGTGTTTTATGTGCCTGGTATTGTCTTCTATGTGATTGGCGTGTCTTCTCAATGCTTGGTGTGTTTGTTGTGTTTGTGACCATACTTTAATGCATGTATTGGCCTTGTATTTATACATACATTAAGGTGGGGGTTAAATGTAACGTCAGAAAATGTCCCCTTGGGGGCTTTTCCCTCTTAAGGTTTAGCTCCCAGGTCTTTTGCATGCATTTAGGACATCTTACTTCATAATTTGGCATCCCGATCGAATGAGCCCTAGGTAACATGACAAATGGGACCTAGGAGGACCCCTTGAGCTGTACCCTATCCAAAATAAGGAAGGGGACTTGGGTACCCGTGCCCTAGTCCTACCCTATTTTGGGGCAGCCCCAATTTCTGGGTGTCGGTTTATGACCGTTATTTGGGTCCTTTGCCGATGCGGTAAGGTTGAATTACGAAAATCTTGGCAGGAGTGTTTGTAGTTGTATATAAAAGTATGTTTAGGCATTCATTTGAAAACTAGATGATTACTAGCAAGCTATTGTGTTCTCAAGGTGATTCAAGGCTTTCATTGTGTTACAAGAGCAAATTTGTGTGGTCTATGTGTTTGTGTTTGCATATTTGAGCATCCATTTCATCATGGAATGAAGAGCATCTTCCTCCTATGATATCTTCACTACAAGGTGACATTATATTGTGTTTTCATCACCATTTCCTTTGGTTTTTGCCTCTACCTCACAAAGGCACGCACTCTCTATCTGACAACGGTGTTCAGAGACTTAAGTGTCCTCCAGGGCTTGACTGAGGCAAGCCTCTAAACACCACAACCCCCTCCCAAAGTCTTGTGATTGTAGGTTATAGGTGTCGCATTTGGGAAAAGTGAAGTTGCAAGAAGGATTAGCAGACATCAAAGATTCTGGATCCAAAGAGAAGCAAGACACAGGAGCATTTCTAGGACTTGGGTGCTCACTCTAGTCTCATCTGCAGCTATATTTCCAGAAACAGGAGTTGCAGTGCTTATCAATGTCAGAAGGAGGTCAGGATCCCGCAAAGAAACTGGCACCTTGGACTTGGGCGCCTGCTTCAGTGTCCCTAACTATTCTGCCTTGGAACTCCAAAAATAGGTACCCTATGATTTGATATTTTACTTCCGTCTGCAAGGGCTTTTTCTGTTATTCATCAGTTTATTGCCATATTTGCATAATTAAGGTTTTAATGGTCAATTGAGCATAAGAGAAGAGAAATTGATAATTAAATTCCCTAATCCAAGCTTCCCTACATCTCCCAGTGATCTAAGGTATGATAGTGAATTGCCACTCGACCCTAGATCCTTAAATGTATAGGGTGAAAGGAGGATTCAAACATCTAAATACTCAAACATTAACAAATCCCAGTTTTACCCTAAACAGTTATAACATATTAGCATCATGTAAGAATTTAAAATTCTAAATATGCTACTATATCATACAAAAAAAATCATCTACTCTACAATAGAAATAAACATAACAACCATCCTGATAATTGTTCATTATATGTTTCTAATTAGATACATCATGTATGTCAATATGGATTAGGTTAACATCATTGTCCTATATCATATAATCATATATACAAGTTTGAAATCATCATTAAAGAGTAGTATAACAACAATATGGTACATGCAAGTCTGGTATCATCAATATAGTGCTATATAACAAAAATGGGCTATGACAAGGGTGTCCGCACCCTTGCCATGCCCTATTTTTGTAGGGTCCCAAATTTGAATGTCGGTTGGAGACTGTTAAAGTGTCTGTTCTTGACATCTTAAGTTTGATTTACAAAATTAAAGTGGGAATGCATATATAAGCATGTTTAGGGTTTCATTTGTAAACTAGAAGATGATTATGATATTTTGGAGAACTTATAATTTTAGAGCATTCAAGACATTCATTGTTGCAGAGCAGAATATTTTTGTTGTGTTTGTTATTGCAGATTTGGCTTCATCTTCTCATGTTGTGAAGGATTTTCATCTACATGTGAGCTACACCTCTGAGGTGATATCTATTTGTGCTTCAATCAATCATTTATCAATTTGTTTTTGCCTCTGTCCTGCAAGGATACACACTCTCTATCTAACAACGATGTTAGAAAGCTTGAATGCCATTTCAGGGCTTGACCGAGGCAATCTCCTAAACACCACAACCCCCCAACCCCTCTCTTGTGATTGTAGGTGATAGGTGTCATATTCTATAGAGTGGAGTTGTAGAGGAGCATTGTAGAGTGTAAGGATTCTAAATCTAAAAGAAAGAGCGAAAAAGAGTAGAATCGGGACAAGGTCGCTAGTCCCTGTGTCCTTCAAGTATGTAGAGCTGGAAATTAATGGAATAGTGATAATCAACATCAGAAATGGTTTGGAAAGCCTTGATAAAAATACTGCATTGGACGCCGGTGGGAGTCCCTCCATCCTCGACATTTCTGAATCTTGAACTTCAAAATCTGGTATGAATCTAATCTTCATCTAGTATCTCTGTGTGCGAGCATTTGTCAGAATTCATCAGTTTATTTACAATTTTACAATAATTGGGGTTTTGAGAATAATTGGGCTTAAATTAACATAATAATCATTAATTTCCAAATTTCTCTATCATTACAAGTGACAACTGACTTGTAGGTGAATCCTCTTTCAAATGTTGAGATTCAACTCGGTTAAATGTCCTTGAATGTGTGTAGTGAAAGGAGGATCTAGCTAAATCACTTATCAAACCTTTTCCCCTTTTTTTCCTACATAACACAACCAAATCCTAATTGTGCTCTCCATCAGGTTTAAACATTTTTCAATGTCAATACGAAAAAATATCCAGATGACTTCAAATTTTTTATTATCTTTCTAACCATGTATTTTTTTCAAAAATATGATAACATTAAGGTTTCCATCTTGAATTTCTTTTGCTAATGTGTTCTTTTTTTACAGAAATTTTATGTCTAATATTTCTGGGGTCATTTTTTATGTGTTTATCAAAATTTGAAAAAATTTCATTTTTAGATTCTAGACTCAATACTATACACATTGAAAAAATTGATTTTTGATTAGTTTTCAAAAAATTAGGGGGGGCATGCTCAAATTTTCATTTTTCAAGATGTGTCCACTTTGAAAATTCTAGAAAAATCAGGCATAAACTACATGATGTTAGCTAATTTTCCACTAAAGGGATTTGTGAAATACTTAAAAAAAAGTCAACATTTTAGGGGGAGCCCACCAGACACTGTTATATTTTTCTGACAAAAACAGGAGCACTTTCTGTGCTCCCCCTATGAGACCTAGTTGGCTCCACTATTGATACTACTATACAAATACTTTGTTTATAGTTTATTCTATTGAGTATTGTGTGTATATGGTTTATACTGTCTTCACAGGATCATGGACATTGATGTTATGTATATATATGGACATTATTTTGGATTATAGTTAGTATTAGATGATTTAATTAAATGTTTTTAATTATATGCTTTATATATGATTGTGTATTTAATTTCACAAAAATGAATATTGTCTTATTAATTATGAAATTTAATGAATTATTCTTTTATTCGCATAAATTTTAGAAGTTTAATCTTTATCTATATGTTGCTTCAGCTATCTCTTCCTTGATATACTAATGTTCAAATTTGAGTTTTGCAAGTGGGCAGCCCAGATCCTTTTAGTTCAGAGACATTCTCAAGATACCTATTTTCATTTGGTTGTGGATAACCTATTTTCTATGTGGTGGGAGTTATTTGGGTTAATTATATTATTTTTTTGATTTAATTATTTAAATGGATAATTGTTATTATTTTATTATATTTATGGTGATGTTGGAGGGATTTAAATGAGTTTTTATTTTATTTTGTGGTTAGATTTATTATTGAGGAAGATAAATAGTTTTATTAATCTTGTAAACTTCCATTTGGGAAGTTGGAAGTGAGGAGTAGGGATATTTATTTTTTATTTGGTTTTCATTTCTTGGGTCTAGACGTGTGTGCGTGGATGCTCTCTCTCTCTGCTAAAGAAGAAAGGATTGGAAATTGCATCTTTTTGCTGAAGAGGAATTGTGGACGAAGGAGGAGTTGGGAAGAGTAGAAATTTTCTATTTTGCAAGGGTTTGTTGTGAAGTTGGATCCTATATTTTGGGTTGTTCCTAACTTGGACAGCCAAGGTAGGGTTTTACAATTTTTAATATTTCCATTGTTGTGTATAAAATCTATGTGTTTGTGGAAGAATTTGTTTTATTTGGAAATTGTTGGCATTTCTGGTTTATGTGTTGTTAGGGTTTGGATTGTATAGGGAGTAGATCTCCCCTAAGGGGTGAGAGCCTGCCTTGTGTGGGGTTGAGAGAGGCATGGAGCCTCTCTTGGGGAAATTTACTAGGCATTATGTATAATGATGGATGTGGTGTTTTGGTGATTGGAAGGGTTGTGGTGTTGTGGTTGTGTTGTGGCATGGATGGAAGGGTTGTGGTGTTGTGGGTCTATTCTGGTTTGGATGGAAGGGTTGTGGTGTTGTGGGTATGTTGTGGTGTGTGGGTTTGAAGGATTATGGAGTTGGTGATTATGGTGGCGATTTATGTAGGAGGAATTATATTTTTGTTGTGATTATTCCCCAAGAGGGACTTGGGAATCCACTCTCTCCCCCTTTTTAAGAATCCAGAAAGGATTCTTTGTGTGTGAGTCAACCAATTGTGTATTTGATATTGTTGTGTGTTTCAATCTGTAATTTATTTGCTTGATTACAATATTGGTACTTGAGAATGTCTCTCACTCAGGGGAGGGTTTGTAAAACAAGCCCTATGGTTGGGTGGAGAGTGGGACTGGGCTATTCATTTGGCTATAGGTATTCATTTCTAGCCAAGAAAAGGAATTGGTCGAGCTTTTATGCTCTATTGAGATGGAAAATTTAATCCATCATGTAACTAATTCATTGACAATGTTATTCTCAATTAGATTTATTTTTATGAAAGAGAAAATTTGATATGTAATTCTCTATTTATCTCTAGTTATTTTTGTGGAAAATATCTTTGTTTAATTTTGTGTTTAGAGGCTAGAAAATACCTCTGTAATTAACCCAATTCTCTTTGATTTGGGCATACAAATTGTGATTTCATTATAACCAGTTATGGTATAATAGCACTATATTGATCTAGGTATTAATTCTGAGTTATCTTTGATACTTTGTATGAGATCTATCATTATTATCCACTTACAATTCTACATAGATTTAATCATTTACCTGTTGTTAATGTTAATTTAATGTGTATTTTTATAAAGAGAATACAATTAGGAAACTTGTGTTAGTATGATGTGGGCATCTATGGAAGCCATGGGGAGCCACGACCCCCATAGCCAGCAAGCTCTTGGCTAGGCATCGTCTTAGCTGAGCCTACCAAGGCTTGGTCGAGCCTTTTGTCATGCACAACAAGGTGTTTATGATATAACATGATTTGGTTCTATTTTATTTGTTGAGATTTGTTTATCAATTGAATAATGATATTATATATATATATATATATATATATATATATATATAATGCTATATATATGTACACATATAAATATCAGTATTGGCATCAATTCATATATATGTTTTAAGAAGCAAGAATACTTGTTATTTTTAGATTTCTATATATTTTAGATACATACATACATACACACACACACACATATGTGTATGTGTGTGTGTACAAACATAGATATGTATATTTGAATATGTATGAAACATACCAATGTTGTTGATTACCTTATTATATAGAATTCAATGGTGATAAGTAGATTTTGCAAATCCCTAATTTTGTTAGTTAAGCAAGTTGCATTGTTATGTTAGAAGGAATTCAAAAAATAGATGTTTTCATGATTATTCATTATATTTGAATGAATATGAATATATTTAAATTTGATTAAGTGATTATTGTTCTAAATCTAATTGTTGTATTTAATTTAAATTTCTTTGCATTACTTAGATAAATGTAGTAATCATTTTGATAAAGTTCTGATTAGCTTAAGTTCTTTATTTCTATAGTTATGAAAATAAGAAGAATACTCTGAGGCACTCCTTTACCCTTTAGGAGATTTCAAACAATTATGTAATCTTCTCTTTTGAAATTTGTTTATTGAGTTATTGTCCACAAAAAGTTAGTTTTAGAAAAAAAAATTAGCCCTTTTTGTGAACTCACATCCATTCTTATGGTAATTATCTTCGTGTGCATGACACTCCTATTTGAACCTCTTAATCTCCACCATTTTTAGAAAAAAATAGTAGTTTAGAAACTAGATTTTGAGCACTACAAATCTTGTTCTTATCACATCTTCTAATTTTTTGCATGGCTATCTTCAATTTCTCATCCAAGATCAATTTTTATTGATTTTGTAAAAGAGTGGTCACTTTTGACCCCCTTTTGGTCCCCCATTTCCATGCACATACCCATATATAAGGTTCTAATGTATGCATTGGATCCCAAAGAGAAATTTTGTTGAAGTGTTTTTAAATTGATTAATCAAGAATCAAATCATACCCTTCATGTGTTTTTTTTTGTTAACTTAGGTGGAGGAGACAAAATTGGATCATCGGATGGAAAAGTTAATTGATTTGATATAGTTTTTTTTGTCTCCTATCCATTCTTTGATAAGTATGCCCAAATAAATGATAATCCTATGAAGTAGATGCCATGGGGTGAAAGTTTAGAATTGTGTTACCCTTTTATTAAGGAAATAGCCAACACAAATCCAACTTTTTTACTTTTGAATTTTAAAATGGTATAAACTAATGTAGAATTTCATAATTTTTTATAAAATTGATACTCTAATTTGATTGCTAAAAAAGGTTTAGAAACTGTCAATGGGCCTACACTTTTAAAAAATTAAATTTCTTTTTTCCCATTTAGTTAACTCGAATCTTTAGTACATGGAAAAAATAAATTTAATTTAGATAATTTTTTTAATAAATATTTGAAGTTGGGTGTACTCAAAATGTAATAGTTTTGACAGACCATCACTTTATGAATTTAACTGTTTATCATAAATAAAAATAAATTATACACTTTTAACAAGGTTTCTCTCCACTAGTGCATAATATTTAAATATATAAAAAAAAATTTACCATTTAAAAAAATTCAGTCAACCCTATATTCAACTTTAATGACCTACTTGTAGTAAACTTTAAAAACAAAATACTAAAAATATTTAAACTATTAAAAAAATATATATTCGAAATCTACACTCTTGGATCTACCAAAGGGTATTGTTAGATTTTTTAGAAAATGTATATAATGTGAGAAAAATTGGTAGGAAGATATGATTTTTTTTGAAAAATCATTAAAAAAATGGTGACACATCATTTCAGAAGAAACATTTTTGAGCAAAACTATTTTAGTTGGAACTAATCTATACTAATTTTTGAAAACACACCTCGGTATATAGCTAGAAGTTGAATATTTTTGACCAAAAGTGTTTTGGTTAAAACACTTTTCAGTCAAAACATTTGAATCCACATAGGCACCACAACTTTTACCATCATTTCGGTTGAAAATATTCCAAGCATTTTTTGGGTGAAAAGTTGGCCTAAAGTGTGACATAGCTTTGAACCTTTACCCCACGTGAAAAACAAGGGGATTAGGTCTAGGTGAATTGGGTATACCATGCACTACATGAGGGTAAAAAGATGAAGTCATGAAAGGAACCACACCCCTTATGAGTTGCATGACATGAAACACACATGGTGGACATCTAGTTCATCAAAGATGCTATGAACATTAAGGGAAGAGGAAGGAGAATCAAAATAAATACCATCATGCAAACCCATGGATGACTCCCTAAGATTTCCTAAAGAATGGCCACTAAGAGACTAAGGTAATGAATCAAAAGTTCAATCACTCTAGGTCATATATGCAATAATATAATAAATAATAAACATATAAGAGCATATCATACCATGATAAAGAATACATAATAAATGGTTGATCATTATACATGTAAACAAAGGAAGCACATCAAAGCATACTCAAATGTTGTAGGCATTATAAGGCTTAGCTCATTTAAGGTTTTAAAACATATATGCATCATAAAGATCTTACATCTAACAAGGAAAAAAAGCAATATATCACATAAGGAGTCAACTTGGAAATACAATAATTGTCTATCACATCAAATCATGAGAGGAAGAATAATCATCATCAAGGCACAAAGATGGATCCATTATAATGTTCAAGTCTAATATAAAATCATAATATTAGAAAGCCATCAAATTTGAGAATGTGATCGGAGATTCACCCTAAAGGAAAAACCCTAGGGGATGTAATATTGTTCAGGTTCAACAATTTATGTGTGAAAATAAATCACACCCCATACAATTTTATTTAGGATAAATCAATTAAAATACCTAGATTTATGAGATACAACAAACAATTATTAAAACATATCCATAAATAAGTGTGAAAATTTAAAAAGAGGATTAGGCTACGTAACTCTAGGGTTTGATGTAGAATATTCTTTGACATGAGTTTTCTTTTGCTTGTCCATGCATCCAAAATCAACCTCTATATCAGATGACTATATGGATTGTGAAATTAACTATTTTCTATTCTAGGTCAATTTTGTATTTATGAACTTGAACCAACAATTGGAAATAATCCTTTGTTGTGAAAATGAACATGTCAAATTTACATAGAATTTAGTTCACCTCAGGGATATAGACAAGTTGGTGCCGATAAACACTAATATAGTTTGTTGTACTTGGCACGTGAGGCACCTAACTCCCCACCTCTCTACTTAGTCATGAACCCTTGGACCAATTCAATATTTTTTACAATGTTGAAGATACTTCAAGTAGCCATGCAAATGCCTAAACTACTCTTATCAATGTTGTTGTGAATCTTATGCTCTTCTAATGGTGATGTAATGTGTAATTGAGCTTCCTCTAGATGAGTCCTTCCTCTATCTAAAAATGAAATAGGGATTTTCCTTTTATACAACACTCTTCTCATTCACTAGCTCTAGAAATTTGTCATGTGGGAACAGTTTTTGATTCTCATCTAGTGGTGAGGGAAATCCTACTAGACCAGTTGATGAATATAGGTCTACATACCCTTTATTGTTTGTCCAATTAAATCTAAGTGTTATTTACATTCCTCATTGGCCTTATGCATTTCTAAGATGTCACTAATTTTCCATGCTATGTTAGTTCTACTCATAATTTGTACCATGACTAGCTTGGTTGAGGGGAAATATAGAACTTCTTGACATAGGACCAACCATCTTCAATTATTGGAGAGAGGGTGGTCTACACCATATCAGTATCTTTCTTCACCATATCACTTAGAGCCTACACCATATGACCAAGCAACAAGATAGAGATAGAACAACAAGGTATTAATATGGTCAAGCAACATAGAGAGAGAGAGAGATAGATATAGAGAGAGGGGAAGAGAGTGACAATGAAATATAGAGAAGGAGAGATATGGAGACAGAGGTAGAGGGATGGAGGGTAAGATAGAGAGATAATGCTAGAGGGAGAGTAAATAGATATATTTAGAGAGGATGAGAGAGAGGGAGATAGAGATATATAGGTAGAGAGATGGAGAGATAGAGAGGAAGAGAGGGAGAGGGATAGAGAGGGAGGGAGAGATAGAGATAGAGAGGGAGAGGGAGAGGGAGAGATATCGAGATCCAGAAAGGGAGGATCTAGAGAGATATAGGGAGTCTCTTCTACCTATCCTCTATCTCTCTATCTCTATCCTCATATCTCTCTATCCTTATAGATAGCTCTCTTTCTCTCTCTGTCCCCATCTCTCTCTATCTGTCCCCATCTCTCTCTATCTCTCCCTATATCTCTAGCTCTTCATATATCCCTCTCTACCTATAGATCTATCTCTATCTCTATATCTTTCCCTCCCCATCTCTCCCTCACCCTCACCTCTCTCTGTTTCTATCTATATCTCTATCTATATCTCCCTCTTTATCTATCTTTCTCCTTCTATCTATCCCTTTGTCTATCTCATCCCCCCTCTCTCTCTCCCTCTCCATGTCTCTATCTCTCTATCTCTCCCTCGCTATATTTATCTCTCCCTCACTCTCTCTCCCTCTCTCCCTCTCTCTCTCTCTATCTATCTCTACTTCCCTCTCTCTAGATCATGTAACATGAATTTGTCATCACTAGGTATGGTAGAACCTTTAACAAATGTGATAGAGAATGGTGGAACTATTGAGTTGTCATTTTTATGAGACTTTACAATACATGCATAAGCTTATTGTTGAATATGATGATTAAATAAGAATTCTCACATGAAACATTAAATTCACATTATGCAAAAGGATTAGTATAGATTTTCAACTTGTCTGAAGCACTTTCTATAAAGGCTTAAATTCAACTCAATATCAAGTTCTAGATCTCTTTATCCCTATCTCTTTATCTCTCCATCTCCCTCTCTATCTCTCTCTATCTCTCCAATTATATCTTTCTATCTCTCCCTCCCTCTCTATCTCTACACCCCTCTTTTTATCTATATCTCTAGCTCTCCCTCTCCCTCTATCTCTTTATATTTCAAGCTCTAACTATCTCTATATGTCTATCTCCCTCCCCCCTCCATCTCTTTCTATCTCTTTATATATATATATATATATCCCTTGCTATCTAGCTCTCCTTTTATCTCTTTATTTCTCTATCCTCCCTTTCTCTTTATCTATCTACCTATCTATCTCTATCTCTCTCCCTCTCTATATCTTTCTCTCTCTATCTACCCCCTCTCTCTAACTCTATCTCTCTGTTTCTCTCCACCTCTCTATCTCTCTCCTCTATCCCTCTCTATAACTCTATCTCCTCATCTAACAAGGTGCATATGATGCTACTTATTCCAACATTGCGTCTTCTATTTGAAATTATGGAGGCTTTGAATCTTCCTCCTCATCATCATGTAATAATATAATAGTTGTCTCTGTAATGTCCCGAATTGTCCTTCCACCAAAAGGATAATTATTATTCTAAGTATTTAATGTTACCTAGCAGAAAATGCTAAGTTTAAAAGGTAATATTAAATAATTATGTCAAAAGGTTATAAAGTGACATGATAGCTTACTTTAATTGAGTCACTTTATACATTAAGTGAAGGAGGGAAAACAATAAAGGTTCTTTTGAGAGAAGTAATATGAAGAGACAAAAGGAAAATAATATTATATTCCTCTCAAAAGGTTATAAAAGGACATTGTGAGCTCATTTTGGGGGTATGCTTTGTTATTGTATTGACACTCTATTGGATTGAACCTACGTGTTCTTCCTTTTCTTTTCCTTCCTGTGGATGGAAACCCACTCAAAGAGGATCAGTTTCAGTGGTGAGATATCCACCCTAGCTGGTGATGATGGTTTTCATTCAGGAAACCACATGGAGCTGATCAGTGATTAATAGTTTTTGTTGTGATATGCTTTGTATTCCAATTTTTGTATAGTTGGAATGTGGTTTTGACGTATAGTATGTGGTTTGAATTCAAATCTTTGTATTGTTGAGTGTATTTCCTTGTGGCCATACATTCCATGGCCGTACAACTGAAACTCATTATGGAGATTGCAAATAGCATTGAAGTTTGTTTGACCTATGCTATTGCTGGTGTCTTTGTATGATAGAATCACTTCTTTTGAAACCATTTTAAGGAGTTTATATGCAGTGAATGAATTTTGGTAATCATCTGTACTTTCCTGAGCCGTACCTGTTGTATGGTATGATTTGAAGTCAGAAGTAATTGCTGAAAACCTTTGAGTTCCAGCCTTTGGTGATGTTAATATATGTTTGGATTGCTTCATTTAAGTTCATTTGCCAATGGTCTTGATGCTTGTTAATGCTAGTTTGGAAATGTCCGTACATGGCAATGCCGTACAGGTTGAAAATTGATGGATTGTTGATTAGAAATAAACAACTGTAACTTAGCTTCCTTTGATGTTTACTAAATATTTATATTGGTTTGGTGACATCATTCATGCATATGATACAATGTTTTGAAGAAGATTGTGTGTGTTATGAAGACATCCATACAGCATGGTCCGTACTTGCCTGGAAGTGATCGGCCTTGGTCAAAAATTAGTCTTGATGACTCTGCATCATTGTTGTTTGAAATCTGATTGTGATGACTAGGCAATCATATTTGGACCATTCTGTAGTGATTTGAATGTGTTTTGACTAAGTTGTGAGCATATCCATACAACACATGCCATACCAGCTGATGATGGATCGATGCATATTATGAATGATTATCAAATCTTTTGCATTGGAAGTTTATTGTTGTGTTCTTGTGGTGTCTAGGTGACCTCTTTTGGACTGAATTCAAAGTGTTAAATGAGTTTGGAATTTTTACTTAGTTGAGTCCGTTCTCCTGGCAATACGGCCCTGTAGAGGGTCAGAAACCTTGCATACATTAGAAGACAGTTTGTTTGACAATTTGGTGTGTCGTTTTATTAGCATTTTCAATGATATTGGATGTGTTTGGGTAGGGATACCTCTTGTGTGTGGGTCTATGGTGGATTTGCTGAGTCTGTAGGCAGCCATACATACTAGCCTGATTTCTTCTTTATTAGTTGTAGTCATGACAATATTTAGCTCCCTTAAGGCAATGGATTCGTGTTTGGTTCAATGATGATATACATGTTTATTGGAGTTATCAGTTGACAATTAATTCTTGGGTGTTTTCCTAATCTCCCATGGCCAACATACAGCAAGAGACAGCTTGCAATAGTAAGAAATACAATAATCAGTTAGCAATAACAGCTTCTCAGTCATGAATAGCCAATTTGAAGATTCATTTGCTAACTGCAAATGTAGGGGATATTTCAAGATGTTTTCCAATCTTATGTTGCTATGATCATAAAACCTAATTTCTATCTTTCTGGTTATTATGGCATTATGAAAATTATTATTGTTAGTTCTTATGCAACACATTAAGGGACCCCTGGATGGTAAACCGCCAGTGTGGAGAAAGAACCTTTCTTTATTGATTCCCACCCACTGAATAAGTGGATTATTCCCACTGTACAAGTGGATGCTTGCATATGCAAATGAATGTTTACTTGTTGTACAATGTTTAAAATTGTAGTCCGAAGCACATTATGCTCTCACCTTGCCCAGTTGGGATCTTGGTGATCAGAAGTGTGGAGGAGTTTTAATTGTGCTAACATTGGTCATCTTTGCTCAACCTATTTTGGAGAAAATTGGGGGTTGCTTATTACAATGGTATCAGAGCTCTTAGTTATCCTGCTAGCCTGTTGGGTAGCTGATCTTGTTGCAGTTTGTCAAAACCAGATTAGTTTTTCAGTTGGGCAACATGGCTTTTGTTTGTGAACCATTAAAAGTTTTGTTGAAATCAATGGAGCAAAACCAATTTTCCATTGAAGAGGGATTTGAAAGATGGTGCAAAGAATAGGAAGCCATCTCAGATGTACAAGAGAAGCTGAAGATTGTTCGTAGGAGTCTGGAACATTTACCTCGGTCTAAAGAAGTTCTTCTTAGAAATTTGCATGAAGCAGAGGGTTGTCTGTGTAATGTTGACCAATCACCTTCTCAGGCAGTGCGTAAAGCTTTGGCTTCTCTGGTGTGCTCGTTGGTCAAGCTAGAGTTGTTGAGACATCATGATGAAGAGATAAGGCTTGTAGTTGTCACTTGCATTAGTGAAGTTGCAAGGTTTTCAGCTCCTAAGGCACCCTATGATGATGATACTATGAAGGTCATTTTTTAGTTGATGGTGGAGAGTTTCCAAGGGTTGCATGATGTAAAACATCCTACCTTTGATCAAAGGGTGAGAATTCTGGAGATTATGGTGAAGGTTAAGTTATGTTATTTGCTGATTGATCTCAAGTGCAATGATACGATTCTCCAGATGTTTGACTATTTCATTTCTGGAATCAGGAAATGTCATTCAGATAAGGTGAAAAATAGTATGCTCAGCATCATGTCCCTGATTTTAGATGAAGGTGATGAGGTTTGCCCATAGTTACAATCAGTTTTGTTGGTCATTTGGAGGAAAGAACATTTATCCTCTGCAGCATATGATTTCACATCAAAACTAATGGAGCTGAAGATTAAGAAGTTCAAGGATCAGTTGACTGCAAAAGAGTTAATCTCTTTGGGTATACAAGTTCCTCATTCTCTACAAGTGGATAGCATGTCATTATCAAATAAATCAGTTGAGTGGGATGATGAGTCTTCATGTGGATTAATGGATATTCACAAAGCTAAAAGTCCTATGGCAAGTGTAATGGAAGTGTGTTGGAGTTTCCTTGATGAAGTCAATAAAGATCTGAAAGCTGAAAGAATGGACTTTGCAAGTCCTAAATTTGATGAGAAGCTTAATGACTATGAGGATGCCAGTTCTCTAGAAATAGAAGTAAGAATGATTGATGGGATGTTAGAAGGAAAATTATCAAATGAACCTAAGATTGTTGCAGCTAAGTGTCTTGAAGGGTTTAAAAAAAGTAGAGTTACAACAGTTGAGGAATTTGAAGTTGCTGAAACTTCTGGGACAGCACTAAACATGGAGCATCCATATCAATCTAGAAATAGCAATTCCAATTTTGAGTGGGATTTTCCCATACAAGAACCACAGTTTGACTTCTCAAATGACTTAGAAGAAGAGCATGTTAATGATACGAGTAGCAATGGTATGGATTCCTTGGATGATCATATTGCTTCTTCACCAACACATGATGAAAAATTAGACTATGGTAGCCAAGGACAGTTGGAACAAAAGTCCTTAGTTTGGGAGGTCTTGCAAGATCAAATGGTGGTGAAGGAAGATACAATAATTCAAGCATTGTCAAGAGTGGATAGCATTCACAAACACCTAGAAGACCTCATTTGGATAGCCCAAAAAGAGGAAAGACAAAAAAGAATGGGACATGGTATCTCTCATACACATTTACATCCTTTCAAAGAATCTTTGGAGTTGATAAAAGAAGACTTTTTACAATTGGTTGGAGATAGAGATAGAGCTATCCAATTTGTGAAAGATCAAGATAGAGAGATTATTGATCTTTGTCTACTTTTGAGTAGGCATAATCACACCTTGCATAATTCAGAAAATCAGTCCTTTATAACAGCTATTCCTAGACTACAAAATGACAAGGCAAATGGAGTAGGAGATGAACAAGTTGAGGAGAGGATTGAAGAATCATATAATGAGGAACCTTGCAAGCTTATGACATTCAATGATGAAGATTTCTCTGAGACACTTCCCACCCAAAACATTGGGGAAAAAGATGAGACAAATCAAGACTTGATGGTGTGTGAGGACTACAATGTAGGCATTAAAGAGGATTCCAAAGTTCTAATTAGGGACAGCGATATTCTTCCTCATTCTTATGAGATTGTGACTCTTACATTTGTAGAAAAGAAGGAAGAAGAGTCTAGAAGTGTTGGCACTCAAAGTACAAGTGCTGAATATGAAAATTTCAAAGGTGATACTCTTGTGAAGCTTGAAGACATGGCACAAGAATATGACAGGTATTCTAAATTTTATAACAACAGTCATATTCTTTCATTCCATCATGAGGTAACAAGTTCACATAAGGATGATAGTACCATAGAGTTTCCTATAGATGGCTCTCATAAATTGGGTGTTACAAATGGAATTTGTGAGGTCAATTTAAGTCATAAGAATTCTGATTTTGTATATCAGACTTGGGATGATGTTGAAAGGACACAAAATTGGTGTGATATATGGTCACAAAGGACCAAAGAGGCTAAGCATGTAGCTGCCCATGCAAGATTGCATCTTCAGCAACTCAAAGAACAAGTTCATCATTTAGATCAAACAAGACAACAAAGGGAGGCT
This sequence comes from Cunninghamia lanceolata, assembly GCA_027924645.1. Classification (NCBI taxonomy): domain Eukaryota; kingdom Viridiplantae; phylum Streptophyta; class Pinopsida; order Cupressales; family Cupressaceae; genus Cunninghamia; species Cunninghamia lanceolata. The sequence continues at coordinate 1,004,331 of BSBN01001399.1, forward strand.
CATCTTAAATCTCTTTTTCTTAAGAATGATGCTGAATGTGTCATGAACAAGTCTCTTATGACAGCCAAACCCATTGAACAAATGAATTCATATGAATCAGAAATTTCATGTTGTCCACATATTTGTATTAGTGAGATTGATGATACTTATCATTTGGATGGTTTAGTGAAGACTTCAAGCAAGATGGAACAATGGATAGATGAGGATAATTTCAAAATTTCAGCTGATGTTAGTCATTTGCTTGATAGTGTTGATGACACCCTTAGTGGATCAGCCACTCAAGAGTTGTCTTTGATGGGTATTGAAGGCATCCATAACTCATCTTTGGCTATGTCACCAATTGATTATGATATGGCAGCCTATTATTTGCTGATTGGTGACTTCATTTTCTTTGATTCATCATGGGTAAGTAGTTGTACTACTTGGAATTCCATTGCACTTTTTGATTTTGCATGGTCTACACCAACTATTCAGCTGCTTGGGAGTGTGTGGAGGCATGCTTATTTGATGGACATTGAATATTTGATGGAATTCCTTAGTGTGTATGGGCATGTTGACAACCATGATTTCATTCTTGTTGTTGGTTTGAGTTACAACAATGGAAATTGGTGGCTTATAAAGTTGATCTATGTGCATATGGAAGTTAGTTTTCACCTCTTTTTGATGGTCTACTCATACAGATGGATGATATGTGATGATTGGGTCATGATAGATATCTATGGTCAAATGGGCAGGTTGATATGGGATCCAGGTGGTTGGTATACAGGTGCAGTTGTTCTTTCTTTTGGCTTCAAGTGTTGTGGCCATTGGTGAATTGTAGTGCAAATTGCTTGAGGACAAGCAATCTTTGGGAAGGGAGGATTGTAATGTCCCGAATTGTCCTTCCACCAAAAGGATAATTATTATTCTAAGTATTTAATGTTACCTAGCAAAAAATGCTAAGTTTAAAAGGTAATATTAAATAATTATGTCAAAAGGTTATAAAGTGACATGATAGCTTACTGTAATTGAGTCACTTTATACATTAAGTGAAGGAGGGAAAATAATAAAGGTCCTTTTAAGAGAAGTAATATGAAGAGACAAAAGGAAAATAATATTATATTCCTCTCAAAAGGTTATAAAAGGATGTTGTGAGCTCATTTTGGGGGTATGCTTGGTTATTGTATTGACACTCTGTTGGATTGAACCTGCATGTTCTTCCTTTTCTTTTCCTTCCTGTGGATGGAAACCCACTCGAAGAGGATCAGTTTCGGTGGTGAGATATCCACCCTAGCTAGTGATGATGGTTTTCATTTAGGAAACCACATGGAGCTGATCAGTGATTAATAGTTTTTGTTGTGATATGCTTTGTATTCCAATTTTTGTATAGTTGGAATGCAGTTTTGACGTATAGTATGTGGTTTGAATTCAAATCTTTGTATTGTTGAGTGTATTTCCTTGTGGCCGTACATTCCATGGCCGTACAACTGAAACTCATTATGGAGATTGCAAATAGCATTGAAGTTTGTTTAACCTATGCTATTGCTGGTGTCTTTGTATGATAGAATCAATTCTTTTGAAACCATTTTAAGGAGTTTATATGCAGTGAACAAATTTTGGTAATCATCCGTACTTTCCTGAGCCGTCCCTGCTGTATGGTATGATTTGAAGTCAGAAGTAATTGCTGAAAACCTTTGAGTTCCAGCCTTTGGTGATGTTAATATATGTTTGGATTGCTTCATTTAAGTTCATTTGCCAATGGTCTTGATGCTTGTTAATGCTGGCTTGGAAATGTCCGTACATGGCAATGCCGTATAGGTTAAAAATTGATGGATTGTTGATCCGAAATTAACAACTGTAACTTAGCTTCCTTAGATGTTTGCTAAATATTTATATTGGTTTGGTGACATCATTCATGCATATGATACAATTTTTTGAAGAAGATTGTGTGTGTTATGAAGACATCCGTACAACATGGTCCGTACTTGCCTGGAAGTGATCGGCCTTGGTCAAAAATTAGTCTTGATGACTCTGCATCATTGTTGTTTGAAATCTGATTGTGATGACTAGGCAATCATATTTGGACCATTCTGTAGTGATTTGAATGTGTTTTGACTAAGTTGTGAGCATATCCGTACAACACATGCCATACCAACTGATGATGGATCGATGCATATTATGAATGATTATCAAATCTTTTGCATTGGAAGTTTATTGCTGTGTTCTTGTGGTGTCTAGGCGACCTCTTTTGGATTGAATTCAAAGTGTTAAATGAGTTTGGAATTTTTACTTAGTTGAGTCTGTACTCTTGGCAGTACGGCCCTGTAGAGGGTCAGAAACCTTGCATAGATTAGAAGATAGTTTGTTTGACAATTTGGTGTGCAGTTTTATTAGCATTTTCAATGATATTGGATGTGTTTGGGTAGGGATACCTCTTGTGTGTGGGTCTATGGTGGATTGCTGAGTCTGTAGGCAGCCATACATACTAGCCTAGTTTCTTCTTTATTAGTTGCAGTCATGACAATATTTAGCTCCCTTAAGGCAATGGATTCATGTTTGGTTCAATGATGATATACATGTTTATTGGAGTTATCAGTTGACAATTAATTCTTGGGTGTTTTCCTAATCTCCCATGGCCAACATACAGTAAGAGATAGCTTGCAATAGTAAGAAATACAATAATCAGTCAGTAATAACAGCTTCTCAGTCATGAACAGCCAATTTGAAGATTCATTTGCTAACTACAAATGCAGGGAATATTTCAAGATGTTTTCCAATCTTATGTTGCTATGATCATAAAACCTAATTTCTATCTTTCTGGTTATTATGGCATTATGAAAATTATTATTGTTAGTTCTTATGCAACACATTAAGGGACCCCTGGATGGTAAACCACCAGTGTGGAGAAAGAACCTTTCTTTATTGATTCCCACCCACTAAATAAGTGGAGTATTCCCACTACACAAGTGGATGCTTGCATATGCAAATGAATGTTTACTTGTTGTACAATGTTTAAAATTGTAGTCCGAAGCACATTATGCTCTCACCTTGCCCAGTTGGGATCTTGGTAATCAGAAGTGTGGAGGAGTTTTAATTATGCTAACATTGGTCATCTTTGCTCAACCTATTTTGGAAAAAATTGGGGGTTGCTTATTACAGTCTCTACCTAGACATGAGGCTACTCTAGAGTGAAAGAAGATGGAGGGGTGACATCAGTTTTCTAAAGCATTTTAACTAATCATCCACAGGATTTCAACCAATCTAAAATGTAGGTGCACTTTTTCTTGGTTTGAGAAATTCCAACCCTAAAGGTTGGATTTGCCTTGGTCATCCAACCCAAAGGGTTGGACCTACCTTTTGAATGCCAAGGATGTGTTTTCAACAAAACTTAGAAAATCATCCAAATCTTGAGCTTGTTCTCCATCAGGTTTACATGTTTTTCAATATCAATACAAAAAAATGTCAGGATCTCTTCAATTTTTTATTAGCTTTCTAACCATGTATTTTTTCAAAAATCTGATAATATTAAGGTTTCCATCTCGAATTTATTTTCTAATGTGTGCTTTTTTACAAAAAACATGTGTCTAGTATTTATGGTGTCATTTTTTATGTGTTTATCAAAATTTGAAACAAATTACATTTTTAGATTCTAGACTCAATTCTATACACATTGAAAAAAAATGATTTTTGATTAGTTTTCAAAAAATAAGGGGCGAGCACACTCAAATTTTCATTTTTCAAGGTGTTTCCACGTGATGTTAGCTAATTTTCCACCAAAGTTATTTGTGAAATACTTTAAAAAGTCAACATTTTAGGGGGGAGAGAACCAAACACTATGTTATATTTTTCTAACAAAAATAGGAGCACTTTGTGTGCTCCCCCTACTTGAACCTCTTAATCTCCACCATTTTTAGAAAAAAATAATAGTTTAAAAACTAGATTCTAAGCACTACAAATCTTGTTCTTATCACATCTTCTAAATTTGAGTGTGGCTATCTTCAATTTCTCATCCAAGATCAATTTTTACTGATTTCAAAAAAAAAAGTGGCCACTTTTGACCTCCTTTTGGTCCCCCATTTCCATGCACATACCCACATATAAGGTTCTAATGTATGAATTGGATCCCAAAGAGAAATTTTGTTGAAGTGTTTTTAAATTGATTAATCAAGAATCAAATCATATCCTTCATGTTTTTTTTTGTTAACTTAGGTGGAGGAGACAAAATTGGATCATCAAATGGAAAAGTTAATTGATTTGATATAGTTTTTTTTGGTCTCCTAGACATTTTTTGATAAGTATGCCCAAATAAATGATAATCCTATGAAGTAGATGCCATGGGGTGAAAGTTTAGAATCGTATTACCCTTTTATTAAGGAAATAGCCAACACAAATCCAACTTTTTTACTTTTGAATTTTAAAATGGTATAAACTAATGCAATGTAGAATTTTATAATTTTTTATAAAATTGATACTCTAATTTGATTGCTAAAAAAAGGTTTAGAAAATGAGGTCAATGGACCTACACTTTTAATATATTAATTTTTTTCCCCATTTAGTTAACTTAATCTTTAATGCATGGAAAAAATAAATTTAATTTAGATTATTTTTTTACTAAATATTTGAAGTTAGGTGTACTCAAAATGTAATAGTTTTGATAGACCAACACTTTATGAATTAATTGTTTATGATAAATAAAAATAAAGTATACACTTTTAACAAGGTTTCTCTCCACTAGTGCATAATATTTTTTTTTTAAATTAAAATAAAATTTTACCATTTAAAAAAAAATCAGTCAACCCCATATTCAACTTTAATGACCTACTTGTAGTTAACTTTAAAAAATTTACTAAAAATAATTAAAATATTAAAACTTTATATATTTAAAATCTACAATCTTGGATCTACCAAAGGGTTTATTAGATTTTTTTAGAAAATGTATGTAATGTGAGAAAAATTGGTAGGAAGATATGATTTTTTTTGAAAAATCATTAAAAGATTGGTGACACATCATTTTGGGAGAAACATTTTTGAGCAAAACTATTTTAGTTGAAACTAATCTATACTAATTTTTGAAAACACGCCTCGTGTATAGCTAGAAGTTGAATAGTTTTGACCAAAAGTGTTTTGGTTAAAACACTTTTCAATCAAAACTTTTGAATCCACATAGGCACGACAACATTTACCATCATTTCGGCTGAAAATGTTCCAAGCAATTTTTTGGGTGAAAAGTTAGCCTAAAGTGTGACACAACTTTGAACCTTTACCCCATGTTAAAAACAAGGGGATTAGGTCTAGATGAATTGGGTATACCATGCACTACATGAGGGAAAAAAGATGAAGTCATGAAAGGAACCACACCCCTTGTGAGTTGCATGACATGAAACACACATGGTGGAGGTCTAGTTCATCAAAGATGTTATGAACATTAAGGGAAGAGGAAGGAGAATCAAAATAAATATCATCATGCATACCCATGAATGACTCCCTAAGATTTCCTAAAGAATGGCCACTAAGAGACTAAGGTAATGAATCAAAAGTTCAATCACTCCATGTCATATATGTAATAATATAATAAATAATAACACATATAAGAGCATATGATACCATTATAAAGCATACATAACAAATGGTTGATCATTATACATGCAAAGAAAGGAAGCACATCAAAGCATACTCACATGTTGTAGACATTATAAGGCTTAGCTTAGTTAAGGTTTTAAAACATATATGTATCATAGAGATCCTACATCTAACAAGGAAATATAGGCAATATATCACATAAAGAGTCAACAAAGAAATGCAATAATTGTCTATCACGTCAAATCATGAGAGGAAGAATAATCATCATCAAGGCATGAAGAGGGATCCATTATAATGTTCAAGTCTAATACAAAATCATAATATTAGAAAGCCATTAGATTTGAGAATGCAATAGGAGATTCACCCTAAATGAAAAACCCTACGGGATGTAATATTGTTCAGGTTCAACAATATATGTGTGAAAATAAAGCACCCCATACAATTATATCTAGGATAAATCAATTAAAATACCTAAATGTATGAGATGCAACAAACAATTATTAAAACATATCCACAAATAAGTGTGAAAATTAAAAAGGAGGATTAGGGTACTTAACTCTAGGGTTTGATGTTGAATACTCTCTATGAAAAGTTTTATTTTGCTTTATCCATGCATCCAAAATTAATCTCTATGTCAGATGACTATATGGATTGTGAAATTAGTTATTTTCTATTCTAAGTCAATTTTGTGTTTATGAACTTGAACCTACAACTGGAAATTATCCTTTGTTGTGAAAATGAACATATCAAATTTACATAGAATTTAGTTCACCTCAAGGATATAGACAAGTTGGTGCCAATAAACACTGATATAGTTTGTTGTACTTGGCATGTGAGGCACCTAACTCCCCACCTCTCTACTTAGTCATGAACCCTTGGACGAATTCAATATTTTTTACAATGTTGAAGATACTTCAAGTAGCCATGCAAATGCCTAAACTACTCTTATCAATGTTGTTGCGAATATTATGCTCTTCTAATGGTGATGTAATGTGTAATTGAGCTTTCTCTAGGTGAGTCCTTCCTCTATCTAAAAATGGAATATGGATTTTCCTTTTATACAACACTCTAAGGTACAAATTTGATATTTTGTACTTAAGTGGCAAGTAATTGCTAGTTAGCAAGGGACTAGCTTGAGGCAAGGATTAAATCTGAATTTAAAAGATTACAAGTCAATTTTACAATAAGGGTTTAGAACTAGATGTAAATTTACACCTTGTGGAATTGATTGGAGAAAGGAAGGATAAAAAATATAAATTAAGTCAAGATGTTTGGGATAAGTAAAATCAAGTTCACTAATTCCCTCAAGGCCCTGTCATCTACCAATTTTCTAATAGAAATACTCCACTCACATAGTAGTCATTACACTTGAAAACAAACCGAAAAAAAAAGTGCTAAAACATTCCTGTAGAGATTAAATTTTGATTCTTTACAATTTTGATGTTTGCATTTTTTTGGGGGGTCAAGATTGTACTTCATGTTTTGATACGGCTCACTAGAAGTCCAAATCTAGCGATCAATGTCTTTTCAAACATGTGAAGACAAGAATTAAGGTTAAACAAGTCTAAAAATCGAAGTTTCTCCGTAGTTATATTCATCAATAACGAGTTTTTTAAGCTAAGCTTTCCTTTGGGCTTTCAGGAAATTGTCGGGCGCGGAGAAACGTGCCGGAAAATTTAAAAAGTTCCACGTGGCTGCCAAAGACAGTAAACTTTCGGAAGATGCGATGCAATTGCGCGTTGATGTCAATTGACTCAGCAAGTGGATAAGCATGAGAAGTTTTTTATTTTGAAGAGGAATTTGACTGGACGTTTTGCGCACAGTCGCTCACAAATTATCTATGAGATACCGTGCTGTGTAAGTACTGAAATTCTGGACATATTGATATAAAACTGAAGCCTGAACAATCCTCTTACAGAATATGATTTGTTAAAGAATAAAGTTTAGAATCTATGGCACAGTTCAAATATATACATAGCAAGGTAGTGAATTTTCGCCTAATCTCTAGATATAGTTAGATTCTCTGAAATTATCAGAAAAAATTGTAAAAAATACATTAGGCCCCTGTTGTAAAAGGTCTTTAAGTTGATGTTTTGGTGGGGAATTTGTCAGTCCCTGAATTTGTTAAAGTGGAAAATACTATTCAGTTGAGGGAATAATCTCATTTTAGGGGAAAAATTATTCTTTTTAAGTACAGCAAAATTGAAATGAGATTATTCTTGTTAAGTACAGCAAATTTTTATAGATTGAGGTTATAGGGAGGTTTCAGGTTTTAAATTTGAAGATGGTATAGCTATATTAAAATGTTTTTTTAAATACAATTAAAATTTTAAAAAAACTATATTATATAAAAGAAGAGATTTCACATAAATCCTTAATTTTTTTTTTTAAATTATATATATATATAATCTTCACATATTTTTCTATTAAGATTAATTTCAAATGGATAACCATCCTGAAAACTTTGCTTGACAGGTAGTGTCGGCCGTCAAATTTAAAGTGGGATCTCGAGCTTTTTTATTTTGTCAAAAGCAGTTTTTATTTAGTATCTAAAGTGGTCTTAAGTAGGGCTTAAATAGAAAGCCGTTATAATCGCTGTTGAAATTTTGTTTAAATTTCACATTTTACTGAGAAATCTCAGTTGCGCTAGGTCCATGGCACTTGGTACTAAGTTGGTAGCACTGCCTAATTACATCCTAATATTTGGATGTTAAATTTAGAAAGTCTTGCCATGGAAGCGATGCTAAAATGCACTGCTCTCCTCTGTTTCAAAATATGTTGGGAGATGCTCTTATTCATCAGTAGTCTAAATTTGATGGTTGTATGGTCATATTTAGTCATTTTAGTTGTAAAATACAATTAAAATTTTAGGAAGACTATATCACGTGAAAGGCAAGATTTCATATGAACTGTCAAAATTTCTATTTAATTATTCTTAAATATGTTTAGTATATATATATATTTTAAATAAATAAGCTTTAATATTTGAAAGACAATTTCAAATAGATGACCGTCACAAAAAATTTGCTTGACAGTTAGAGTCAACCATCAAATTTAAGCCCTGTATCTGTTGGGAGGGGAGCAAGGGAGGCAGACTACTGTTCTGAAAAACAATGCTATAGCAATAGAAGGACAGCAAGAACAAACACACACACACACACACACACACAGAAGAGAGATAAAACACAGATGACAACAAAATATATTATATATTTTCTTTTTCTAAAATACATTCAAACTTCATACACATTCAATGACAGAGCTGTTGCTCTGTTTTTCTGATATGCCCTAATCACTAGAGCTACAAATTATTTCTCTGGAGCTACTTGTAGGAACTCCATAGCTGCCTGTGCGTACCCTATGCTGCTACACACAAACCTTCTATTCTCTGCTGCTCTACTGTAAACTTCTTGTTCTCTGCTAGAACTCTCCTCTTTTTCTTCTGCTGCTGCAGGGTCTCTTTTGCATTCTATTCGGTCAACTCTCTTTCCCTCTCTTTTGTCTCATTTACTCATGCCCAGAAAAATGGGCGCTCAAACTAATTTCAAATTCAAAATCACCTACCGAATTCAATGCTGGCAGGCCAATGGTTGCTGGGGTCTGATTTGGGAGATCTTTAAGTCTGACGCGGGGGCAGGGTGCATTTAATTATCTGACGGAAGATTAAATTCTTCCAACACTCCCTCTTAATCTAAAGTCAAATATCATTCAACAATTTTCTTTCCAGAACTGATCTCCGGAGTTATACCTTTGCATTTGCCTTTCTGGAGCAAATCTCCGGAGCTGTTTCTATCATTTTGGATCACCTCCGGAGCTCTTTTTTGCATCTCCGGAGCACTCTGTCTGCATCTCCAGAGTTGACTTCCTGCATCTCTGGAGCTCTGTTTCTGCATCTCCGGAGCACCTTCGAAGCTACACATACTTTCCAGAGTTGAATCTCTAGAGTTCTGCTATTGTCTTTCCGGAGTTGTCCTCTTTCCGGGGCTGCACCCTTCTAGAGCTGTCAACAATGCCTAGCCTATCCCTTAGGCGTTCAAAAGAATCTTTTGGCAATGCCTTTGTAAAAATGTCAGCGAGCTGCTGCTCAGATCTGCAATACTATAACACAATCTCTCCTTGTTCTACCAACTCTCTTATGAAATGATAACGGATCTCAATGTGCTTGCTTCATCCGTGGAAGACTAGATTCTTTGTCAGGGATATTGATGAAACATTGTCACAATGAATGGTTGTACCATCTTCTTGCTGCTCATTCAAGTCTACAAGGATCCTTCTCAACCAAATAGCCTAACAAGCTACTGCATTTGCTGTAATATACTCAGCTTCTGCTGAAGAGAGAGAGAGACAATGGGCTACTTCTTGGATGCCCATGATATCACACCTGAACCCAAGTGAAATACATAGCCAGAAGTGCTCTTTCGATCTTCTACATTTCCTACCCAATCACTATCCATGAAACCAACCAACTTAAACTCATTAGAAACATCATACAAGATGCCATAACCTGTTGTGCCATTCACATTCGTCAGGATCCTCTTTCCTGCTTACCAATGTGTGTCCTTAAGTGGTGCAGGAGCACCAAGATGTCTAGTTTTTACTTGATCTTCAAGTAGTTGTTTTGGTTTAATAAGGTCTCTGAGACCATTTACATGTTGTGATAAGGCTTATAGCCATGTTGTAAATGGACTATGTCCAAATAACTAGAATCTACTATTGTTATGTTATTAGTCCTAAGAAGGACAGTCCTGTAGTAATAGGCATATAGGTTAGTCATTTAAGTTTAATGTTTGTATAGGATAGTCTTTAAATTTTCATGTTTGTAGGCCTTTTAAGGCATGTCTTGGGTTAGGAAGAATGTCTACACCTTGTCATAGGTTGAACCTTATGTTAAAAAGTAGATTAGTCATAAAACAGTCCAAGAAAAGACAGTTTCTATATCAATCTTTTGACTAACAGTTAAAAAGCAAGAAAGAGATCGATGGTTTTGGGTAGTTTTGATTGACCCAACCATTGCATGCAAATGTTAAGGCTTGTTTTAAGCCAAGGATGGAGGGATTGTAAGGATCTAAAACACACTGTTTACAGGAGCCATGCAGGTTGGAGAAGGGTAGCTAACTAATTTACCCAACAAATCAATTAGAAATCAGGCTTACAACATACATCAAATTAGGCCTAGTGGTTGTCAAGTACATGAGGCTTCTAACCATGCTCTTGTAGAGGGTTGGGTTTACTTCCTTGCTAATGTCCTCTTTACTCAATTTCAGACCTGTAGCTATTGGTGTAGGGCAGGTTTACTATTCTCCATTTTAAATCTCTTCACAATCTATTTAGCATAGTTAGTTTGCGAAATAAATATGCCATGCTCTATTTGCTTGACCTTAATACCAAGAAAATACTTTAGCAAACCTAAGTCTGTCATCTCAAACTCATTCTTCATTGCCTCTTTGAAATCAGCAATGAAAAGATTACTATTGCCAGTAAAAATTAGATCATCTACATACAAAACAACAATCAAAATATTACCTTCAGCTACTTTGATGTAAAGAGTGGGCTCACTACTACTTTTGCTAAAGTCATTACTCACTAAATATGAGTCTATTCTGCTGTACCATGCCTAGGTGCTTGTTTTAGCCCATAGAGAGCTTTCCAGAGCCTATATACTTTGTCTTCTTGCCCTGGGACTTCATAGTCAGGTGGCTGCTCCACATACACTTCCTCTTTCAGCACTCCATTCAAGAAGGCTGACTTTACATCCATTCGAAACATCTTCCACTTGTGTTGGGCTGCTATTGCTATGATTGCCCAAACTATTTCCAGCCTTGCAACTGGCGCATATGTCTCATCATAATCTCTTCCAAGCTGTTGTTTGTACCCTTTGGCAACTAGCCTTGCCTTATGTCTTTCAATCTTTCCTTCAGTAGTAGACTTGGTCTTATAGACCCACTTAACTCCAATCACTTGTTTATCCTTGGGTAAATCAGTTAGCTACCATGTGTCATTCCTCTCTATGGCATCCAACTCTCCATCCATGGCCTTACACCATTTCACTTCTTTCATAGCTTCTTCAAAGTGTATTGGATCACTGTAAGAAAATAATACAAAATTCATATTCTCATTATCATCAGCATACCTTGTACTGTCATAAATCTTCTTCACACTCCTTGTCCTTTGTGACATCAATGATGTGAGTGTGGGGTCTGAATTACCTCCAGAGCTGCTGCTATTCTGACCTCCGGAGCTATTGTACTGCTAACCTCCGGAGCTGCTGCTCTGCCGAACTCTGGAGCTATAGATCTCCGGAGTTACAGACCTCCGGAGCTGCTGATCTCTAGAGCTGCTGTGTGGTTGTCCACCTCCAGAGCTACTCTGCTAAACACCTTTAGAGCTACTATTCTCCAATGCTCTATGGTAGTTTCTCCCCAAGCTGCTACTCTCTGTAGTTCCTGCAGAGTTGTCCTCTGGAGCTTCTTCATCTTCAAGGGGTATTGTGACGGAAATACCTGTGGTGCTGTCCATCGTTCCATCCCATGCTTCATTCTCTATGAACTCAACATCCTTGCTGATCACAACCTTTTTGGTGATGGGATTATATAGTCTATAGGCTTTTGACTCTTCACTATAGCCTGTGAAGATACATTTTTCACCTCTATCATCAAATTTCTGCCTCTTTTCTTTGGGCACAAATGCATATGCCACACACCTAAAGATTCTTAGGGTTCAACACTCTATTTTCTATTTGTCCACGCCTCTTGTGGAATTCTATCACGAACAACCTTTGTAGGACACCTGTTCAATAGATAAACCGTTGTTGCTACAGCCTCACCCCAAAAGTCATGTGATAGTCCTTTTGCTTTCAACATGCTTGCTGCCATCTCTTGAATGGTTTTATTTTTCCTTTTAGCCACTCCATTTTGCTATGGAGTATACCTAGTTGTGAACTGTTTATGAATGCCTTCATTTCTGTAGAAATTTAGAAATTCCTTAGAGATATACTCTCCTCCTCTATTTGTTCTTAGGGATTTGATATAATGGCTGCTTTGCTTTTCATTTGATGCCTTAAACCACTTGAATTTCTCGAAGGCTTTTGATTTGTTCTTCAAAAAATAAACCTAGATTTTTTTGCTGTAATCATCTATGAAAGTCATGAAATATACATTCCCATCCAGTGTGGGAGTATTCATGGGGCCACATAAATTTGAATGCACCAACTCTAGTGGTGCTCTTGCCCTCCTAGAATACCCTAATTGAAAGGGTTGTCTATGCTACTTTCTTAAAATGCAGGCTTCACATTTTCTATCGGGCTCTACAATGTTTGGTAGCCCTCTAACCATGCCTTTCTTGGACAATAAACTCAAACCAGAAAAACTTAAGTGCCCATACCTCAAATGCCACAATTTGGATGGGTTTTTGATGACTATCCTAAAGGATGATTGCTGTCTCACTGCTGTGAGCGCTGGAGATAGTGTAGGAAACTGTGCCAGAGATAGCGCCGGAGATGGCACCGGAGACCCTATGTGTATCCTAAGAGGAAACATTCTATTTCTTGTCATCTGTACTACTGCAATCACTTTCTTACTACCTCCTTTGTCAAATATTATGCACTCTCCATTTTCCATTAGGATTTTATAACTATTTTGGACCATCTGTCTAATGCTCAATAAGTTATGTTTTATGCCTAGGGCATAATATACATCCTAGATCTTCCTCCTTTCACCATTCTTGGACTAAATGTTGACTGTACCTTTTCCCATGATGGGAACTTGTTCATTGTTTCCCATTTTTATTTTAGTTTTGATGCTGCTATCTATGGAGGCAAAGAAATTTTTATTTCCACTCATGTGGTTGCTACAACCGCTATCTAGATACCATACTTCATCACTACTCCTTTCAGCAAGGTTGCAAACAATAAAAACATTAGACTATTTTTTATTTCAGCCTTGTTCTCATTTGCTACATTAGCATTTTGGCCTCCATGATCACGTTGTTTCTTTCTACACTCACTAGCATAATGACCAAACTTATGACAGTAATAACATTGAACATTACTTTTGTCATACCTCTGATTAGAACTGTTGTTCTTCTTCTTTTCTTAATAGCTTGGCTGTGAGCTACTTGCCTCTTCTTGGCTGTTTGAAACTCCTCTTCCAGAGTTGCTTCTTCCTCTACCTCTTTGACCTCTACCTCTACCATTTCTTCCTCTTCCCCTACCTCTTGCATTGGTTTGAGCCTTGAAGGCTTGCTCAAGGGAAGGAGCAGATCTATTCAACCGCTACTCATGGCTTTGTAGAGAGCCCATCAACTCATCCATTGTCATCTTGGATATATCCTTAGTCTCTTCAATGGTTTTAACAATAGGGTCAAATCTAGAAGGTAGACTCCTTAGGATTTTCTCAACAATTCTTTGTTCATCCATGGTTTCTCCATTTATCCTTAGCTAATTTATCATGGTAGAAACTCTAGTGTGAAAGTCTAAAATAGACTCACTCCCTTTCATCTGAAGGGTCTCAAAATCTCTCCTAAATAGCTAGAGTTTGACTGATCTCACCTTGTCAGTTCCCTTATAGCTGTTCTACAATATTTTCCATGCCTGTTTTGAGTAGTTTGCTGCTGCAATGTGGGGGAAAATAGCCTCTGTCAAGGCTACCTCTATTAGACTAAGGGCTTTTGCATCTTTCATTCTTGTTTCCTTCAACTAGTTTCTTTGAGCATTAGTTAGGGCTGCATAAGCTGCTGGGTCTATTGTGTCTGTGAACCCATTGATGACTAACTCCCATAGGTCATTAGCAACCAGTATAGTCTTCATCTTCTTAGCCCATATATCATAGTTCTGCCCATCAAAAGTAGGTGGCTGATGTCATCCTTTGTTGTCCCCACCTGTCATGCTTCTCAAATCTGAGAAGGCTGATAATGCCTAGACAAACTAGGGCTTATATAGAACACCCACAAAAAATTTCTAACTGCCCCGAAAAATAAGGCTCTGATACCAATTATTGGGAGGGGAGTAGGGGAGGCAGACTGCTGTTATGAAAAACAATGCTATAGTAATAGAAGGATAGCAAGAACAAACACACACACACACAGAAGAGAGATAAAACACATATGATAGCAAAATATATTATATATTTTCTTTTTTTAAAATACATTCAAACTTCATACACATTCAATGATAGAGTTGCTGCTCTGTTTTTCTAATATGCTCCAATCACTGGAGCTGCAAACTGTTTCTCTGGAGCTACTTGTAGGAACTCCGTAGCTGCCTGTGCGTACCCTGTGTTGTTGCACACAAACCTTCTACTCTCTACTGCTCTGTTGTAAACTTCTTGTTCTCTACTAGAACACTCCTCTTTTTCTTCTGCTGCTGCAGGCTCTCTCTTGCATTCTATTTGGTCAACTCTCTTTCCCCCTCTTTTGTCTCATTTACTCATGCCCAGAAAAATGGGCGCTCAAACTTATTTCAAATTCAAAATCACCTACCAAATTCAATGCTGGCAGGCCAACGGTTGCTGGGGTCTAATTTGGGAGATCCCCAAGTCTAACGTGGGGGCAGGGTGCATTTAATTATCTGATGAAAGATTAAATTCTTCCAACAATATCATCACCACCTCTCTCCTCTGAGTTCCATAAAAAAAAAGGGCATAAGAGGCAAATACATAGCTGCCAACATCACCATTGCAAATTATCCATTGCTAAATTAGGCATTAAAACCAAGATTTAAGAGCTTAAAAGGATGTGAGTAATTACTTACAAGTCATGAGGGGTAGCTTTGATTGCTTGATCAAAGTGAGCCTGTGCTCTGCCTCCATCTTTGTGAGTTGGGCATAAAGTGATAGCTCTCACTTGCTCGTGAAATGCACACGAGTAGACTCAATTTATGGTCAAGGGCAGGCAAATTTTCAAGCAGCGTTTTGCATACAAGTGATAGATTTTCAAGGATGAATTAGGCAAGATTCAGAGCTACTGGACAAACTAAAGAAAAGGGCAACGTCTATTCAGGATGCACATTTGACCGTATTTATTAATTAATTGAAATCCAGGGATTCTAAATTTTTAATAATTACTAAATACGGTTAAATGTGTATCCAGAATGTTAGATAGATAAGGCAGCGGCTATCCAGCCCTAAAAATGCATGGATAGTCACTTCCATTACCATATGCACCCATACATCCTCGCAGTATCTCCTCTGTCTGGTAGGCAATGGCTATCCAGCGCTAAAAAAAGCATGGGGCTGGATGCTTGCCATATCATCCAATTCTATCCACATGCATAATGGTGGAGAAAAGACAGCTCTCGTACAATATTTTTGACAAAAGATTTGCAAGCGCGAGGAGGTACGGAGAACACCACCAGAAATATTATCTCACGCCATAAATAAATTCACACCAAAATTTATTTAAACTCGTGGTTTGTTTAGTTTATATTATTATTATTATTATTATTATTATTATTATTATTATATTATTATTATATAATTATATTTTATATTATAATATTATATAATTATTTAATGTTTGGATTTTTATTATTAGTTTATATTATTATATTAATTATAAAAATTCAAACATTATTTTTATATAATTATTTAATGTTTGGATTTTTATTATTTAGTTATATTATATTAATTTGGATTATTATTATTATTATTATTATTATTATTATTATTATTATTATTATTATTATTATTATATAATCATCTTATGATTATTATTATTATTATTATTATTAATAAAAGAGGGTAAAAACTTTATTAATCAAAGAGAGTAGAACAAAGCATAAAAGCAACAAGAGGCCCAAACGGGTCCAGAGACAACAAACAAGAAATCAAGAAGTGCTCATGCAACATCTCACATCCTCCATGACCAAATCCACCAAATCCTAAGCAAGATCCCCAGGTAAACTGTCCCAATCATCCACCAGCCAAGTCCCATTCTTCTTAGAAGCCCATTTGGCCAACCCATCAGCCACCTTATTCCATTCTCGAGGGATATGAGAGAAGGTGATAGAATCAATAAAATCTCCAAGACTGGTGATTTGCTTAGCCACCACCGCAAGCTACCAACTAACATCATCAAATTGCCTTCTATTTATCAAGTCTATCACCACCTAAGAATCTAACTTGTAGATAATATTATTCTAGCCAAGGGCATATGCATTCTTCAAAGCCAAAAGAATAGCCAAGGCCTCCATAAGATTATTAGAGTGCAGCCCCCTATATTCTGAGAAGAAAAACACAACCACCCCAGAACTGTCTCTGCCCACCCCACCAATGCCAGTGTGCCCAAGGTTATCCCTTGCAGACCCATCAGTATTGATTTTCAAGACTCTAGTGGGAGGGGCAACTAATACCCTTCCTTCTAGAAACCTTCCTTCTAGAACCCCTGCTCTACCCAATCTTGGGCCTTCCGGGGCCCCCAACAATAATCCCCAGATTATGAATCACTCTAGTATCACCAGGATCCACCAGGGATGACATATCACATTTAGCATATAAGGTCTCCTGCAAAGCCCCAAGAATGTGAGACCAAACTTGACCCACTAGCAACTTCTTATCCAGAAAGACCCTGCAGTTGCGCTCCAACTAGATGTGTCATATAATCAGACTAGGGCCAATTGGTCATGCTATGTGTAGAAATGAAGTCCTCATCGGAATGGGCCCAAAGTTCTGCCAAAACTCCTCTAGAGAAGGGTGCTTGCACTGCAAACTCCAGGCCCCCCACCAAAAATGCCAAATAGTCCTAGCAAAAGGGCACTAGAAGAAAAGATGTGAAACAGTCTCAACATCTTTTAGACATAAGAAGCATAAGGAAGGACCTTGGAAGCCACGCTTACAGAGGTTATCCAAAGTCAAACACCTGCCATAAACCACCAGCCAAGAAAAGAAATTGCATTTTGGCCAAGAGAATTTATTCTAAATATTTTTCCACCAAGGAACCTCAGCACTACCCCAGGCCTCTTTGTCCAAAACACGATAACCTGAAGCAACAATGAACTTCCATTTTGGATCCAGACCCCAAGCCAGTACATCCTGCTCTAGGAGAGAACAACATACTCTATCAGCCAAAATGGAGGACAACTCCCTCCTATCCTCCAAAGATCCACCCATGGGTCATTACTACATATCCTTCCACTGGTAAACAATAGTCTACCCCAAAGCCTGAGGGGCTTTGAAATCCATCACTCCACTCCAACCAGCCTGAACAAAAATCCTACATAAGTCCCCCAAGTGAGGATGTGAGGAGAGGATAGGCGGAAAGCCATCCTAGGAGTCATGTCAAAAAAGAGCATCAGAGCCTCTATTGTAGATCCAAAACAGGCCTTGTTTAACTAGTGCAACCCCCCTCTTGAGAGTATCCCAGATCATAGACCTCTCCCTGAAAGACTAAAATGAGGCACCTCAGCGCCCTCCACCTCCCCAAGGTACTTGAAGGTAAGGATCCTAGCCCAATACTGATGCTAATATGAATGCCATCTCTAATATAGCTTATCAGCCAAAGCCTGTCCATTCCAATCTATCCTATGCAAACCCAGACCACCATCCTGCTTTGGTCAACAAATAGCTTCCCACTTAATTAAGCTCTAGTTCTTCAAAAGGAGATTACCTGACCAAAGAAACTACCAATAGAGGCCCTCAAAATCTTTGATGAAACTTGAGGGAGCCATCAACACAAAGCACCTGTATATAAGAAGGACCTGTACCATGGACTTCAACAGAGTAACTCTTCCAGCCATAGATAACTATCTATAGGTCCAATGACAAACCAGCCCACAAAATTTATCCATCACATCCTGCCAAAAACACCTGGGAAGTGGGCACACATCCAGAGGGATGCCAAGGTATATACAGGGAAGTTTCCCCACCTGAAACCTTAAGATCTTGGCAATATGCTGCTGAATAACCCTGGGGGTATTAAAGCAATAAATGCAAGACTTACTTTCATTAATGCTTTGACCTGAGGCAGCTAGGTAACAATCCAAAATCTGACACAAAGCAACCACTTCAGCCACCTTAGCAACACCCATCAAAGTCGTATCATCCACAAACTGAAGATGAGTTTGAGGAGGAAGAGAGTTGCTCCATTTCCATCCCTGAAAGAGCCCATCCATAACACGGGACTTAATGAATCTCCCCAAGCCTTCAGCCATCAAGATGAACAAATATGGGGATAAGGGGTCCCCCTCTCGAAGACCTCTAGAAGCACCAAACATATCCAAAGACTCCCCATTTATGAGAATAGAAAATGAGGAAGTCCTCACATAGCTCACGACCCAATCAATCCACTCACAACTGAACCCAAAGGTTTTGAGAATTTTGATCAAAAAGCCCCAGTTAACTCTATCATAAGCTTTAGCCATGTCCAACTTTATAAACATAGCCTTTTCCTTAGAAGAGGCCATAGAGTGAATAATCTCAGCTGCAATAAATACTCCGTCCAAAATCTGTCTACCTGCAACAAAGCCCCCTTGTTCCTCTGAGATCAACTTATCTAGACATGGCTTCAAACATTCAACAATTAGCTTTGTAATGATTTTATACATCACATTGCACAAAGCAATTGGTCAAAAAAGATCCAGAGAATCAGCACCCTCAGGTTTTGGGATAAGAGCAAGAAATGTGGCATTCATGGCTCGCAACATTTGCTTATTCCTAAAAGACTCCTACACCACCTCTAATAGATCAAGGTTGATGACTTCCCAAAATTCCTAAAAGAACTCAGCTGGGAACCCATCAGGACTAGGAGCCTTCCCTTTTTTCAACTGAAACACCACATCCTCTAACTCCTTCAAAGAAATAGGTTTAAGAAGAGAAGCATTCATATTCGTAATCACCAAAGAGGGAATACAAGCCAGGATAGAAGCTTCCTCCTCACTAGCAAGTGGTGTATCTTCAGAACAAAGAGCAGAGAAAAAATGAACTGCCTCACTAGAGATCCCCGAAGAGGAAGAAAGAACAGAACCCTCAGGAGAGCGAAGAGAAGAGATAAAGTTACCCTGTCTTCGAGCCTTCACTGATTTATGAAAGAAGGAGGTATTCCTATCCCCTTCCTGAAGCCAATCAACACAACCCTTCTGTTTCCAAAAAATTTCCTCACAAAGCTCCCATTCCTCGAGGTCTCTAACTGCACTAACCTCAAGCCTGCTTAAATTTGCATCAAGACCCTGGTCCCGAATCTGCTTGGTAATAGAATCCAACCCTTTTCTGTTGAAACACATTGCCAAACTGATATTTATTCCAATATTTCAATTTATACCTCACATATTGAAGCCTCTTCACAAATGAGTACATAGTTGTACCAAAAGTTGGTCATCCTTCAGTCCACCATCTAGAAACCAAGTCAAGAAGACTCTCCTCCCTGAGCCACCTAAGCTGAAATCTAAAAGTTTGTTTCTTAGGACCACCAGCCAAACAAGCAGAAAATTTGATCGGCCAATGGTCTGATCCTCGCCAATCTAAAATTTTAGAACTTGACAGCCACTTGTCACCCACCCAAAAATAGGAAACAAGAAACCTATCTAACCGTTCAGAAATGGCGTCATCCTCAAGCCTCGTATTATTCCAAGTAAACATGCCATTCGAAGGTTTGATATCCACAAGCTGGAGCCAAGCCAAATTATCCCCTAGAAGATCAGAAGAGGGGTCCAAATGAGGCACACCCCCCCTTTTCTCCTTGAGGGAGGCAATTGCATTAAAGTCACCTGCCATAATCTAGGGGAGGAAAGGATCCAACGATCTCAGAAGATTGATATGAGACCACAGGAGAATCTTACCAAGGACATCTGTCGGAGCATAAATATTAGAAAGAAGAATTCTTTCCCCCATTTCCAAACTAATTGCAACCAGAGAAATGGAAAATCTACTAGAGATCCACCAAACAGGAGAAATTCGTCAAGGATCCCAGAGGCAAGCAAGACCCCCTGAGCTGCCTTGCGCACCCACACACTGGCAAAACCCTCTATTCCAAATCTTAGAAACACACTGCATCATACCATCCACAGATAGCTTTGTCTCCCAGAGGAAAACCACATTTGGAGAATGAGCACTAACCAAGTCCCGAATAGCCTTTTGTCTAGGGATGCTATTCATACCCCTTACATTCCATGATAACACAATCATCGCGAAGGGTGAGAGAAGTGAGTATCCAATGTCTTCACCGACCCAGATTCCACCAATGTCTCTCTAGCCATCTTAACTTTCTCCTAATCCTTCTTCCTCCCCACTTTTTGGGGCTTATTAGGAGCACATTTTTTCAGGGATTTTTGCTATAGACCCAGAATAGGAGAAGAAGAGAGGGCTTTTTTCTTACCAGAGTCTTCCAAACCCGATGCACTGGCTAAACTCACCCTTTCATCTGAAGAGGCCATGGGGGTTTCCACCAAACCACAAGAGTTCCCAAACTCAGCATCAGGGGGAGAAGCAACTGAATCCATCCCCACTCCGGAAGCCACCACAGGAACTAGGACCGAGGTAGTGACATGCAAAGACTCAAAATTATGATCAGCTAAAGGAGAAGCTTCAACATGCATGTAAAAAGAAACCCCCTCCTCATGGACTAATTCATCCAAAGCCTCAAACTTGTTTAAAGTCTCCTCCTCTTGACGATCCTGAAGACTCCTCTTCTGACCCTGATTCTTGTTTTGTGCCTTAACTGGCACAAAGCCATCTTTATCTGGTACCACCCCCTGCATGGGTGCTTTACCCTTTTCCACCCTTGGATTAGACAGAGCCTTCACATTATCTGAACCACCAGCACCTGAGGCACGAGGGCACCTCCTTTGAAGATGGCCATACTCATGGCACAACCAGCACCTGAAAGGTAAAGTCTCATAGTCTAACTGTTGAGTCCAGGAGCTAGACTCAACAGTCAGATCAATAGAATTTGGCAGAGGCTGGCTCAGATCAATCTCCACACAGACCCGGGCATAGGAAAAAATTTGCTTCTCCAGAGTTTGCTGAGACAGGCCAATAGGCTTCCCCAGTAGCAACGCAATTGATTGTAGAATATCCTGTCTCCAACATTCCAATGGCAACCGAGGAAAACAAACCCACATCGACACCTTCGAGGGAAGCTCCTCCGCTGAATTAAAGCCTACATGCCAAGGCTTCATGAAAAGGCCAACTTGATTATAAAAGGAGGGCCCTCCCTCAAAAACCTTGTTATGATCGAAGATACATGAAAAGACCACCAGAAAGAAGTTATTCACAGCTAGCAAGATTTCAAAATCACCTTCCGGATTCCATGACTTGTGAATCTAGGGTTCCAGAAAAGGCATCAAAACCCACAATCCCATAAATTTGTAGATTAAAACATGTTTTCTATAATAATCCAGGTCCTCGGCTACTACCTCTGTTTGAATCACTAGCTTCAAACAAACTTGAGCTCTTTCCAAGCTTCCGTTTATCTTGTGGAATTTCAAAGCACCAGTGCTAAAAACCCAACATCAGGCAAGGATGGATGAGGAAACCTGTCACCAACCCCTGCCATAGCAGCATCCCCCAACATCTCACCCAAAGGCATAGACCCTGCCATTAGAAAATCCCCTCAAGCACTCAGACCCCACACCTACACTGAGCAATGCACACACTCAAGAAAAAAATCCCCTCCTGAAAGCTAAAAAACCCCACCCCTTGCTGAAAACAACGCCACAGAGCCCGATCTGCAAAGAAAAAATGCATCTAACAAAGAACAAACACATGTAGACCGCTACCTGCTACAGGTCGCGGGACTGCATAGAGCTCCCATGAACACGTTCCATCTCGTTTTCACAAAACATTATGTCCCATATTATGATTATTATTATTATTATTTTATATTATATTATTATTATATAATTATTATTTTATATTATAATATTATATAATTAATATTATTAATATATAATTAAACTATAATATTATAATAATATAAATAATTATAATAATAATATCTAAATAAGGAGGAGGCCCAACACATTGTGCTTAAGGTGAGAGAGAAGATGTCTCATATAAAACAGAGTTGTAATAACCACTCTTGGTTACTAGTAAATTTTTTCTTTTTACAGATTCTAGTTTTTTAATTAAATCTTAACACTTCCCATACCTTAGTAACATATCTAGATACTTCATAGAACATGAATAAATGAACAAACTAATTAACATGTTATAGTTCTTGACTTGCCTATTGATATTTGTGCACATTAACTTAAGGCACCAAATAGTTCTATATCTTTATATAATTTGTTCCAATTTAGAAGTGTTAACTCTATAACCTTATTAATCCATGGTGATGCCAACAACTCTATGCCACAAACTTGTAACATTCTTGCACTAAATAGGATAAGCTTTCTATATCATGACATATCCCTAGATCTAGACCTATTCCTTATGGATCCAAATCTTTGGAGTTACAATATAAATAAAAAATTGGAGTTACAATACAATATAAACAAGTGCCACGTAGCCGCTTTTCTTGTTGATTAGCTATTGGTTGTATATCGTATTTGTTCAGTTGTATATAGACAAATTGCATTCCAATAATTGAAAAACTAATTTTTCTATAGTGTTGAAATGTCTTGGGTATATAAAATTGAAATCTCAAAAATAATCTAATTTGGTAAAAATAAAATAGGACTAAAATATTTCCTTGACTATAAAACTAAACTTTACAAAGCCTATTAAATAACACAAATATTTCCTTAAAATGTAATTGAAGAATAAAATAAAATATGTAATAACATGGTGAAATATTTTTGGTGATACTGTAGATAATCTTAACTTTTGACTAAATAAAATTAAAAATTATTTTAATTAATAGTAATAATTTTTTTTAAAGATAAATAATTATTTATCATTTCAAATTTGTAACTATTATATTTCCATAACTAAATTTATAAGGAAATTTTTATGAACTTGTTTTGAAATGTCTTGGGTAAATAAAATTGAAATCTCAAAAATAATTTAATTTGGTAAAAATAAAATAGCACTAAAATATTTAGTTAGCTATAAAACTAAACTTTACAAAGCCTACATATTTGTATTATGTGGAGAGCCTTGGCCCTAGTTGAGTGTATAGAGATTTGAAATGTAATAATATTAATACTATGATAATTTGTTTGAAGAAGAAAATAAAAAAAGTAATAACATGGCAAAATATTTTTCATGATGATACCGTATTTTTTAACTTTTTAATAAATAAAATTGAAATACTAGATCTAATTCTAATTCTAATTCTAACCCTAACCCCAATTCTAATTCTTACCCTACATTAATTCTAAACCTAATTGTAATGCTAATTCTAATTCTAACCCTAACCCTAACTATAATTGTCATCCTTACCCTTATTCTATTTGTAAGGTTGATTCTAACCCTCTAATTCTAATCCTAATTCTAACCCTAATTCTATTATTTTTTGACTTATTAAAATAGACTATTGCTACATGTTGTCTATCTCTAAGTATTATGAATAAGTGTAAGATACAAAATAAATTATAAAAGTATCATATTTAAAATATACTTTTGAAGTATAGAAGTTTAAGTAGATAGGTTAAATATCCATTTCCCTTTTTTTAAGTAAATTGATTTGTATTTTAACAATTCAACTAAATTGCTTTATTTATTAAAAGTAAAGCTAACATCTTCTTTATAGTATATTAAAACAAATATTTTCCTTTACCACATAGTTGAGTGGTGGAGTTTTATATTTAAGAGATTTTAATGTGTCATTTCCAAGTAAGTTTTTATCTTTTAATATTTTAGATTTGTTATACTTACTTTACTTTGTCCATTAGATATATATTTTTTTATCTGTATACTTTTTTCTACATTTTTATTTTATATTTGCAACTTCATTTTTTCATATTAAAATGATAATTATTTTGGACCTTATTCTCTTAAAATATCTGTAATACTTTTGTAATCATATTATGTTAATTTAAAAAATTGTAGATTCAACCAATTTGAAAGCTATTGAGAACCTTATGGCCTTGTCATTTAAGCACAACCCATTTGACAATAGCTTGAATATAATTAACATAAATATTTTAAATATATTTATTTAAAAGATGCAAAGATATTTTTTGGTATTGTATTAAGCTTGAAAAGATTACAACTAATAAGTAGAATATAAAAGAACAGTCTTAGACTAAGAGAGACAAATGAACAGACAAAATTAAAAAAAAAGGAAGCATACATGGATGCATGATAGTGATTTGAAAAAATATAGCAAAAAATTAGATCTTTGTTTATTAAAAGTAAAGCTAACATCTTCTTTATAGTATATTAAAACAAATATTTTCCTTTACCAAATCATATTATGTTAAGTTAAAAATTTGTAATCATATTATGTTAAGTTAAAAAATTGTAGATTCAACCAATTTGAATGCTATTGAGAACCTTATGGCCTTGCCATTTAAGCACAACCCATTTGACAACAGCTTGAATATAATTAACATAAATATTTTAAATATATTTATTTAAAAGATGAAAAGATATTTTTTGGTATTGTATTAAGCTTGAAAAGATTACAACTAATAAGTAGAATATAAAAGAACAGTCTTAGACTAAAAGAGACAAATGAACAGACAAAATTAAAAAAAGGAAGCATACATGGATGCATGATAGTGATTTGAAAAAATATAGCAAAAAATTAGATCTTTGTTAAGCTATAGAAAATCATCTTTAACTATTCAACTAAATATACAATAACAAGTGCCACGTAGTGGCCAGTACCTGCCTTGTAGTGTTGTTATTATAATATTTGTTTAATGTAATTTTTTTTGTTGATTAGCTATTGGTTGTATATAGTATTTTTTTAGTTGTAATTTTTTTGTTGATTAGGTATTGGTTGTATAGACAAATTGCATTCCAATAGTTGAAAAATTAATTTTTGAAGAGTGTTGAAATGTCTTGGGTAAATAAAATTGAAATCTCAAAAATAATTTAATTTGGTAAAAATAAAATAGGACTAAAATATTTCCTAACTATAAAACTAAACTTTTACAAAGTCTATTAAATAACACAAATAATTGTAATAATACTAATACTTTTATAATTTAAAATGCATTAAAATATTGTAAGTTTGAAGAATAAAATAAAAAATGTAATAACATGGCCAAATATTTTTTGTGATGCTGTAGATTTTTAACTTTTGAGTAAATAAAATTGAAATCCTAAATTTTTAACTCTTGACTAAATAAATTTGAAATGCCAAAAATAATCTAATTTCATAAAATAAAATGTGTAGAACCCTAACCCTAGCTGGGTGTGGATAGATTTGAAATATCTGCCTAAAATATTAAAATGTAATAAGATTGAATACCATTACAATTTAAAATGCATTAAAATATTGTAAGTTTGAAGAATAATTACATAATATAATAGTAGTGTGGATAGATTTGAAATGTATGCCTAAGATATTAAAATGTAATAGTATTAAATACTATTACAATTTAAAATGCATTAAAATATTGTAAGTTTGAAGAATAATTACATAATATAATAACAATAACATATTCATATTTACATCACTATAGTATTTTATCTTAGTAACTTAATTTTTTATTTAAGTAATAATAGTAAGTACTTTTAGAGAACATGATTTTAATTATTTTAATTAATCTAATATTGTGGTTTAGTAATAATTTTGGGTGCATTCATTTAATAAAAGTATGTGGTTCAGCTCCATTTAATTAGACATCAATGGTTAAGATCAGATGAATAGTTAAGAAATATTTTAGTGAAATTAGGTTATTTATGTGTAGAGCCTAAAGTATAGTTATAAAACAAATTTAAACCCTAATTTTTTTTTATAAAATAGCTGTGAAAAGTAATCACTAAATAAAAATATGCATGCTTTGTAAATAAAAATTTTAGTGTTATTTTATTTTTGAAAATTAGGTTATTTTTGGGATTTTAATTTTTTTTTACTCAAGAGTTAAAAATCTAGAGTGTCATGAAAAATACTTTTATTTTGGGGATTTCAATTTTATTTACTCAACAGTTAAAAAATCTAGTGTGATGGAAAATATTTAAATGAAGTGATGCCATGTTCTTAAATATAGTTAGTAAAATCTTAACAATATAATGCACTTCCTTATCATAAATAAAATAATATATTAACTGCCACTCCCTTTCCATAAGGTAATATTACCGCTATTATTGTAATGGATGTGCATTAATCACCCTTAACATAAATTTTTTTTGCCAATTACATTAAAGAAAAATAATTTTTCAATTTGTTATAATATTTGCATCTATACAATAGTAAAGCTAAATAACTTTTAAATAGAAAAACTACTTCAGTTCTCATTGGTTGCAAAAAGAATTATTAATAACTAGTTAAGAACATGCCTACTTATATTTTCTTTGGCACAAGCTCAATACTTGGAGTTAATTTTCTTTACGGCATGGGAAAATTTTCAAAGCACTATAATGTTTGCATACAAAAGACTTATCAGCTTGGGATTTGTTATTTGAAGCATTCAAAAACCCTAAAGATTTAAATGTCAAGATTAAAAACAAAAACCAAGGCCATCAAATATTAAAGTTTGATATTTTAAAATAAACATCTCAAAGTAACAACCCATGGATTGAAGATTTAACGATCAACAAACTGTTGAGCCAATGAAGTAAATAACAACCACTGCGCCAACCAATGAAGTAAATAACAACCACTGCGCCAACCCAAATCAATTGAAAAACCTGCACAAGCACAAGGGAATAGATAAAATATAATATAATATACTATGAACTGTAAAAGAGTTGTAGAAAAGACAATGATACTTCTAGATAAAGGGGCTAAAAGGCCCGTGAATTAAAAAACAATTTTAAAAACAATTCAAATTTTTTTGCAACATCTTGCAAACTGAGATATCTCCATAAATGTACCAAAACCTGCATAACTTAGTAGATTGTCCTCGTCATAATTTTGATTTGGGAAATGTAGGGTATTTATAAAATTTTGGAGTTTGGAGTAAAAGCAGTTTGGGTAGTTGAACGGTAATAGTTCGGTGAATTGTAGTTTTTAATATTTTCAATTTGTTACGAATAGTTTATGATTTAGGTTTTTAGGTTTGTAAATAATAAATTAAATTCGTTAATTTCAATTTAATATTTACACTGGAAAGGGGTGTATATTTAATATAGTAGGAAGTTGTTTCCTATGTATTAAATATTCAATGTTCATATTTTCACCTTAAATTTAAATATAAGTTTTCAAAATTAAATATTAAATATTTAAATAATATAATAATAATTTTTATAATGATTAAAGAATTAATTAATGTAATAATACTAATACTTTTATAATTTAAAATGCATTAAAATATTGTAAATTTGAAAAATAAAATTAAAAATGTAATTAAATTCATGATATTGTAGATTTTAAAGTTTTGATTAAATAAATTTGAAATCCAAGATTTTTCACTTTTGAATAAATAAAATTAAAATCCCTAAAATAATCTAATTACATAAAATAAAATGTGTAGAAGGCTAAAAACTAAATTAAAATTAAATTACTTTTAGCTAATGAAGCAAAAAATTAATCGCCATCAATTTAGCATAACTTAACTAGTGGGAGACAAAATTTGTGTTCATAATTTGTTTACTTGCCACGTGCTCCCCTCAAACCAAAATTCTCTCTGCATTTATAGTTTTTTGTTGCACTCTCTCACAATCCACAGAGAAGAGGTCATTTTTTCTCAGCAAATGACAATACAGATAAATCATTTCTAAATAATTTTTTGTTAAAAATTTATCATGTTGACATAGGAAAAGTACAAATTTAAATCAAATTTGTCCGACAAGAAAAATAATCCTATCTTTTGATTGGTTTGCAATCAATAGATTAATAACTAGATAAGTGTGAACTCATTGCAATAGTACCAGCCGAAGGGTAAGTGCAAGAAGATGGGGGGCCAAAAAGGGGTCTTAAGTGGCCACTTTTTTTCTAAAATCAGGAAATACTGGCCTTGGATGAGAAATTGAGCATAGTTACACTCAAAATTTGGAGATGCAACCAAAACAATGTTCGTAGTGCTCCGAGTCTACTTTCTAAACTACTATTTTGTTTTGAAAATGGCATAGATTAAGGGGTTCAAAAGAGGGAGCCACAGAAATTGGTGTTGTTTCTGTCAAAAAAACATAACATAGCATGTTTTGTGGCTCCCTCAAAAGGTCAACTTTCTTTTGGTATTTTTAAAATCGCTTCAGTGAGAAATTAGCTAATAGCATGTATTTTATGCCCGATTTTTTTGATAATTTTTTGATGAATATTTGATTTTTTACTAATTTTTAAAGTGCACACATCCTAAAAAATAGAATTTTGGCTGTGCTACCCCTATAAATTTTGAAAACTAATTGAAAATTATTTTTTTATTTTTTTAATATTTGTAGAATGGAGTCTAGTTTCTAAATATGTAATTTTTTTGAAATTTGAATGAATAGTTATTTTACAATGAAAAAAAGACCAAACAGTGGTTTTTGCATAAAAACAGACACACAAACAAAAGAAATTAAAGATGAAAGACTTAACATTGTTAAAATGTGAAAAAAATCACATCGTCAAATAGCTAAGAGAAAGCCTAACATTACCCATGTGTTCGATTTGTTCAACCTTGAAACACGTGCAAATTTGAGGGTTAGCACGAACGAAATTATGTGAAATTTTGAAGAATATAGAAAAACACGTCTGTGACTGTTCATAAGGCACTCCAAGCCTTTGGGTTGGAAATCCAAAGCAAATCCCAAGCCCAAGGCTTGGGATTCCCAAAGCAAGAAATAACGTGAGCGCGTTATAACGCGCTCGCGTTATGTTTTGCCTTGCATTTTTTTCCCGCAAGTCTGTCTTTTGCCATGTTTGACATAACGCGAGCGCGTTATAACGTGCTCGCGTTATGTCCCACTCAAATTTTTTTACATTCAAGGCTATTAATCATGAGGGTTAAGGCATAAGGGATAGAGTTGGAAGGTTTACGGATAAGGGATTAGCGTTTAAGGTATAGTATCGAGCCCGTTGAGGGTCTAGGAATAGGGATAGCATTTAAGGTTTAGGGATGAGGGATGACAGATTACGATTGAGGGTCGAGGGATCAAAGTTAAGGGTTGAGGGATTAGGGTTTGACATTAAGGGTTGAGGGTCGAGGGATCAAAGTTAAGGGTTGAGGGATTAGGGTTTGACATTAAGGGTTGAGGGTTGAGGTTCAAGGGTCAAGGGTTTAGGGTCGAGGGATTAGGGTTAAAGTAGAGTGTGGAGGGTGTAAGGATTAGGGATAGGGTTGGAGGGTTTAGGGATAAGGGATTAGGGTTTAAGGTATAGTATCAAGTCTGTTGAGAGTTTAGGAATAGGGATAGCATTTAGGGACTAGGGATGAGGGATTATAGTTGAGGGATGATGGATTAGGGTTGAGGGTTAAGGGATTAGGGTTTAGGGATAAGGTTTAGGGTTGAGGGTTGAGGGATTAGGGTTTAAGGTATAGTGTTGAGGGTTGAGGGTTTAGGATTAGGGTTTAGGGTTGACAGATTAGCATTTAATGTCGAGGTTAGGGTTAGAGTGTCGAGGGTAGAGGGATTAGGGATAGGGTTTAGGGTTGAAGGTTTAAGGATTGAGGGTTGAGGCTTTAGGGATGAGGGTTTAAGGCTTAAGATATAGTGTCAAGTGTTGAGGGTGTAGGGATAGGGTTTAAG
Source organism: Cunninghamia lanceolata (assembly GCA_027924645.1). Lineage (NCBI taxonomy): Eukaryota > Viridiplantae > Streptophyta > Pinopsida > Cupressales > Cupressaceae > Cunninghamia > Cunninghamia lanceolata. The sequence goes on from BSBN01001399.1 coordinate 1,034,543, forward strand.
TTTTAAGGGTTAAGGGTTGAGGGATATGGATTAGGGTTTAAGGTATAGTGTTGAGGGTCGAGGGATCAGAGTTAAGGGTTGAGGGATTAGGGTTTGACGTTGAGGGTTAAGGGTTGAGGTTCGAGGGTCAAGGGTTTAGGGATAGGGTTGAGGGTTGAGGAATTAGGGTTAAAGTAGAGTGTGGAGGGTATAAGGATTAGGGATAGGGTTGGAGGGTCTAGGGATAAGGGATTAGGGTTTAAGGTATAGTATGGATTCTGTTGAGGGTGTAGGAATAGGGATAGCATTTAGGGTTTAGGGATGAAGAATTAGAGTTGGGGGATGACAGATTAGGGTTGAGGGTTGAGGGATTAGGGTTTAGGGATAAGGTTTAGGGTTGAGGGTTGAGGGATTAGGGTTTAAGGTATAGTGTTGAGGGTTTAGGGATAGGGTTTAGGGTTGAGGGATTAGGATTTGACATTGAGGGTTGAGGGTTTAGGGTTTAGGGTTAGGGTTGAGAGATGAGGGATCAGAGTTAAGGGTTGAGGGAATAGGGTTTGACGTCGAGGGTTGAGGGTTGAGGTTCGAGGGTCAAGGGTTTAGGGATAGGGTTGAGGTTGAAGGGATTAGGGTTAAAGTAGAGTGTGGAGGGTGTAAGGATTAGGGATAGGGTTGGAGGGTTTAGGGATAAGGGATTAGAGTTTAAGGTATAGTATCGAGTCTGTTGAGCGTTTAGGAATAGGGATAGCATTTAGGGTTGAGGGATGAGGGATTAGAGTTGAGGGATGAGGGATTAGGGTTGAGGGTTGAGGGATTAGGGTTTAAGGTATAGTGTTGAGGGTTGATGGTTTAGGGATAGGGTTTAGGTTTGAGGGATTAGGGTTTAGGGTTGATGAATTAGGGTTTAATGTTGAGAGTTGAGGGTTGAGGGTTGAGGGTTGAGGTTGAGGGATAGGGTTAATGGTCAAGGGATTAGGGTTAAATAAGAGTGTCGATGGTAGAGGGATTAGGGTTTAAGGTATAGTATCGATCCTGTTGAGGGTCTAGGAATAGGGATAGCGTTTAGGGTTTAGGAATAAGGGATTAGAGTTGAGGGATGACGGATGACAGATTAGGGTTGAGGGTTGAGGGATTAGGGTTTAGGGACAAGGTTTAGGGTTAGGGTTTAGGGATAGGGTTTAGGGTTGAGGGATTAGAGTGAAGGGTTGAGGGATTAGAATTTGGTATTGAGGGTTTAGGGTTTAGGATCGGGGTCAAAGGTCGAGGGATCAGAGTTAAGGGTTGAGGGATTAGAGTTTGATGTTGAGGGTTGAGGGTTGAGGTTTGAGGGTCAAGGGTTTAGGGATAGGGTTAAGGGTCGAGGAATTAGGGTTACAGTAGAGTGTGGAGGGTATAAGGATTAGGGATAGGGTTAGAGGGTTTAGGGATAAGGGATTAGAGTTTAAGGTATAGTATCAAGTTTGTTGAGGGTTTAGGAATAGGGATAGCATTTAGGGTTTAGGGATGAGGGATTAGAGTTGAGGAATGAGGAATTAGGGTTGAGGGTTGAGGGATTAGGGTTTAGGGATAAGGTTTAGGGTTGAGGGTTGAGGGATTAGGGTTTAAGGTATAGTGTTGAGGGTTGATGGTTTAGGGATAGGGTTTAGGTTTGAGGGATTAGGGTTTAGGGTTGATGAATTAGGGTTTAATGTTGAGAGTTGAGGGTTGAGGGTTGAGGTTGAGGGATAGGGTTAATGATCAAGGGATTAGGGTTAAATAAGAGTGTCGATGGTAGAGGGATTAGGGTTTAAGGTATAGTATCGAGCCTGTTGAGGGTCTAGGAATAGGGATAGCATTTAGGGTTTAGGAATGAGGGATTAGAGTTGAGGGATGACGGATGATAGATTAGGGTTGAGGGTTGAGGGATTAGGGTTTAGGGACAAGGTTTAGGGTTAGGGTTGAGGGATTAGAATTTGGTGTTGAGGGTTTAGGGTTTAGGATCAGGGTTGAAGGTCGATGGATTAGAGTTAAGGGTTGAGGGATTAGGGTTTGATGTTGAGGGTTGAGAGTTGAGGTTCGAGGGTCAAGGGTTTAGGGATAGGGTTGAGGGTCGAGGAATTAGGGTTAAAGTAGAGTGTGGAGGGTATAAGGATTAGGGATAGGGTTGGAGGGTTTAGGGATAAGGTATTAGAGTTTAAGGTATAGTATCGAGTCTGTTGAGGGTTTAGGAATAGGGATAGAATTTAGGGTTTAGGGATGAGGGATTAGAGTTGAGGGATGAAGGATTAGGGTTAAGGGTTGAGGGATTAGGGTTTAGGGATAAGGTTTAGGGTTGAGGGTTGAGGGATTAGGGTTTAAGGTATAGTGTTGAGGGTTGATGGTTTAGGGATAGGGTTTAGGTTTGAGGGATTAGGGTTTAGGGTTGATGAATTAGGGTTTAATGTTGAGAGTTGAGGGTTGAGGGTTGAGGGTTGAGGTTGAGGGATAGGGTTAATGGTCAAGGGATTAGGGTTAAATAAGAGTGTCGATGGTAGAGGGATTAGGGTTTAAGGTATAGTATCGAGCCTGTTGAGGGTCTAGGAATAGGGATAGCGTTTAGGGTTTAGGAATGAGGGATTAGAGTTGAGGGATGACGGATGACAGATTAGTGTTGAGGGTTGAGGGATTAGGGTTTAGGGACAAGGTTTAGGGTTAGGGTTTAGGGATAGGGTTTAGGGTTGAGGGATTAGAGTGAAGGGTTGAGGGATTAGAATTTGACATTGAGGGTTTAGGGTTTAGGATCAGGGTTGAAGGTCGAGGGATCAGAGTTAAGGGTTGAGGGATTAGGGTTTGATGTTGAGGGTTGAGGGTTGAGGTTTGAGGGTCAAGGGTTTAGGGATAGGGTTGAGGGTCGAGGAATTAGGGTTACAGTAGAGTGTGGAGGGTATAAGGATTAGGGATAGGGTTGGAGGGTTTAGGAATAAGGGATTAGAGTTTAAGGTATAGTATCGAGTCTGTTGAGGGTTTAGGAATAGGGATAGCATTTATGGTTTAGGGATGAGGGATTAGAGTTGAGGGATGAGGGATTAGGGTTGAGGGTTGAGGGATTAGGGTTTAAGGATAAGGTTTAGGGTTGAGGGTTGAGGGATTAGGGTTTAAGGTATAGTGTTGAGGGTTGATGGTTTAGGGATAGGGTTTAGGTTTGAGGGATTAGGGTTTAGGGTTGATGAATTAGGGTTTAATGTTGAGAGTTGAGGGTTGAGGGTTGAGGTTGAGGGATAGGGTTAATGGTCAAGGGATTAGGGTTAAATAAGAGTGTCGATGGTAGAGGGATTAGGGTTTAAGGTATAGTATCGAGCCTGTTGAGGGTCTACGAATAGGGATAGCATTTAGGGTTTAGGAATGAGGGATTAGAGTTGAGGGATGATGGATGATAGATTAGGGTTGAGGGTTGAGGGATTAGGGTTTAGGGACAAGGTTTAGGGTTAGGGTTGAGGGATTAGGGTTTAAGGTATAGTGTTGAGGGTTTAGGGATAGGGTTTAGGGTTGAGGGATTAGAGTGAAGGGTTGAGGGATTAGAATTTGGCGTTGAGGGTTTAGGGTTTAGGATCAAGGTTGAAGGTCGAGGGATCAGAGTTAAGGGTTGAGGGATTAGGGTTTGATGTTGATGGTTGAGGGTTGAGGTTCGAGGGTCAAGGGTTTAGGGATAGGGTTGAGGGTCGAGGAATTAGGGTTAAAGTAGAGTGTGGAGGGTATAAGGATTAGGGATAGGGTTGGAGGGTTTAGGGATAAGGGATTAGAGTTTAAGGTATAGTATCGAGTCTGTTGAGGGTTTAGGAATAGGGATAGCATTTAGGGTTTAGGGATGAGGGATTAGAGTTGAGGGATGAGGGATTAGGGTTGAGGGTTGAGGGATTAGGGTTTAGGGATAAGGTTTAGGGTTGAGGGTTGAGGGATTAGGGTTTAAGGTATAGTGTTGAGGGTTTAGGGTTTAGGGATAGGGTTTAAGTTTGAGGGATTAGGGTTTAGGGTTGATGAATTAGGGTTTAATGTTGAGAGTTGAGGGTTGAGGGTTGAGGGTTGAGGTTGAGGGATAGGGTTAATGGTCAAGGGATCAGGGTTGAGGGTTGAGGGATGACGGATGATAGATTAGGGTTGAGGGTTGAGGGATTAGGGTTTGATGTTGAGGGTTGAGGGTTTAGGGTTAGGGTTGAGAGATGAGGGATCAGAGTTAAGGGTGGAGGGATTAGGGTTTGACGTTGAGGGCTGAGGTTCGAGGGTTAAGGGTTTAGGGATAGGGTTGAGGTTGAAGGGATTAGGGTTTAAGGTATAGTGTTGAGGGTTTAGGGTTTAGGGATAGGGTTTAGGTTTGAGGGATTAGGGTTTAGGGTTGATGAATTAGGGTTTAATGTTGAGAGTTGAGGGTTGAGGGTTGAGGGTTGAGGTTGAGGGATAGGGTTAATGGTCAAGGGATCAGGGTTGAGGGTTGAGGGATGACGGATGACAGATTAGGGTTGAGGGTTGAGGGATTAGGGTTTGATGTTAAGGGTTGAGGGTTTAGGGTTAGGGTTGAGAGATGAGGGATCAGAGTTAAGGGTTGAGGGATTAGGGTTTAACGTCGAGGGCTGAGGTTCGAGGGTCAAGGGTTTAGGGATAGGGTTGAGGTTGAAGGGATTAGGGTTTAAGGTATAGTGTTGAGGGTTGATGGATCAGAGTTAAGGGTTGAGGGATTAGGGTTGAGGGTTGTAAGGATTAGGGATAGGGTTGGAGGGTTGACGGATTAGGATTTGACGTTGAGGGATTAGGATTTGACGTTGAGGGTTGAGGGATTAGGATTTGACATTGAGGGTTGAGGGTTTAGGGATAGGGTTGAGGGATTAGGATTTGACATTGAGGGTTGAGGGTCAAGGGATTAGAGTTGAGGGTTTAGGGAATAGGGATCTATAGCAGGACAAAATGTGAGCGCGTTATAACGCGCTTGCGTTTTGTATTTCTACTGAAACGGTAAAAAATTAGTTACCCCCGTGATCCAGGCCCACATGCTCTATTTTCTTACTAATTCTGCACGTGCTCCGACAAAAAAGAAGTGCTTTCATGCTATTGGGAAGTTCACATGCACATTTGACACATTGTACCACATTTGCATGATCTTTCCACCACCTTTTCTGCTTTGCCAACTTGAGAAGGAGGAAATAACATAGTTTTCAAACCAAGTTTGATATATATCTATACAAGTTTCAATTTTTGTAGTATTGCAATGTTAATTGTGATTCAATTTTAAGAATTTAACATTGAAAAGGAAGCAAGTGGTGAAAAACTCAAATTGTTGAGGAGTTTGATGCAAGAAGATAAAAAAACTACATAATTGGGTACTCTCTCCATTCAAATCTTTATTTTTTAGGTATGTCAAGTCTTTACATGCATGTTCTTTACATTTTCCTTATTTTGGATTGAATTACTTTATCATGCTTTATCATACATGTTAAAATAGACACATTCCCAATCAAGAAAGCAACCTACAATCTCACATGATGCCATGTATATTTTCTACACTTGGGCTCTTTAATAATTATGTGTAATAAACAAACCTTAGTTCATACCATGATGTCAAACTATACAAGAATAAATCCTTACAACATAAAAAAAATACAATCCCACTATTATCATGTATTCATTTCTTAGGAACTAATATTGGTCTCTTTATCATGCTACAGACAAATTCTCCGTCATGCCGAGGAAACAATCAAGAATTAAACCAACATAGGAAGAGATAGAAGCTAAGAATGCAAAGAAAGCAATGGCTATGAGGGAACTTCGTGAGAAGAGGAAATTGGACACGATAAATGAAGACATACCAATTGAAGAGGAACCACAACCATCACAAAGAGATATGGTATTGGTGGCACAAAGAGAACAAATGCAAAAACTTCGTGGTACGAGAGATTTGAATACCATAGTTGGAGACACATCCTTTACCGCAAGTCAACATGTAGGGACACCATCTACCACATCTCAAGTTGAGAGTACATCATCACTCACATGTGATGAAGGAGGTACACCATCGTTCCCACCTCAACCTCAAGGTATGTCATCTATTCCATCTTCGATCGAAGGTATGCCATCTAACCCATCTCATTTAAATATTGATGAAATTCCTAATGTTGAGATGAATTTACCTAACTTGACACCACCTAGAATTTTGCATAGAAAGCCAAAGTATTTGATTAATATTGATGAGAATATTTTGCAGCCAATGGAACGTAAGATTCCAAAACGCACTTGTAGAAGATATGCTAATAAGATTTGGAGATTGTTCTTTGAAAAGTTAAATGAGACTGCAAGATGTCAACTATTCGTTGAAATGATGCGAAGTATAAAGTATAGGTCTATCATGAAGATTCTTGGGTTAAGAACATCAGAGGCTTCAAGTGAAAAATCTATTGTCAAGAATCTAATGAGTGCGTATGAGAGTGTGGGTAACACCTCACGCACAAAAGATAGTAATGCTTAATAGACTTATTTCTTTCAATTTTGACGATCCAAACTCTTGCAATATGACATCCACTTTCATGCCTTTAGATCTTCCTTCACATATAGGGCACCAAATCAATGCATTAAAGTCTCTTGATATTAGGCGCTCATGATGATGAAACTTAGAGCTTTTTCCTTTCCTATGCGCTCATCTAAGATGTTTGAATGATAAGGAGCGCCTCGACCTCTATAATCAAGGTGATTTTAAGTCACTTTGAGTCATTTGGGGTCAGTTTGAGTCTTTGAGTCATGTTGCAAAAAAGTGTCAATGTTGTCAAGTTGCACAAAGCAACTTTTGCATTTTTGGTGTCCTGCTCGTGATGTGACCAAACTGACTGTTCCAACGCATCTGGATGGGTACATTTATGCTAGGCATGGTCCTGTTTTTCACCCAAACATGTCGAAACAATCGGAGCTACATTGTACCGACGATATCCCTGAAGAGTCCAAAGTGCAAAAAGGCAGCAATCTTTGATGAGATGTTACTTGAAAACCGTGTCACTTAGAAACATTCCGTCTAAGGCAACGTGATCATGTAGAGTGCCTCTACAATAACCTCTCTCGGTTTTTTATAGCTATGAGGCATTTGCCTGTGGTGAAAGGTTTTCTGCTGCCCCAAAAATCATCAGAAGGAGGCAGTGTAAAGTTGCAAAGGGGTGTAACTTTCGTCCTGCTCCTGATGCGACCAAACTGACAATTCCAACGCGTCTGAATGGGTACATTTATGCTAGGCATGTTCCTATTTCTCACCCAAACATGTCGAAACAGTCGGAGCTACATTGTACCGACGATATCCCTGAAGAGTCCAAAGTGCAAAAAGGCAGCAATCTTTGATGAGATGTTACTCGAAAATCGTGTCACTTAGAAACATTCCATCTGAGGCAACGTGATCATGTAGAGTGCCTCTACAATAACCTCTCTCAGTTTTTTATAGCTATGAGGCATTTGCCCGTGGTGAAAGGTTTTCTGTTGCCCCAAAAATCGTCAGAAGGAGGCAGTGTAAAGTTGCAAAGGGGTGTAACTTTCGTCTTGCTCCTGATGCAACCAAACTGACTGTTCCAACGCATCCGAATGGGTACATTTATGCTAGGCATGGTCCTATTTCTCACCCAAACATGTCGAAACAGTCGGAGCTACATTGTACCGACGATATCCCTGAAGAGTCCAAAGTGCAAAAAGGCAGCAATCTTTGACGAGATGTTACTCAAAAACCGTGTCACTTAGAAACATTCCGTCTGAGGAAACGTGATCATGTAGAGTGCCTCTACAATAACCTCTCTCAGTTTTTTATAGCTATGAGGCATTTGCCCGTGGTGAAAGGTTTTCTGCTGCCCCAAAAATCGTCAGAAGGAGGCAGTGTAAAGTTGCAAAGGGGTGTAACTTTCGTCCTGCTCCTGATGCGACCAAACTGACTATTCCAACGCGTCCGAATGGGTACATTTATGCTAGGTATGGTCCTATTTCTCACCCAAACATGTCGAAACAGTCGGAGCTACATTGTACCGACGATATCCCTAAAGAGTCCAAAGTGCAAAAAGGCAGCAATCTTTGACGAGATGTTACTCGAAAACCATGTCACTTAGAAACATTCCGTCTAAGGCAACGTGATCATGTAGAGTGCCTCTACAATAACCTCTCTCAGTTTTTTATAGCTATGAGGCATTTGCCCTTGTTGAAAGGTTTTCTGCTGCCCCAAAAATCGTCAGAAGGAGGCAGTGTAAGGTTGCAAAGGGGTGTAACTTTCGTCCTGCTCCTGATGCAACCAAACTGACTGTTCCAACGCGTCTAAATGGGTACATTTATGCTAGGCATGGTCCTATTTCTCACCCAAACATGTTGAAACAGTCGGAGCTACATTGTACCGACGATATCCCTGAAGAGTCCAAAGTGCAAAAAGGCAGCAATCTTTGACGAGATGTTACTCAAAAACTATGTCACTTAGAAACATTCCATCTGAGGCAACGTGATCACGTAGAGTGCCTCTACAATAACCTCTCTTAGTTTTTTATAGCTCTGAGGCATTTGCCCGTGGTGAAAGGTTTTCTGCTGCCCCAAAAATCGTTAGAAGGAGGCAGTGTATTAAGTCAAGATGAAAGCCTATTCACTCTAGGCGCCTATTTTTGACCAAATCACACATGCGCCTTGAACAACTCTGTCTTTAAGGTGCTTTTCTCTAATCTCTGTAACTCTCCAAATCCACTAAGGCACAAATTTTACCTCTTGGGCTCAAGATATAAGTTCTTCATCCAAGGCGCCAGAATGGTCCAAAGGCGCATTTCACCTCTAACCTCACCTCTGACCTTACTTGGAGGTGCTAAACCTTTTGACATTTCAAGTAACTTTAAGAGAACTATTTTTCCTTAAGGTGGTTCACTCCTTACAATTGGATGTATGGTACTTGTAACTCATTTGATTGACTTTGTAATGTTTCTTCTTCTCGCAGAGTAGATAAGGATGATATAAGCTTACTTCATGAATCAGAGTAGAAATCTCTCTTGGACTTGCAAAAACTCCCCAAGCATTCAAACTTTTAAGGTGCCAAAAGTGGTCTTTTCTACAACTTCTCTAGCTATATGCCTTGGGTGCTCAAACCTTCCTTGAACTCCAATTATTCAATCCAGGGCACTCAACTACCTCCTCAAGGCGCTCTATCTCAAGTATCATTACTCTTCTTAAAGACCTAGGCACACATTGTGGGGTATTCTACTCAACAAGACCTAGGCGCTCATTATGAAGACTCCAATTATCAAGGTTCACTTCAACTTTCAAAGGCGCATTTTGGACTCCAAAGGCATTAGGTTAAAGCCACTAGGGCGCTAGATACCAAAGGGGGCAAGGTGTTAGAACCTCCTTTAAGATGTAAGAAAATCTCCTCAAGGCACAGCTAAAGGCGCTCCAAACCATACGAAGGCGCTAATATCCACTCTAGGCAGTGTATTAAGTCAGGATGAAAGCCTATTCACTCTAGGCGCCTGTTTTTGACCAAATCACACATGTGCCCAAATCACACATCACCCCATCAGATTGGGGACCCCCTCTTTTCTTGCTCAGGTGCTTTGCAGAGGAGTTGTTATGTGTCATTTTGGCCAAGGTTTTCCAGAGCAGTGAAGACATTAGGAAGGGGATGATCGTTTGGATAGTTTTGAATGCTTTATTTCTCCTTGTTTAAACTAGGCGCTCACTGAGGATTGGAGTAGCCTTTGTACCCTCACATCACGTTAATCGGCGTTTCAAAGGCAATCATAGTATAGGAAGATTTGCGCTTTGAAGAAGAGAGTTATCTGGTGAGCGCTTAGGAGTTCTGGCGCCTAGGGGAAAGGTCTAGGTAGAGCGCCTTCTGACTTTGATAGTGAAGTGCCTTAAGGAGTTGGATGATGTTTTTGCCTAGAGTGGAGATGATGTTTTTAGCGCCTTAAGGATGATGATGGAGCGCCTTGGAGTCAGGTTAGTCTGGAGCACCTTAAGAAGGTAAAGCACTTCAAATGTAAACACAAGTGTTTTGAGCGCCCTAATGAGAAGTTGTCTTGGCACCATAAGTTGTTCAAATGAATATATGCGCCTTGGATAGTTGCAAAGACCTAATTTAGCACCCAAGGTTGGAAGACTCTTTGTGAGCGCCCAGTGTTTGAAAGCTCTTTGTGTTTGGTGCATTAAAATGAATTTGGCACCTAAGTAGTATTGAAACACTCAACTGAGCGCCTAAAGCCCATGAGAGAAGTGATATGCGCCTTGATAGGAATATCATGGAAGATGAGTTTACTGAATGGCACCTTGAATGACTTGGTTGATTAAGTGTTTTAGCGCCTAGATATGGGATGAATCATTGAGCGCCTTTGGTTGAGATGATGTCAGCACCTTTGAGATTATAACACCTTGGAGTCAAGTTCGAAGGAGCACCTTAAGAAGGTAAAACACTTCAAATGTTTTCAAGGAATTGGAGAAGTCACTTAGTGCCTAGAAGGAATTTCAGTGAGGGAGTTGAAGAGAGTGCTTAGAGGAAGGATAGCCTTAAGATCATCCAAAATGGGTGCCTAGAACTAGAAGGCACCAATGCATGAGTTCAAGGATCCTCCATTGGAGCGCCTAGCCCAGATGGCTATAGATTGAAAGTTTTAAAGCTAAGTGATGTCTCTTAGGTGAATTCCTAGCCCAGGTGCATGTGTTGGAAAAAACTCTTTGGCTCTGGCGCCTAGAATTGGGAGCTTTGTAAGATGCACCAATTGATGAAACATTTCCATTTTGCGCCTAGAATAGAACTCTCTCACATAGTTGAAATTGACTTGCTAGAAGGAGATAAGTCTTAAGGACTAGTTTGGCGCCTCACTTGCCTATCTCACCTTTGAAATACGCTTTGGTTGATGATCATCATTGATGGCGCCTAGTGAAATGAAAAGCTATTTGCATCTCCAGAGGATCAAAATTGGATTAGGAGATCATCCTTGCAGTTGAGATTGACAGAGAAGTGTTAAAGGAATCACTTCAAATGGGCGCCTAAGCTAGTTGAGGCGCATATCAATTCCACTGTAACTCTAGACTGACGCTTAGGATCCAGTCATCTCCTAAGGTGCAGTTCCATTCACCCATGACCTCGCTTGGGGTCTAAAACTTGGAAACTCCTTTGGAAAGCTCCTGTTGCGCCTAGAAGATGAGTTTGGGATATCAACTTGCAAAAGGCTTAGAAACTCTTCAAAGATGTTAGGCACAATCCCATGGCACTGGAGCTTAGTTTTGGCGCCTTCAAGGAATAGCACATGAAGGAACTTGGGAGGTCAGGTGCTTGTAAAAGGGAACATCTTGGAACATCTTCCACGGGTTGAAGTAGTAAGAAAACATCAAGTGAGTCTAGGCGCACTCCCTTGTGTGAACAGTTTAGCTCTGGCGCCTAGCCACAGAGTGAGCCAGAAGAAGTAGTTTGGACATTAGAAGATAGGCGCTCATTCTACAATGAAGCATTCCACCTTCCTAATCAACAAAGACTTGAAAGAATTGACAAAGGAAGCTAAGGCGCACCTTCTACTTGTTTCCACCTCTAGAATGCGCCTAACCTTGAAAGGGGGTTCAAAGATGTTTGTTAGACCTTTTCACTCAAGGCGCTCACCTTAGGCGCACTTTCTAAGTCCTTGTCACCTCAAGGAAACACCTAGTTTGGAAGGCGCTTGCCCTATTCTCCACTCCTTTCAATTGGCGCCTAGAACACAGAATGCATGAAAGGAGCGCCTAGACTCCAGAGGGCTCATTTGGGTGCCTAGCATTTAAAACACTTTCATAATGATGATGTTTTGGCGCCTACTCTTGGAAACAATCCAGAGCATCCATAAACTCTAATTGGCGCCTAATGTTGACAAGGCGCAACTTCAGGAGGAGGTCACCTCAACTTGGCGCCCAAGTCAGAAAAACCTGTAAATCCTTCAAATATGCGCCTACCTTGTGAGGTGATGAGTTAAACATTCCAAATCTTCAAATGTTGCTCAAGTAAGGAAGACATTGTAACATCAAGGCTTCAAGTCTTGTCCTTGTATTTCCATTGAATGAGTTGTACTTCATGCTATTGAAAGCATTTTCCATGTAATAAGACATTGTAAGTTGATTGAATCAAGTAACAAGACAAGTACCCAACTCTAATGTTGTTTCATTCAAATAGTTATCTTGATGTATATCTTTATGTTATTGAAGTAGTTGATGAATTGTTAGCAAGTAAAAGTGTTTAAGTAAAGAAAAATTTTCGTAGAACTAGTTGGGTATCTTACACTTACACCATGCCTATCCATCAAACATCACAATGCAATCAAAATCCTAACAACATGCCCATGATCCAAGATCAAGTGCAATCATGCAAAGATATTATCAATCACAAGCCTATTAAGAATGAACTAGAGTCTTCTAGTACCATACTTTTCCATCAAACACCATCATGTAATCCATGGCCTATCAAGCCTATCAAAGAAAATGCAAACATCCTATGTAATACAATCAGACTTTAAATATTTGAAGTAGCCATCTACAAATATCCATTCAAAAGTGGATTTATAATGCAAGTATGGATGCCATCAATAAAAAAGATTTGTATTAACCAAATATCCATATACGCATACATCAATATCTGTCGATATAAGTATAACATATATACAAAATAGCCATATAGGCTTACAAGAATGCCATATAGGCATACAATGTCAACTATGTACAATACAAAATATATGTCCACAAATGCCATATAGGCATACAACAGAGGAACACAATAAAAAGTCATTCCCCTCTGGCTGGTGAAGAGAATAAATCACGAGCAGCCTTTGATCTTCTAGGGGATGGAGACATGCATGTGGGTGGTCTACTACGAACCCGAGGGCTACTCCTCCTATTTAGTTCTTCCTGCACCTTTACCTGTTACAAAAAAAAGTATAGATATTAATATATAGAAATTGCATGTTATAAAAAAATGAAACATTTAACAAAATAATCACTTACCGCTAACATATAATCTGTCTCCTCGCTTGCCTCAGTAGCAGGAATAGACCCTGGTGATGTCATGTCCTATAGAAACCATCCAGATAGAAATTAAACTTCAAATCAATAATCTTTTGATTTTTCAAAAATAGACAACTATAACAATGAATGTAAATTAAAATTTACTAATCTGCCTCATACCCCTGTCAATGCCATAGAGCTATGAATCACAGAGGCCACACCCTGCTCCATTGCCCTATGAACATGGGGAGGTGTATCCGCAGCCTGCATCATCTGGAAATAAAACAACATTATTCAATTACGAAAACTATAATAGTGATGCAAATCATGGCTCCTAACATACACACACGTTCATCTAAACATGGAAGTACACACAATAAAACACACAAATCACATACAAAAATTTAGTAAGTACAATTCATTCATTAAACTATTTATTTTAATACCTCCGTAAAGCTTTGAAGTCCACCACCGCTAGCAGGTGTTGCCATGGAATCTACAGTGTTAACCTATTCAACATCCAAAATCAGAAATTAGAATACCATTCATATAACGATGCTATTCACATGTAATATTTATAATTGTTTACTAGTTACATACCTCGACAGTAGATGATCTAGTGAAAAATGTAGGTGGAGAACCACTGAAAACTGCATCAACACTATGACCCTGAAATTTCATTAAAATCATCAATTTAAATTAGTTAATCTTGTATTTCAAAATAAAATTTAATAAATTAAATTCAATAAACTTGCTAATATTTACCTGAGTATCAAGGCCGAAAGTCTCACTCAGGAGGGTATCTGTCATCACCATCTGCTCAGCTCCAGATGTAGCATGTGCACCTGCGTCCTGACTGTCCATGGGGTCATAACCACAGGCTGACCCGCAAGCCTGGCAAGTATGCGGTGGGACCCTATTCCTCGCACTATCTCCCAACCCACTCTGTGTTGCAGGATCGGCATGCTCTATGATGCTCTGGGTCAAGGCACTAATCGACCTCAGTGTATCGACCTCAACACTCTCCTTCACAATGGAAGGGATAGAAACATGCTCGTGGGCTGGTCTGCTGATTACTCGTCTCACTACCCGCTGTGGGTCAAGACGTGCCCTTGGTCTATCCTGTGCTGAGCCCCCACCTCTACCCTGGAAGTCCCGCATATCAAAATAGTTTGGCACTTTATTGAGGACAAACTCGCAGTAGAGTTTCCTCAAAAAGTATTGCGGGACCTCATTGTTATTGCATGGAGGATGGTCAAAAACCATCCACCACCTCTACCCGAAATTGTCCCTTATCGCTTGGTTGTTGCACCAATGGATAGGGAACCTCTTGCATGTAATGGGTGGAGGTTGATTTGTTTGTGGGTTTGTGAAAATTGAACACAAGTCTACTTTTGTAATTTGTAATTTTTTGACATCTTGGTATGACAATTTATCTGCATAGTAATCTCTAAACTCTCTCTTTTTATCGGTCCAACTAGTTATTTGCTTGCTAATTGAATTTACATTTGATAACATAGACTCAAGAGATTTGGCAAGCGTGGACCTATGCAAGGTTGAAGTGGAAGGATCTTTCAACCTTGCAATTATATCTTCAATTTGTTTTTTGTTGTTTTCAATTTCCCCCATTATATTATCTTGTGTTCCAGAGGCATGTCGAGGAATGAATGGAGGAGGTTGTTGTTCTGCAGGTATTTCTTCCTCAAGATTTTGTGGATTTTGAGGAGGAGGAGGAGGAGGTGCATTAACATTTCCTACAATTAATGAAATATACATCAAAAATCAATAAAAACCTACCTATTTAGGAAGAAATTCAAACAAAAAAACAAAGATAACTCACCCCTTTGGCGTGCTCAACGTCGTGGCAGCATTTCGGTAATGAATTGACAAGCCTTTTGTGTTGATTGGCGTTTTGTAGAACGCGAGCGCATTTTCGAGGGTTTTGAAGCCGCGAGCGGAGGAAAAAATAGAATGAAATTAAAATGACTTTTTTTAAATTTATAGAGCTTTATAACGCGAGCGCATTATGACGCGCTTGCGTTATGGCTCGGTAATGACGAGCCTAAGGCTTGTCATTGCCAAGCCATAATGCGAGCGCGTTATAACGCGAGTAACGCGCTCGTGTTATGACTTAAATTTTTTTTAAAAATTTTTGGCCACTTTTTGGCCCCCCATCTTTTTGCACTTACCCCGAAGGCAGGTACTAAAAATACTTATGCAACATAATTTGAAAGAGATAATTGTTGGATACGTACTAAAAATACTTATGCAACATAATTTGGAAGAGATAATTGTTGGATACCTGATGAAAAATTGAAGCATCTTACTCTTTGGCTTTAAGATTTAAGCACCTATCAAGCAAAGAAATCAAACCTACATTTCAATAGCCATGATTTCTTCATTCCTAAATACAAAGTAGAAAAATTTATTTCTCCAATCCACACACATATTAAAACAATTAATAAAAACATTAAAAAAATAAAAATATGATTGTGGTATAAGTTACTTACAAGTTACATATCAATAATTCTTTTTTTTTTATCTTTGTAATTGTAAATCAACTCTTATTAATCTATGTAATTGTAAATCAACAAGTAACAAGAATTAACAATTAACAATGATTAATTTTAGACAAAGCAAAAAGTTGTTTTTAAATTAAAAAAATCATTCTAAATTAATATATTTCCATATCAATATTAAAAAATGTGTAAAGAAAAGATCATTTATATTAGTTTTTTTATATTAAAATATTATAAAATAATATATATTTACATTATTTCCCTATAATAAGATTTTACTTATAGTTTAAAATGTCTCTTATGTTAAAATTTAGCAAAGCAAGGGTTTAATAAATCTAATAATTTAAAAAAAAAAAAATTCTACACTACTAAAAAAACCGTCCAATTTTTTTGTTTTAATTTTTATTTTTCTCCAATTTCTTTTTTAGTTCCATAATTTTTGTATATTGGGTTTTTAATTTTTTCTTTTTCCAAATTTTTTATATGATTGTAAAGCCTATATTTTCATACCAAAATATTATAAAATAATTATTACTAGTTATCGCACCTTGGTGTGCAATGGGTATGATGAAGAGTTGTGGAAGTTCAATTGCCATGTCTTTAAGTGAATGATGATTGTCTTGTATCCCTATGGCCCATGCCATTTTTGTTTTCTCGAGTGTCATGAAGTTCACTTGCATTCCATTAGTCATGATCTATGTATAGTATATATAAGCTCAATATCCCTATGGCCCATTTTACATGAGTACAAGCTTAATATCTATCCATTCCAGGTAACCGTCTACCAAAAGTATTTACATAGGATGAATGTCTAGTAAATAATTCGATGGATAAAAAGTGGAGTGCTCTATTAAATGTCATATAAGAGAAGTAATAAGGATTGTACAAGGAATTGAAAAGGGAATCTATTTTCATGGGATCATCTCTATTGGCCTATAGTAAACTATCAACCATTGATCTCCCAAAATAGCTCATTGCATCTTTGGATCGTTGGCATGAAACGACCAATTGAAAGTCACTCTCTCTTTTCTCTATCATTGGATCATTCACATGAAAAGTACCATCAAAAATATCTCTCTCTATTCCTCTCTCTGTCAATATCTTTCCCTTTATATATTTATCTTCCCCTCTCTATTTTCTCTCTCCTACCCTCATTGTGTCTCACTCTCTCTTCCTCTATCTCTCTCCCTCTCTCTCCTACTCTATATCTCTTTTTCTATTCCTCTCTATCAATCTCCATCTCTATTTCTCTATCTTGCCCCCCCTATGTCTCACTCTCTCTCTCTTCCTCTATCTCTTTCTCTTTTCTCTCTCTCTCCTTCCCTCTATATCACTTATGTTTATATTTAGAAAATGATTACTATGAAACCCATCACAAGAAACCATTTTAGAAGATAAATCTCAAAGAAAGTATGTCTTCCAAAGGTTTGTCTATAGAGAATAAATATATAAATTTTTGTTTTCCGCACCATGTTAAAGGATTGGTTGGATTTGGAGTTCCAAATCACCTTTTGGGTCAGTAGTGGAAGATTAAAGGGTTTGAGCAAAGCCCACCATACTTTTACTTTGAATATGTGTATAATATGCCAAAGGGTGTATGGGAAAACCATATCCTTATTTATGTATGATGTTGAACTAAAATTTGTGGATTTGAAGTACTTTTCAGTTTCAAGTAGAAAACATGGCTACATGCATAACCTTCCTATGAATAATTATTTTAGATTTTACCTTTACCATCCATGACAATTGAAGAGACATTTCCTAAAATAAAATACCATTGTCCATTATGGGATTATAAAACTTAGTTTAATTGCATAAACATAGTGGAAAAAAGTGTTTTGTTGTGTGATGGACTTGGGGCTATGGTTAAGCATTGTAATGGAAAACCTTACATTAAAGATCAAGCTATGGTACTTTTATAATGTAAAAAGTGGATCTTGGTATGAGTTGGTTCAAATCATATAGCTCCACTGGAGCCTCATGAAATGGCACTTTTACAAAAAATAGAGAGAATGGGAAAGAGGAATAGAGAAGGAGAGATAGAGTAGGAGATATAGCTAGAGATAAGAGATATAAAAAGAAAGAGAGATAAAGAAAAGAGAGAGTGAGTTTCAATTAGTCATTTCATACCAGTTCAATCTGAAGATGACATGTGCCCATTGGGAACTATAATTAGGAAAACACACCATTTTATTAAGGACTTGATAATTCACCTTAGAGACCTCTTTAGTGTACCCATTGCACACTAAAGTATAGATATCTCTAACAATAGTATCTTTGGATTGTTGGCATGAAACAACTGATTGAAATGCACTCTCTCTTTTCGATATCGTTGGATCATTTGCATGAAAAGTACCATTTCATGAGGCTCTAATGGAGCTAGATGATATAGACCAACCAATATCAAGCTTCATGTTCTTTAATGTAGTACTAACATCCAATTTGTAATACTCATTACTTATGTAATATTTTGATTATTGGCATGAAATGACTGATCAAAAGGTAGTCCATCTCTCTATTCCTCTCTATCTCTATCAATCCCCCTCTCTCTATATCTCTGTGTCCCTTTTTATTTCTCTCTCAATCTATTTGTCTCTCTATATATCTTTTCTTGAGTCATCTCTCTCTCTGGCCCATGCCATTTTTATTTTCTCAAGTGTTGTGAATTAATTTGTATAATCTTAATGGATTTCAAGATCCTTGTGTTTTGCTTAGTAGCTAATTCAAATGTGTGATCTTTCATGTTTGGTGTGTAGTCTCTATTTGCATGATCTCCTTTCTATATTCTTGTTCATGCATTGCACTTGTGTTCACTTACATTCCATTAGTTGTCAATGCATATTATTTGAAGCCTATACGTATTTAACACATACATTTAATAGGCATTATCTTACAAATATAAGTATGGCCACCACCTACATCATGTTTATTTGCTAGATGAGATAGCATGTAGATAAAAGTAATAAGTAAGTTTTTGAGATGAGAGCATACAATATTGTTGATGGTGAATGATTGTTGTCCATTCATCAATAGAATTGAAAGAATGTAGTGATATGTGTTGTTGAGACTCACTCTTAGTCTCTATCTCTCTCTCAAAATTCCACCACTTTACATATCCTTAAAAAAACTATATTGAAGAACAGGTCAAATTTGCATGTAATCATCTAGGACACTTTCATGGTTGAGCTTGTTGTCTTGAATATTATTCAACAATTGTGAAGTCGGTGTAAATGAGGGGGCCAACCTAGGAGAGCACAACTCTTGTCATCTAGTGATATCCCCAAGTTATTTTTCAATATTGCCAATCCTTGCACATTTATAGACATCAAATACAAGGGTGAATCAAGTCGTGCATGTACATAGTTTGGTAGATCAATCCAATAGGTAGGAGAATGGCTCCACACATTAGGATGTTTTTTTGAAATGTGGGGTTAAGAATGCACAATGTAGATTTGATATTCATGAAATTCGTTGACTATTACATTCTCAAGACAACAAGTAGATCAAGAATATTTATTTTTATACTAAAATGACCAAATTCTATGTAGCATAAAATTATTCTTCATCATTATTTGAAAGGCTAATTGTGTGATCTTCTTTTCCTAATTTTTGAAAATTCATTTATTAAATTATCATTTCCTAATTAAATTATTAGTTAAACCTAAATTATGTATACTTTTATTGCTTGCATTTATTAAGTTAACCTAAATTTATGTAAAAGATATGGTATTCCCTTACAATTATTTTAAATCTAAATATTTAATTGCATCACATATACTTCATAGATGGAGACTATGAGTAATTTAATATTTAAAATTTGTGAAAAGCAATTTAGTTTTAATTGTGGGATAATTAATGTGGATTTGAAATAACATTTGAAATCAAAAGTCATGGGAAACACCTTGATAATTAACATTGAGAAGTCCAATAGGTAAAACTTTGAGTTGTGGAATTTGACGAGTGAAGATCTTTTAGTGGAGACAAATTAGTGGATCATAATAAATGTTGCACTCAATTTTCTACCATCAACAATGGATGAAGATAAATGGGACAAGTTGGATAGAAGAGATAGATCTACTATTAGGTAGTATCTTTCTAATTCAATCTCGATGAATATTTTAGTTCAAAACATTATTAAGTGTTTATGAGATAAAATATTGAATTGATATAAAAGCAAAAGTAATTCAATATGTCTTCTAGTAAAGTTATATTCTCGTATGCTTAATATGTGATATGACCTTCAATAATGTTAATTTGTGAAAACATTAACATTACTACTTGGTATCCCTTATCATGGTGAAGACATAGCTCTCAATGCACTTGCAGACCATTTATTTTTATTTTCTATCATTCAACACAATAAAGTGTTGAGCTCAATACCCTAAACAATCATAAATCCACATACATATATATGTATTTTAGTATCCTTAGGATTTTATAAATATATATCATCCGTGTTATTTGGAATTTTTTAGTAAACCATATGTGAAACAATGGAAGGGGGATGGTCAATGAGAATAAGTTGGCCGAGAATGAAAATGAGGGTTTACAATGATATGCAATTTTGAATTTTTACTACACAATCTATTCATATGGTGTAGCAGGTAATAAAAATATGAAATCATGTTATGAATCAACGGTCAAATGATTATAGTAATTTGCTTAGTAAAAATGTGTTTTCATGGATGAGGATGTGCCATGTGATCTAGTCTTAAATTGAGTGACATTTGGATTAGACTTTTTATTGTGATTTGGTTTGATATTAATGTAGCCTTCAAAGAATTGTATGCTTTAATCTATTATCAAAAAGGTGTTGTGTTGAAAAGCATAATTGAGCAAGTACTTTTGAGGTTAGAGGTGAAGACCTTAAGTTGTCTCAGTTATAGCCAATCTCTTAAAAGGTTGATTTACACTTTCAAAAACATGTCACGCAAACAATGTAGATGCAAGAAGTTGAATGTATTGATGTTGTGCCTAAATATAGACTTCAACAATAGGATGTTTAAAATATTGTATATATCTTGAGAATAATTTTTAACAACACTTAATTTCTATATGCTTTACTAATGAAATTTTGGTGTGTGGATCAATAGAATAACGACATTAGGATTTTGGATGAGGTGGATTATGTCATGTTTTGTGACTTAGTTCATAGATTGGGTCATGAGATTGAAGTTAGAAGTAAGTTGGTACACAAAATCAAATTGAAAATTACAACTATATATATTTATGATATTTATTTAAAATAATGTAAAACAAAAGCATACAAATACAATCTTATACCATATCTCTCTATTTTATTAATTTTATTTTGTTGTGAGGTCTAGTACAATTTAAATGTATATTTGAGTTGCGATACAAGTCAATTTCTCTCTGTTACATGTTACTCTCTAAAATCTACAAACACAACACATCTACCACTGCAAGGTAATCTCTCTCTCTCTCTCTCTCTCTCTCTCTCTCTCTCTCTCTCTCTCTCTCTCTCCTGTCGGCCCCCTCTCTCTAACTTTGTCTTGATATATATCTTTATATATCTTCTCCTCTCTCTCTAGGCACCTCCAAATTGATATCTCTGGCACCTAAGATTGTTGTATTTAAGATATCTATGCTAGTTTCATTTTATTAATAATATATTGTGTACTTTATTCATTCTTGCTAGTTATTTGGGAGTGCTTAGAGAGAAAAAGACTTTGAGATAAAGAAAACCCTTGTTCTAAAAATCTTGGAGTGAAGATTGAAGGAATAACTTCAATCCCATTGGAGATTGTAAAGGGCTATTATGGATTTCGAGAGGATTTCCTCCATTGTGTATATGCTTCATTATATTGAGGTATTTTTCATTATATCAAATTATGTATTTTCTTTTGGAAAGAAATGGATTGTTCATGCTCCCCACTTGTTTGGGATGGGCATATGACTTGCGTGTGTGTGCTTTAATGTGAACTAGGATTAGATTTATATTGTTGTGCAATTCTAGAATTATAGATTTAAATTTGTGAAAAATGTGGAAATTATTAAGATAATATTATTATATTATATATCAATAATAATATTATTAATATAATATCAATTATTATAAACCTAACTATTTTATAGTACTTATTATTAAAAACCCTAATTATTTTAAATCAAAATTATAGTATAACATTATTAAATATAATAGTATTAAATTTATATTATTATAGGGTAAGTGCAAAAAGATAGGGGGCCAAATGGTGGCTAAATTTTTTTCAAAAAAAATTAATACATAACACGAGTGCGTTATAACGCGAGCACGTTATAACTAACTATAAATTAAAAAAGAGCATTTGTGCTCATTTGATTTCTTTGTTTTCCTCTACACCCGTGGCCTACAAACCCTAAGAAGCGCACTTGCATTTTGAAAAAGTTGATTCAACACCAAAATCTTACCAATTTGTTGCCAAAATGCCACCACGACGTCGAGCAGGCCAAAGGAGTGAGTTTTATTTGTTTTTTTGTTTGAATTTGTTTCTAAATAGGTAGGTTTGAGTTGATTTTTGATATAAATTTTGTTAATTGTTAGGAAATGTTAATGTACCTCCTCCTTCTCCTCAAAATCCACAAAATCCTGAAGAGGAAATACCTGCCGAACAACAAACTCCTCCATCCATTCCTCGACATGCCCCTAGGACACAAGAAAATCTAATGGGGCAAATTGAAAACAATAAAAAAGAAATTGAAAACATAATTACAAGGTTGAAAGATCCTTCCACTTCAACCTTGCATAGGTCCACGCTTGCTAAATTTCTTGAATCTGTGTTATCAAATGTAGATTCAATTAGCAAGCAAATATCTAGTTGGACGGATAAGAAGAGAGAGTTTAGAGATTATTATGCAGACAAGCTATCATACCAAGATGTGAAAAAATTACAAATTATAAAATTAGACTTGTGTTCCATTTTCACAAACCCACAAACAAATCAACCTCCACCCATTACATGCAAGAGGTTCCCTATCCATTGGTGCAACAACCAAGCGATAAGGGACAATTTTGGGTAGAGGTGGTGGATGGTTTTTGACCATCCTCCATGCAATAATAATGAGGTCCTGCAATACTTTTTGAGGAAAATCTACTGCGAGTTTGTCCTCAATAAAGTACCAAACTATTTTGATATGCGGGACTTCTAGGGTAGAGGTGGGGGGTCAGCACAAGACAGACTAGGGGCACGTGTTAACCCACAATGGGCAATGAGACAAGTGATCAGTAGACCAGCCCATGAGCATGTTTCTATCCCTTCCATTGTGAAGGAGAGTGTTGAGGTTGATACACTTTAGTCCATTAATGCCTTGACCCAGAGCATCATAGAGAATGTCAGTCCTGCAGCACAGAGTGGGTTGGGAGATAGTGTGAGGAGTAGGGTCCCACCCCATGCTTGTCAGACTTGCGGGTCAGCTTGTGGTTATAACCCCATGGATAGTCAGAATGTAGGTGCACAAGCTACATCTGCAGCTGAGCAGACGGTGATGACAGATACCCTCTTGAGTGAGACTTTCGACCTTGATACTCAGGTAAATATTAGCAAGTTTATTGAATTTAATTTATTAAATTTTATTTTTGAAATGCAAGATTAACTAATTTAGTTTGATGATTTTAATAAAATTTCAAGGTCATAGCATTGATGCAGTTTTTAGTGGTTCTCCACCTGCATATTACACTAGATCATCTATTGTCGGGGTATGTAACTAGTAAACAACTATAAATATTACATGTGAATAGCATCATTATATGAATGGTATTCTAATATCTGATTTTAGATGTTGAATAGATTAATATTGGAGATTTCACGGCAACACCTGCCAGCGGTGGTGGACTTCAAAGCTTCACAGATGTAATAAAATAAATAGTTTAATGAATGAATTGTACTTACTAGATTTTTGTATGTGACTTGTGTGCTTTATTGTGTGTACTTCTATGTTTAGATGAATGTGTGTGTATGTTAGGAGCCATGATTTGCATCACTATTATAGTTTTTGTAATTGAATAATGTTGTTTTATTTCCAGATGATGCAAGCTGTAGAGACACCTCCCGATATTCATAGGGCAATGGAGCATGGTGTGACCTCTGCGATTCATAGCTCCATGGCATTGACAGGGGTATGAGGCAAATTAGTAAATTTCAATTTACATTCATTGTTATAGTTGTTTATTTTTGAAAAATCAAAAGATTATTGATTTAAAGTTTAACTTCTATCTGGATGGTTTCTATAGGACATGACATCACCACGGCCTATTCTTGCTACTGAGGCAAGTGAGGAGACAAATTATATGGTAGCAGTAAGTGATTATTTTGTTAAATGTTTCATTTTTTTATAACATATAATTTCTATATATTAATGTCTATACTTTTTATTGTAACAGCTAAAGATGCAGGAAGAACTAAATAGGAGGAGCATCCCTCAAGTTCGTAGTAGACCACCCACATACGCGTCTCCATCCCCTAGAAGATCAAAGGCTGCCCGTGATCTATTCTCTTCACCAACCAAAGGGGAATGACTTTTTATTGTGTTCCTTTGTTGTATGCCTCTATGACATTTGTGGACATATATTTTGTATTGCATATAGTTGACATTGTATGCCTATATGGCATTCTTGTAAGCCTATATGGCTATTTTGTATATATGTTATACTTATATCGACAGATATTGATGTATGCCTATATGGATATTTGGTTAATACAAATCTTTTTTATTGATGGCATCCATACTTGCATTATAAATCCACGTTTGAATGGATATTTGTAGATGGCTACTTCAAATATTTAAAGTCCAATTGTATTACATAGGATGTTTGTTGATCCAATAAGCTAACTATTGTTATTCAAGTATCACCTAAACCTCATTTTGGAACTAAAAGATAAAAGTTGTATTTAAAAAAAATGAATCATCATGTTGAACAAAAAGTATTAATATTCTTTATGAGTTGCTCAATTAAAAATATTCAAATGAGTATGTTGATCCATATTCTTTATGAGTTGGTCAATTGAAAATATTTCTTAATTTCTTGTTATTATACCATATTCAGATGGAAAGAGTATGTTTGTTGTTTTGAATAAGATAGTCAAAATCATATGCTTATGAGCACCTGATGACCATTGTGGTTATTAAATGTAATTCCTCTTGCATATAAGGTGAGGTTATGAGATTACATTGAGTCTTACCTAATTTTAGTATGCAACATAACATTGGGGCTATAGGCTTCCATAAGTCATACCTTAGAGATTTTCAATTTTAGGTGCAAATTTGCTTTAAGACCTTAGGCACATTTCTCTACTTGCACAACCTCAAAACTCTGCCTACAACTCAAGGCATCTTTCATCATCCAAACAACCTCAAAATTGTGCCTTGATATTGAAAGGATGTTTCAAAGTATAAAGGAGGG
Source organism: Cunninghamia lanceolata (assembly GCA_027924645.1). Lineage (NCBI taxonomy): Eukaryota > Viridiplantae > Streptophyta > Pinopsida > Cupressales > Cupressaceae > Cunninghamia > Cunninghamia lanceolata. The sequence continues at coordinate 1,059,395 of BSBN01001399.1, forward strand.
TGCCTTAAAGGAGGCAATTCATCTTGATTATCAAAGTTGATCAAACACATCAAACTGAGCATCATACCTCTAGGCGCATTTTTGCCTCTCTCTAAACTATCCATTTTGGCGCCTTGATGTAAAGTGAAGTCTAAACTTAGTGAAGATTGCACCTAGAAAGATATCACCTTAGATATGAGCCTAGAGTCATCCTAGATCATCCATTTGTCCCTAAGGGTCAATATAACATAATATAACTTAGGAAGACTTTGAAAATCGTCAAAAGAAGCCTAGGCACCTTTTCTTGTCTCCACCATCCATTTTGGGTGCCTAGAGGAAAATGAACTTTAAATCATTTCCAACTGTAGCGCCTAGTGTTAGAACCTTCAAAATGACTAAATCTTACCAAAGGAAGTCTAGGCACCTATTGTCACTTGGATCATCATGAATGAGCACCTAAGTGGAAGGAGAATAATCATCTTGTATGGAGGTGCACATTTGTGTCTAAATAACCTCATTTTCGTACCTTGAAGGAAAATGTTCTAAATCCTAAGATCTAGCGCCTAAGTGTAAAATGGTCTCCTATAGGTTTGAACAAGTGATTGAATCCATCAAATTGCCAAGAAATGAGCTAAGTATACTAAGGCGCCTTTTCTTGTCTAAACTATCCATTTGGCACCTAGGAGGAAGGAGGTTCAACATCATGAATCAAGGTGCCCTTTGCCATCAAAACAACCTCACATTGGTGGCTTGGAGGAAATCAACTTAAAACTACAAGTCTTGGAGTTTTTTCATGTTTTGATGATGTCTTTTGAGAACAATTATAATGATTAAAGGATGAGGTGGGTAAAAATTCTTCATCTAGCTTAGGCACCCATTCAATATTTAGTTTTTTCACATACCTTAATTTGCGCCTTGACTTGGAGGAGTTAGTTTATGCTTTAAAGTGATTTTTATGTGTTTATATGATTCAATATTTGTCAATAATTTAATATTTCGGTACGATGTAGCTCAGACTGTTTTGACATGTTTGGGTGCAAAACAAGACCATGCCTAGCCTAAACGTACCCATCCAGATGCATTAGAACTGCCAGTTTGGCCACATGAAGAGAAGAACAAAAGTTACACCCCTTTGCAACTTTACACTACCTCCTTCTGATAATTTTTGGGGCAGCAGAAAACCTTTCACCACGGGTAAACGCCTCAGAGATATAAAAAACTGAGAGAGGTTATTGTAGAGGCACTCTACATGATCGTGTTGCCTCAGACAGAATGTTTCTAAGTGACACTTTTTTCAAGTAACATCTCATCAAAGATTGCTGCCTTTTTGCACTTTGGACTCTTCAGGGATATCATCGGTACAATATAGCTCGAACTGTTTCAACATGTTTGGGTGAAAAACAAGACCATGCCTAGCGTAAATGTACCCATCTAGATGAGTTAGAACAGTCGGTTTGGTCACATCAGGAGCATGACGAAAGTTACACCCCTTTGCAACTTTACACTGCCTCCTTCTGACAATTTTTGGGGTAGCAGAAAACCTTTCACCACGGGCAAATGCCTCAGAGATATAAAAAATTGAGAGAGGTTATTGTAGAGGCACTCTACATGATTGTGTTGCCTTAGATGGAATGTTTCTAAGTGACAGGATTTTTAAGTAACATCTCATCAAAGATTGCTACCTTGTTGCACTTTGGACTCTTCAGGGATATCATCGGTATAATGTAGCTCGAACTATTTCAAAATGTTTGGGTGAAAAACATGACCATGCCTAGTGTAAATGTACCCATTCAGATGCGTTGGAATAGTGAATTTGATCGCATCATGAGGAGGACGAAAGTTACACACCTTTGCAACTTTACACTGCCTCCTTTTGACAATTTTTGGGGTAGCAGAAAACCTTTCACCATGGGCAAATGCCTCAGAGATATAAAAAATTGAAAGAGGTTATTGTAGAGGCACTCTACATGAACGCGTTACTTCAGATGGAATTTTCTAAGTGACACAGTTTTCAAGTAACATCTCATCAAAGATTGTTGCCTTTTTGCACTTTAGACTCTTCAGGGATATCATTAGTATAATGTAGCTCGAACTGTTTCGACATGTTTGGGTGAAAAATAAGACCATGCCTAGCGTAAATTTACCCATCTGGACGAGTTGGAATAGTCAGTTTGATCGCATCAGGAGCATGACGAAAGTTACACCCCTTTACAACTTTACACTGCCTCCTTTTGATAATTTTTGGGGCAGTAGAAAACCTTTCACCATGGGAAAATACCTCAGAGATATAAAAACTAAGAGAGGTTATTGTAGAGGCACTCTACATGATCGTGCTGCCTTAGATAGAATGTTTCTAAGTGACACAGTTTTTAAGTAACATCTCATCAAAGATTGCTACCTTTTTGCACTTTGGACTCTTCAGGGATATTGTCAGTACAATGTAGCTCAGACTGTTTCGACATGTTTGGATGAAAAACATGACCATGCCTAGTGTAAATGTACCCATCCAGATGCATTAGAATAGTGAATTTGATCGCATCATGAGGAGGACGAAAGTTACACCCCTTTGCAACTTTACACTGCCTCCTTTTGACGATTTTTGGGGTAGCAAAAAACCTTTCACCACAGGCAAATACCTTAGAGATATAAAAAACCAAGAGAGGTTATTGTAGAGGCACTCTACGTGATTGTGTTTCCTTAGACAGAATGTTTCTAAGTGACATGGCTTTTAAGTAACATCTCGTCAAAGATTGCTGCCTTTTTGCACTTTGGACTCTTTAGGGATATCGTCGGTACAATGTAACTCGGACTATTTCGACATGTTTGGGTGAAAAAAAAGACCATGCCTAGTGTAAATGTACCCATCCGGACATGTTGGAATACTTAGTTTGGTCGTATCATGAGCAGGACGAAAGTTAAACCCCTTTGCAACTTTACATTGCCTCCTTCTGACGATTTTGGGGCAGCAGAAAACCTTTCACCATGGCAAATGCCTCAAATATATAAAAAACTGAGAGGTTATTGTAGAGGCACTCTACGTGATCGTGTTGCCTTAGAAAGAATGTTTCTAAGTGACATAGTTTTTAAGTAACATCTCGTCAAAGATTGCTGCCTTTTTGCACTTTGGACTCTTCAGGGATATCATCAGTACAATCTAGCTCGAACTGTTTTGACATGTTTGGGTGAAAAATAGAACCATGCCTAGTCTAAATGTACCCATCCAGACATGTTGGAATTGTCAGTTTGGTCACATCAGGAGTAGGACACCAAAAATGCAAAAGTTGCTTTATGCAACTTGACAACATTGACACTTTTTTGCAACAGGACTCAAAGACTCAAACTGACCCCAAATGACTCAAAGTGACTTAAAAACAAATGAAATGGTCTTAGAAGACCTTATTACATACAATTGACTCAATCAAAACAAAATTTCATTTTTTGACCCCTCTTGGAGGCATGACAACCTAGGTGCCCCTTCACCATTAGTGCAACTGAAGGACTATGGTGGTCGCATGAAACTAGAGTGAGTTGACATTCATTTGCATCTAGTTTGGCATCTTAAAACAATTCTAGAGTAGAGTAAGACTCATTTTCTTGAAAATAGTTTAAGAAACCCTTATCTAGGGTTTTGGTAAGAATCATGCATTTTTTGGCCATTCCACTGATTTGATTCACTTTTGATCAATGGAATGGGTTGTAGTAGGTCTATTCTAGTATGCTATGATAATTTTTTGGTAGGAAATCTGAGGAAAAGAATTTTTCTTTGAGGAAACCTAACAAAACCATGTGTTAGGTGATGTTTAGAGACATAGAGAAGGAACCATAGAGGCATTTTTGGAAACAACAAATTGTAGGAGGACAAAACCCACAAAATTCATAGTTTTGGCATGAATACTAAGTGCTCAAGTCATTGGTTGAGTTCTGTGTGTGAATTTAAGGGGGTTCTCTTTGTATTTTAGGCCTAATTGGGGCTCTAGGTTATTGAAAGGAGTTATAGGTTAGGGTATATCGTCCAAAACAACCTATACGCAGTTTTGGATATGTGATAGGGAGTCCAAATGGGTATCTACTGATTGTCCAAGTTATATGTTTGAAGATCTGTATCAAAAGTTATTAGGACTATTCTCTTTTTTTAGGGCTACAAGCCATTTCTTGGGTTTGTGAAGGAAGTGTTAATCCTGAGTTTGGTCTGCCTTTGGAAATGATTGGAATGGGTCCCATAGCATCTGAAATCACCTTTTCCATAAAGAATTCAGAGTCTCTAAATGTTGTTCCCACTTTTGTATAATGATCATGAAATTTGGGCTTTAGAGCATAAGGAAACCTTGTCTAGTTTGCCATCCTCCAACTATCCCATTGCCTTTACATCACAATTAGAGACACCTATTATCTAGTTAGAAACCAAGACACCTAGAGACACCTATATTTTATACATTACCTAGATTTTATACATTATTCTCAGGATCAACTTCATCCATCACTTAGGTCTAACCCCATGAAGCATAACATGATGATGTAAAAATGTGTATATGTGTAAAAGTACAGCAGGAAATAAAAAAGACAAACCTTACAAATTAATGTGCATACTTACAACTCAATGTAACATTGACTTTACAAAATCAATGTGAATACTTACAAATTAATCCAATGAACCATCCGGGTCTGCTCTACTCTTTATTGTGTCAAGTATTGCTTCATGGTCAGACTCACGCACCTTCTACAAGATTTTGTTCAAAGGTCTACCCCAATACTATATCAAATGAACATTGGATGCCATGACAAGGTTTGAGTAATGAAGAATCTTCTGATGCGTGTCAAAATCCTGAAACAGCCAAACTTAACACTCTTATGTGGGTACCTTCTAAGCCATGTTCTAGTAATAACCACTAAGTCTATAGGGTATTTGATGTTTTCTCCATCTGTAACTGGGGCCTTCAATTTCTTTTTTGTCTCAACACAACAACATAAGTAATAATCTGTTCCCTCTTCATTATCTTCATCTACAATAACTGCATATACATGCCCTACATTGATATGTGTAGCAAATTAGATGAAATTAGTCAACATTACAAAAACACTACAAAGTAAGATGACATTAGGAATTTCAAAAACTATGCAAATAGATATATTACCTGGTTGAACTAGATCTGATATGTGGTCAAAGTCAATTGATGATTCCATCTGTGTTAGTTCCAGTGTCGTCGGGGGTCGATACATGTCAAGTGGGCTAAGATAACTTAACTGCCATTCGTCAACCCACTCCTTTGACTCGCACTCATCCCAGGCTTGAATTGTACAGGAAGAACAAAAGCATGACATTTTTCACGTATGGATACTCCATGAACCTGCAATTGAGCTTCTAAAAGAGTGCATCTCATTTGATCTTGTTAGTGTACAACAGTCCTCATATGGTGCAATGTTAGTATCATCTATCAACCAAAAAAATCTACGAACTGAAGACTTACCTTCATTACCTAGAGCCATGGAAGCATTACACCACTCGATAATCAATTTTACATCTGTCAAATTTACATTGTCTTTATACTTTAACTCTTCTCGTGCTATGGTTCTTTTGATACATGCTCATGCACCATCATGCTCCCCCTTTCCATGCCTGGCCTCACAAAAGTTTCACATATGCTGAATACCTGTAAAATTATGCCTCCTACTCAGTCAATAGAAATTCTGCGAGTTCTTGAATTGTGACACACAGTTATCTGACCATATGATATGCTGACTGAACGATATGCCCCTTCTAGCCAAATCATTGTAGAACACCTGAAAGCAACCTTGCACAAACTCCATAGAATGCATGCGATCATCACCAATATAGAAATTATACTCCCTTATGATCTTTCTTTCATCCTCTGTACTATCATTCACATGAATGAATGCGATGTGCACAAATATAGAAACCTATGTGGAGTTGTAATATTATGATTACACCTCACGTTGTGGCTGTAGACTATAGTTCTCTGCAAAGTTGATGACTGAAACAATGCTACCAACCGGAAATGTGTCCTTGCATAACTTGAATTGCAAGTCCAACTATCAAGCTCTATGGGCATGTCTTGCATACTCATACACTATGCTGTCACGAAATATAGGCATAAACTGATACACTAGAATCTTTTCAATAACCAATTCATGCCTCTTTGCTTCTTTACCATCTTTTGTATTATATGCCACTATTTTATACTTGCCAAACTCTACTAGTTCATTTCCAACCTCATGTGTTCTTTCCATATGTTCACATATTGGAAAATGTTGCAAGCCACCGCAACGATGACATGTGCCATCCAAGCATAATTTCTTGTAGAATATTTGACCTTCCTTTCTTTCACATAAAATTCTTGATATGAAGTCTCTTGAAGATGTTGGTGGGGTAGGTATGGCACAACTCTGCAAAACATTGTTAGTATGCATATCTAAACATATAGACCTATAAACATCAAAATGGTTAGAAAATTTAATATGTAATCTACAACAACAAGTAGTGAGTGTGTGATTTATCTTGACATAGAAAGGTTTTAGCATTCAAAATATCTTTCACAAATTTTAATTTGAGGATACTTCTTTAGAAATTTACCATAAAACTGTGTTTGAGTCTCATCCAAAATATGCTTTGGATGTGGCTCACGATTCTGACTACCGATTCTCCTTCTTACCACATCCCTTTGATTCGGAGATACCCTTGTGTAATTGTTCCAAAAGTCTTCAATTAGTGATCTCAATGCTTCAACAATTGGTTTATCTTTTCGTGGTAGTCTCCCTGAGAACACCCATAATTCATTGGCATTAGTGTCCTCAATTCTTTGGCGTCTTCCAACGGCTCTTGATAAAGTTTTCCTATTAATTCTCAATTCTTGACTCATCTTTCTAATGAGATGAGCTTTCCTCGTTTGACTACTTACTATAGTCGATGTAATCACACGTCATGTTGCATTACTATCTTTTGTACGTGAGGTGTTACCCACACTCTCATATGCACTCATTAGATTGTTGACAATAGATTTTTCACTTGAAGCCTCTGATGTTCTCAACCCAAGAATCTTCATGATGGACCTATACTTTATACTTTGCATCATTTCAAGGAATAGTTGACATCTTGCAGTCTCATTTAACTTTTCAAAGAACAATCTCTAAATCTTATGAGCATATCTTCTACAAGTACATTTTGGAATCTTACCTTCCATTGGCTGCAAAATATTCTCATCAATATCAATCAATACTTTGGCTTTCTATGCAAAATTCTAGGTGGTGTTAAGTTAGATAAATTCATCTCAACATTAGGAATTTCATAAATATTTAAATGAGATGGGCTATATGGCATACCTTCGATCAAAGATGGAATAGATGACATACCTTGAGGTTGAGGTGGGACTGATGGTGTACCTCCTTCATCACATGTGAGTGATGATGCACTCTCAACTTGAGATGTGGTAGATGGTGTCCCTACATGTTGACTTGTAGTAGAGGAGGTGTCTCCAACTATGGTATTCAAATCTCTCGTAGCACAAAGTTTTTGCATTCATTCTCTTTGTGTTGCCAATACCGTATCTCTTTGTGATGGTTGTGGTTCCTCTTCAATTGGCATGTCTTCATTTATCATGTCCAATTTCCTCTTCTCACGAAGTTCTCTCATAGCCACTGCTTTCTTCGCATTCTTAGCTTCTATCTCTTCCTGTGTTGGTTTAATTCTTGATCGTTTCCTCGGCATGATGAAGAATTTGTCTGTAGCATGATAAAGAGACCAATATTAGTTCCTAAGAAATGAATCCATATAAATAACTAAAATATATGTCATTCAACCCTTCATAGTAAATGTACATACAATCATCATGTAAAAGAGTAAATGTCACTCAACCAAAATAGGTACAAAGCATACAAAACAAATTATTGCAGCCATGAAAAGAGTACATGGGACTTCATGCTTGAAAAGGTTGAGGTAGACCCAATTTGACATGTTTGTTGTTACTAGGGCTACTAGGATTTAGAATTGAGGTGTTTTGTTGGTACTAGGGATACTAGGATTTGGGTGGCTTGTGAAGGAATAGACAATTGTTGTGTCATGTGCATGTGCATGTACAAATCATCATGAATAGGTGCATAAGGAATGTCCTAGCCCAAGATATGTGCATACAAATCATCATGTCATGTGCATACTTGTATGATCTTGGCACCTATTCATTTGTATTTTAACTTGTTAATATGATAAGATAATAGTGGGATTGTATTTTTATTATGTTGTAAGGATTTATTCTTGTATAGTTTGACATCATGGTATGTTAAGGTTTGTTTATTACACATAATTATTAAAGAGCCCAAGTGTAGAAAATATACATGGCATCATGTGAGATTGTAGCTGCTTTCTTGATTGGGAATGTGAAGAGTTTTAAACATGTATGATAAAGCATGATAAATTAATTCAAATAGAATTAAGGAAAATGTAAAGAACATGCATGTAAAGACTTGACATACCTAAAAAATGAAGATTCAAATGGAGAGAGTACCCAATTATGTTGTGTTTTTTTCTTCTTGCATCAAACTCCTCAACAATTTGAGTTTTTCACCACTTGCTTCCTTTTCAATGTTAAATTGAATAACACTCAAATATAATTACTAACAACAATACTATTAAAACCAATCTATAATGTTAAATTCCTAAAATTGAATCACAATTAACATTGCAACACTACAAAAATTGAAACTTGAATAGATATATATCAAACTTGGTGTGAAAACTATGTTATTTCCTCCTTCTGAAGTTGGCAAAGTAGAAAAAGTGGTGGAAAGATCATGCAAAGGTGGTAGAATGTGTAAAATGTGCATGTGAACTTCCCAACAGCATGAAAGCACTTCTTTTTTATCGGAGCACGCGCATAATCAACATGAAAATAGAGCATGTGGGCCTAGATCACAGGGTTCAACATTTTTTTTACCATTTCTATAGCAGGACAAAACATGAGCGCGTTATAATGCGCTCATGTTTTGTCCTACTATAGATTGATCCATGAATATTTGTCCGTATCTCACCTTTACAATATCTCACCTCTAGTTCCATCAGCTCATGTTCTATATCTCACTTATCTCTCCCCCTCACCTCTCTACCTCTCTACCTCTCTCCTCTCTATGTCTTTCAGTCGCTCCTTGTCTACCTCAACCCTAAACCTTATCCCTAAACCCTAATCCCTCAACCCTAATCCATCAACCCTCAACTCTAATCCCTCATCCCTAAACCCTAAACACTATCCCTATTCCTAAACCCTCAACGGGCTCTATACTATACCTTAAACCTTAATCCCTTATCCGTAAACCCTCCAACCCTATCCCTAATCCTTATACCCTCGACACTTTACTTTAACCCTAATCCCTCAAACTTCAACCCTATCCAGAAAACCTCAACCCTCGAACCTCAATGTACTCAACCCTCAACGTCAAACCCTAATCCCTCAACCTTTAACTCTGATCCCTTGACCCTCAACCCTATCCCTAAACCCTAAACCCTAAAGCCTCAACCCTCAACGTCAAATCCTAATCCCTCAACCCTTAACTCTAATCCTTCAACCCTAAACCCTATCCCTAAACTCTAAACACTATTCCTATTCCTAAACCCTCAATGGGCTTGATACTATACCTTAAACCCTAATCCCTTATCCCTAAACCCTCCAACCCTATCCCTAATCCTTATACCCTTGACACTCTACTTTAACCCTAATCCCTCGACCCTCAACCCTATCCCTAAACCCTCGACCCTCGAACCTCAACCCTCAACCCTCAACATCAAACCCTAATCCCTCAACCCTTGACTCTAATCCCTCGACCCTCAACCCTATCCCTAAACCCTAAACCCTAAAACCTCAACCCTCAACCCTCAATGTCAAATCCTAATCCCTCAACCCTTCACTCTAATCCCTCAACCCTAAACCCTATCCCTAAACCCTCAACACTATACCTTAAACCCTAATCCCTCAACCCTTAACCCTAATCCATCATCCCTCAACTCTAATCCCTCATCCCTAAACCCTAAATGCTATCCCTATTCCTAAACCCTCAACAGGCTCGATACTATACCTTAAACCCTAATCCCTTATCCCTAAACCCTCCAACCCTATCCCTAATCCTTATACCCTTGACACTCTACTTTAACCCTAATCCCTTGACCCTCAACCCTATCCTGAAACCCTGAACCCTTGAACCTTAATGTACTCAACCCTCAATGTCAAACCCTAATCCCTGAACCCTTAACTCTAATCCCTCGATCCTCAACCCTATCCCTAAACCCTAAAGATTAAAGCTTCAACCCTCAACCCTCAATGTCAAATGCTAATCCCTCAACTCTTAACTCTAATCCCTCAACCCTAAACCCTATCCCTAAACCCTAAACACTATCCCTATTCCTAAACCCTCAACAGGCTCGATACTATACCTTAAACCCTAATTCCTTATCCCTAAACCCTCCAACCCTATCCCTAATCCTTATACCCTCGACACTCTACTTTAACCCTAATCCCTCAACCCTCAACCCTATCCCTAAACCCTTGACCCTCGAACCTCAACCCTCAACCCTCAACCCTCAACGTCAAACCCTAATCCCTCGACCCTCAACGCTATCCCTAAACCCTAAACCCTAAAACCTCAACCCTCAACCCTCAACGTCAAATCCTAATCCCTCAACCCTTCACTCTAATCCCTCAACCCTAAACCCTATCCCTAAACCCTCAACACTATACCTTAAACCCTAATCCCTCAACCCTCAACCCTAAACCTTATCCCTAAACCCTAATCCCTTAACCCTCAACCCTAATCCATCATCCCTCAACTCTAATCCCTCATCCCTAAGCCCTAAACACTATCCCTATTCCTAAACCCTCAACAGGTTCGATACTATACCTTAAACCCTAATCCCTTATCCCTAAACCCTCCAACCCTATCCCTAATCCTTATACCCTCGACACTCTACTTTAACCCTAATCCCTCGACCCTCAACCCTATCCCGAAACCCTCAACCCTCAAACCTCAATGTACTCAACCCTCAATGTCAAACCCTAATCCCTCAACCCTTAAGTCTAATCCCTCGACCCTTAACCCTTAAAACTTGAACCCTAAAACCTACCCTTACACACTTGACACTCGACACTATATCTTAAACCCTAATCCCTTAACCCTCATCCCTAAAGCATCAACCCTAAATCCTTAAACCTTCAACCCTAAACCCTATCCCTAATCCCTCTACCCTCGACACTCATCTTTAACCCTAATCCCTTAACCATCAACCCTATCTCTAAACCCTAAACCCTCAACTCTCAACATTAAACCCTAATTATCAACCCTAAACAATAATCCCTCAAACCTAAACCCTATCCCTAAACCATCAACCCTCAACACTATACCTTAAACCCTAATCCCTATCCCTCAACCCTTAACCCTTAAAACGTAAACCCTATCCCTACACCCTCAACACTTGACACTATATCTTAAGCCTTAAACCCTCATCCCTAAAGCCTCAACCCTCAATTCTTAAACCTTCAACCCTAAACCCTATCCGTAATCCCTCTACCATCGACACTCTAACCCTAACCTCGACATTAAATGCTAATCTGTCAACCCTAAACCCTAATCCGTCAACCCTAAACCCTATCCCTAAATGCTCAACCATCAACACTATACCTTAAACCCTAATCCATCAACTCTAAAACCTAATCCCTCAACCCTCAACCCTAAACACTATCAATAAACCCTCAACCCTCGACACTATACCTTAAACCCTAATCTCTCAACCCTTAACCCTAATCCCTCATCCCTAAACCCTAAACGCTATCCCTATTCCTAAACCCTCAACCCTCAACACTATACCTTAAACCCTAATCCCTTATCCCTACACCCTAAACCCTATCCCTCAACCCTTAACCCTTAAAAATTAAACCCTAAAACCTATCCATAAACCCTCGACACTCAACACTATATTTTAAACCCCAATCCCTTAACCCTCAGCCCTAAAGCCTCAACCCTCAATCATTAAACCTTCAACCCTAAACCCTATCCCTAATCCCTCTACCCTCAACACTCTACTTTAACCCTAATCCCTTGACCATCAACCCTATCCCTAAACCCTCAACCCTCAACACTATACCTTAAACCCTAATCCATCAACCCTAAACCCTAATCCCTCAACCCTCAACCCTAAACCCTATCCCTAAACCCAACAAAACTATTTTGCCTTATGTTAGGTTGTTAAACCCATCATTTTTGACACTCTTTTTTTAAAGATATCTAAGTTGCAAGAATATGTTAGAAAAATGGTTATGAACTTTTTTAATGTTAGTAATGTTATATGGCACATTTTTTTGGCCCATCTGGGGTTCATTATGCCAATAGGTGTACACAATATGAGAAAAGCTTTTCATATGGTACATCCACAGTGAGTAATTAACAATTGAAATTAGAAGGATGATCATTATGAGAAAAGCTTTGCATTGGGGTACATCTATGTTTCTTGCTGTCCACCCCGCACTTAGGGGAGGTATATTATTATGAAATAGGCAAATAATCTCCCATTGTTTATTGGCTCTATCCACAAGAACTACTAAACTTTTTTCTCTTGGTAATTGTAGAGGACATTCACCTATTTTTGGCAACTCTTGCATTCCCAAACCATTACAAAAACTAAGTTATTTTAACCCAATAAATAGCTGATTGCATTGATTTAATACTCTACTATATTAAAGCTTAGCATTCACACAAATGCTTGTTCATATTATAGAAGACTGCATTATATTAGACTATTAGAGATCCCTCAGAAAAATGTAATAACAAAATTGCTTTGCCTTATGTTAGCTTACAATTAAACCCATTCTTTTTGACACTCTTCTCTTAATAAAGTAAGAGTAATAAGAATAGAAGGCAGAGAACTTGATCTTACTAGTATGCATGGTCAGTTTACATTCCATGACTTCATTTTCATTGAATAAAAAGGTAAATATCTGATTTGAAAGGTGGGGCAGAGTTCACTGTCATGTGCTTTTCTAGATGATAGGGTCCATAATGTCTAGGGTTCTTCAAAGAAAGGCTTGTAACATAATTAAGTTTTTGTTATACCAATCCTCTAGGTAAAGCTACAATTCAAATGCCTGCTTTGAAAGTTGAAATAAATTAAATTAGACTTACAATTTTGATTTTCTTCCATTGCTTCAACATCATTGTTTTCTTCATCAGAAACCAATTCAAGATCAGCAACTTGCTACCCATTGGTTGACTTGAATTGCATCCTCTGTTAGAAGAAGGGCATTTTTTATATGTATCAATGTTGGTATTCATAAGCTGAAGAGCATTGATATTTTTCACACACCTTGTTCTTTGAAATATCTTAACCTTAAAATATGACTTGGATATGTACTTGAACACAACAAAATCTCCAATCTCCAGCCCATGATGATTCACAAAATTTTCCCAACCCTGCCTAAATTTCAATTTATTTATGGTACCCCTTAATTGTACATCCCACTCCTACCCACCTGGGCCTTGAAGAAGGAGGCACGCCCATTAAACCAACTCATTCGACAACTTGCTACCCATCGATTGACTTGAACTGCATACTCTGTTAGAAGAAGGGCATCTTTTATCTGTATCAATGTTGGTATTCATAAGCCGAAGAGTATTGATGTTTTTCACACACCCTGTTCTTTGAAATATCTTAACCTTCAATTATGACTTGGATATGTACTTGAACACAACAAAATCTCTAATCTCCAACCCATGATGATTCACAAAATTTTCCCAACCCTTCCTAAATTCCAGTTTATTTATGGTACCCCTTAATTGTACATCCCTAAACCCTAAACCTTAATCCCTTAACCCTAAACCCTAGTCAACCATAAACCCTAATCCCTAATTATAATTTATGGTACCCTAATCCCTAAATCCTAAACCCTAATCCCTTATCCCTAAACCATAAACCCTATCCCTAAATCCTCAACCCTCAACACTTAAACCTTAAATACTAAACCCTATCCCTAAACCCTCAACCCTCAAAACTATACCTTAAACCCTAATCCCTCAACCCTAAACCCTATTCCTAATCCCTCTACCCTCAACACTCTACCTTAACCCTAATCCCTTGACCCTCAACCCTAAACGCTATCCCTAAAGCCTCAACCCTAAACCCTAATCCCTCAAGGTCCTAAACTCTAATCCGTTATCCCTAAACTCTAAATCCTATCCCTAAACCCTCAACCCTCAACCTTAAACCTTAATCACTCAATCCTTATCCTCCCCTATCTGGCTCACCCCATCTCTACCCTCCTCTACCCTTGACACTATACATGCATACATATAGGCATACATAGATACATACATACATACATGATTAATAACCTTGAACATAAAAAAATTCAAGGGGGACATAACATGAGTGCATTATAACGTGCTCGTGTTATTGTAAACATGACAAACAGTCTACAAACTTCTACGGAAAAGGAAAAATGCAAAGTTGAACATAATGGGAGCGCATTATAATGCGCTCGCATTATGTTTTGCTTTGGGAATCCCAAGCCTTAGGCTTGGGATTTGCTTTGGATTTCCAACCCAAAAGCTTGGAGTGTCTTCCCAATGTCTAGAGATGTGTTTTTCCATATTCTACAGGATTTCACATAATTTCATTCGTGCTAAGCCTCAAATTTGCACGTGTTTCAAGGTCGAACAAATCGAACACCTAGGTAATGTTAGGTTTTCTCTTAGCTATTTGATGATGTAATTTTTTTCACATTTTGACAATGTTAAGCCTTTCATCTTTAATTTCATTTGTTTGTGTGTTTTTTTGGGCAAAAATCACTGTTTGGTCTTTTTTCATTGTAAATTAACTATTCATTGAAATTTTAAAAAAATTACATATTTAGAAACTAGACTCCATTCTACACATTAAAAAAAGAAAAAAATAATTTTCAATTAGTTTTCAAAATTTATAGGGGTAGCACGGCCAAAATTCTGTTTTTTAGGATGCGTCCACTTTGAAAATTAGTAAAAAATTAAATATTCATCAAAAAATTATCAGAAAAATTAGTCATAAACTACATGCTGTTAGCTAATTTCTCACCAAAGTGATTTTAAAAATATCAAAAAAAAGTTGACCTTTTGAGGGAGCCACAAAACATGCTATGTTTTTTTTTGTTGACATAAACAACACCAATTTCTATGGCTCCCTCTTTTGAACCCCTTAATCTATACCATTAAAAAAAAATTAGTAGTTTAGAAAGTAGACTCGGAGTACTACGAACATTGTTTTGGTTGCATCTCAAAATTTTGAGTGTAACTATGCTCAATTTCTCATCCAAGGCCAGCATTTCCTGATTTCAGAAAAAAAAAAGTGGCCACTTAAGACCCCTTTTTGGCCTCCCATCTTTTTGCACTCTCATCTCCATCCTTGTAATTGTTTTGTTTTATTATAGTTTTATATTTTATATTTTTCTTTTTGAATTTTTATTTATAGGGAAAAAATGAGCAATCTCATCTCCATCCCTGTAATTATTAATATTTATATCTTTTAACTAATTTAATATTATAAATTTTTATTTAAAAAATTTTAATAAAATAAATATGCAATTTTAATTAAACATAAGAAAAAATAAAATAATTAATAAAAATGATTAAATTTCCATTGATTTAAAACTCTACCTATTATTACAAAGTTCCATTTTCACTAAGTTTACCACCACTACTTTCAAGAACTTATCTTGTGAAAGTAATTGATTTTTTAAGTTTACTAACTGTTTATTTAAATTATAAAGTATATTCAAAGCTAGGGTTTCTTCAATATTAAGCGTGATTTTTTGTAATTCTTCCCATCTCTATCTTCCAGATAAGGAGGCAACAGAAGAGACATTTGTTGCTCTTGCAATGCTTTCTTAAAAATCGAAAACCTTTTTATTTCATCTTGCATTCTGTTACATATTGCAAGAAGTATAAATTGAACTGTTTTCAAACTTGTACCAATAATGTCTTGCAGTATTTTAATAGTTTCTTTCGAATCTAAATTCAAATTTTTTATGATTTTCTTTTCTAGTACAACTCTAAGGATAGTAACAAGAGTATTGTTGTATGCTACTAATGTTTTCAATGTTTCAGCGTCAGAATCTTGAAAAATTCAATGTAAAAATATTTGTGATAAAGGACTTTGTACATTAAAATTGAGACCTTTCGAACCATTGTGATGTCAAACGTCATATGTTTTTTATCTAAAAGATCTATAGTAGAGAAATTAACGTCCATAGGACACCAAGTGTCATTATCAATTAATAGGTCAATTCGTTCTAAACTAGTAATTGGCAGAGTTGCTCCACATTCTGAACAAACACCTTTTTGTTCTGTGGCTCCCTCTTTTGAACCCCTTAATCTATACCATTCAAAAAAAATTAGTAGTTTAGAAAGTAGACTCGGAGTACTACGAACATTGTTTTGGTTGCATTTCCAAATTTTGAGTGTAACTATGCTCAATTTCTCATCCAAGGCCAGCATTCCCTGATTTCAGAAAAAAAGTGGCCACTTAAGACCCCTTTTTGGCCCCCATCTTTTTGCACTCTCATCTCCATCCCTGTAATTGTTTTGTTTTATTATAATTTTATATTTTATATTTTTCTTTTTAAATTTTTATTTATAGGAAAAAAATGAGCAATCTCATCTCCATCCCTGTAATTATTAGTATTTATATCTATTGATTAAATTTCCATTGATTTAAAACTCTACCTATTATTGTAGATTTCACGTTTTTTAAAATACACAATATTAAATAATAATAAAGTCTCTACTATTTATTTTATTCGTTGAATACTGCCCCATCTTTCCATTTAATTTAGTTTTTCGATAATAACTATATTTTAAATATTGAAATATTTTTGGTCAGAAATGCCGGGCTTAAATTTGACAGTCACCCTTGCCTGTCAAGCAAATTTTTTATGACAGTTATCTATTCAATAGTGGCTTTAAAATATTATGATATACTTTAATATAAGTAAATTATATAAAAACCAAATACATATATCATCATAATCCTATATAAATTATGTAAGTCCTTAACGACCTTTCTGCCATTTTAAGGACCTCGGTTAGGTAGTGGCATATCCTATTCATTCATCACCATTACCATTTTGCTCTCCACGCTGTCCCAATTATGACAGCCATGACTGGCGAATGAGGATCCCTGCCATGACAGTGATGAGAACAATGATGACAGAGAAAGTAAACCAATACCAAACTATACTTTTACTTCACTTTCCTTTCCGTTGTGTACTCAAACTGTACCATTCCCTGTAACTTGAAAGGCTAGGAAATAGGAATCTCCATCTGTCACGATGGCACTCGCCAGTTGAAAGCTTTAAACCGTCAAGTGGGCACATTGCTCCGAGACAAATTTGCACCACTTTAGGCACTTCTACGACGAAAGGAGGACAACTCAAAACCTTGTCCCCCATACGCTCCAGTTAACAGTACAACATGATGTGAATTAGACTTTTGTAAAAAACATTACGGTTCCTTTCACGTGTGCCACTTTTATTCATACTGTTCAGATTCTGTTTTGATTCGAAAAAGTGTTTATGCTCTTCCTGTCATGTCACACTGAAAATCCAGCTTTACCATAAGGGTTATGGTACCTGTGTATTGTCTATCCAATATTCTTTCGGCAGCGGCTATTCAGCCCTTAAAAAAGGCATGGATAGCCGCTTCCATAAACATATGCATTCATTGTCAATACATGATGAGACAAGAAGCTAATATCAGGTAGAAATTGTATTTCTAATTAAATCATGTACATTGTTAATACATGATGAGACAAGAAGTTAATATCAGGTAGAAATTATATTTCGAATTAAATCATGTTCATTGTTAATACATGATGAGACAAGAAGTTAATATCAGGTAGTCAGTTATATCAAATCCAATGCTTGTTAAAATAAGATTTAATTCAAAATACAATTTCTACCTAATATTAGCTTTTTGTCTCATCATGTATTGAACATGATTTAATTCGAAATACAATTTCAATTCTTTAATAAAATTTAAATAAAAATATTATTCAGAAAATTCCACTCCTTCAATTTACATATAGGTAACATTATCTAAATAAAATAATTTAGAATAGCTTTCAAGTTTGGAGACATTGCTGTAGGCGACGAAAGGGGAATAACATCAATCATGTTCATGTCCGGAACAGAACAATGATGGCGGTGCACGGTGCACGGTGGACTCATATTTGGAATGCACGATTTTGAACATATCTATGCCAGACAGAGGAGGTACTGCGAGGATGTATGGATGCATATGTTTATGGAAGCGGCTATCAATGCCTTTTTTAGGGCTGGATAGCCGCTGCCCTCAAAGAGTGGGTGGAAGCATTAGGGCAGTCAATTCAGATTGAGACGTGTAAATTATTGAAGCGGATCAATTGAATTATAGAGATTTCTCACCAAGATATTTGTACAAAGAAAGGTATCTTCATTTTATTAGTCTTGACCAGCTATATAAATTCATATTTTGCTGGCTTTTATATGTGAGCATTATAGTGCCAGGCCGGAAAATTTTCTTAAAGTCTCGGTTGTTCTTATTGGCTCATTCCTTGAACCTCCTATAGGTGCAAGTGCTAGTAGTTAAACTGTTATTACAAAGTGTACTTTATATTTTAAAATATCTCTAATATATGTAATTAAAAAATGTCAAAAATATTTGTTTATTTTTTTTATTTAGTTAAGAGGAGTTATTATTTGTATTGTCAACCTAATTAAAAAGGGTAGATATATACCATTTAATAAAAATGAGAATTTTTTTTAATATTATTTATATAAGAAAGTTATTTATATTTTAAATTAAAATAAGTAAAAAAATATTTATATCAAATGTTCTTGATTGGATAATTTGAGTTTTTATTGAGAGCCAATATCTTTGTATCTTAGGAAAATAAATTTTATTATTAGGCTAAATTAATAAGGATCATACAAATCAATATAGACTAATTTAGATATGAGAAGTGATAGTTATGGTTAGTGTTTTTTTTATTGTTGACAAGAGGAAGTGTAGATCATGGTGTTGGGTTAATTCTTTGTTAATGTTGTATTTTACTCTAGTGTGACAGATAAGGAAGAGACTAACGTGTGTCGTGGATTATAGCTTAATGTGGTGGATTACAACTTACACAAGGTAAAGAAAATTTTTATTTAATGCCATTCATACATTTATTAGATCCATATTTTTTTGTATTCATTATAACATCATGTAGTATATATTCATCAATTCCTCAACGCATATTTATCTCAATATATCCTTCATACATCTATTACAATCTCTCAATATCATATATGTGTGGTATTGTCATCCTTCTGTAGGTGATCCCATAATAGTGTGTCCTGCTTATGGGACAAGGCAAAAAAAAAAAAGAGCCCAAGGTGCATTTGAAGGCGATGCCATCATGGCCTTCAATTGAAGGTCTTTTTTTCAATTTTTAAATTTTTCATCTTCAAAATGCTTTATTAAAGAGGCCTTTTCATGAAGGACTGTAGGTCAAAACCTTCATTCAAATGTCCCTTTGATGCCATCCTATTTTAGCTCATAGAGTTTTTAAAGAAAATTTTTATTTCAAAGTAGGTGTTAGATCATCAAATGGAGTCACCATGACATGAAATTTTAAAGGATTGTAGGCCTTAGGGTAAGCTTTTCTAAAAAATATAATTTGTAATATACTTTATTAATTATGATATATTTTTTTCTATTTGTTAGTGAACATAGGTTTTTACCAAATATTTGGATCTTTGTTCAACCCAAATAGAAAATGATAGAAAATTTTTCTAAAAAACATTTTCACACTATCTCCTTGTTTCAATAAAAAATTAATTAATTTCTATACATAGAAAAAAATTATGCATTATGGAATAAAATCATTTTAAATTATAATTAATGTGAATTGAAAAATAAATAATATATAAAATATCTTACAAAAAATTATGAAAAAATATGTATGCACTAAATATCAGTGTTAGTGATCCATGTTTAAGAAATTATGATTTTATCTTATTTTTGATAAAAGTTATGCATGATGGAATAAATGTCACTCATTGAAAATACTATAAAGTATGAAAACTAACTTATTAAAACATGTTTAAAAAATAACATAAATTATTTTAAAAATTTTAAAATATATATATTTAAAATCTACACACAAAATCTAAAAAATCACTAGTTCACATCATCTTCAAATTCTTTACAGTTTCCTTGCTATTAGTGACAGGAAGTGAAAATTTGGTTAAAAATACTAATTTCAATGTCTCACTTAAGCCAAAAAGTGGGACACACTATTGTGAGATCACCTCTCTTATAGTTTCTTTGTATAAATGGATGTGTTCCTATCCTTTTTTCCACATAGTGTGCTCTTTTAGAGATGCCACAAGTCATTTGATTATGCCACATTATTGTTCTTATGACCTACGGTGGTTGCAACTTATCTATACTTGATTGGCTCTATTTTCCAACATCATCCCCCAGTTTGAACCATGTTTTGTTCTCAAGACATGTGGGCTCTGTTTGACAATCAAAATGTGATCTTAACCATTCAATATTGTATCATCTAATATTGCAAAATTGGTAGAGCATGCTATTCCCTACTAAGGCAAAATGTTCTTATAGATAGTGCACATCTAGTTGTATTGGTTATTCCACTAGAAAATAGCTTGTTGTAACCAATAGATGTGACCCTTTACTTCAACTAATAGTACCTCAACATTGGTAATTAAGGAGGGGATCCCAATAGAAGTGTCATCTTCCGTGTATCAACAAAAAGACTTGTTAATTGTGCCAACTACAAGCTGACTACCTTCCTTAATTATTTCATTTGTGCTATCTTGAGCTTGCCCTTTTCTCCTATACTTGGTGGAACTAAGTATGTAGGTTTTTTATTTACACCCTGGTAGCTCCATCTAAATCCTACATTACATTATATGAGGTTGAGGCTTGCATTGTCTAATTTTCCAGGTTGTCTAGCTGAAGTTTCAAGGCTTTGGTCAATGCAGGCCAACCTAAACAATATTTTGATAAAATGTACTAATATTTCCACAAGTCCCTTCCATGTTATTGATTTCAGAGTTTAGCTATGTTTGGGCTATAGCATATTTCAATTTAATCTCATCCAAATGCACCTTCTCACGTTATGCTAGAATCTATTCTTTGAGTTTTACTTTCTCCTCATTCCAACTTCTTAGCTTTACTTGCAACCTACTGACTATTATGCCCAATTGTTAGTCTGGTGGGAATGATGCATTTACTACGATCTGTAGCAATTGTTCTTTGGGTATGTGCATGGAAATGGGGGGCCAAAAGGGGGTAAAAGGTGGCTACCTTTTTTTTTATATCAACAAAATTGCTCTTCAACAAGTAATTCAAGAGACCCATGCACACAATTTCAAGACGTGACAAGAACAAGATTAGTAGCGTTCAGAGTCTAATTTCTAAACTTTCTTTTTTAAAATGGTGGAGATTAAGAGGGTCAAATAAGGGAGAACACAAAGTGGTCATATTTTTGTCAAAAAAAACATAGCGTTAGGTGTGCTCCCCTTAAAATGTTGACTTTTTTTAATATTTCACAAATTCTATTAGTGAAAAGTTAGCTAATATCATGTAGTTTATGCTAGATTTGTTTGCCAATTTTTAATGAATATATGATTTTTTACTAATATTCAAAGTGGACACATCCTGAAAAATAGAAAATTGAGTGTAATTCTCCCTTAATTTTGAGAAAACTAATTGAAAATCAATATTTTTTGAATGCACGCATAGAAATTGAGTCTAAAATATAAAAATGTAATTTGTTTCAAATTTCAATGAGTGGATAAAAAATGACACCAAAGAAATTATACATAGGTTTTTGACAAAAAATGAAGACACTAGCAAAAGTAATTGAAGATCAAAGCCTTAATGTATTTGAAATGTAGAATAATTACATGGTTAAAAAGAGAAGAAAGCTTGATGTCATCATATCATTTTTTCAAAATAATATCTTAAAATGTGCAAACCTAATGGAGAGCACACTCGAAATTTGCTTATTTTTGTATTTTTTATGCAAAACACATCTTTGGGGACCTTACATGCAGGTCCAAGCCTAAGGGTGGGATTCCAAAGTAACTTAAACTAAAATGTGTGCATGTTATAATGCATGTGCATTATAATTTCAAAAAATAGACCACATACTAGGCATTTTTTGTGTTTTTAGGTAATTATAATGTGAGCTCGTTTACATTATAATATGAGCATGTTATGGCTCAGGATTTTTGAGCCATAACACCAACACATCATGTCTTTTTGAATTTTAGGACTTGTTCAAGGCCACTTTTTGGCCTCCAAATTTGTGTTCTTACCCCTTAGATGTTTGCTATTGCCTTAGTGATGGATTCATTAGTAGTCATTTACTACATTAGTAGACATTCCCTAACATTGCTTTGCAGTATGTTTTCCATCTCAAATTGTTGAATTGGGGATATTTGGGAGAAGTCCACTTGTGGCTATGTAGAAGTGAGGAAGGTTGGTGCCAAAGTGACTATTAGTTGTAGGTGCTTTTGTTTTTTAATAAATTTCTTGATTTGGTCCATTGGGTGAAAAACTTGTGATGATATAGGAGTAATCAATACTTGATAAGTAGGAGATTGGCTCCATTAGTTTTTGAAAAAACTCATTTTCTTATTTCCTTATAAACTTCTTCTTTCTTCTTTTGATAAGGCCCACTACCTTGTGGTGTGTCTTGTTGTGAATGTTTCTCTTTTTCTTCATCCTATTCTTAGATATTTTTGGTTCTTCATCCTCTATAGGTTGTAATATCACATTTTGACCTATATCTATATCCTTCTCCCCTTGTGTGGTGTCATCTTGAATGTCCTTGACTAGCTCCTCCACACTTATTATTGCTATGTCATAATCTAGTTGTTCTTGTTGACTTAACTACTCTTTAGCTGTAACTTTTTATTTTACCAAAGTGTCATAGGCCTTCTTTGTGGCCTTGATAATTTAAATCATTACTCTTTCCTTGGCCTCATTATTTTGAGATATAGGAGAGTATCAACTTTTTGTTTAGATCCCTCCTTGTTTTGTAAGTGTGCTAGTTGTGCTTTGCTAGTCAAAGATAGGTCTAAAATTTTGGGCTATTTGCACTAATGCATCTTTTTTATTCTCTCCTCTAACTATGGTGCTTCCTCTCTTTTAGACTTGATGGAATATATTAGTTCTTCTAGTAAATCCTTGTTTATCCCCCATTTTTGATGCAATATTCCTTTATTCCTTTATTTTTATTTAGCTTTACTTATGCTTCCTTCATGTTCCTTTTATCTATAAACTCTCTATAAGTGCCAAATCTTTCTACATTGGGATCCTTTGGTAGTGATAATAGTGCTCTTGCATTTGTGCTAATAATTATATTAGAAACCTTGTAATGTAACCATGGTACCCAAGAAGTTATGGGCTATACTGCCTCAATGTAGTCAACATCAGTTTCTATGGTGAATGTGATTTCATTTTGGTATTTTTGTATTATGCGGTTAGAGATCCTATCTATAACTTGCATTTCATCTTGAAATTTTTTGAAGAAACCATAGTATGTTTCCCTATACTTTCTTTTTTTGTTGAAATCCTTTGATGTGTGCATTAATTTGTGAGGCTATAGTTTTTGCGTTTGACCATGAGTAACCTAGTATGCATGGTAACAATTTCATAAAATATAAAGTAAGAAATATGGTCAGTGAACCATACTAGAAATTATATTGAATCTACTTTATTTTGTCTAAATTCTCTAGGAGTTGTTCTCTCAATGTCTTGGAAAGGTTGAATCTTTCCTGTTCACCACCATCTCTTATGTTGTGAGGATTGCAATGCCTATGGCCGAGTTTTCTCTATTTGTGTAGTAGATTTGTACACACAATCTTCATCGTGGCATACTACATAGTAAGATTTGAGATATCCTTCACTATCAAGTTTCTCCCATGTGGTGTGGTGCCAATTAGTTCCATCACCTACCCATTTTTTATCTTCTAGGGAAGTTCTCCTCTATTGCATAGTCTTGTGATTGCTTTTATGTCTTTCTTTGTTATCTAGTATGGATGGTCAAGATATTTGAAGTTGGTATGAATCTTTCTCAGGATTATCCTCCCATGTGTCTAAGTTTAGCTCCCTAAATATTCAATATTGAAGGAGATATTCACATAGCCCTATATCTTTATTCACTCTAGTAAGTGGTAATCTATTTTCTTCAAATTTGTTGTGGTCTATCTCTATTAGGGTTATGTGGATATACCTCTAGATATCCTCCACATAAAGCACATTTATAGGGATGTTTGAGAACATGTCCTAATAAAATTCCATGGCCTTCCATGGGTGCTTCTTGTATTTTGGGTGGGGATTATCTTTAGCATCTATCAACACTGGTGTGGCCATTTCTTGTGACGCAATTTCTTCCTATAGTTCTACACCAATCAATCCTAGCTCTTCAATTTTACCCCAACACAATTCTCCTTCTCTTAGCACAACTTGTACTTAGATGATGATTTTCTTTTTCAATGTCTCAACTCTTAAACATTGCTCAACTTCACATTAACACACAACTTAGCTTTTCACTCTAATTCTAAACTCAACTCTTGGGTAAGTGCATGGAAATGGTATACAAAAAGGGGGTCAAAAGTGGCCACTTTTTTCCTAAAATCAGCTAAAATTGAACTTGGATGAGTAATTTGAGATGTATGCACTAAAAAATTGAAAATATGGAAAGAATAAGAATTGTAGTGCTCTGAATCTAGTTTCTAAACTACTAAAGTTTTTAAAAAATAGTTAAGATTAAGAGGGTGAAATGTTGCATGCACACAAAAGTGTTCCTATTTTTCTCACTAAAATATTACATAGTGTCTAGGGTGTGTGGGCTCTATTTTTTTGTTGCATTTAGTATTTTTAAAAATTAGTTGGTAGAAATGTAGTTAAGAGTGAGTACTAGAAGTTGTGTATTTTTTTGTAATGTTTTATTAAAAAATTTTTTTTGTGATTTTTCAAAGTGGATGCATCCTAAAAACTACATCACTGAGTGTGTGTGTCACATAACTTGTACAAAAATAATTGAAAATATAATTTTTTTAATGTATAAAGAATGAAGCATAGAACAATCCTATATAATTTTTTTAAATTTTGATAAGCGGATCAAAAGTTATAAAGAAATATATATATATATATATATATATGATTGAAGAATATGAGGACACTATTCAAAGAAAATAAAAATAAATATCTTAACTTATTCAAAATTAAAAAAAAATATGGTTGGAAAGCTAAGAACTAGCTCATTGTTTTAGTGTTGGTTTCATCAAGTTTCGTTATAAAATGAGTAAATCTGATGATGTTGAAGTTCAAAAATGTTATTGACAATGAAAAACACATCTGTAGGAGGTATGATAGAGGTCCAATCCTTAGGTTTGGTTGCCCAAGCCAATTCCAATCCTAAAAAGGCGGGCTAAAAATTTGAAAAAAATAAAAACACACTCATGTTTTAGGTTCCACAAAACACGACTACATTTTGTCGAACCTAAAACACGCTCGTGTTTTTAGGTTCCACAAAACTTGTGCAAACGCATAAAATGTGATCAGGTTTTTTGTTGATGTAAAACATGTTTTTTGTTTAGGATTGAAAGAGGACTAAGTATCATATTTAAGGTTGAGCACAAGGTGACCTCATCTCAATTGATCTTTACCCATGTACCCAAGCATAGCAAATCTCGTAGAGCTAATTGTTGACCCTAGCTTCTCCACCACTTGCAATAAATCAAGATTTAGATATGTTAGTGTGAATAGGGTTACTTTTCTATCTAGTTATTTCTTAGCATGTTCTCCTCTTTAGCTCTTTTCACACTAGGTTAAGTTTACTTAGGGACTTTTTCACTTTATCCCACATTGGTTGTGTATTGAGTCTCTTGGGTGGAATATCCTTTATATATCCACCTCTTGCTCTCATATGAGCAACCCCATTATATTGTATTGCTTTGCATTCTCTTGAATCGAATATAGTTTATTTAGCTCATATGTGATTTCTATTTTGCTTTCTCTCAATCACTTGCATTCTTGGGTAGAAATCTAACATGGTATCAGAGCGGTTGTGAGTTGTGGGTTAGCATTTTTTTAGAAATCTGAGAGTGTAGAGTTATTTTTCGAAGCACATGAGTATGCTCTTCTCTTACATCTTCTGATGATCTGGAGAAATAGAAAAGTGTGGAGAAAACTCTAGTTTCTGGGGGGGTTCATATTTTGACTTGCCAGTTGCAGGTTTTTTCGAAGCTTCCTCGAGACTCTTTGAGTTAAAATCTAACAATTGGCTTTCAATTTAATTATTCTGATCAATCTTGCAGGTTACAGCATGCCTTTGTTTGTCTTAGGTAGTTGATTTAGTCTTTGCATGCCTTTTTTGGTTGCTCGGGTCATTTTTTGGTGCTAAAAATATTTTTTTTATTAGTCACATCTTTTGTAGATCACAAAGAAAAACACCTTCTAGGTTTTGTTCACACCACCGAAAAACCATCTGGGTATCTGTTAGTTTTTGCATGTAGCTTATATATTTTGCAAAAATGACATTAAAAAGAGCTACAGCAAACCCCCTCTCCATTGGCATTTTGGAAATTGCAGTTCAACTTCTAAAGGCTATAACTCAGGCTCCCGACCTCCGATTTGCGAGCTTTTTTTTTTATTTTGGCTAATTTTTTGTGCTCTACATGTTGGTGCAGTCATTTTTTGATTTCAGTGTACGAATTTTTCAGTAATCGTAGATTCTCACACATGACTTTGCGTAGTTCCCATTTTGGGACTTTCAAAAGTGCATAACTTTTGCATACAGCCTTGGATCGAGGAAATTCTTTTTTTGAAAGTGCATTTTTTTCATGTACTTCGCAATGGTACTTCTAATTTCATTTGGGTTTGTCCTGAAATTGTAATTTCAGTATATGTTCATTTTGTGAGGATTTGTAAAAGTATTGAAGTCAAGTCCACTCAGTGTTCTCTTACTAGTGGCCATTATAATCGCACTACTTATAAAGTGCCAAATCATTTTGCTTGGGGGGGCTTCTTCATTGAGTAATTCAGGGGGGGTCTCTTGGTGTTCTTGCTTTTGTTGGATTTAGTCTCTTAGTTGGTCTTATGTGTGACTAAATTTAAGGAGTAACCATGGGTATTACAAAGCATCTAGTTGTAATTGAACTGAAAAGAGGTAACTATAAGTCTTGGCAAGATGGTATGCTGAAACATATCAGATGGCTTAATCTTCTGCCCTATCTCTATGAACTTGTTCCTCAACCTGTATCATTTCAGAAAAGCATTGTATGGCATCAAAAGAATGGTTATGTAGCAGCATTTCTTGGTTCAAATGTCAACTTTGACACAATGAGTACATTAACATGGGTTTCTTCCCCTCGTGCTCATTGGACCAAACTTTGGGAGATGTATGGTGACTTGGATGAGTCTTCATTTCCTGAGGATCCTATTGCAGATTGTTTAAAACCACTTGATGTTTTTCTACCATATGATTTTAAAACGACTATGAAACTTGATGAATGGAAAGCACTTGAATGTCCAGATGACATAGAGACTTTTCCTGATACTCCTCCTTCAGAGACTTCATGCGATCCAACATTAGCAGATATTTCACATGTTCATACTAAGCCATCTTGTGTGGACATATCATTTGGGGATAAACAATGTAGTCCTATGACATGCATTAAGATCTCATCTCCTCCTTCATTACCTATTGCTCTATCTGAGTCCAGTGTAGCTCCTTTCATGGCTTCCAGTGATTCCGTGCAGCAGGCTCATATCGGTCTTCTAGAAGTAATATTTTGGGACATATTCCTACCAGACATCTCATCCTTGTTTATGGAGTCCCACATTATAGATTTGGGAGAAACTATTGATTTCATTCATCTTCTCTTTGATGGAGTTGATTCTTCTTTAGATGTTTTGAGGGCACATTCAGACCCTCTTTTTCCTTCTTTGCCTACATTTGCTTCTACAGTGATAGTTTCTATAGATATTCATGAGTCCACAGAAGTACTAGATTCTCATTGGTCCAGTTGTCTTACCAATGGTGAGCACCATACATCCATGGTTACTATACCTGAATCTTCTATGGTACCTAATCCATATTAGTATTTGTCACACTTTGGCATTGGCTTAGAGATCATTGGGAAACATTTGGAGAAGGTTTCCTTGTCTTCAGAAAAGATATTGTCTTCAGAGAAGATGTCATCTTCTGAGATTGTTCTTCATCCTCCTATTCAGTCACAGTTTGGTAGTGGATTGGAGACATTTGAGCAATTTTCAGGAGCATCGTTGTTGTCTTTGGATCATGTGCAAAGTTCAGAGACATTTATCCTTCTTCCTTCATATGCCTTTAAGGAATGGGAAGAAATCTTGCATACATTATTGGTCTTGTTTCTTCCTAAGGGGAGGAACGTTGTTCGGCGGTCGTGAATCATCTTCAATATTCATTGTCATGCATCTACCATCAATGCAGGAGACTCTACATTGAGGGGGGGCTACTTGGTCTCTCTTCTTTTCCTCTCTTTAGGGGGGATTATTCATTGTATTTGCATTGGAATTGGTAGCATATGATTCATGTTGACCCTACCTTTCCACACTTCTTGCATTCTCTCTTTTGGAAGGAGTTTTGTCCCACTGGGTTTTCTCCTTTTCTCCATTTATGAGAGATTTCATTTGCATTTGTACATGGGTACCTAACATGGCCTAGTAGTCGGGACCCATCTTTGCATCTTTTTGCATATTTGCATAATAATCTTCTCTCCTAAGTTGCACTTAAGGGGGGGTGTTAGTGTGAATAGGGTTACTTTGCTATCTAGTTATTTCTTAGCATGTTCTCCACTTTAGCTCTTTTCACACTAGGTTAAGTTTACTTAGGGACTTTTTCACTTTATCCCACATTGGTTGTGTATTGAGTCTCTTGGGTGGAATATCCTTTATATATCCACTTCTTGCTCTCATATGTGCAACCCCATTCTATTGTATTGCTTTGCATTCTCTTGAGTTGAATACAGTTTATTTAGCTCATATGTGATTTATATTTTGGTTTCTCTCAATCACTTGCATTCTTGGGTAGAAATCTAACAAGATAAAGACTCAGAAGGAACTAGAGTAGAGACACTAACTAGGAGGTGCAAGGATGTGATCAGTGCAAGGATAGGAGGTGGTCAAGTACCTATGGCTTGTTATGAGGAGGTGGTCAAGCATCTATGGTTTACGATTGTGGCCCCATGTTTTCTAAAAGGACCTAAACTTCTCTTAGAAGGGAACAAACAATAGTGGAATTGAAATCATAATAGGGAGGGGATTTCGCTCGACCAGAGAAGCCTAATATCTATAAGGGTGTATATACCCCCTCTCTATAATAAGAGAAGTTTACAAAGGGGTAAAAACCTTTAAGAAAGCAATAGAAAGCTTGACCCATAGAAAATAATGCTAGAGAGAGGAATGTGAATCAAGAATGTTGTGCTCCCTCAGCTACTGTAGATGGAGTAATGCTCAATTTAGAGTTAAAGAGACCTAAAGGGGACAGAGATTTCAAAGAACATAGGGAGAGTAAAGAATCCACCTATCTATAGTAGGTGGCAATATAGAGGTAGGGGCATTGATTACGCATTGGTTAGAAACTTAAAGAAAATGATAAAACTATTCTCTCAAATGTCAAGTAGAATATCCAAAGTGTCAAAGTTATTGGCTTTACCATCTTGTCATTCACACAGTCATCACCAATGAGATAGGAGACCAAGATGAGTACAACAATGGATAAAAGGAGAAATGTTCCAAATACTTTGCAGCACACAAATTTTATGGAAGTATACTCATGGTGTACTCCTTGTATCCAAGCTCATGACCAGGTTCTCATTGTCCTAAAGGGGTCCAATTCCATGATGAAGTAGATGAGAGTGGAAATTCTATTTAGGAATATGATGAAAAAAGTGACATATCCAAACTATGGTATAATCATTAGAATGATGACACTTAGGTTTTTGCTATGGATGAAAAAGAGTAACTGCCCCTATATTTATAGAGTTAGTTGAATTGATCTAGCCTAGTTCAAGGCTTATCTATCTTCAAAAGAAATATGGACTGCACAAAAATCCTAGTGCTAAGCCTAGTCCAAAAGGTCTCATAATTTTTAATGAGATGATTGCTTAGGTACACTCCACTTATGAGTCTAGGCATAGGAAAGTTGGAAAACCATTGAATGTATAGGCTAGAATAAGAATGAGTCTATATCTCTATTTTTATCTCTCTCTCTATCTCTATCTCTCCATCTCGCTATCGCTCTCCCTCTCTATCTCTATCTATCCCTCTCCCTCTCTCTATCTCTCCCTCTTGATCTTTATATCTCCCTCTTGATCTCTATCTCTGTGTGTGTATTTGTCTTCCTTATTATTAAAATCTAAGTTTCCTAAATGTGAACCCAAAACCCTAAACATCGACACTAAAGCATTAAAAAAACCACTCTCTATATCTCCCTCTCTCTCTCTTTGTCATGGTTATTCTATTATTTTTTCATTATAGTTATTTATTTAGTTTTGTTACTATGTCAAAGTGGTGATAATTTGTATAGATCGAATAACTTTTGACATCTCTTCTTATAGGATTAAGTTGAAAATTGTTTTGTAAATTTTCCTTCATGAAGAAAGGCATGTGATATTTTACTTGACCATTTTGAAATAATGAGCTTGATAAGACGGCTTCTCTATTTCTTTCATTTTTGAGAGAAATATGAGCCTAACTAGATGGCTATGAAGGCCACATACATACTTCATCAAGATATCATCTTCTTGCATATATCCTTTCCCATTTGAATAACTCTTCTACAAAATTCACTAGTGTACACTCTTGCACACTTTGAATTTGTTTTTAATTATTAAATTGCCACTCAATAAGACTATCTTCTTTGGTGACATAAGATAGAATTTATCCTTCACTTGTCTTTTCACACAACCATATCATACCATCTAGGAGATCCTCTTGCCATGAGAAGAGACTGATAAGTCAAATTCTCTTTTGCTTAACTAGAATTTTTTGGAAGAGCAAGAGTAATTCAATCCATACCATCAATAAGGGTGTAACACATATTGCATGTTTTATTTTGAGTCCACCTCATTCACCCTTTGTGATGAGAAGATTTAGAATATTGCATATTTTGGTGAAACTAACGTGAAAGGAAAATTCTTCTGGATAATCCCTCTCATTTTCTTTCTTCCATCTTTCACCCACCTTGTATTCCCATTTTGTTGTGGTACTTATGGTACCTTTGAATATGTCTAGACCAATAACATAATAGGGACAAGGTCCCTTAGACCTAGCTATCCCTCCTTCATTTAACTGGTACATCCTTCCTAATCCATTAGCACCTATGTCAAATAGGTATGATTATAAAGATGTTAACTAGAATGGTGGACAATGATGACTGCATAACTTCATCACTTCTGATAACCTAGTTTGGAACCAAGATACTATGATTCAACCAAACCTAGATCAATTTAGAGCACTCAAGTGTTCATCTAATAAAAAATTCATCATTAGGGTCATCCCATCACAAACTACAAAAACACTACCACTTGAATTGAAAATGAGGTGAGACTCTTAGAGAAAGACCTAGAAGAATCTTATATAGCATGAGAGGCTCCCCATATAGATTATCAACATGAATGAGATGAAGCATGCCAAGGGGTACTAGAAATATTCCTTGAGGAAAGAACCAAAATGGCTACTCAACCCTCACTAAACAAAACCCACCTCATGATGGTGAAATACAAAACATAGGAGATGCTACCTCAGGAGTTCTCATAGCCACCATGGTCCAATAGATTAGGATCCTTGAAGAGAGAGGTGGGGAGATAGAGATGGAAACATATATAGATAGAGAGGGGGAGGGGGAGAGAAGGGGAGAGAGGGGGGGATTAGGAGATAGAGATAAAAAGAGGGAGGGAGGGAGGGAGGGAAAGATAGAGAGAGGGATGGAGGGAGAGAGAGGGAGGGAGGGAGGGAGGGAGAGATAGAGAGAGGGATGGAGGGAGAGATAGAGAGGGATGGAGGGAGAGATGGAGAGGGACTAATGTAGAGACATGGAGGATAGAGACATTAAGAGAGAGATGGGTGAGATAGAGAGATATAGATAGAGAGAGGGGAGATTGAGGGATATAGATAAAAAGTGGGAGAGAGGGGGGAGATTGAGGGATATGGATAGAGAGGGGGGAGAGAGAGAGAGGCAAAAGAGATGTAGGATATTGACATTGAGAGAGTGGGGGAGACAAGGGAAGATTGAGGGATATAGCTAGAGAGTTGGAGAGAGGGGGAGATTTAAAAATATGGATAGAGAGGGAGAGAGAGGAGGGAGGGATAGAGGGAGAGATAGAGAATGGGAGAGTGAAAATGAGAGATAGATATAGAGAGAGGGAGAGATAGAGATAGAGATACAAAATATGGAAGCATAGACAAGGCATGTGAATTGTTTGATAGAATGCCTCAAAGAAATGTGTTCTCATGGAATGCCCTAATTGAAAGTTATTAAAAAAATAGGATCTAAGCCCTTTTATATATTACTCCTAGCATGAACATAAGTGTGGGATAGCATCATGCCCAAACCCCAACTAAATTGGTAGTTATATATTCAAGGTTTAGGTCTAGGTTTGGACTATCTAGTGTCCATGGTCTTATGTTCAAGGTTTGGTGTCCATGGTTTAGGATCTTAGGTTCAAGGTTTAGGGTCATGTATTCAAGGTTTGATGTACAAGTTTAAAGGGTCTAGTGTTCACTATCTTGTGTCTAGGATCATGGTTTCAAAATTTAATGTCAAGGGTCTTCAATTCAAGGTTTACAATCAAGGGTCTAAGGTCTAGGGCTCAAGGTTTGAGGTCCAAGTTATAAGTGTCCATAGTCTTGGGGTTTAGATCCAAGGGCCAAGTCATGGGTTCAACATTTGAAATCCAAGTTCAAAGGGTCTAGTGTCCATAGTCATATGTTCAGGGTCATGGATTTATAGTTTAGTGTAAGGGTCTTAGGTTCAAGATTCAATGTCCAAGGGTTCAAGGTAAGGGTTTCTTGGTCTAGGGTCCACAATCAATGGTTATTGAATACAATGTCTATAATTCCAAGTATAGCTTCCAAGGTCTAGGGTCCAAGGGTCAAATGCAAGGTCTAGGGTTTAAGGTTTGAGGTCTAATTTTGAAGTTTCTAGTGTCTAGGGTTCTAGGTTTGAGTTTAGTGTCCACAGTCTTGGGTTCAAGGTTTTGGATTTTGGGTTTAGTGTCCACATTCTTTAGAAAGAATTTAGAAAGAAGGCATTGCCTTTATTTGAAGTCTCATGCAGTTCTCACAAATGCTTCCAAATTTTTGTGGAGGTGTTATCTATCTAATTTTCTGAAAGCATTTCATCAGTCATTGATAATTTTATTAACATGACTGCTTCTCTATCACATTCATCAAACTTGTCGTGGTCTTTACCCACAGTTGCTTGTTGTGTATCAATACCCAGGGTAATTTTTTCAAGGCATTTGTACTTGAAAAGCATCAACATTCATTGCTTCCATGTGTTGTATTTTTTTCTAGTAAAATGCTGGCTGCCTTCCAACATGATATTGGGTAATGAGGCCATTTAATGGTCCTTCCCTCCCATAAAGTGCAATCACAGAGTAAGACCAAAAAATAAATAAATGATTTTGTGCTATCACACTACTGCAAACTACAAATTTGGCACAAAAGTTGTTGCCCAAAAAAATGCAAATCTTGTGCCCTAGTCACAGGTATTAAAAAATAGTATAAAAAAATGATTAAAAATTTATGGAAAATTTGGTGAGAATAGCTAAGTTTTTCTAGGTTTAAACCCTAGTTGTTGCAGCCTTTAAAAACCTTCAAAAACCCATGCCAAAAACCTACAAAAAAATAGACATTTTTGTGTAGAAATAGGCACAATTTTTGGTTGAAAATCCTTGCCAAAAAATTGTCCTCACTTGCATGTGTCATGCAAATCCAAAATCCACCACTATTTTTAATAAACACAACTCGTGTTTTGAAGAAAAATGGACCTGCTATTTTTTAAAAATGGCCCAAAAATTAAATCACGATTTGCAAATGAAAAATGATGTGATTTTTTAGGCAAAATCTGCTAAAAACCCTTGGAAAAATCAGTTGAAAACCTGGAAAATTCCATGCAAAACCTAGCATGATTTTGAATGAATGAAACCCACAACTTTTTCCTGTATATAGATGCAATTTTTAATCCAAAAACTTTGACCTGAGATTTAATGAATAGACCCTCATGATTTTGTAAAAAAACCACCAAAACCTTTGTGATTTTGAAATCTCGTGAATTTGAAATCCCACAACTCTGTACGATCTAATGTACGAACCATTTTGGTCTTTGAATTTGCTACAAAAGTGATCTCACAATCTGTCACTACCAATAGAAGTCTCTAGGATGATCCTCTTTCTCAGATCCTGAAGTTTGACTTGGGCATTGATATCATATTACAAAAAACTGAAGACAAAATAGGATAAGATTACAAACGTTTTATCCAAAGAGGATAAGAGTGACAACGAATAAATAAAAAAGAATAAATAATATTCCTAAAGTCTATCCTAAATTCTAATTGACCATTATAAATAAAAAATTACTTTAATACTTTACTTTCCAAGCTCTTACCTAGGGCTTGCTTCAAACCATACAACGATTTTACCAATTTGCACACTTTTTATTTTTGTCCTTCAACTACCAAACCTTTTGGTTGAGACATGTATAATGCTTCTTTGAGATTACCATTCAAAAAAATTGTTTCTCCCACATCTACATCTTCTTCACCTACACAAATTGCCACTTCCTCATCCACACCCACTTCTTCATCACCCACTCATACAGACACACAAGATCCTTCTTCTCCTCCATCAATCCAAAACCCCATTCCCTCATCCACTCAGGTGTCTAAACTACCTACACAATCACAAACCTCCACTTCTCTACCTCCCTCTCAACCCTCTCAGATCTTAATCTCATCATCACAACCATCACTTCAAGTGCCTTTTTCACCTACTCCTCGACCACCTACATCTGCACCAACTTTGCCACCTCCTCCTTCGTAGGAAGAGGTCTTGTTGCCTCTCAAACTATTGAACATAAGAAAGATTCAGAGGATGATAGTAAGAAAGAGGCAGGTGGGTGCAGTTGAAAAATCCCTCACTCCCGAGGTAAATGTTGAGAATTTAGATTTCCTTGTGTAGGATATTTCTTCCCCTCCAATTGATCAGAGTGAAGAGCTACCAGAATTAGGAGAAATAATTATTTTGACTCCTTCATCCTCTCCACGCTATTCACTTGACTTTACTCGGATGAAGAAAAAGGCCTCTGTTCCTCCTACTACAAGCACGATATTTGCAAATACTAGGCTGCTGGTATGGTTAAACAAGGTCATTAAGAAGAGGAAAAGGACATATGTAGAAGAAGAAGAGGACCTCTCAACTATGGTTGAAGTGTTCAAGGCTCAAAGAAAGCCTAAAAGAGCTAGGCCTCTTTCAACCATAACCAAAGATACCCAGGGAGCAAGGATAGCCCAATTTGCCACACCATTGGTGGATAAGGAGGAACATCTAATGGCACATGGTGATTACAACATACAATAATTTAACCTTGGTCACCAAACAAAGGAAGGAGAGAAGCAAACATTGTAGGGAGTTGTGTCTGCCATCCTAGGAATTAAAGAGTTCCATTGATGAGGAACTATTAGTATGAGAGGAGTACCTCTCAGTTTTGCAGAGGATGAAGGCAGTCCCTTTAAGTGAGATTTTTTGGTGCAGTCATGTCGGAGGGTTCACAGAATGTATTTTCCAAGCCGTGCAGCAAGAGTAAAAACAATCAAAACAACTCAAATATAGAATGCAATGAATGATTCAAATGCTCAATATATCATAGATTCAAAACACTTACATGTCGACAACATGTGGGCTTACAAATTAGGTCTCACAGGCTTGAATTCCAGTTACAACATATATGCAAGATATAGCAATGAAGCGTATATCTAGAACAAAATACTTATCCTATTCTATCATAATCACTCACTCACTTCCTAATACATCCTAGAGATCTATATATATCATCTCCAAGCTCAAGAAATCCTCTATGTCGGCCAAGGAAGGTTACAAACTCCAATGAAAGAGATGTAACATGTAGAAACAAATAGGTCGGCCCTAAACAACTAGTACTCCTCCACAAATGAATGAAACAAGGTGCGAAACTCAAGGAATGTTTATCTATTCATTATGTGCCATATGGTATGTTCCATTTAGCTCCACAAGTCATGGAAGTGCTCTGTAAACCTTCTCCTTCAGTTGGCTATCTGAATGCTCTGTTCTGTAAAAACAAGTGATCTTCTGATAGCGATAACTTTTAGCAAACAAGTCCAAATGACCTAAATTTTGAATATGATGCAGATGATGATGTCTAGATGCTAAGTCCTACTCTACAAGCTCTAAAATGATAATGCGGCAAAATGTGGTACAAAATGCTAAAACTGCTACTAATTGAACTACATTGTACTGAACTAGAAAATGAATGAAAACAAAAAGGAATGCAAATATTTTTGGTTGATGCAAGATTGTTCTGCAACTTGGGATGCTCCTACATCAGACACCCAAGGTTGTTGAAAAAGTGGGCCCCTCACTTTGCTGGGGCTAGAGGAAAACCAAGACAGTCCACCTCAGCCTAAGAAATCCAAGTTGAATCTTCTTTCGGTCTGCCTTTCCACTTAACCAAATATTCTTTGTATTGCTTTCCTCTGGTATTGCATCCAAGTTTGCTATCCAAAATGTCTTCTATCTGCTCTAGTTGTTGTTGTGGTAACTACTTCTTCAAATCATCTTCAATGTTGTCACTTGTCTCTCCTTCATGATACTGGTATAAGTCTGCAATTATGTTGAATATAGGTGATATACCCAATGTCTCTGGTAGCTCCACTTCATATGCATTTCCTGAATCAAATTTCCTAAGTATCTTACATGGTCCAAACTTCTTCATCTTCAACTTGTTATATGTCCCTACTAGAAATCTCTCTTTTCTCAGATATACCATTACTTCATCTCCAACTGTAAATTCTTTGTGTCTTCTCTTCTCATTTGCTTACTCTTTATACTTACTGTTCATCTCCTCCAAATGCTTCTTAACCTAATTGTGCATTTTCTCCATGTGTTCCACAAATTCTTCTACCTTTGCACTTCTCTTATTCTCCATACTGATATCTCTCAACTCTGCAACTCCTCTAGGGTTTACTTCGGTCACAATCTCAAAAGGTGTCTTCCTTGTACTCCTGTTCATTGAATTATTGTATGCAAACTCTACTTGTGATAGAATTAGATCCCAATTCCCTATCTTTTATCCTACCAAACATCTCAACAAGTTTCCCAAACTCCTATTTACCACTTCTGTCTATCCATCTATATAAAACACAAATTCCTTAGGCAACAAATAATGTCTCCACTTCTTCAAAGCTTGAATTATGGCATAGAATTCTTGATCATAAACTGAATATCTTCTCCTTGCATTATTCAACTTATCACTTAAATATGCTACTGGTCTAGCTTCTTGACTTAACACTGCTCCTATTTCATTTCCACTTGCATCACAATCTACTTGAAATACTTTGTTGAAATCTAGTAATGCTAACACTGGTTGCTCTGTCACTTTCTACTTCAACAATTCAAAACTTTTGATTGCTCCCGATGTCCTCTTAAAATCCTTTTTGTCACCTCTCATTGTCTCTGTCATTGGTGTGCATACTAAACTAAAATTTCTAATGAACTTCTGGTAGAAACTA
Source organism: Cunninghamia lanceolata (assembly GCA_027924645.1). Lineage (NCBI taxonomy): Eukaryota > Viridiplantae > Streptophyta > Pinopsida > Cupressales > Cupressaceae > Cunninghamia > Cunninghamia lanceolata. The sequence goes on from BSBN01001399.1 coordinate 1,097,260, forward strand.
GCTAATCCATGAAATGGACTGACTTCTCCAATGCTCTTAGGTGTTGGCCACTCAACAATTACACTAACTTTCTCAGGGTCCATCTTCAATCCTTTCGTAGAAATCACAAATCCTGAATATATAAATTCTTCCTTCATGAAACTACATTTCTTGATGTTTATTAGCAACTTCTCTTCTCTCAATCTCTGCAATACTTGTCTCAATTGCCACATATGTTCTTTCTTTGTTTTACTAAAAATTAGAATATCATCTAAGTATACAATAACAAACTTACCCAAGAATTTCTTCAAGACTTCATTCATCAACCTCATGAAAGTACTCAGTGCATTTGTCAATCCAAAAGGCATCACTAACCATTCATACAATCATTCATTTGTCTTAAAAGTAGTATTCCATTCATCTCCTTCTCTGATTCTAATATGATGGTATCCACTGTTCAGTTCTATCTTTGTGAAATATTTTGCTCCACTCAAACAGTCCATAATGTCATCCATCCTAGGCAATGGAAATCTATACTTAACTATAATCTTGTTGATTGCTCTAGAGTCTATAAACATTCTCCATTCTCCATCTTTCTTTGGTGCTAGCATTGCAGGTACTGCACAAAGGGCTTAAACTTTCTCTAATCAATCCTTTCCTCAAAAACTCTTGTATTTGTCTATTCAGCTCTTCATTCTCTGTTGGTGTCATCCAGTGTGCTGCTTTGTTAGGCAAACTAGCTCTAGGTATAAGATCCATATGATGACTAATACTCCTGATTGGTGGCAATCCTTCAGGTACATTGTCTGATATGATGTCTTCGTACTCTGTCAACAATTTAGTTATCTCCTCTGGCTGTGATTCTTTAGTTTATGTGATTAGGGTTTCAGGCTTCTTAGGAATCAAAGCATAACACATATTCTCATGTCTCAAACCATCCAAAAATTTCCTTCCATCTACCAAACAAATTCTAGCATTCCCACACATTTGACTCTTAGTCTCCCCTTCCAAAGGAATCAAGGTTATTTTCTTCCCATTAGATACTATAGTGTCGGTATTCTTTCTCCCATCATGTATTACTTTTCTATCATATTGCCATGGTCTTGTTGAATACCCAAAGTATTGAGAGGGGGGTGAATCAGTACTGTATTAAACTTCTTGTTTATTAAACTAGTAATCCATTTACCGCATGTAATGACAAAGCAAATTAAACATAGAAGAAACAACCACAAACCATCACACATGAACACCAATATTTTTACGTGGAAAACCTAAAACTAGGAAAAACCATGGTGAGTGTTAGCTCACAATATATATTATGTAGTAACAATACCGAATTACAATAAATACTCTCTACCTTAGGGCTCATTACCCAGGGCTCACTGCCCAAAGAAGTGCTCATTGCAAAAAGGCTCATTGCATAGAGAAAGAAAGAAGAAAGAAGGGTGGCTCACTACCAATTTGAACTACTTAGATTGAATCTACACATGCATGGTTGTAGCTCCAATGAATGCTCAAAACATTATCTCAAAACTCTTCATCTTGACTACTCTGTTTCACTGCTCTGCTTTCACATTAAGCAAGATCTCTCTTCTTCTGCTCTTGTCATCTGCTTTGTACTACATATGTTTTGAACATTCACATTTTCATCACACCTCCCAAACACCGAATTCAATCCCATATATATATATATATATCTGCAACCAACAAAATCTTTAAATTAGGTCGGCCTAATAAGGTGTAGTGTGTAGTCATGCATTATGTAGCTTGCAGGCCAAATTGATTCACCAAAAATCACAGTAGACCCAAACAACATTTGAAATACCTTCTCACATGTCAGCCTCAACTATTTCACCACTTAGAATTAGGTTTTATACAATAGAACTTACCACATACAATTTATACTTATCATGTCAGCCTTAAACATAGACTGTCACTACATCACTTCCTCTGTCAGACATCAAATTTCACTATGGACCACAAGATGCTTCCAAAATCATATCAAACACTCTTCACATATCATAGATCATACCTTCAAAACTGTAAAGAAAAATATTCTCTTGCAGTCGAATGCGGACCACTAGAACACATGTTCTGTCATAGTCAAACTATACCATACCAAGTAGCGATACTTAGGCATTCATAGTTGACTCGCCGGTGAAGTTCAGAACTTGCAACTTTGGATTTGGATACTTCACACATGTGTTTACAACACCTCAAAGCCATATAACAAAATGTACAATAGTAGAGGAATGCAGACCAAAACAAATGAGTGTTTTGCTCTGAATCACAATGTACTTTGTCTTTCCAGACTTAGTCTATTAGAGTGTATGCTTTCGGTACTTGTCAAGGACTAAAATATTGGACAAATGATCATTTGATAACTATCAGTAACATACCTAAACCGCATGATATGGTTTTCTACTGCAGACCAATGCCAACCATTATACTGCCTTTCTGTCACTGTCTCTTATGTACTGCCAACACTTTGCCAAAATGACTAAGTCTTTTTCACCAGACCAAAACTTCTATTTTAACCTTGTTTCTTTTCTTGTTTCCATCAATGACAACATCTTCAGACATAATACACAAGTTTCCAACTATCTCACCCTTTGTCATTGATGGAAACACTTGATGTGAAAAACTATTACAACTCCCCTTATCTCTTTATACACTACTCCCCCTGTCTTCATGCTTTATTATTTTTCAAAAGGTTTTCACATGCTTCATTTCTTCTCCCCCTTTGACATCAATGACAAAGGTGTATGATACAAAGATATGTACAAGTTGCCAAAAATTCAAAACTATTTTTCTGCTTTACCGCATATATACAAGAGATATCAAAAAATGCTTACTGTTGTTCTGGGAGAACATCTTTATAGATTATTTTCACTTACACCATTTCTTCATCCCAACTGGTCTTAGCATCACTCAAAACTAGTATGTACCCATTAATCTGGGACACCAAATCTTCTGCTTTCTTCATTGTGTTAGGAGCTTCAGTGATTTGTCTTGTCTTGTATGTTGCTGCTATTAACTTAGTTAGGGATGCAATTTTGAAACTTGCTACCTCCCAAAGCTGACTCATTCTATGTTTTATGATTTCCCTTTGGGTCTGCAACTTATGTATATTCGAATGAATGGTTTCCACTTGTGCCCTTTGATTACCAATAACATCTTTTGTCGGGTCATAGGTTTTGGATATCTTCATTATCTAAGCTTCCCATCTATCTATTTTACCCTTTATATCCTTAGTCTTAATCAGCCATGAGTGTATTAACTCTTCTCTTTGTTTTGAATTTATCACTGAGTATCTTTGAGACTTTGGCCTTTTCTTCTTTTGTTATGTCTCGACAAAGAATCAACAAGACATATTCTCTTACCTCCACATCTTTGGCCATAGCCACTTCCTTGCTAACATGATGCTAGCTAGGCTATCTGATAATTGATCTATGATTTCAATTAAAGCTTTGCTAAACATTTCTAAATATCTGAAAACTTTAGTTTCAATAATTACTTTTTCTGCATCAGATCTTTCATTATACATTTCAGCTATGGGTTTCAAATTTCCATGCTGAGCAAATGCACTGACTAAGGTTTTCAGTGAAAGCATTGCTTCATTTTCAGTCTTCTCATCTTCTGTCTTCTTCTTGGTCCTTTCTAAGGGATTCATTTTTCCATAGGTGGTTTCCTCTGTTCTTGCTCGTTTTTCTTCAATCTCCTCATCTATCTCTATTTCCTCTTCTTCTTCTCCTTCACCCAGGCTCACATACACTCTTTGTCTTGCCTTTATTTTCTTTCTTTTCTTCTTCTCTGTAGTTTTCTTTATCAGTACTTGTTTTTCAGGCTTAGTCTTTTCTTTCTCAACCTTTTTCTCAGGTACCTCTATCTCAACAGAGGGTCCAGAACTCTTTGAAGAAACTGTAGAGGTGGACGCTCTTGTCCTTCTTGCAAGGCCAGATGCAGACTTTTATTTCTCAATTTTCTCCTCTTCCTTCTTCTCCAGAGCATTTTATGTTTGCCCTTTCGGAGGACTTGCAACCCTTGATGCCTCTGCCTTTGCTCTTGCTTTACTTATTTCCTCATCTGTGAATCCATGGCTCTTGGCAAATTTTGCTACATACTTCTTGACCTTTCTTTGGGTCTCTAGTTGAGTCTGGTCCAAATGAACTTTGAGTGACAATTCCTCAAATGTACCAAAGCTCTCCTCTTTGGGGTCTTTTGGTTTGCTCAATATGAGATTTGCCAAACCAGTTAATACTTCCTCTAAGACTTCATATCCCATTGCTGGGACCAATACAATTATGGGTTCAACATCCTCCATGAGGCATTTGTCCTTGTCCACCATGAATACAATATCCTTTTCATACTTCTTTACAACTATTTCATGGATCCTAGCCCTGGCCTACATTTTCTTTTGGAAGTTTTTGAAATAACCCCATAAAGCTGCACTTTGTTTGTTAGCATTTCCCAAACTATGCAAGTGATTTCTGATTTGAGTTGCTACAGGTCTATGATCAAGCCAACCTATATTCTCCATACCAGGTAACTCCCTCAAAAAATAAAAGAATAGACAAATAATCAAGGTTCCATACTTAAAGGGATATTTTGTTTCTTTTGTTCTTTTCAGGTTTTCCATTAATTGTTCCCAGAGCAACTCACATAGGTCATAGTCTGTGTTATTCTTGACCATATCATATGCTATGTAAATAGCTGTTGTAAACACTGAATTCTCCTTGTTAGAGAAATAGACCTTATACCTAATAAGCATCGATGCAAATCTAATTGCTGAATCCTTAATATCATTTATGGTTAATGCTCTTTTATCAAATTTAGTATCTGTCAATTGCATTATTGTGTTGTTCTTCATGGTCTTCAATTCTAGAACCTTTTTGGTGGAACACATGCTAGTAATTTCTTTGATGGCATCCTTTGTTATCATATAGGGCTCATCAAGCCAAAGAATTCATCATGAATCCTGTTCAAGACATATCTCACCCAAGCATCATCCAGAACCATAGGAAAATCCAACCAGATATCCAATATCTTCTCAACTAGGGCACTATACTCTTCTTTCAACTCAAATTTGTCATCAGTTAGTTCCTTTAGATAAATATCCCCTAATTTTTAGTGATCATATTCATCTAGGTTTGTATGTATGTAAGCCCTAACATCCTGCGTATGCATAACCCCATGCAGAATCTTGAAAAATGCCCCATATGGATCAGTCTCTAAAGATTTAAAGGGGTGCTTCTTAAACTTTGGGCAAGGCCTCTCAGTTATCTCAATTACTTGAGGAGTATACATTTTTGTAGATTCAACACAGATAATTTTTTGAGAGAGATAACGATAAATACCTTTTGCCTCCGTTAGGGTTTCTTTGTCAGATGCTTGAATTTGCCCTAGCTTGCTTCTCAGGTCTCTCTAGTCGCTTGAAGGTTTGAATGCAAAGTAATTTTTCTTTCAAGTGGATCCCTTATATTCTCTTTTCATCAAAATATAATCACAATAAATGCTTCGTTCAAAAAGCTGTCAAACCCTTCCTTTGTTGTCCCTAGCAGATCAAGATTGCTCCGTAATTTACTGCATTGGATTCTTTTCTACCATAATCTTCTTCATAAGATCTATCATTCAGTATTATAACTCATATCTTTGTGTTGGATATTAGCACCACATTTCTGGCTAGGGGAAATAGGATTTTGCATTAAGCTCCCCTGAGCCAGAGCACCCAATTTACTTCCCAGAGGAAGTACCAACACTCGAGTCTGGTGTGGACTCACCCTTGACTTACTACACTTCCTTCTTAACCCAAATTTGATTCATCTCCTTCTTGATCTCTGCCAGATCTTCCTTTTGTAATGGTTCTCTCTTCTCTGCTTGATTATTCCTCTTTATGTTCTTGCTTTTGCAGAACCTTGCAATATGTCCAGGCTTGTTGCAATTGAAACATACAACACTTCTCTATCTATTGTTTCTCTCATTCATCCTTGATCTACATTGGTTAGTCTTGTGCCCAAATCTATTACATGCAAAACAAATCCCATTGAAAGATTGAGCATTCCTTCCATTGTTATAGTTGTTCCTTATATGATTTTTGCATTCACTAGCTTTGTGACCAAACCTCTTACATATAAAGTAGTTACCTTTAAAGGTCTGAGCATTCCTTCTATTGTTATAATCATTCCTCATCAGACTTCTACAATCATTAGCCTTGTGACCTACTTTATTGCAAGTGAAACACTGACCAGAGAATGATGGAATATTTTGATTCACCCTGCTTCTACATTGAGTAGCCTTATGACCAAACTTATTGCATGTATTACAATAACCATTGAAAGAAGGGTACCTTTGAGCATTTGGTTTCTTGACCAATGGTCTTCTAGGTCTACTCCTTTAATTCTGAAACTGTTTTCCTTTGTCCTTCTTGATCAATTTTGGAACTTTCACCTTTCTCAAATTTGAAACCTTCTTTATCATCAGGACTCTTCTGACTAGAAAGTATTCTATCAAGTTGGGCAGTACTCACTCTAAATTTTTTTTCTTGAGTCCATGCATGTTTCAGATCAACTTTTAGATCCACAACTTCTTGTTCAAGCTTTGTGTAGTCTTTAGTTTTGCTTTTCACCAATTAATTTAGGTCTTCTTCTGCTTTTGCTCTTTTTACAACTTCCACTTTCAAATTACTCAAGGTGTCATTTGCAGATATCAATTGTTCACTAACCTCCTTATATTTTCCCTTGAACTTCTTGACTTGCTCCCTCAATTTTTTTATGCACTCATCTGCTTCCTTGACGTTACCTTTCAGATCCCTATTTTCTATTTTATCTTTTTCAAGATCTACAAGTGCAAGCTTGAGTTCTTCTTCATTGGCAAGTGTGCATTCTTCTTTAGTTTCAGTTGCATCAATTTCTTCAGGAGGAGTAGGGCATTTTTTACCTTCCATATGTTGTATCTCCAAGATCTTCCTCAAGCTATTAGACTTCTTTCGAGGAACCAGGCTCTGATACCAATTATTGAATACCCAAAGTACTGAGAGGGGGGGTGAATCATTATTATATTAAACTTCTTATTTATTAAACTAGTAATCCATTTACCGCATGCAATGATAAAGAAAATTAAACATAGAAGAAACAACCACAAACCATCACACATGAACACTAGAATTTTTACATGGAAAACCCAAAACTGGGAAAAACCACGGTGAGTGTTAGCTTACAATATATTATGTAGGAACAATACTGAATTACAATAAGGGCTCATTCCCCAAAAAAATGGTCACTATAAAAAGGCTCACTGCCTAGAGAAAGAAAGAAGAAAGAAGGGTGGCTCACTGCCAATTTGAACTACTTAGATTGCATCTACACATGCATGGTTGCAGCTCCAATGAATGCTCAAAACACTGTCTCAAAACTCTTCATCTTGACTGCTCTATTTCACTGCTTTGCTTTTACATTAAGCAAGATCTCTCTTCTTCTGCTCTTGTTTGCTCTATACTACATATTTTTCACACATTCACATTTTCATCACACCTCCCAAACACCGAATTCAATCCCATATATATCTACAACAAACAAAATCTTCATATTAGGTCAGCCTAATAAGGTGTAGCATGTAGTCATGCATTATGTATCTTGTCGACCAAATTGATTCACCAAAAATCACAGCGGACCCAAACAACATTTGAAATACCTTCTCACATGTCAACCTCAATTGTTTCACCACTTAGAATTAAGTTCTATACAATAGAACTTACCACATATAATTTATACTTATCATGTCAGCCTTAAACATAGACTATCACTGCTTCACTTCCTCTGTCAGACAACAAATTTCACTGTAGACTACAAGATGCTTCCAAAATCATATCAAACACTCTTCACATATCATAGATCATACCTTTAGAACCACAAAGCAAAATATTCTCTTGTAGTAGAATGCAGACCACCAGAACACATGTTCTATCATAGTCAAACTATACCATACCAAGTAGCGATACTTAGGCATTCATAACTGACTCTCCGATGAAGTTAAGAACTTACAATTCTAGAGTTGGATACTTCCCACATGTGTTTACAACACCTCAAAACCACATAACGGAATGTGCAACAGTGAAGGAATGTGGACCAAAACAAATGAGTGTTCTGCTTTGAATCATAATGTACTCTGTCTTTCCAGACTTAGTTTGTTGGAGTGTATGCTTCCAGTACTTGTCAAGGACTAAAATCTTGGACAAATGATCATTTGAGGACTGTGGGAAACATACCTAAACCACATGATATGATTTTCTACTGTGGGCCAATGCCAACCATTATATTGCCTCTTTGTCACTGTCTCTTGTGTACTGCCAACACTTAACCAAAATGACTAAGTCTTTTTCCCCAGACCAAAACTTCTACTTTAACCTTGTTTCTTTTCTTGTTGCCATCAATGACAACATCTTTAGACATCATACACAAGTTGCCAATAGGTCTACCCAACAATATATGACATACATCCTTTGACATAATATCACACAATACTTCATCATGATAAGATCCAATATGAAATTTCACCAAACATTGTTCACTCACCAGTACCTTGTGTTCATCCTAAAACCATGTTATCTTGTAGGGATTAGGGTGTTTCAATCTCTCTAGGTTTAGCTTAGTCACCATCTCCCCTGAAACTAAATTATCTGTACTGCCACTATCAATGATAACCTTACAACATTTACCTCCTGATTTACATTTGGTTTGGAACAAACTTTTCCTCTGCAGTGGTTCCTCAGTTGTCTCTTCTTGAAATAGTGCTCTCCTCATGACTAATGATTCTCCTTTCTTAGGTTTTCCAACTAAATTAGGTGATCCAATAAGTTCTTCTTCTACATAAGCTGCTCTTTCATTGTTCTCTGTCTTCTTGCTTGTACTTCCCTAATGACATTCAAATGCTCTATATCCTTCACCTCCACACTTAAAATATGTTCTTCTGAATGTTCTCTTATCCAATCCTCTCTCATCTCTTTTGTATCCTTCACTCTAGTAAGAATTATGATTCCCTCTACAGTAGAACGTTTTGTCATCTCTCCGGTATGCATTGCTATCTCTGTCTTCTTAAATGTACTATCTTTTTTGTTCTGCTCTACATATGATCTTTCTCCTACAGAATATGTTCCACCTCTCTAAAATTTACCTCCTCATCCTCTCTGTCTCTACTCATGTTTCTTGTTCAATTTTTCTTCAACTTTTAGGGCAAACTGATATGCGTCTTCAATTGTTGTCATCCTTACCAAACTCAGTTCTTCTTGAATGTTTAATCTTAGTCCATTGATGTATCTTGCCACTTTCTCCTTGCTTGCTTCACTATTTTTAGTCCTTATGGTCATCTTGTGAAATTCTTTAGTATACACCTTCACATATTTATCTTTTTGTTTTAGGTTTTGCAATCTCTTCAATAGTTCCAACTCATAATCAACAAGTATAAACCGATTCTTCAACTTTGTCACCATTCTATCCCATTTTGTGATCTTTTCTTTTCCTCTTCTATTTCTATCCAACTGAACTTCATTCCACCAAATATCAGCATGTCCTTTCAACTTAGTCTTTGCAAATCTCACCTTCTCTAGATCTTCAATTTCTTCATATTCAAAGTATTTCTCCAAATCATTTATCTAATCAGTCAGTTCCTCTAGATTCAAATTTCTAGTGTAATTTAGTACATCCACTCTAGGTGGATTTCCAATCTTCAAAATGCTCTAAAAATCTTCACTTGATTTGATTCTTCTTCTTCTTCTAGGGTTTCTTCATTTTGATCAGCTAATTGAAATTATTCATCATCACTTTCAACATTGGGTCGAGGTGTTAGTCCTGTTCTTCGATATTCTTCAACCAAATCCAATCGGACCTTCATTATTTTCATCATCTCCATCATTTTGTCCATTCTTCTATCTATAGTGCCTACAATAGGTATTCTCCTTAGCGGCATCTCTTCCTAGGATCCAAGTGCATCTGCCTCAAATTCGGCAATTGGGCTACAAGGTGACAACTACCTCACAATCGGTGATCGGTTGAAAACACAGGTAGACTGTCTCAGGTTCGCAATCTATTCACAACAAGATCATATGGAATGCCTTCACAAAATTTTCTCTCAAAGGATTCAAACTTTGCTCTAATACCACTTAGTGCAATCATGACAGGAGGGTTCACAGAATGAACTATCCATGCCGTGCAACAAGAGTAAACACACTGAAAACAAATCAAATATAGAATTAAATGAATGATTCAAATGCTCAATATATCATAGATTCAAAATGCTTACATGCCGGCAACCTGCAAGCTTACAAATTAGGGCTCACAGGCTTGAATTCCAGTTACAACAAATATGCAAGATATAGCAATGAAGCACCTATCCGGAACAAAATACTTATCCTAATCTATCATAATCACTCACTCACTTCCTAATACATCCTAGAGATCTATATATATCATCTCCAAGCTCAAGAAGTCTTCTGTGTCAGCCAAGGAAGGTTACAAACTCCAATGAAAGAGATGTAACATGTAGAAACAAATAGGTCGGCCCTAAACAACTAGTACTCCTCCATAAATGAATGAAACAAGGTGCAGACCTCAAGGAAGGTCTATCTGGTCATTATGTGTCATGTGGTATGTTCCATTTAGCTCTGCAAGTCACAGAAGTGCTCCGAAAACCTTTTCCTTTAGTTGGATGTCTATATGCTTTGTTCTATGAAAACATGTGATCTTCTGATAGCAATAATTTTAGCAAACAAGTTCAAATGACCTAAATTTTGGATATGATGTAACTGACGATGTCTAGATGCTATGTCCTACTCTGTAAGCTCTAAAATGACAATGCACAAAAATGCGGTACACACTGCTACTGACTGAACTGCACTGTACTGAATTGAAAAATGAAAGAAAACAAAAAGGAATGTAAATATTTTTGGTTGATGCAAGATTGCTCTGCAACCTGGGATGCTCCTGCATCATTTTTCATCTTGGCATATTTGACAAGGATAATCAAGGATTGATAATTGAGTGGTTACAAGCAAGTAAGATGAGGGTTGAGGTGTTGCAGAAATGCAAAGATAAACTCAAAGCTAAGAGAGAGGCAACGGAGGGGATCATGACAATGATTGAAAATTTCATTGAGTCCATCCCTTGCACCTTCAAAGACTGGCCTTTGGTGGTCTTTCCTACTGTCAGGATTGTTAAGAAGTTCACAGACTCCCTTCACCAATAGCGGATTAAATAAAGCATTGATGAATTGATAATGCTCAAGGTTGCATTCAAGGACTTTCAAGAGTAGTTGATCGACTTCACAAAACTTCATAGAAAGATCAAGCAGTCGACATTCTCCTAGCAGATAAAGGTGAAGTATCATCAAGGGCCAAGTCAAAATGATATCAACAAGGTCATTCTCAATTTCAACAATCATTTTCCAGGAGGGTCATAATATCCTTGTTCTTCACTATTTTGTTCTTTATTCTTTTGAAGATGTAATAATCTAGTTCAATATAATTTAGATTGATATAGCTACTTGAGGCTGACATATTTTGTAGTTAACAAATTTTATAATATTAGTGGCTTAGACATGATTATATGGCCAACCCAACCTTCACTTTTGAAACAAGTGTTCAAGTTATAAATAGGTCCTATCCTATTTGGCCAACTTTGTTATGAATGTAATAAGACATCACCTCTATAAAGAGGAAGTTTGACTTTTTTTGGAGGGGGAATTCAAGATTTTGTAGCATGACCACAATTTTCTACTTTTGACAAGGCATGTAAGTGGCGAACTATAACACATTTGCAATGCGGGAATCCTGCTATCGAATGTAATCTTCCAATTTTGGGGCCCATTAATAGAAAACTATCTAGTCTTCTCTATTTTCCTAATGTCAGGTGGTAATGTATTTATATTTTCATTTATGTTTAATTCATCTTGGTGAGATCTAAGATCAAATATTATATTTTTACATGAGATGGAGGGATAAAGTTTGATTACTACACATGTAATATGGTGTTTTCATACTTTTCATCCTTAAGCAATTCCTTAGACTCTTGCATTTGATGTGTTCATGATTGTGTGAAATACTGGTCATTGCATTTCAAGTTAATTTAATCTCATCATGTTGGTTAAGTACAATGAAACAAATACAGAGGCTATCCATTTTCAATTTTATTTACTTTCTTATAACCCTAACCTCCTTTTGCAATTTTTTTAACCAAGTTAGCTTAGGATTAGACTTAGGAACCCCATGTTGGGACCCAGATTTTTTGGTTCCCAAGTTTGCAAAATCATGCCAAATTCATCAAAATTTTCCCAAGAGGTCCTTGTGTATTCACCTCATTTTTTGTGTCTCTTGTTATCTCCCTTAAAATTTGACTAAGTTTGATTTTGTGAGATCCCCTGAATTGTAGAATTTGCATTTCAACTCCTATAGATCTAAAACTGCTCTCAAACATCGTGAAACTATATACATGAAATATAACTTAAAGTATAAGGAAGTAAATGTCCATATGTAAATTTTACGTATACTTAAATGTTATATTTCATGTATACCTCTAGTGCAAAAAATCCTAAGTGTTTTGCCTTTCAGCAGGTTCGTGAACCTGTGAACTTGCCAAAAGGGTTCTAAAGTTCACATTCTCACTGAATGATTGAATGAAGGGAACAAAGAAAAAGAATGAATAAATGGAAAGGATTTTTAGTGAACTTCCCAGTTTGTGAACTAGGAAGTTCGGTGAAAAGGAAGTTCATTGAAAAGAATGAAGAGAAAGAGAAAGAAAAGTAAAGGAAAGTAAAAGGCATTTGGGCAATTCGATAGATTCGTGAACCTACAATCCTACGAAAATGTTAGCCTAAGTTAAAAGTCACCAAATGTTAGTTTTAAAAGAAATTTGTAAAGTGTTTTAAATGCTAAAAGCATGGGATTTTTCATGCTATTTCTTGTTCAAACGTTGGCTACTCCTAGGATGCCATGAATGTGTTAATGATGTTACAATGTGGGTAGTTGGGGAGGTAGTGAAGATTGATGGCGGTAGTGTTAGATCTAGGGCACACAACTGAGAGGGGGGTGAATCAATTGTACAAAAACTTGTTTCCAATTCAAACACTTAAATCCTCTTTGTTATTTAATAGCATATCAGTTAATCACTCATGAAAGCATAAACACCATAGCAGATACACATCAACACATGAGACACCAAGATTTTGACGTAGAAAACCCGGTCAAGGGAAATTCCACGGGGTGATTAACCCAAGGATTATTCTCTGTTAGAAGAATAAGAAAAATAGATGGCACATGCCAATTAGGGCTCACTACCCGAGCACACTGCTCACAAGAGGCACACTACCTACAAGAGACACACTATCTACAAAGTAACAAGTATTACAAAACTTGAACTGGAGATTGACATCTTTACCATGTCTGGATCAGTTCCATTTAAGCCTGAAAACTCCTGCTCTGCCTTTCGCTCTTCTTCTTTGCTAGGCCACACTCATCCACACCAAGACACACTTCAAAATGAATTCACAATCCCTTATTTATACAAGGCATTGACTTATGAACAATCATCTAAGTCGGCAAACACTTATAAGATCATTCGCAAGATGTGTAATACATTCGATTGGCCTGTTATAGGAAGAACACCAATATCCGTGGTTATTCTTCAAATGCAAACTCAAGCTTCAATGTGGACCACCAATAAGAATTGTACATGATCCAAAGATCACCAAAACCTTTCCTGAGTCATCAAGAACATCCGCACTTTATCAGCTTACTAGAATTCTTCTCTTCTTCATCCGGAACTTCAAGAACACAGTCTGTCATCACTGTCATAATGAAAAAGGTGCTTCTAGACCTCCAAACCATGAAAAAATCTAGTTGTCACTTCTCACAGACTTCTTCAACACTCCCTCCAATCCGCAAAGTGAGATAATGCAATTCTGGAGCTCACCGGACCTTTCTGTGACCCTCTATCACCTCTGAACACCTGCCGGAACTGGTTCTACTTGAGCGACCATAACTTCTTCATATCTTCATGCGGACCTCTGAAATCTTGACTGGAACATCTCAAGACTCATATCTACAAACCCTTTAAACCGTATCCTCTGATCCTCAACCTATTTAGGACTTTTTCCTTCTTGTCATCATTGTTCTTCACTGTTCCTGATTGAGACTTGTTCTCTCAATATCCTTAGCACACAGCTCATCCAATCCTTCTCATTAATGCAATATGAGTATGTTGACATCAATGACAACACCGATTATCCTCATACTTGCAATAGGTAGGTGGGAATTTAGGGTTTTTTACCACCTAGAATGTAGAAATTAGGTGCTATAGATACATGCACGGAAGGAGTAATAAATGTTGATCTTTTTGACATTTTTCAGATGACTTGTGTGCATGGTAGGTAGGGTTTCAAAAGATGATAGTTGCAGATCTTCAGGGATAGTGAATGAAATTTTATGAATGTATTAATGCAGAAGTTGTTAGTAGAATTGAATGTATCCATTGTTGCATGTGTTTATTATAGAAATTTCTAAATCACAGTAGGGTTTCTCTTACCACATTTTGTGGTGTAAATGTAATTATCGATTTAAAGGATTTGACAAGTCCATAATACATTGTAGCATTGTAATGATCATTTAAAATTTACATATGAATGAATGCATTATGGGAATGGATAAATAAGAATGTTTATTTTCTAATTTCAAGTTCTATGCATATGGGTATTCCAGATAGGCAACCTCATACATTTTACTTGTTGTTTTCCCTTTGATAATCTATAGACTCTGTTACCCATTGAATAGGCACTAGTTTGAGAGGTGTTTTGATCACACAAACCATTTAAAAATTGAACAAATCCATCTAGTGTGTAATGGAAATAGTTAGATTTGTATGTCTTCTATGATTTGGTATTACAACTAGGGAAATATAATTTGTGAGTTTTTCCAAGATGATATTCTACAAATCCCAATTATATACCAGCACCTTGTATTTATACAATAGTGTTTCATTAGCTTCAATCAAAGGTTATAAAGTGTAGCAAGCCTATTTCAGTTCAGTGACAACATTAGGGATTGAAAGAACAATTTGGGTATTGTTGCAATGATGCAAATTTGAGAGTGTTTTATGATTTCTAATCCTTGTTGAGAGATACCTCAAGAATACCCTCCTAAGCCTAGTTGAGCTTAAAGTGAAGAGGAGTTTACCCACTCTTATTAATTGGCCAAAATCATCCTTAGATTGTTGATAAAACTCTTTCCAATCACCTTGATGACACCCCTAGCTTAGGCGATTAGGTAATGTTTTAGGGTTTTCGATTGTGGTTATTTTGGGAACCAACGGTTTGGTGTCACTTCTAGGGAGACCTTGATGATTCTGGTTGATCATTGTATGGTTGTAACGCTGTGAAATTTATTGAAATATCTTCCAAGAGGGAAGTGGTGACTTTGTTTTGTGAACAACCCAGAAATTAGTTTGCAATTCGAAGAAAAAGAATTTACAATGAATAGAGGAAGAAGCCAAGAACAACCTAGATGTGATGATTCATCAGGTAGCATAGGAGACTGAAGAAGTAAATGGAGACTAAGAGATCCTACTGTGTTATCACCACTAAATACCTCACAACAAGTAGGTACTTCTATTAGAGATGATACATTTGTAGATGCAATGGATCCTTTCTAGTATACATTAGATGATTCAACTAATAATGCATTGAGAAATAATAGAAGAATGGATGGGAATGACTATGAAGTTAGAAGGAATGAGAACATTGTTGGTAGAGGAAGTAGAGATAGATCTCGTGATGTAGAAATGAGAGAATATGACATGCCTAATGAAAATGAAGAAGCTCGTCAAAATGCCTAGCATCCTACTTCACCTCTAGGTCAATTATAAATCAGTATGGTAACATTCCCAATGATGATGAACAACCTAGAGTTCATAATGCAAATGAGAGGGAAATAAATGTTAATGATGAGTTGGATTTACTCAATCATATCAAAAAAAGGCAAAGAGAAGTGTAGGCCCTACTTGAGTTGCAACAAGCTCAAATTTCCCAGATAACTCAAAATGCACAACAGGGTAGGAATCAACAGTATAATCCATAACAACAACATCAACAATGGGACATCAGGGTGTGAATCATGCTCATATTCAAAATGTTCATAACCAGCCACAACAAAATTAAATGAATCAACTATAGACACCCAAAATTGTCCCAAATTTGTCCACGACTTGCAACAACTAGTCAAAAACATTATCTTAGACATCATGTAGCATTTTGTCCTAAACCCACTCCTAATTCCACTAATCCATTGGCTAATTAATTAAATAAATTTGATTTAATTAATTAAAATCCCATCTTAATCCCATCCTTATCCCACTTAGCCAATTAATTAAATAAATTTTATTTATTTAATTAATTTCACATTCATATCCCAATCCTATCCTAATCATCTTTCCAATTAATTAAATAAATTTTATTTATTTAATTAATTTTCCATCTAATATCCCAACTAATTCAAATAAAATATTTGAATTAGGTCCTCACCTCTCACTACATTCCAACACTTGTCCACCTCTTAATTGAATCATGTGTGGTACTACATCTTTTATTTAATATCTTTCACATGTAGTACTTTTTATATACACAATCACACATGTAGTACTTTTTGTGTACACAGTCACATATGAGCCCTATCCTCCTTTGTACACTTGTCACATGAATACAACTCCCTTGAAGAGTGGGAATAACTAATCAATCCTAGCCGTCCACATCAATCATTTAGCCTTTTAATCTCAACCATCCATTTGAACCAAGCCTTTCCTATAAATTAATCCCCTCATAAGCCATTACCCATGGGTTGAGTCTTGAGTATCCTTATGCTGTCGAAATATCTTTAGAAGCTTTGCATCATTCATCCATTATCTTCCATCTATCAATCTTCATCTTAGTGTTATGCTGCAGAAGTGAGCATTCAACATTCCTCTAACAATCATCCTTCAAAATCTTGCATGCTCATGTGAGGTGGAGAAGAGCAATGGAGATAAATCGAGCATAGCATGGAGATCGGTTTGCATTTACATTTGTTATTTTGATTTTCATGTTATCTTGTGCTTCATTGTGCAATTGTTAGGGTTTGATCATTGTTGTTTATTTATTTACCCTATTTACAATTTTACCCTAACTACATTTGGTATGCCTGGTGGGACTAACCCTTGCTTTGCAGGTTTATGCACTTTGATTTGTAGGTTGAAGATATTTTATATTGCTGATTTTCTTTATTTAGGACCAGATCTTTTGCAGAGGGTTTTCTATTTTACACAGGCCCTAGAAAAAGGAGATCTTAGGTTCGTTAGAAAGAGGACTTTGAGAGCTTTCCGAAACGTGGTTACATTAAAGATTTGGCTCAGTATTTAAGGAGTTATGATGATTTGAAGTTGACCCTGCGATTCTAATTTTTCAGAAATTTTTGACGCGCGACTTTTAGAAAAAAAATTGTATCTTCCAATCTAGCTAACCAAATCACATTTGATTTTTTGCAGGTGGTTAGAAATATTTAAATCCATTTTTCTATATCATTATTTTTTAGATCTATGGTACAAATGGATTTTTTGTCAAAAAATAATTTTTTTTCAAACCCTAGTTTATGACATAACTTTTGCATATGGAGTTCAATTTGAGCAATTTTTTTTTTTTTGATATTGATTAGAAAATCATAAGAGATCTCATGGCCATATCTATTTTACTGTTGGATGACATTATTTGATGATTTTTTGCAGGGTTTATTTTTCAATCTTAACACTCTTTCATTGCAAACTTCAAACAAGCATAACTTTTGCATTTTTGATCCTTTTTTAAAGAATTTTTCTTTAAAAGTGCATGAAATTTTCTAATTTTCTGTTTATACAATCCATTTTGCTATATCAGGTGATCTTAATTAGAATTTTTTATATTTCATCTTTTTCACATAGCTTTCTTCTATGCAAGTTTACTTGTTTCTTTTTGGAATTGGTGACTTGTAGGTGAATTAAAGGAGCTGGAGAAATGTTTGGATCAATCACAACAGCAAGTAGAAAGCGAAAATAACCCGGTGCACTCATTCTAATCTTTCATCTCTAATCATTGCTTGTCAACACACTTCAATTTGGGGCTTAAAAAGAACAACTTGTTTGATTACACATTTGGACTTTGGGCTATTAAAATCAATCTTATTTGCAATCACACATCATTGAAATTTGGCATAAAATGAACAAGTGTCTTCCTACACATTTGGATTTTGAGATCTAAAATGAACAAGTGCTTGAATTATCTTCTACACATCTCATTTTCTAAAGGGTCAATTAACAAGTGGGAGTGTGAATCAAGTGACAGCTCACTTGGTTTGCTTTTGTTTACCCTATTTAGGAGGCCTGCTTGGAGACACACCACTCCAAGGGATGACCTCAACCAAGGCTGAATTGAAAGACACCCTCATTGGGAGTTGGAATCTTGTCACTCTTGGCTAAGCCCCAAAGAACTTTATACCTTTGGGAAGTGAAGGTGAAGGGTGGGTTACCCCTTTCTCCTGGCTATGTGGCAGAATTTCACTTTCAATTCCATAGTCAACCTTGTGCAATAGATAGCCTAATACCTAATTGGCCATACCCACTTGACTAGACATTAGGCTTGTTGATGTGTTTTCAAGTGCTTGCTTAATAATCATCACATTTCATTTTCAAAGTCAAAAATTGCTTGTGTTTTGCGTGAGTGATTCATGTGTGTATATACATAATCATTTATTTGAACATTGCCAAATCAAGCTATAAACACCAAACACATAAACAAGTCATCATATCCTAATCATATCCAAATCAATTTTATCCTAGTCACCTTCATCTTAATCATCAAATCAACTTCATCCAAACAATCCACATCATCATTGAATTATAACCAAGCACTTGCCAAAAAGGACTTAAGACTTAAACACTCGTGTGACACCACGCCAAAATTAGAAGACCTAGCATTTAAACTCATTCTCTAACTTCGCAAAGCTCGAGCAAACCAATCACCTCTAGACCAACAATTCATTCAAGAGGCCAATGACATGATTCAACAACTTCAATCTCAAGCAAGCTAATCACTTCATCTGTGACAACTCTTAGCACACGCACAACACCTCTTGGCCACTTATCAAATCCAATCATCACATCAACCAATTCCACATCAACCTTACATGTCATCACCTTCCACTTCATATCAACCTCATCCATCCACATGTCATATCAACCCTTCATCAATATATCACAATCCTTATCCATATCAACCCATATCACAACAACCATTATCCTATGTAATCTCTCCACCACAATACCATCAACCAATTCAACAATTCCAACCACAACAACATTAACCAATTCAACAAATCCAACCATCACAACATCCAATTCAACAATTCCAACAACAACAAATCGTAACACCATCTCAACCTCAACAAATTCCACCTCAATCCTATGTGTCATCCACCTTAACTTCATACCAACCTCATCTATCTACACATCATGTCAATGCCACACCAACATATCAACCTCCACCTCAGCATTATCCAACTCCTTATTCTAACATTCCAACACACCACCAAACCTATCCACAAGGCAACCAAGTGTCATCACAACAAGAACATGTAAGGCCAAATCCACCTTGGCAACAAGTTCAAATGCCCTCAGCTTCATACCAAACCCAAGACCTTTTATCTACATATCCCACCATTTCACCTAACCACCAAGATTATCAATGGCCTCCACAACAAGCACAAGTGAGCCTAAGTCCACCTTTGCAACAAGAAGCACATCCAAGTCCAAGTGGCCCCTTGTACATAAATCAAAGCCCAAGTTATCCTATGCAAGACTTAATTACCTTTGACAAGGGAGATACCAATCTAGAGTGGCCTCCAACATCCAATCACATGCCAACACATGAGCCAATTAGTCCTATCCCAACACCACCATGTGATCCC
Source organism: Cunninghamia lanceolata (assembly GCA_027924645.1). NCBI lineage: Eukaryota > Viridiplantae > Streptophyta > Pinopsida > Cupressales > Cupressaceae > Cunninghamia > Cunninghamia lanceolata. The sequence goes on from BSBN01001399.1 coordinate 1,117,241, forward strand.
ATTCCTAGTCTATTAATCCCTCTACCTTCTAAACCACCAAGCCCTCCATTACCTTCATCGCCATGCCATTCTAATCCTTCACCAAAGGATGTGGCTAAGATAGTTTTAAAAAGGATGCTTGAAGCAAAATTCATTAAACTTCCTGAAGTCAAACCATGTGAAGAAAGTTTGTATGATGAACATGATTATTGTGCATACCATAGGACCAAAGGCCATAATACAAATAAATGCCCAATATTTGTCCCAATTTTTTACAAGGTGTATCGACATACAATAAGAGAGCAATATATATCCAATCTCATTATCTCCCCATCCAATCCTAATCCTAATCCATCCAACCCAATTAGCCCTCAACCAAATCCTAATCATAAGCTTACAACACCATCTACCCTTATCATTAATCCATTATATTGCCCATTCACCCATACCCTTGCAAAAGATGTGATCCAATGGCTACTAGCAAGGAATAGAACATCCCCATGTCAAACACCCATTCTTGAGCCTTTTAATGAGTCCTCCAATACCATCTCCAATCCTACAGTCCCATCATGTGATCCAAAACCCATCAAGCCTAATCAAGAGCCTAACACTATTAGCCCAAGTCAAGAGCCATTGTACCCTCCTGTTGAGGACCATGAAGGACCTATCAAGCCTATTCAAAAGCCTCCTATCATAAACCCAAGTCAAGAGTCATCATGTTCTCATGTTGTTGACCAAGAGCCTATCCATGAGTCTCCCACTTCCAATCCCCTTCAAGTAACCCAAGAGGCATGTCAAGAATTCAATCCTAAGCATGTGGAAACATTAAGACCTAGTCCAACTCAAGATCAAATCACTTTGATGCAACCTATCCATAATATATATCTTTTCCATGATCAAGATGATACCTATGAAGAAGCTATCCATGAGCACCTTGATCCTATCCATAATCCTATAATCCATGAGAAAGATATCCAAATTGCTCCTAGTCATCCGCCATCTAGCCCTAATGTGCAAACATCCACTTGTCATGATGAGACACTTGGCCCCCAAGTAAGCTTAAAATATCAAACAAATAACTTGGATCTTAGTCAACACAATGCTAATCAAGATCCTAATGATCCTCCTTCCACATCCACCATCGATTCCACTTCAAGTCCACCATCATATCCACTTGGTCTTACCACTTTCATCCATGAATGTTCTTCCTTAGAGAAAGAACAACCTTTGTCCTCCACTTCACCTTCTACATCCAATAAAGAACTCAAGTCTAATGTTCAAAGCACACCTAGACCCATTGTCCATCGTAGCCTCTGAAACATGAACTACCAAGGTAAAGGCCTAAGCCTTTATGAACAAGGTATTTTAGAGCTAAACCATGTCAAGATTTCTCCATGCTCATATGGCCTTGCATATACACCCCAAGGTAAACACTTTAAAGATGTTGGTAATTCCTCCATACCTCCTAAGTTCACTTTCCATCATGAATCCTATCATACACCCAAAACATATATTGCCATTCCACCTCCATCAACCTACAAATGTCAAAAGCATGTGACCATACACCTTCCACCATCAACTTTACCTCCATTACTTCTAACTCCTAATTTCCCACCATCAACTTTACCTCCACTCCTTCCAACTCCTACTATCCCCCCATCTTCCTTACCTCCATTACTCCCAACACCTAATTATCCATTTATCCATAAGCACCCTTACAATCCTAATCATGACCAACAAATGCACATATTGTCTAAACATGAAGCTTTAACTCATTCCATCGATGCCATGGGAGTCAAAAGAAAAAAATTGGATGCCTTTATCCATAAAGCCAAAAGTCCTATAAAAAATCCTAAGGACCCTCATGCCTTAGGATATCAATGCAAAGAATCAAAGCCAAATCCATCTAAAAAGTTATCCAAGTCCAAACCTCCACAAGAAAAGTTCAAAACCAAAATGGTTTGGGTCCCTAAGTAAAAATCAAGCAAATCAAATGAGGCATCCTCTTCTACATCTCAAGAATCCCAACCATCCCCTTCCATCCAAAAATCCACTTCCATCCAAAAGTTTCAAATTCATTCATCCCACAAGCAAAGCAAAAATCATGAAAATCCTAAGTCTATGTGGGTCCCCAAATGCTTACATCATCCATACACTAAGCAAACATCCCCATTGCTTCCTACACCACCTTCCCATCAAAAGCTTCATTGTTTATCATGGTGTGTGCAACCGTTGGTCATGATTCCCTTGCATTCCAAAACATTCCCACATACCTCCATCTCCCCAACCTTCATCTGTTATCTTACATATCTCCCCCATCACTTTCCTATGGTCCATGCTTTTGCATAAACCTTTAGCCATCCTTTTCCATAAGACCTACATAATCCACATCATAATCCACTATCTTTCCTCCGTAATCCACATCATAATCCACTAACTTTTTATCCACCTACTCCTATCCTTTCATAAACCTTTCATAATCCACTATCTACCTACTCCATCTCCTATCGATGCAATCCCTTACCAACATCTATGAGCACATTTGATATGGTCCATGCGATGACATCTATCTCTAGTGGGACTATCACCTTTCATAGCACTAGACACTTGAGTCCCTCCTATCCATTACTATGGTGAAAACCTAGCAAAAAGGTGCCATGTGTAATTGTCATGCTATCCCATCAAAAAAAAAAAAGTAAAGAGAAATCCTTCGCCCAACGGTGAAAACCTAGTAAACAGGCACCTTAGATAAGTACCATGATGAAAACCTGGCAAACAGACGTCATGTGTAGGTTGATCTTCTATGTCACTTACACTTGGGGGCACCTTGTCTCATCCACACTATCTATCCTATCATATCACTTTCTATCATTTCCATATCCTATCCTACCATCCTTATCCATTACACCCATGTACCTATCATATCGAGTCTATCCATCCTCCCTTCCTCCTTTTGATCTTGATGAAGACATAGGGGCAAAATGTTGAAATATGCTTTGGATATCTCTTGATATACCTCACCCTTTCCAAACAATCCTATCATTATCCACCTATCATAAGCCTTGTCATGTAAAATCCATCATGTCATCCTTTCGTCATAAGCTTTGTCATGTAAAATCCTAAGTATTATACCTAGAATGGGGAATGTTATTCCTATGCGACATAGTCTTTGGAGATCACATCCTAGCTCTCTTATGATACATACATCCATCCCATCCATTATCATCTATCCTTTTATCTATTCATATATCATGAGTCTCCTATCCTCTATTGCCTATCCCTTTATCCATCCATTTATCATGAGCATTCCATCCACTATGGGCTATCCTTTTTACTCATCCATCTATCATGAGCATTCCATCGCATTTACTATCATCCATTCGTTTGTCAAACCCATCTACCTCCATGCACCTAGACTTGGTTTTCCCTTGTCATTGGTATCTAGCATAAAGGCTACCCAAATTGTAAATCCGTTGACATTCAAAACATGTCAAAAATACAAAAAAAAATCAAAATATTCCCCCAAAAATCAAAACATTCAAAAAATCCAAAAAAACAAATATTCCCAAAAATACAAACAAAAAATCAAATATTCAACAAAAATCAAAGCAATAAAACCAACCCTCAAATCAAATCCATCACTTCATCAAAAACAATCCATCAAAACAAATCCAATCAAATCATCAAATCAAATCAAACTCAATCGATTATTTAAATCAATTCATCGAATCAAATCTCAAATCCATCAAAGAAAATCAAATATCCAATCAAATCATCAAATCAAGCTAATCTATCAAAGCACATTAATCCAATCCATATCATCCCATCAAAAACATCAAACTCAAATCAAATCAATCCATCAAATTCATCAAATCACAGTCATATCAATCCAATCATCCATTCACTTCTTCTAATCAATCCAAGCAATGCTCCAAATGCAAGTCAATTCTTAATCAATACCAATCAAGCTAATCAAGCTTGTCAAATTATCTAATCACATCAATGGTCTTGATCCTAATCTTGTTGTAAAATCAATTAATCAAACAATCATCATCATCATCATCAAACATCCTTGTGTTGATCTAGGGATATAGTGTTCCCCTCCATGACAACACTATCATTATCAAACAATCAGCAATTAATCATTGGTTTACAACTTGACAGGGGCAATACCTTGCTTGTTTTTGAATCATTTGTGCATGCTTGAGTGCTTTCTTGTGTGTGTTATCATTTTATCTTGCATTTAAATCAAATCAGTATCCTTTCCAGCTAATATTCATATCTTGTGTATGTTGGAATAGCTTTTTGCACTATCCTTTGCATCTAAGGTCATATCATACCTTTTGTGCATTAGGACTTCAATGCTCTAAGCTTACTTACTCATACATTAGACAAGGTTGTATTACGTTGGGGCATGAGACACATCATCACCCTGGTCTTTATACCTTGGTGCATAGCGTCTATTGCTATATCAAACATCATGGTTGGTCACCTTCATTGCAACATAACGCATCCTTCATTTCTTCTATCCATCCTCTTATCTTCTTAACCAATTCATTTTCTTTCAAGAGCCTACCCGTGTTTGTCCAACCTGCCTATCCTCTCGAGGGGGCATCATCATCTCTAGTTCATCCTATCCTTTTTCTCTATCCATACCTTAGCTTCTTCGAAATGATGTTACTCGACACAAATCTTATCATCTCGAACAACATCTTAAAGAGGGGCAAAAATGTAGACACCCAAAATTATCTCAAATTTGTCCATGACTTGCAACACCTAGTCAAAAACATTATCTTAGACATCATGTAGCATTTTGTCCTAAACCCACTTCTAATTCCACTAATCCATTAGCTAATTAATTAAATAAATTTGATTTATTTAATTAAAATCCCATCTTAATCCCATCCTTATCCCACTAAGCCAATTAATTAAATAAATTTTATTTATTTAATTAATTTCACATTCATAATCCCACTTTCCAATTAATTAAATAAATTTTATTTATTTAATTAATTTCCCATTCATATCCCAATCCTATCCTAATAATCTTTCCAATTAATTAAATAAATTTTATTTAATTAATTAATTTTCCAACTAAAATCCCAACTAATTCAAATAAAATATTTGAATTAGGTCCTCGCCTCTCACCACATTCCAACACTTGTCCACCTCTTAATTGAATCATGTGTGGTACTACATCTTTTATTTAATGTCTTTCACATGTAGTACTTTTTATATACACAATCACACATGTACTTTTTGTGTACACGGTCACATATGAGCCCTATCCTCCTTTGTACACTTGTCACATGACTACAACTCCCTTGAAGAGTGGGAATAACTAATCAATCCTAGCCGTCCACATCAATCAATTAGCGTTTTAATCTCAACCATCCATTTGAACCAATCATTTCCTATAAATTAATCCCCTCATAAGCCATTAGCCCTGGATTGAGTCTTGAGGATCCTTATGCTGTCGAAATATCTTTAGAGCCTTTGCATCATTCATCCATTATCTTCCATCTATCAATCTTCATCTTAGTTTTATACTGCAGAAGTGAGCACCCAACATTCCTCCAACAATCATCCTTCAAAATCTTGCATGCTCATGTGAGGTGGAGAAGAGCAATGAAGATAAATCGAGCATAGCATGGAGATCGGTTTGCATTTACATTTGTTATTTTAATTTTCATGTTATCTTGTGCTTCATTGTGTAATTGTTAGGGTTTGATCATTGTTGTTTATTCATTTACCTTATTTGCAATTTTACCCTAACTACATCAACAATATAGTGTTATGGAGTAAAAAGTAACTTCATGCCATTTTACCTCCTAGTTTAGCTCTTAGGTCATTGTGTTTACATTATGCAAGCTTAATACTTATCTCAGAGCAATTTCCCCTAAAACCCATGTCAAATGGGACTTAGGGGTCCAATCTAAATGCTTATTCATGACCCAAATTAGCCTTGGGACTTGGGTACCCATGCCCTAGTCCAGGCTGATTTGTTGGGACCTAAATTTAAGTTTGTCAGCATAGGATCTTTAACAAGGTTTCCCTCTGTTGGCCTTTTCAATTTAAAATTACAAAAGTTAGTGGGAAAGCATATATAAGTGAGTTTATGTCTTCATTTTACACCTAGAGGGATAATTCAAACTTGTGATATTGAGCTAAGGGATTTCAATTCATTCATTGTGTTGTAGAGCAGAATTGTGTTGTTATTGTATTTATTTGTTGTAGATTTGGCTTCATCAATCCATCTCATCATGGTTTGAAGGATCTTCATCTCTGTGAGGGCTTCACCTCTAAGGTGACTATTTGTGTTTCAATCATTTCAATTCATCATTGCTTTGGCCTCTACCCTCCATTGGGCACACATTCTATCTAACAATAGTGTTGGAAGACTTGAATGTCATTCCGGGGCTTGACCGAGGCAAGCTTCTGAACACCACAACCCCCAAACCCCTCTTTTGTGATTGCAAGTTACATGTGTGGGATTTGGTGAAGTACAGATATAGAGAAGCAATTCAGAGGATAAGGATTCAGGATCTAAGGAAATGATGTTGTAAATTTACCCTACTAGACTAGGGCACCCGCCCCGAAGTCCTCCTGACAGGAATCATCCTGAACTCAGGAGCTAAACATCATCTGACACTGATCATTGTTCTAAATCTACATAAAAGTTGCCCTATCAGAGTTGGGTGCCCACCCCATAGTCCATAAAGTCTTTGCCTCCAAAAATCCAACTTCTAGTGAGTTTCTATTCCTTCTTGAGTGTCTTCCTATGTGGTGATCTATAGCAGTTTATTCGTATGCACCTAATTTCATTATAATTAGGGTTTGAGGCTTATTGAATCTAGGGTTTGACAAATCTTTCAATCCAATCAGTCTTTCCATATCATTCCTAAGTACATCAACCTATAGATGAGTCCTCTCCATCTGTAGTGACTTGGCTTGGTTGTTGTCCTTGAGTGTTATTGTGAAAGGAGGGTTTGATTTGATAGATCTTGACACTATTCATCATCTTCCCACTTTTCACATATAACATTTTAGTGAACCCATGTTTTTACTGAACTTGCATCTTGTTGAGTGTTGTAATTAGTCATTGCATTCATTCATATCATATTTTTCATCTTGCATTGAAATATTTTGCATATATTTGGAAAATTTTTTTTTAAAAAATTCTACGCTTGCATTAAAGCATAGTTTTGCATATTTCGCACTGCATATCATAAAAAAATTTAATTTTCTAATATTTGCATAAGATCTAATATTTACTACTATAATTGATCATTAATTCATACAAAATCTTGCATTTACAAATTTCATTTGTTAGGGTTTTTCTTAAAAAGTTGCATTTTTCATATAACCTAGTCTTAGCAAAAACTAGGGTTTGTAGACAAATTTTTATTTTTAGATTTTGCTACTCCTCTTCAACATTCATTGAAATATGATTTTGAAGTATAGTGTTGGATCATAGCGCAGACTTTTGCATCCTAGCTTTGAAACTTTCACCTTTTTCAATTATACATTGTGTATTCCAACAAGCATAACTACCTTACTCCTTTTGGTTGCTCTATTAGTTTGTGCATTGAGCTGTGTTGCATGCTTTTGTATGAGTTCTATAACCTGCTGCCCTAATAGAAACATCCCTCTAAGGAGAAGCTATAGACTACTAGGTTCTAGTGCTTTGAATAGCACCGATATGCAAACATCAGAAAATCCATTGAACACTTACTTTACAAAGGGTGAAACACAAACTTTGCAAGATATCATACCTCATACCACCTTAATGGAAGAACAAACATTTCATGATTTTGAAGATCCTATTGATGTGATAACACATGTACTTGATGATCAAATCAACAAACTTGATAAAGAACTTGCTGATTTTTAAGCATTTGTGGAAAAAGAAAGGATAGCTAAAGAGGTTGTACGTGTTGTTCATAGTCTAAGAGAGTTATTAAAAGGACAAGACAACATTAATACACTATGTGGGATAGCCCATTTAGTGGGTAACAACATTATGTCAGTGACTAACTATGTGAATACTATCAATAATGTGTCATCACCGAATCATACACAGGTATCGGCACCCATACCGACTACTGGGTCTACTTTCACATCATCAATCCTCACTACTAATGCACAAGCTTGTAGTAATGCTACTGCTAGCATGGGAGTATCTAATGGCATTAATTCATAGAATTACAAAGTTGTGGGATTCAATTATCAAAACCTAGCACCTAGGGTATCTTCTTATATGAATAACCATTCTCAACCACCTCTCCACTCCACCTATTCTCAACCACCTTTCACTTACAATTGTTCTCAACCAACTTTCATTACCACTCAAAATCAATCACCTTTGAATTTCATGAAGTCTACAGCTTCCAATTCTTTAAACCTACAAACCGCATCACCTAATGATGCCATCTTAAACCAACTCTTGTAAGGCATGACCTCTTTACAGTAGAAAGTGACAAATTTGACTAATGCTTCTTCTCAACCTAACATACCAACATACCATGCTCACAATCCTTTATCTTTTTAAATCCTTAGATCACAAATGCCTGATAAGTTTGGGACTCCCCACTTTGAAAAGTACAATGGTAAAGGTGATCCTAATACTCATGTGGCAGCATTCACGGCTATGTGTAGTGATTTCTTCTTTGAAGAGAACTTGTTAGGAAAACTCTTTCCGCGATCCCTCAAAGATAATTCTTTGGAATAGTTTTTCTCATTACCTCTGAATTCAATACATTCTTTCTCATATCTTGTTGATCAATTCTTGCAACATTTCCAAGAAAATATTGGACCTTTGGTCTCATTGATTGATTTAGTTCAATGCAAATAAGGACAGAAAGAGAATTTAATTGAGTTTATCAATCGATATCAAGCTCTTTTCAAACAAATGCAATATTTTATTATAGATGAGGATGTTGAGAAGATATTCATTATGAATTTACAACCTAACATCTATGATAAAATCCTCTTGATGAAGTATAATTCTTTTCAACATCTATGCACAACTCTTCACGATTACCAGCTTTCATCTAGTCAGTATGAGAATCAGAACTCGTCAGCTCGGGTTTGTCAATCCACAATTGGAACATATCAAACAACTTCAAGAGGAATAACAAGAGTTTCATCAAGATCAATGGACAACATTTGAATAATTTTCAATCACAAGTGTTCGCTATTAGTAATTCTAAATGGGCAACATTTCAATTAGACAACAACAAAGATAGCTTACTCCATTATCTAAATCTCTTCAATCAATTATGAATCAAGCAGTAAGCAATAATATTTTGAAGCTTCAACCTGTGAAACCATTTGATAGTAACAGGATACAAGGACCATCATTTGATGCTAATGCCTTTTGTCAGTATCACTACTCGGTAGGATATGACATTGAATGATGTATGCATCTAAAACATGAAATTTAAGACCTCATCGATTCTAATATAATACAGGTACTTGGTGTGAATGACAATGGAAATAAGTTAGTTACTCCTCTAAATCAGAATTTATAGATCTTTACAAATCCTTTTCCTGAGCATAGCGACAACAATATGGTAGACCAAAATACAATAGAGTAGGAAGATGACTATCTCAACTATGATGAGATAATTGGTATGATAGAAGTGGATAAGGAAAAGATTGAAGACTCACCTTGTCCACGTGGGAAAGGTATCTATGTTGAGGTTCCTCTGTCATTATCCCTTCAAGAATCAGGAGACAATCGAAATGCATTAAATACGAAAATTGAACAACCTCAACAAGATAGCATTAAGCAAGAAAAAGGTCTCATGATGGAAAGCATCCCATTTCATCACGAAAGACACCTTCATCAAGCAAATCATAATAACAAAGCAAAGGATTGGAAAAGAACAAGGCAACTGTCATCGGTGGGAAATAGTAACGATTCCCCTCCTCACAAGCAACAAAAGATTTCAAAGATACAAGGTCTTGAGAAACAAACACCGCATGACTATCCTAGAAATAAGAATCAATTAGGTATGAACTCCTCACACTTTTTACTGCTCCTGATAGAGCACCTTTCTAAGATGTTCACAAGTTCAAAATCCTCTTAGATATATATGATATAATATTGTGTTGTGGTGTGTTCCCCCGTGTTGTGTTGTGTGTTGTTTAGGCCTCCTAGGATGACCCTTGATACTCTTGTAAGGTCAAGGATATTGGGAGACTACCTTTCTTGTGACCATTCCTCTATTTGTTTCTACATTCTTCTATCTTGCCTCCCCTCTATTTTATTGTTGTGTGTTGTGCCTTTGGGGCATAGAGTTGTGGACAATGTCTTGGGGGCATCCTCCTATTTGGTGTTCCTAAGGCACTTGATTCTCCTCTCTCATTTTTACTGTTCTACTTCCTCAATGATTGTACCTAGTTGGCAGATGACAAAAAACAAACAAATACTAATAAGGACCACATGTCCCTTCAACGAGTAAGCAAAAATGGACCCAGTCCATATATGAAGATGGGGTTGATATATATATCTGACGCTTGACTAGTAGAATCAGTCAATGTGATATATCATGTTGTCATATCTCTTCTAACAAACATTTGCAATACAGCTACTCCGTGCACTTTGTATTGTTTTGTATCTCACCTTGTTGTTACACTGGGTTCTGAGATACCTGTAGTATAAGCCCAACTGCTATACTCGGTTCTGAACCCACAAGTGTATCCTTGGTTTCTTTGATTTGATCTAATACATGATTTGTGCATAGCTTCTATAATTTGATTTGGTTATTATCTTAGAGTAAGATGTTCTAACCTTATCTCTTGTTGATCATCTTAGAAATTTCATATCAATGTGTTTGTGGGAACATTCAGTGATCGCGGCACATGTCACCTTTGGGGGCATGGGCTTTGCGAGAGCTCTTGTTCCCTTGCATGTTTTCACTCTACCTTAATGTGCTTGATACCAACAAGTAGTACCAACTACATTAAGGTGGGGGCATATAATGGTATCTATCTAATTATTTTGGCACTAATAAAGCGTGCTTGAAATCCCTCACCACGAGGTAGAATGGTGTATCTCTTGAGCTAGTGCACATCCTTATTTAAATTGCAAGAAAGAAATCCCTCATTGTGAGGTGGGATTATGTATCTCTTGAGCTAGTGCATATCCTTTTATACAAAGCCCTTCTGCGGAAGGCCGGATGGTGTATCTCTTGAGCTAGTGCACATCCTTTTATACAAAGTCATCTGCAAAGGCAGGGTTGGATCTTGAGTCATCCACCCTTAAGCATGTCTTTGGTGGTTGTGGTAGCACAACTCAACCATCAGGTGTGTCTGAAATGTGTTTTAGATGGTGGGACTTAGAAATAAGCTCCTTCCATAGCTTGTGTTTGTCGTGTATAAGATGTCTAGTGTGTCTATAGCGTGCTATGGGGTGCTCGTGTATTGCATGTGTCTTCTTATGTGTTTGTTGTGTCTTCCCTCGAGTGTGGTCTAAAGGCATGTAGTGATGAGCTCCCTCCACATTCAGGTTCTTGTTTGGCATGTTTTCCCCCTAGTGTGGTCTAAAGGTGCTTAGTGATGAGCTCCCTCCACACTTTGGGTTTTGTTTTACGTGTTTTTGGTAGTCTAAAGGCATGTAGTGATGAGCTCCCTCCGCCCCCTAGTTTAGGATTTATTTTAGTTGTTAAATCAATGTATTCTTTGTGTATTGTGTGACTACTCTCATGTCTTCTTTGTGTATTACATGCTTCCATTGTATTCTCTATGTTTTGCATGCTTCTTACTGTCTCCCTTGTGTTTTGTGTGTCTTCCATGTGTTTTCTAGTGCTTACCTCAGATTGGGGGCTAGAGATAGTCCTTCAACCTTTGGGTATGCCTTAGCTCTATGTGCCTAGTGTGTTTGATGTGTTTTTGACTGTACTTTAATGCATGTATGGAATCATACGATCATACATACATTAAAGTGGGGGCTAAATGTTATGGAGTAAAAAGTAACCTCATGCCTTTTTACCTCCTAGTTTACCCCCTAGGTCCCCGTGCTTACATTATGCAATCTTAATACTTATCCCAGAGCAATTTCTCCAAAAACCCATGTCAAATGGGACTTAGGGGTCCAATCTAAATGCTTATTCATGACCCAAATTAGCCTTGAGACTTGGGCACCTGCACCCTACTCTAGGCTGATTTGTCAAGACCTAAATTTAAGTTTGTCAGCATAGGACCTTTAACAAGGTTTCCCTCTATTGGCCTTTTCAATTTAAAATTATGAAAGTTAGCGAGAAAGCATATATAAGTGAGTTTATGTCTTCATTTTACACCTAGATGGATAATGCAAACTTGTGATATTGAGCTAAGGGATTTCAAGGCATTCATTGTGTTGCAGAGTAGAATTATGTTTTTATTGTGTTTGTTTGTTACATATTTGGCTTCATCAATCCATCTCCTCATGGTTTGAAGGATCTTCATCTCCATGAGGGCTTCACCTCTAAGGTGACATCTATTTGTGTTTCAAGCATTTCAATTCATCATTGCTTTGGCCTCTACCCTCCATTGGGCACACACTCTATCTAACAATGGTGTTGGAAGACTTGAATATCATTCCGGGGCTTAATCGAGGCAACCCCCAAACTCCTCTTTTGTGATTACAGGTTACAGGTATGAGATTTGGCGATGTGCAAATACAGAGAAGCAATTCAGAGGATAAGGATTCAGGATCTAAGGAAACATTGTTGTAAATCTACCCTACTAGACTAGGGCACCTGCTCCGGAGTCCTCCCGATAGGAATCATCCCTAACTCAGGAGCTGAACATCATTGGACACTAATCATTATTCTAAATGTACATAAAAGTTGCCCTATCAGACTTGGGTGGCCACCTCATAGTCCACAAAGTCTTTGCCTCTAAAAATCCAACTTCTAGTGAGTTTCTATTCCTTCTTGAGTGTCTTTGTGTGTGGTGATCTGTAGCAGTTTATTTGTCTGTAGTCGATTTCATTATAATTAGGGTTTGAGGCTTATTGAATCTAGGGTTTGACAAATCTTTCAATCCAATTAGTCTTTCCATATCATTTCTGAGTATATCAACCTGTAGCTGAGTCCTCTCCATCTGTAGTGACTTGGCTCGGTTGTTGTCCTTGATAGTTATTGTGAAAGGAGTGTTTGATTTGATAGATCTTGACACTATTCATCATCTTCCCACTTTTCACATTAACATATAGAAATGTATAAAATCCTAGTGTTGCACCAAGAAGACAAGAACGAAGGTTCCCTCCACCTAGGCAACCTTTGGGAGAAAAAAGGTTCAAGAAACTTGACTTCTTTGGTATTCAAATAATGAGAGTGCTTCAGGATATAACTATGTATGTTCTTTGTATTCCTGGTTTTCCTAATCCTATTCATAATGAGATTAGAGAGAAGATACCTAGATTCTAGGGTAACAATGTTGTCATAGGTGAAGAGCACCTTAGGTATTTCATTAATATCACTGATGAATATGAGATTGAAGATGAAGATGCCATGATGAAATTGTTTGTACATTCATTAGAAGAAAGTGCAAAGGAATGGTATATAGGCCTCTTAGATAAGAGTATTGATTCTTGGGAGGAGTTAATGAGGGTATTCTAATTGCAATATGGGGATAGGATTGACCCTAAGTTTTCCATCCATGAACTCATAGCTATCAAGAAGGCAATTAATGAAACAATTGTTGATTTCAACAGTTGCTTCATCGTGACCATGAGAAAGGTACCTCTACATCTTAGGCCTAATGAATCAATGTGTTTGGTGTTATATTGTGGTTCTTTTGATTCTAAAATTGGTTATTGTTTAAGGGATAAGACTCCACAAACATTAAAAGAAGCATATGCTACAACCTTAACATTGAAAGTAACATGAGGGCTTCAGGGAAGTGTATAAAGAGGTCTGATGTAAAACTTTCCCAGCCAGATAGAGAAGCCTTGAACAAACCTTTAACAACTAAAGACAAATTAGAAAAACTCATGGGAGTCATGAAATACATGTCCTATAAGATGGTACGAAATGAGAAAGGGTTGCCACTGCAAGGTTCAATAAAACACTTCAATGAGGGACAAAGACTGCACAACAAACCTTACAATATTGATTGGTCTAAAAGGCCTCAACAAAATGAAAGACAAGCAACTCCAAAGTAGGTAAGTTTCAAAAAACAAAATGAAAAGGAAACCCCAAATCCTTTAAGGAAAGATTATGTAGATTTTCAAGAGAGACCCTTATGGTGTAATGCATGCTATCTTCCACATGATCCTTCAAATTATGTTGTTGCTTATTCAATAAGTAGGGAAAATTAATTCCCTAATGAGGACGGTATTGCAGAGCACTATGAAGATGACATCAATCAATTTGATATAGAGGGTTTTGAAAAAGTGTATGGGAGTGATGAGTATGAAAACTATGAGGAAGATGATTATATATTCCATTATGATCATGATGTAGGGCCCAAGAAATATTAGTTGAATGCTCATGATTTTGAGCACTTGAGAGATCTCATGTAGAAGAAATACAAGAAATCCAAGCCATTTGATGAAGATATGAAGATCTTGACTGATGCAGTCATTATGCAAGTTCAAGGTGGATACCAGTTGAGAAATAGGCAAGTGCTTGTGCAAAAATCCTCTTTTTGTTGAGTCAAGGATAAATTGATTGGATGGTGAGAAGGAAAGGCAATAGATTAATGTTGAAAAGAAGGACAACAACATTCTGAAGAAGAAAGTGCAAGAGAAGAAGAAGGTCCTTGTATAGCCGCCAATGCCAAAAAAGAAATATTTACAAAAGGCCCTGGTGCCTAATGTACAATCAACTACTGTACCTATATTGGATGCCCACAAGCCAAAGAGTGGTGTTAAGCATGATCAACCCTAGACATCAATAGAACTAGAAAAAAGAAAGGATAAGGATTTAAAAGGTATGGATATTTAATCTAGTCAATTAATATCTTATATCCCTAATGCAAATGATGTTACAATCTCTTGTGATACCTCTTTACCACCTTATCACCCCTTTGACATGGCCCATATTTTAAGTCAAATCAGAATCTCATTACCTTTAGGGGAGGCTCTTAGGATCCCTATGCATAGAGACAAGGTTGTCTCATTTATCATAGCTACTAATGTACCCACACAACTCATTGTTGTTCCTTGTAGTGATGATGAAACTATTGAAGTCTACTTGGGTTCATCTATGGTTAATAGTTGGATGGGTGTAGATCCTTTTTACACCATTTTGATCATCAACTGATGGTTGTTACATAATTGTATGCTCGATTCTGGAGCATCTAGCAAAGCCATGCCACTTGAAATCATGAATGATTTAGGTTTGAAAGTATCTAGATCTTTTGGTAAATGTTTTGCTATGGATTCTAGGGAAGTGAATGTGATAGGCCTTGTCAAGGATGTAGAGGTTCAACTTGCTACATACCTAGAAAAATCTTTTTTGATGGATGTAATCATTGTGGATTGCCGTGCTAAGTGGGGTATGTTGCTATCTAGAAAGTGGGCATCTTCCATGGGGGTAGTATCCAAATAGATCTATCTTATGCTACTATCCCTGTCCAGGGAGTTGAAGTGAAGCTATATAGGGAAAAGAAGGTGGATGATCAAAATATAGAAGATTGTTGCAAAAATCATGAAGAAGTAAACTTTTTGATATCGAAATTGATTATTTTGTGGGATTTTATGATGAATATGAGCCTGACGTATGTGTTGATCTACCTCATATTGTTTCTCTTGTGCATGATGAAGATGCTTTGTGGTCATTGTATTTTGATGGTGCATGTTCTAGGGATGGCTCAGGCATAGGCATAGTTTTAATCTCACCAAATAAGGAGCAGTTTGGGCTTTCATTCAGGCTTGATTTCTAATGCAGAAACAACACAGCTAAGTATGAATCATTGTTAGGTTTAAATGTTGCTCATAATTACAGAGTCAAGTGTTTGAGGATTTATGGTGACTCAAAATTAGTGGTGCAACAGGTCAAAAGTATTTTTGCAGCCAAGGATAACAGGTTAAGGGCTTACAAGAATGCATTTTGGGACACTTTAGAATTGTTTGATGTTATTGGCATTGAATGGGTAGAAACAAATGAAAATGAAAAGGAAGATTCCTTGGCTATAGTTGCTTAAAAATTTAATCTTCAATCAACTTCTTCTTATTGTCATTATGTCTTTGAAGTGCTTACAAGGCCAACAATCCTTGATAACATATATAGTTGGCAAGTTTTTAATGATAGTAATTAGATTTATAGGTTCCTTAATTGCATGGATGAATTTGACAATCAGCTTATTGATTGGCAGCCTATGATAGAGGTAGAAGATGGCAAGGAAACCTTATTTGGAAATAAGGTGGTGTATCTCAAGACAAATACTATTTCTAAATATTTACTATTCCTAAATATTTGGTGGCACTAGAAAGAATGTTTGATAATGTTGATCATTGGAGAAGCAAAAGTAAACCAGTTGAAGAGGACACTATTGAAGGTGTCAACCTTGGGACTGAGGATGCACCAAAAATAATATACATTGGTAAGAAGTTGAAACCCCATGAAAAGCAAATGTTGGTTGCATTATTAAGAAAATTTAAAAAGTGTTTTGTATGGTCTTATGATGAATTGAAAGCATATAGGGAAGATTTGTTTCAACATACCATCCCTCTCAACTTGATGCAAAACCTTTTAGGTAGAAACAAAGGCCAATTAATCCCACCATAGCTCCCAAGCTGCAAAAAGAGTTGGCAAAAATGAGAGATGGATGAATTATCAAGCCTATTAGGCATTCCAAATGGGTATCTAATCTTATCCTAGTGAGAAAGAAGAATGGGGAAATTAGGTTGTGTGTTGATTTTAGAAATTTGAACATCAAATCTCTCAAGGATAACTACCCTCTTCCTAGCATGGATCATTTATTACAAAAGGGAACTGGATCAGAATTAATGTCCATGATGGATGGATTCTCAAGATACAATCAAGTGTTGGTCATGGAGTTAGAATAGTACAAAACAACATTCAAACTCCTTGGGGCATGTATGTTTATGTGAGGATTCCATTTGGGTTAAAGAATGCGGGTTCAACATTTCAAAGGAAAATGGATGTTGCCTTTGTAGGCCTCATAGATGAAATTATGGTTGTTTATCAAGATGAATTAACCACTTTCTTAAGGGATAGAAATGAGCATTGCAAGCACTTAGAGCTAATTTTTGAAATATGCTTAGAATTTGGGTTTCTTTGAATCCCAAGAAATGCCACTTTGGAGTTGAAGAAGGAAAGTTACTGGGACACATTGTATCCAATGATAGGGTAAGAATAGATCTAGAAAGAGTAGCAGAAATTAATCTTATTCTCCAGCCTAAGTCAATCAAAGGCATCCAATCCTTCTTTGAACAAATTAACTTTGTAAGGCGGTTTGTCCCCAACTTCGTTAAGAAGACCAAGGCCATCTCTAAAATTCTCAAGAAAGGACAAACAATCAATTAGAATAAGGAATCTATTGAAGTATTTGCTGATATAAAAGAAGCCCTCAAGGATGCACCTGTGTTAGTAAGCCTAGATTATTCTAGGTCGTTTCAACTCTTTTCATTTGCATCATTTTACACTGTAGCTACTATTTTTTTGCAAAAGAACAATGATGGATATGAGCAGCCCATTATATTTTTTAGTAAATCCTTACAATTTTCTAAATTGAAGTATTCTACAATGAAAAAGCATACTTATGCTTTAATCAAAGCCATAAAAAAATTTGAGGTCTTACCTAATAGATGCATAGACTATTGCATATGTACCCCATTTAGCTATGAAGGACATTTTTATGCAGAAGGAAGTTTATGGGAGAAGGTGCAGGTGGATCAATAAGATCTAAGAATATGACATGGACATACATGTCACTAAGTTGGTTAGGGGGAAAGGTTTAGAAAGATTAATGACGGATACAAATCTAGAGGTAGCTAAAGTAAACAATATTAATTCGACCCTAAATAATTTTCCATGTGGATTAATGGATAATCTATGGTATAAAGATATTATCTTTTATTTGATGAGCATGTGCTTTCCTCCAGACATGAATCTAGTTCAACAAAAAACACTCAAGCTCCAATCTCAGAAATATATTTTGATTCAAGGTGTTTTAATGTGGAGAAATCATGAGGGGCTATTGTTAAAGTGTTTGGATCAACAACAATATAAGAAAATCATTGTATATTGTCATCAAGGGATATATGGTGGACACTTCCATGCTAAAACCATAGTGCATAAGGTTATTAGGGAAGGTTATTGGTGGCCAAGTCTCTTCAAGGATGTTGCAAAACAAATCAAGAAATGTGATGCTTGCCAAAGGTTTGCAGTAAGTTAAAATTTGATGGTGCTCTTCCCCTTATGAGTTACAACTGAGGCGCCATTTCAACAATGGGGCATTGATTTCATAGGGGAAATACAAAAAAGATCTAGTAATAGATTCAAATGGATCTTAGTGGTGACAAACTATGGATTGAGGTTGTCCCAACTTGCAATGCCACGTCCAAGATGGTAATTGACTTCCTTTTGAACAATGTAATAACCAAATTTGGCATTCCATCCAAAATTATTGCAGATAATTCCATGTGTTTTAGGTCTCAAGACATTTTGAGTATGTGTTCTAGTGGTACCCCACTTAGGTTTAGGGCTTTAAGTGTGTTCATATGGGTGTTCTTTATTTTCCTTAAAGTCCTGTGGTCCTTTCACTTTATGTTCTATTCAACTATTGATCGCTTGCTGGGGGTTTTCGGTTGCTTAAGTTGTAACTTAAGTCTTCTAACTCATAGGGTGACCAGCCCCCTTTGCCTAGCATTACCTCCTATTCCCCTTCGCAGTGTAAAAATTTTAAGTCTAAAGTCTTTAGGAGGTCAGGGGATGCCACATATATGAATTTTACACCATTGCAGAGTATCTTTGATGACGTCATTCACCCCTTACAATGTTGTGATAGAGTGCCAGCTACCGATTGAATGTGGCTTACAACCATTTAATTGAGGACATGAGGATGAAAAATCAAGTGCTACCAGGTGTCGATGAGAAAAGAGATTTGTAAAGAGGATGAAATCTGATGGTTGTGCAAGTGCGCAAGGGAATCTTTTAGAATATAATATTCTACGCACTGGTGCGATAGGATGACACATGGCCTAGTCTCGTTTAGAGGAGTGCATAGAAAATGACGAGGGGACAAGTGGATGGCTTAGCACAGTCATGTGGAGCCTAAAGGCGGTGGGCCATCTCCGGTTGTGATGCTGCAAGATGATGCCACATGGTGGGGACCGATGCACAGAAGGGAAAAGTTAGAGGAGTACAACCATCAGTGTGGTGCAATTTCATTTGCGATGGACTCTTCAAAGGAGCTAGTGTGGATTCTTGGGGTTAGTGATCATTCTAAAGCATTGATCTGGCAAAGGGAAAGCCATGATCAATGACTGAGATTCAAACTTGAAGCAGCTCTTTGTTAGCAAAATTTCTGCCCTCCTCCATACTGAGGTGATTGAATCTGTAGCACGGCCGTAGACTAAAACATCAAATCCGCTCATCTAATCGAGGAAAAGGTTGCATAAACAATGGATTTTAATGGATTTCTAACTGCTTTAGCTATAAAAAATTGACCCAAAGATCTGATTGTATGTTGAAAATCTATAAGGATCATTTAGGAAGCTCGTCAGAGGTAGATGGCCGGTAGCTTGTTCGCTCCTTTAAAAAGGAATCATGGCCACTCTACCAAGGGAGTGTGAGTTCATTGGGTCTTCTCCTTTGGACTTTGAATACAAGGTATTCACATCTTTGGAAAGCATGTCCTGCTACAGAGTTGGTTCTTTGTCTAGGTATAGAGTAGTCTCTAGCTTGTAAATGATATTTTCCTATATGATAATGTTCTATCTAGGTTGAATTAAATGAAAAACACTACATGTGTGTCTTGTTCACGATTGTCTCCTCTAGCATTGTCTTTTCTCTTTTGAATAAGGTTATCAAGGATATCTGAGTTCTTCAGTATACATTTGTTGTATTGTATGTTTGGTTTCCTACTTCTGCTCGATAAGTAGATAAAATAGGCTCTAAATCAGATATAGGGAGGAGTGTCATGTCAAAGGATTTATAAAGTATGATCATGAGCATTACTCTTTTGTTGACTTATTGTTGTAAGGTAGCAATATTTTCTTAGGTCCCCTAGATATGAATTTAGATTATCATTGGAGAACATTCACATTTCTAGGCTTGACTCTGTTTCCCAGATAAGACACTGGTCTGGGGACTTGTCTATTCAAAGGGTCTAGGGAAGTCCCACATCTCCACTCACAAACCATCTTATCACCTCCACCCATTAGTTTGTAGGAGTAGAATTAGGATCCTACATGCTCTCTATTTTAAACAATGTAGATAATCCAAGAGTGTTGCCAGCTTGGGATTCATCTTGTAGATCTTGGTGTGGAAATGGGAGCATTCTGCTTGTGCTGAAAAGTTAAATCTTTTGCTCTGAGCTAACCAAAGTTAAATCTTTTATTGTAGGGATACCCCCTAGGTGTGGCAGAACCTCAAGTGAAGGGAAGGCACATGCAAACAACCTCCCATCTTTGTTGGCTGAATTATGTAGTGAACCTATTGATAAGAAATTATGGCAAACCTTTAGGGTTTACTACTTGCTGATCTGGAAACCAACAGAATTGGTGACTCTACTGGGGACAATTTGTCACATCTTTTGCTGTGGAGTCTTTGAAGTACCAGTGCTAGCCCATGTAGAGTCTACATAAGAACAGTGGTTTATAATTCCCTTTGGAGGGTGGCGACTCTGCTTACTATTGTTGCAGCAAGAAAGAAGAAAGACCATGTGGTGCTCTGCTGGTGGTGAATCCAGAAATAAAGGTGCCTTCTTAGTGATCTGTCGACTCTGTTGATTGAACCTATTTGAAGCAGCAACATTTCCAGGTATTCCATTCTTTTGTACACAAAATAATTAAAATAAAGCAGTAACCTTGGTTGTTTTCCCAGAAAAGGCCACTTTTTGAAAAGAATAAAGTCCTAAATCTCAAGGAAATTAGAGGTTACTAGAATTCTATTCCCAATAAGCTTAGAAAGTGTTTGCAAAAATGTAGTGGAATAAATTTTGACTTGGCAAACAAATATCTGCAAAATCTGTTAGAGGCTAAAGATGTTTTAATGAAGCCCTTTGTTCAGTCATTAAAGGATAATGCTAGAGTCTGGTTTTCAATGTGGGTCCATCCTATAATGATGGGAACAAAGATCTTACTCAGCCTCAGGGAGAGAAAGCTGTAGACACAAAGTGCCTTTTAGATGATGAAATAAAAGGTGTGTCCTACAGCAAATAGGCATATCTTGGCTAATCATGAATATCTACATGACGAGGATATGCAGATATTCACTCTGAATATAGGGAAATATGGCTTAAGGAGTGTAAATATCTAGATCTGTGCCTTTCAGATGATGAAATATATCTGGATGGATACTTCCTTGGGGATGATGACTACCTTCACAATGTAGGGATTAAAATGTTTGATTTTCATTGCATTGGTGAAGAAGGAAAACATGATCATTATTCAGATATGAATAGAGTAGTTGTAGATGTTTATACACTTGGGGATAGTATTGGCTATTCAGGTAACTATGGAGCTTCAAATGATGGGCTACATTTTGTGCCTTTTCTCATAACATTCCAAGAGGAATTAAATGATGAGACTGTTGAGGTCTATGATGGTGGATACCTACAAGTTTCTAAAAGTTTATATAATCATGAAATGTTGCTTGTGCCTGAATGTTACTTGTGTAGAGGAGCTCTCATTAGAAAGGTAGTTTTTAGATAAAGATTCAACTAGTCTATCTACAATAATGGATAGTGAGGCTAGATCAATTCTGTTGTAAGAGCAGAGACACAATCAGCAACAAGGCAAAGTGCTATGGACAACTCAGTGTTTTTAGGCTTCGCTTGAAGAAATTAGAAGAAAATGAGGGAGTACTGGATCTTCCTTTGAAAATGTAATTTGTGACGTAGGCGGGTGTAGTTGACTTTGTGGCCCAATGGATAAGGCACCTGGCCTACATCCCAAAAGTCTGAGGTCCTCGCCATGCCTGCAAGAGGTATGCATCCCCAACCAGAGCCACTAGTGGTACCCCACTTAGGTTTAAAAGGAAATGAGGGCATCTCAGAACGTATTTCTAAGAACAGTGGTGTCTTCAACAGATTTAAATTCTTTCCAAATGCTTCAAAAACACGCACAACTATGCCTTTAAAGCAGAAACAGACATAGAACATTTCCTACATTGACCCTTAGAGGAAAACACAAGTGAACAATAACCAGTTTTAACAGTAGAGACATTAAACATGAAAGATAGAACAAGAACATAGATTTACATGGGGAAAACCCTTACGGGTAAAAAACCCCACACTCCAAAAGCCCAGACCACCATTGTATTATTCAGCAATAGAAAAATAGTTACAATACAAAACTAGCAATAAGCCTTTCATGAAGATTTACATCTTGCTTCATTTGAAGAATAATTGACAGTATAACCCTGCACAAAGTTCTCCAGCTCTCGGTTGGTTCTTCATACTATGATCATGCCAAAAATAGTACACAGTACAGAACTTCATCTTCTCGGCCAGAACGCTTTCACCTGAACTCTATTTTCATTCTCTTCTCAGTCCCTTCACATGCTGTTCACATGCTGGATACAACATACAACAAAAGGCTTCACAGAAGGAGAAAAGCAGATCTCTCTCTCATGAATTAACTCTCACCTTAAGAGAGCATTCTGTTCAACTATCATAACCCACCAAAAAATAGTTCCATACAACATTTTTCTGCCATGTTAAAGAGCCACGTCACCACTGTCTCATAACCATTTCCACGACTTTACAAATTTGTGAGATCTAAATTATCCCATATTCATCAGTCAGAGAAACTTTGATTGCGTTATATACAAGACCACAGGGTATACAAGTGTCGAGCAATTTTGTTGCCAACAAGACCATTTGTCCACCCTATCGTGGAGACTCCCACTGAACATCCTCCATCGGAGTAACGAGGTCCATCAGAGAGAGGACTCAAGGCTTGGCCGACAATGATTCTCACGCCGACCCCAACCCTTCATCGGTATAACATGAAGTAACAGGGAGACTTCTTCCAACTACGTCGATAACACTACTCACTCCAATGATCTTCCATCGGAGTGACTCATGCTGACTAGATCACTAACTCTTCGCTAACCCTTCATCCATCGTCGGTGTGACCAATGCCCATCGGAGAAACTTCCAAACTTCAGCCTGACAAGGATTGTCATGCTGATAGTTAGCCCTCCATCGGTGTAACACAACACATCAGAGAGAGCACAAAACTACGCCGAAGGCCTCTGTTTTGCTAATAGCACATCGTCATACCAAACCACCATCGGGGAGACACAAGCATCAGAATGAGATCTTAAAGCTTGGCTGATAAAGCTACTCACTCCGATGGTCATCCATCGGAATGACCACTACCATCAGAGTGACTACCATGACCTTCCCTGACATCCAACCTTATGCCGATGGGCTTCTCACATCAGTAAGACCTTGGAGATCGGCATAAGACTCCGAACTCCCGCTGATAGTGAAAGTTATGCTGATTGGTGTATCACAGCACCATCGCCGAGACATAGCAAACATCATACCGATGAGCAGGCCTCCATCAGAGTAACATAGCATATCAGTAACAACATTCCAATTCACACTAATGTCACATGTCTTACCGATGCCTAACCTACATCAGAGTGACCCAACACTGTCAGAGCTCCTACCACTAGCTTTGCCGACGGTCAACCTCATGCCGATTTCTCACTACCATCGGTGAGACCAAAGAGATCAGAGACACTACCACAGGCTCCACCGATGGTCACTGTCATGTCGATGGAATTCTGAACCAATGAACCAAAGATGTACCAAGGAACCATTGAACCTTTAATTTGAGTCACTAGTACTCAACATTCTCCCACTTGACGAAGGAATTACAGGAAACCATCAATGCTCCATATCACAGAACCAAAGCTGATACTGCCATCACTCCACTGTGCTCACAAGCTCCATAGAAGCTTTAACAAAACCAACTTCAAAGCTTCCAGAACACAGCCATGAAAACATCCTCCAAAAACAAGATAAACCATCAGCTAGAACAACAATCAGTAAGCTGACTGTACCCATCCAACTAAACATAAAACCCACATGACTAAAAATAGCACACACAGCTAGTGCTAAAACATCCAATCACTCATACCTTAAAGGTACGAACATTAGTAGACTCATGCCACCTACATATACACCCATCAACTGCAAATACAAGCTCAAAGTGTGAACCAGTCGAAGAAGACCAAACACTTCAAGAACTCCCACTGCATGGGTAATGCAGATCTGAAAAAGATCATGGCATACAAAAAATCCACCAATACATTACATAGAAAGTGTAAAAATATCATGTAGTACCAAGGAAACATCCACCATGATATGCAAAATCTGTAAGCAAATAACCTGCAAGAACAACCCCTCACCACCAGTCCAAAGTTCTCCCAAGTTCTCCACATCCAACAAAGAAAGAGATAATAGAACAGAACCTTCATGCTATCACCCAACAACATAAGTGAAAGCACATGACCACAAACTAGTGATCACTTCAGCTCCGAACAAAGCCTCAAAACAACATAATGTGAAACACACCATCAGAGAAAATAACTGAGACCAAGAGAAACACTGCACATCATATACCTGTAGACAATCCTTTTACATACACCTCTGAATGCTAACTGTGTCAAGTACGATCTCCTTCAAAACACCCCAAAGAAGAATAGCATAACAACATTCAAACAAACATTCAATCTCCAAGATCAACTAATATGGATGTAAGCCTCACAAACCAAAGAAGATCAAACTAATTCATTTCCCATTTTAGGAAATCAGCCCATTAACCATCTCCTAACAATCCTCATCAATGAATGATATCTCTATACTCAAATGCAAAAGGAGATAAACATGCTATCCATCTCTCACAATGAATCCTCCATAACCATATCTATGAAAGAAAGCATAAAACACCTGAGCGAAACAATGGGCTATACCTCTCAAGTGAAACTTGTCGAGTAGACCAAGAGTGGGGAAAGAGAATGTTTTTCCAAGATATCCAAGTCCCAATGACTTTCTCCAAGAACAATCTCCTCTAGATCTTTTGTTGAATTCACATTCAACCAAGGTAAAGACTCCTCGAACTTCCAGCTGTAAACTCTGATTAAGCACAACATATACAGTCTCACCTTATTGTCCATGTATCCATGAGTACCTTTGAACAAACACCTCATGCTAAACTCCAACTTCATCACTACAACACTATGAAGTAATCAAGCAAATGATAAATGTACCCAAACATAGAGAAGTTACCAGACCACTGTCAAAGCTCCAATCAGCTGAATCAAGAGCTTATCATG
Organism: Cunninghamia lanceolata; assembly: GCA_027924645.1. Lineage (NCBI taxonomy): Eukaryota > Viridiplantae > Streptophyta > Pinopsida > Cupressales > Cupressaceae > Cunninghamia > Cunninghamia lanceolata. The sequence goes on from BSBN01001399.1 coordinate 1,142,698, forward strand.
ACATCATGATCTTACCATCTCCCTTAGGAGATTCCATGCTCTAGGTGAACATAACCATGGTCTCTAGATCAATGTATCATACCAAAATTCAAAAGCAGAAATCATGATATGAAACAAACCAAAATTCTAAACGAACATCACCTGTCAAGCACCACCAACACCTCAACCAAGGATTTCATGAATCCTCCATGACTTCAAGATGTTAGTCATCCTCAAATAGTGCCCTTGCAAATGCAAAAGAGCCCTTCTGCAGTAATAGGATCAAAGAGCTCCTCCTAGTAACATCTACCACACTAAAGAAGATCATTCACCACTAAGTGATGAACCTGCAGTCATTGCTAAAGCTCCCACTAAATTGTAACAATAGAGCTTTCCAAGCATCCTGACCAAACATCTCCTAATCTAAAAATCTTCCAGGTCCACACATTAACATGTCCGTGTGACTATAAAACCAAGTGACACCAAGATCTCCAAACCAAGGAAATAAACTATCACTGTCAATAGATTACACAAACCTGTGTATTCAAGCTATACATGACATCATGATACACATACTACAAGTCTCCATAACTAACTATTCAGATACTCTACAACATCCATCCTCTCATCTCGAAACAGTCACACCAAAGCACAAGTGACCAGAGACAAGGTCAGCTAACAAATCTGCATAAACACTAAAACAATCTTGTGGCTAAAGACGGTCCACATCCAAGTCATCTCACTATAGCTAAATAGGTGATCAGCCCATGAAACTACATAACTTGTAGATCCAACCAATGTACCATGCAAATTCACTATCACACTGGAAACTGTAAAACTGAGATTTCAAGGAATAGATAAACCATGTAGACAACATGACTTAAACATCAGATTACTTACAAAATTGATTTGCCAAAAAAGTCCACAACCTGAGCACCATAGTCAAGAAACCAGAAACTTTACCATAGAAATGCTGAGTGTCAAATCACATACCAGCACTCCCATGTAGAGAAATCATTTCACCTCCTCACACCATGCACAGAGCATGCATGCAAAACTGCAACTATATCATCCAGCAACATCCCAAAAGCTAGGGTCTAGAATTAGCTTAACTGCAGCTTCACAAAACCACAAGTTTTTCTTTTGACTGTGTAAAACCTACAAAACCACTTGTGTTTGAAAAACACCCATGCACATCCATACCCACTTCACATCTAGAAAACCCAAAAGTCTGCAACAAAACTCCATAACAGTTAAACCAGAATAATGGATCATCATGAATATGCATAACCATAGATTTTAAGGAAAAAACTATAAAATCCCTCAAATCCAAAAAACATGAATCTGAGTCATGCAAGTGCAAAATATCCACTTAAGGAAATAGCAGTTCAAGAGCTTCAGGCCCACTTGTAGACCAATCCCTCAACCACCAACATGCACATGCATCCGAGAGAATCAGGCTATTATAGAAGCTCTCAGACCATCCAATGATCAACTCCATAGCCTACATGCAGTCAGGGTAACAGAAAAATTATGCCTTCCAATACTAGGAATAGAACACTAAGCATAAGCACAATACTCCATGGTTGAGCAATAACACAAACTTCTTCATATCATCAGAGAGCCTCTCACACAGACACCTAATATGAAAGTTACTGCAGCAACACAACCACAAAGCAAACCCCATACAACAAGATTAAATACTGCCAATTAAGAGCCTCAGGCCACATCATGACTAGCTCCAGTCTCTTCACCATCCTTCAAGCACTACTGAAATAGAAACACAAGATCAAATGCCAGACTTTCACTCAAACAAGGATCAAACAAACAGACATTTCCTTCAGATTTCCTCAAGCCTGTCACACTAAGAAATCATCACAGAAGGAAAACCTAGACCTTATACACTAGGAACTCTTACATGCAACACATGCAACACACAAATGTACATATGTGAGCAACAGAGTAGATCCTAGAAGAAGGCTCTGATACTACTTAAAAGGAAATGAGGGAATCTCAGAATGTATTTCTAAGAATAGTGGTGTCTTCAACAGATATAAATTCTTTCCAAATGCTTCAAAAACACGCACAACTATGCCTTTAAAGTGGAAACAGACATAGAACATTTCCTACATTGACCCTTAGAGGAAAACACAAGTGAACAATATCCAGTTTCAACAGCAGAGACATTAAACATGAAAGACAGAACAAGAACACAGATTCATGTGGGGAAAACCCTTACGGGTAAAAAACCCCACACTCCAAAATCCTAGACCACCATTGTATTATTCAGCAATAGAAAAATAGTTACAATACAAAACTGGCAATAAGCCTTTCATGAAGATTTACATCTTGCTTCATCTGAAGAATAATTGATAGTATAACCCTGCACAAAGTTCTCCAGCTCTCAGTTGGTTCTTCATACTGTGATCATGCCAAAAATAGCACACAGTACATAACTTCATCTTCTCGGCTAGAACACTTTCACCTGAACTCTGTTTTCATTCTCTTCTCAGTCCCTTCACATGCTGTTCACATGCTGCATACAACATACAACAAAAGGCTTCACAGAAGGAGAAAACCAGAGCTCTCTCTCATGAATTAACTCTCACCTTAATAGAGCATTCTGTTCAACTATCATAACCCACCAAAAAATAGTTCCATACAACATTTTTCTGCCACGTTAAAGAGCCACATCACCACTGTCTCATAACCGTTTCCACGACTGTACAAATTTGTGAGATCTAAATTATCCCACATTCATCAGTCAAAGAAACTTTGATTGCATTATATACAAGACCACAGGGTATACAAGTGTCGAGCAATTTTGTTGCCAACAAGACCATTTGTCCACCCTATCATGGAGACTCCCGCCGAACATCCTCCATCGGAGTAACAAGGTCCATCGGAGAGAGGACTCAAGGCTTGGCCGACAGTGATTCTCACGCTGACACCAACCCTTCATCGGTATAACATGAAGTAACAGGGAGACTTCTTCCAGCTACGTCGATAACACTACTCACTCCGATGATATTCCATCGGAGTGACTCACACCGACTAGATCGCTAACTCTTTGCTAACCCTTCATTTATCGTCGGTGTGACCAATGCCCATCGGAGAAACTTCCAGACTTCAGCTTGACAAGGATTGTCATGCCAATAGTTAGCCCTCCATTGGTGTAACACAACACATCAGAGAGAGAGCACAAAACTACGCCGAAGGCCTCTGTTTCGCTGATAGCACATTGTCATACCATACCACCATTGGGGAGACACAAGCATCGGAATGAGATCTTAAAGCTTGGCCGATAAAGCTACTCACTCCGATGGCCATCCATCGGAGTGACCACTACCATCGGAGTGACTACCATGACATTCCCTGACATCCAACCTTATGCTGATGGGCTTCTCACATCGGTAAGACCTTGGAGATCGGCATAAGACTCCGAACTCCTATTGATAGTGAAAGTTATGCCGATCAGTGTATCACAGCACCATCGCCAAGACATAGAAAACATCATACCGATGAGCAGGCCTCCATCAGAGTAACATAGCATATCGGTAATAGCATTCTAATTCACGCTAATGTCACATGTCTTACTAATGCGTAACCTCCATCGGAGTGACCCAACACTGTCGGAGCTCCTACCACCAGCTTGCTGACGGTCAACCTCATGCCGATGTCTCACTACCATCGGTGAGACCAAAGAGATCGGAGACACTACCACAGGCTCCACCGATGGTCACCGTCATGTTGATGGACTGCTGAACCAATGAACCGAAGATGTACCAAGGAACCATTGAACTTGTAATTTGAGTCACTAGTACTCAACAAGGTTTAGGGCTTTAAGTGTGTTCATACCAGTGTTCTTCATTTTCCTTAAAGTCCTGTGGTCCTTTCACTTTATGTACTAGTCAGATGTTGACCACTTGCTAGGGGTTTCCAATCACTTAGGTCTTCTAACTCATAGGGTGACTAGCCCCCTTTGCCTAGTGTTACCTCTTATTCCCCTTCGCAACGTAAAAATTTTAGGTTTTAAGTCTTTAGGAGATCGGGGGATGCCACATATATGAATTTCTCACCATCATAGAGAATCTTTGATGACATCCTTCACCCCTTGCGATGCTGTGACAGAGCACCAGCTGTCGATTGAATGTGGCTTATAGCCATTTAATCAAGGATCTCATGATGACAAATCAAGTGCTTCCAGGTGTTGATGAGAAAATAGATTTGCAAAGAGGATGAAATCTGACGGTTGCACAAGCATGCAAGGGAATCTTTCAGAATAGAATATTTTGTGCGCTAGCGCGATAGGATGACACGTGGCCTGGTCTCATTTAGAGGAGTGTAGAGAAAACGATGAGGGGACAAGTGGATTGCTTAGCGTAGTAGCGCAGTGCCTAAATGTGGTGGGCCATCTCCAGCTGCAACGCCGCGAGATGACGCCACGTGGTGGGGACCGAAGCATAGAAGGAAAAATTCAGAGGAGTACGACCATTGGCATGATGCAATTTCATTTGTGATGGACTCTTCAAAGGAGCCAGTGTGGATTCTCAGGGCTGGTGATCATTCCAAAGCATCGATCTGGCAAAGGGAAAGCCAGGATCAATGGCTAAGATTCAAACTTGAAGCGGCTCTTTGTCAGCAAAATTTTTGCCCTCCTCCATACTGAGGTGATTGAATCTATAGCACAGCTGTGGACTAAAACATCAAATCCACTCATCCGGTTAAGGAAAAGGTTGCATAAACAACAGATTTTTAGGGATTTATGACTGTTTCAGCTGTAAAAAATTGACCCAAAGATCTGATTGTATCTTGAAAATCTGTAAGGATCATTTAGGAAGTTTGTCAAAGGTAGATGGCCAGTAGCTTGTTCACTCCTTTAAAAAGGAATCATGGGCACTCTACCAAGGGAGTGTGAGTTCATTGGGTCTTCTCCTTTGGACTTTGAATACAAGGTATTCATGTCTTTGGAAGGCATGTCCTGCTACAGAGTTGGTTCTTTGTCTGGGTATAGAGTAGTCTCTAGTTTGTAAATGATATTTTCCTGCATGATAATGTTCTATCTAGGTTGAATTAAATGAAAAACACTGCATGTGTTTCTTGTTCACGATTGTCTCCTCTGGCATTGTCTTTTCTCTTTTGAATAAGGTTATCAAGGATATCTGAGTTCTTTAGTATATATTTGTTGTACTATATGTCTGGTTTCCTACTTCTGCTCAATGAGTAGATTAAATAGGCTCTAAATCAGATATAGGGAGGAGTGTCATGTCAAAGGATTTATAAAGTATGATCATGAGCATTACTCTTTTGTGGACTTATTATTGTAAGGCAGCAATATTTTCTTAGGTCCCCTAGATACAAATTTAGATTATCATTGGAGAACATTCACATTTCTAGGCTTGACTCAGTTACCCGGATAAGGCACGGGTCTGGGGACTTGTCTATTCAAAGGGTCTAGGGAAGTCCCACGACTCCACTCACAAACCATCTTATCACCTCCACCAATTAGTTTGTGGAAGTAGATTTAGGATCTTGCGTGATCTATTTTTTAAACAATATAGATAATCCAAGAATGTTCCCAGCTTGGGATTCATCTTGTAGATCTTGGTGTGGAAATGGGAGCATTCTACTTGTGCTGAAAAGTTAAATCTTTTGCTCTAAGCTAGCCAAAGTTAAATCTTTTATTGTAGGGATACCCCCTAGGTGCGGTAGAACCTGAAGTGAAGGGGAGGCACATGCAAACAACCTTCCGTATCTATTGGCTAAATTATGTAGTGAACCTGTTGATAAGAAAGAGCAAACCTTTAGGGTTTACTGCTTGCTGATCTGGAAACCAACATGTTCTAAGTATGGGATAAAGTTGATTCATTCATCACAGTATCATCTGCAAAGTAATAGACAAGCTAAGTCAAGCAATAAAAGTCTCATGAAAATCATAAAAAGAACTCTGGATGTGAAGAAGAAAAGGTTAGATGACAAGTTGAAGTATGCAGTTTGGGCTGATTAGATCACTTGTAAACTTGCTACAGGTAAAAGTCCATTTGAGCTTGTGTATGGATTAGAGGCTAAAATGCTAATTTCATTAGAATTGCTTGTGTGTCAACTGCTGCAACAAATCAGAGAGGATGGAGATGAAACTTTGGCCTTGAGAATGCATGAGTTAACATAATTGGATGAAGTTAGAAGGGCTGCACATGACAAAAATTTATCACATCAGCAAAAGGTTGAACATTTGTTCAACAAAAGAACTACTGAAAGGTGTTTTCAGATTGGCGACTTGGTTCTTTTATGGAACTCCAAATCTGAGGATAAGGGTAAACATGAAAAGTTTGAAGCATTATGGGTTGGCCCATATTAGGTTGTGGAGAATACCAATCAAGACACTTTTTACCTCATAAGTTTGAAGGAGAGCCAATGGAGCTGCGTGTTCATGGTCAACATCTGAAACATTACTTTTCATGAGTAATGAGGTCTTTTATTTTGTGATGAATTCATGTCATATCTTTCATGTTTTGATCCCCGAGTAGTCTTGACCCCTATTGGTTATGATAGTGTGTTTTTCTTGTGTTGTGTTATGTTTTTCCTTTTTGGTCGGCATCAGAGATCTTTTGGATTCTCGTTGTCCCAGGTTTAGCACACGTCTCCAACTAGAGCCAATGTTGGGACCCAAATTTTTTGGTTCCCAAGTTTGCAAAATCATGCCAAATTCATCAAAATTTTCCCAAGAGGTCCCTGTGTATTCACCTCATTTTTTGTGTCTAGTGCTATCTCCCATGAAATTTGACTAAGTCTAATTTTTTGTGAGATCCTCCAAATCCTAGAATTTGCATTTCAACTCCTAGATATCTAAAACCACCCTCAAACATCTTGAAACTATATACATGAAATATAACTTAAAGTATAAGGAAGTAATGTCTATATGTAAATGTCACTTATACATAAATCTTATATTTCATGTATACCTCCAGTGCAAAAAATCCTAATTGTTTTTCCTTTCAGCAAGTTTGTAGGTTCACGAACCTACGAACTCACCGAAAGGGTCCTAAAGTTCACATTTTCACCAAATGACCGAACGAAGGGAACAAAGAAAAAGAATGAATAAATGGCAAAGATTTTCGATGAACTTGCGAATTCGCGAACTAGGAAGTTTGCCGAAAAGGAAGTTTGTTGAAAAGAACAAAGAGAAAGAGAAAGAAAGAAAAGGAAAGGAAAAGTAAAAGGGTTTTTCAGTGATACAATAGGTTTGCAAACCTACAATCCTTTCGAAAAGTTTGCTAAAGTTAAAAGTCACCAAAATTTAGTTTTAAAAGAATTTTTTAGTGTTTTAAAGGCTAAAAGCATGCGCTTTTCATAGTCTTTCCTATTCAAATTTTAGCTACTCCCAGGATGTCATGAATGTGTTAATGATGTTGTAGTACAGGTAGGTGGGTAGGTAGCTAAGATTGATGGTGGTAGGTGAATAATTAGGTTTTTTTTGCACCCAGAATGTAGAAATGAAGTGCTATAAATACATGCAAGGAAGGAGTAATAAAAGTTGATATTTTTGGCATTTTTCAGATGACTTGTGTGCAAGGTAGCTAGGGTTTCAAACGATGATAGTGTTGCAAGTATGGGCCTAACCATTGTTATCATTGATGTCAACATACTCTTGTTGCATTGATGTCAAGGATTGGATGAGTTGTATGCTGAGGATATTGAGAAAATTAGTCCTATCAGGAACATAGAAGAACAGTGAAGACAGTGAGGTAAAGATCCCAGCTAAGATGAAGATCAGAGGATGTACACCAAAGGGTTTGTAGATATGTGTCTTAAGATGATCCAGTAAAGTTTTGAGAGGTCTGCATGAAGATATGAAGAAGTTATGGCCATTTGAGTAAAACTGGTTCTGGTAGTTGTTTAGAGGTGATAGAGTGACAAAAATAGGTCCGGTGAGCTCTGAAAATGCAATATCTTGTTCTACGGATTTGGTGGAGTGTTTAGGAAGTCAATATGAATTGACAACTCAATTGGTTCATGGTGTGAAGGTTTGCAAGCATCTATTCCAATATGACAGTGATGACAAACTGTGTTCTTGAGGTTCCGGATGAAGGAGAGAATGATTTCAATAAGCAGAAGTAGTGTGGATGTTCTTGGTGATTTAGGCAAGCTTGTGGAGGTCTTTGGATTGTTTCCAGTTCATGTTGGTGGTTTGCATTGAAGATTGAGCTTGTAATTGAAGAATTACTTCTGGATGATGATGTTCTTCCTAAGTTTGGTCGACTGGATGAGTTACACATCTTGCAGATGATCTTGAAGATGTTCTGTGATGCATGGCGTGTTCCTCAAAGAAGATTGAAGTCCCAGATTTGTGTGGCCGATAGTGTGGTGATCTGTGTGAAGCCTTTTTGTAATTAGTCTAGTTGTATTTGTGTATTTGCTTTGTAAAGTATGTCAACTTGGATGATTATCCCAAAGTCAATGTCTTGTATAAATAAGAGTTGTGAAGTCATTTCAAAGGCATCTTGGTGGAGATGAGAGTGTGGTAGAGAGGAGAAGTGCAAAAAGCAGAGTAGAAGTATTGGGCTTAAATGGAATTAACTCAAGCATGGTGAAGATGCTATTCTTCAGTTCAAGTATGTAATATTTATTATCCTATAGATAGTGTGTCTCCTGTAGGTAGTGGGCCTCTTATGAGCAGTGTGCTCGGGTAGTGAGCCCTAATTCGCATGTGCCATTTTGTTCCTTTTATTCTTTTAACAGAGAATACAATCTTGGGTTAGTCACCCCGTGGTTTTTCCCTTCACCGGGTTTTCCACATTAAAATCTTGGTGTCATATGTGTTAATGTGTTTCTACTCTTGAATGATTGCATTATGTTTCCATGATTAATTTATGATTATGCTACTAAATTACAAGAAGGATTTAAGTGATTAATAAGAGGAAGTTTTGGGACAACTGATTCACCCCCCCTCTCAGTTGTCTATCTTGATTCTGACAATTGGTATCAGAGCCAAGTTCCTCCAAAAGAGCTTAACCGCTTGAGGAGATCCAGGATGTCTTCCTATAAGAAGGATAGCCCGAGGTTTGATGGAACCAATTTCACTCTTTGGAAAAGCTGCATGGAATGTCACTTGCAATGTATGGGAATGCAATATTGGATCATGGCTTCAAAGAGGTATGTTCCTCCATAGAATGGTCTAAGAACTGTAGATGAAATCAGAGATGCTGAAAACAATCTTTAGGCTAAAGAAGCTCTACTAAGTGCCTTATCTGATTCAGAGCTGACAAATGTTATAGATCTAAAAACTGCATATGAGATTTGGGAAAAACTAGAATTCTGCATGAAGGAGACAAGTATGTTAAATGTGCCAATCTATAGAGTCTGAAAGGAAAATTCGAAAACCTAAAGATGAGTGAAGATGAGAATATCACCTCTTACAAGACAAAAGTAAATGATCTTGTTTGTGGCATCAGATGTGTTGGTGGAGTTCTAGATGAAGATGAAATTGTTGCTAAGGTTCTCAGATCCTTATCTCCTGCTTATAAACACAAAGTTGCTGCTATTCAATAAATCAAATCCTTAACAACTATCACAAGGGATCAATTAGCTGGTAAGATATCTGCATTCAAGTTAGCTGAATTTGGTGATGCACTTCCTAAGACTGAATCAACATTCAAAGCTAGTGCCTCTACAAAAGGCAAACAAAGATATGATCTAGGAGAAAGTTCCTCAAGAAAATCTTCTTGGTATGAGAAAGCAAGAAAAGATCTAGAAGAGGATGAATTAGAAGCTGAACAACTTGATTCTGTCATTGCAAAAAGACTGCCAAGAGGATCTGGTAAGTATGAAGGAAAATTGCCTTTCAAATGTTTTAACTGCAATAAGATTGGTCATTTTGCCTCAAGGTGTCCGAAAATATTTTCTAGGCCAAACCGTAATAGATCAAGATTTCAAAAGAAGTGTTACTATGTTCATGAAGATGATGATGAAGGAGTAACAGATGATGAATCAGAAATAGGGAACAAATCTGGAAGTGACTGGGTGTTTATTGCCATCAAGGAAGAAGATCCAATGCCCTTTGAATCTGTCAATCATAAAATGGTAGAAAGACCTCTGGCTGCCCAAGTTGAAGAAAAGGATGATTGGGTCATTGACAGTGGGTGCTCCCACCATATGACAGGTGACAAAAATACGTTTATAGATTTGGAAAGATATGAAGGTGGAGTTGTAAAATTTGGTGATAATTCTGCTAGTAAGATCAGAGGTAGAGGAACTATTTCTTTTGATGGAAAGAACAAAACCAGTAATGTACTATATGTTGAAGGTCTGAAGCACAATCTTCTCAATGATGGATAGTTGGTGGACAAAGGCTATGATCTCCAATTCAAAAATGGAAAATGTAAGATCTTTGAAAGTTTCGAAACAGAGATTGCATCCAGTACTCAAACAAAAGGTAATATCTTCCACTTGGTTGGTACTGGTAAAAGTTGTTTATTTGTTTAAATTGATTAGAGTTGGTTGTGGCATAGGAGAATGTGTCATGTGAATTTTGATAATATCATCAAGATAAGAAACATTCAGGCTGTAAGAGATTTTCCAAGACTGGTGAAACCTACTAATAATTTGTGCAAAGAATGTCAGTTGGGTAAGCAAATCAGAGTCACATTCAAAAGTAAGGACCAGTCTTCTACTAGATTATTAGACTTAGTTCATACTGATCTATGTGGTCCAGCAAGAATCAGGAGTTTGCAAGGTGATAGATACTTCATGTTATTAATTGATGACCACTCCTGGATGATGTGGGTGACTTTTCTGAAAGAGAAATCTGAGGCTCTTGAGAAATTTAAAATATTCAAAGCTATGGTAGAGAATGAAATTGGATTAAACATAAAATGTCTGAGGTCTGATAGAGGTGGATAATTCACATTCAGTGAGTTCATAGAATTCTATGAGAAACATGGAATAAAAAGACAATTGTCTACTTAAGGGACTCCACAACAGAATGGAGTAGTGGAAAGAAAGAACCAGACCATCCAGGAAGCATCTAGAACCATGATGATGGAAGCAAATGTTCCTCAGATCTACTGGAGAGAAGCTGTAAGCACTACTGTCTATACTCTAAATCAAGTACAAATAAGAAGCAATACTGGTAAGACCCCTTATGAACTCTGGTTTGGCATCACTCCCACTGTGAAGTATTTCAAAGTCTTTGGTAGCAAATGTTATATTAAAAGAGATGAAGACCTTGGCAAATTTGATGTTAGAAGTGATGAAGGAATATTCTTGGCTTATTCTACTCAAAGCAAAGCATACCGGTGTTATAACAAGAGATTGAGAAAGATTATAGAAAGTACAAATGTGAAGGTTGATAAAGGTGTTGAAAAACCCTCAAGGTTTTATGAATATGATGAAGATGATCAGAATGATGTTTTCGTCAAAGCCCCTTCTAAAATTTAGATCTAGACTGATCTAGAGAATTAGGAAGAAGAGATAAGTTTGAATGAACCTGTTCAAGAAATAGAAGTGCAAGAAACTCCCAAAATTCCCAGGTATGTAAGACTAAATCACTCTAAAGATCATATCATAGGTGATAAAAGCAAGGGTGTTCAAACAAGAAGAAAGATTGCTCAAGACTCAGAAAAGTATTGTCTGATTTCAAAGATTGAACCAAAGACAGTGAATGAAGCATGCCATGATGAAAGTTGGACTAAAGCAATGAAAGAAGAGCTGATGCAAATTGAGAAAAATAAGACTTGGGATCTTGTTCCCAGACCTAGAAACAAAAATGTGATTGGAACCAAATGGGTCTTCCAGAATAAACTGAATGAAGATGGTGAAGTAGTAAGAAACAAAGCTAGATTGGTTTGCAAGGGTTATTCCCAAGTAGAAGGAGTTGATTTTGAAGAAACTTTGGCTTCGGTGGCAAGAATTGAAGCAGTCAAATTATTTCTTGCCTTTGCTGCCTTCAAGGATTTCGAAGTCAAGTTAGCCTTCTTGAATGGTGACTTGGAAGAAGAAGTATATATTGAGCAACCAAATGGATTTCAATTGTATGATCATGGGGATATGGTTTGCAAGTTGAAGAAAGCACTGTATGGACTCAAACAAGCCCCAAGAGCATGGTATGAAAGACTAGATAATCATCTTTTGAAGATTGGTTTCAACAAAGGTACTGCTGACAGTAACTCATACCTCAAGATTGAACATGAAAATATCTTGATTGTTGAAGTATTTGTTGATGATATTATTTTTGGAGGAAGAGATAGTATGTGCAAGACTTTTGTAAATCAAATGAAAAGTGAATTTGAGATGTCTATGTTTGGGGAAATGAATTTCTTCCTGGGTCTGCAAATCAATCAAACAAACAAAGGAATCTTCACTTCATAGACCAAAAATGTGAAAGAATTGTTGAAGAAGTTTGGGATGGAAGACTCAAAACCAATGAGTACTCCCATGGAAACTAGATGTAAATTGAGCAAAGATGATGACTCTCCTAAGGCTGATTAGAAAAAGTACAGGTCAATGATTGGAGGACTATTGTATCTTACTCAAACTAGACCTGACATTATGAATGCTGTTGGTCTTGTTGCTAGATTCCAAGCTGATCCTAGAGAATCTCATGTCATGGCAATCAAGAGGATTCTTAGATATCTAAAAGGGATAGTTGAGTATGGTTTATGGTATCCTAGAGATCATGATTTCTCACTTCATGCATATATAGATGCGGATTGGGCAGGAGATGTGGATGACAGAAAGAGTACCAGTGGTGGAGCATTCTTTTTAGGGAAAAAATTGGTTTTTTGGCTGAGCAAGAAACAAGAGGCAATATCTTTGTCTACTACAAAAGCAAAATATATTGCAGCAGTAGGTAGTTGCACTCAAGTATTGTGGATGAAGCAAATGCTAAGGGACATTAGAGTGGAGTATGAGGAACATATCACAATCTTCTGTGATAATTCAAGTGCAATAAATATATCAAAAAATCCAGTGTTGCATTCAAAGAAAAAACATATATCCATCAAGTTTCACTTTTTGAGAGAGAAAGTGAACAAGAATGAAGTCAGATTGGAGTTTGTGCCCTCCAAGGATCAGATTGCAGACATTTTTACTAAACCTCTACCTAAGGACTCTTTCGAGTATCTCAGGGAGAAGTTAGGGGTTATTATCCCTCTGGTTCTGAATTAAGGTGCATTAACGTACATCAGTCTGATGGATCTCATAGTCATATCTTGTGGTCCGGATTGATGGTGGGAAGCTGCTACTTAGGGGGAGCAGTTGGTATTGATGCAAGTATGTGCCCTTTTCCATTGATGTCAAAGGGGGAGAGAAGACATGTGAAAAATAAAAAGTGATTGCTGATCAAAGGGGGAGTAGTAAAGGAAGAGAAGACATGTGAATGGTTGTTGTTGATAAGGGGAGTTATGTCAGTCAGTAAGAAGAAGTTCTTGTCTTGATAGTTAAAATAGTTTTTCACATCATATGTTGCCATCAATGACAAAGGGGGAGATTGTTGCAAGTATGGGCCTAACCAGGGTTGTCATTGATGTCAACATACCCCTGTTGCATTGATGTCAAGGATTGGATGAGTTGTATACTAAGGATATTGAGAAAATTAGTCCTATCAGGAACAGAGAAGAATAGTGAAGACAGTGAGGTAAAGATCCTAGCTAAGATGAAGATCAGAGGATACGCACCAAAGGGTTTGTAGATATGTCTTAAGATGATATAGTAAAGTTTTGAGAGGTCTGCATGAAGATCTGAAGAAGTTATGGCCACTTGAGTAAAACTAGTTCTAGCAGTTGTTCAGAGGTGAGAGAGTGACACAAATAGGTTTGGTGAGCTCCAGAAATGTAATATCAAGTTCTGCAAATTTGGTGGAGTGTTTAGGAAGTCAATATGAATTGACAACTCAATTGGTTCATGGTGTGAAGGTCTGCAAGCATCTATTCCAATATGACAGTGATGACATTTTGTGTTCTTGAGGTTCTAGATGAAGGAGAGAATGATTTCAATAACTAGAAGTAGTGTGGATGTTCTTGGTGATTCAGGCAAGCTTGTGGAGGTCTTTGGATTGTTTCTAGTTTGTGTTGGTGGTCCGTATTGAAGATTGAGCTCGTAATTGAAGAATTACTTCTGGATGATGATGTTCTTCCTAAGTTTGGCCGACCGGATGAGTTACACATCTTGTAGATGATCTTGAAGATGTTCTGTGATGCATGGAGTGTTCCTCAAAGAAGTCCCAGATTTGTGTGGCTGACAGTGTGGTGATCCGCGTGAAGCCTTTTTGTAATTAGTCTAGTTGTATTTATGTATTTTCTCTATAAAGTATGCCGACCTAGATGATTATCCCAAAGTCAATGTCTTGTATAAATAAGGGTTGTGAAGTCATTTCAAAGGTATCTTGGTGGAGATGAGAGTGTAGTAGAGAGGAGAAGTGTGAAAAGTAGAGCATAAGTATTGGGCTTAAATGGAACTGACTCAAGCATGGTGAAGATGCTATTATTCAGTTCAAGTATGTAATATTTATTATCCTATAGACAATGTGTCTCCTGTAGGCAGTGGGTCTCTTGTGAGCAGCGTGCTCAGGCAGTGAGCCCTAATTGGCATGTACCATTTTGTTCCTTTTATTCTTTTAACAGAGAATACAATCTTGGGTTAGTCACCCCATGGTTTTTCCCTTAATTGGGTTTTCCACATTAAAATCTTGGTGTAATATGTGTTAATGTGTTTCTACTCTTGAATGATTGCATTATGTTTCCATGATTAATTTATGATTATGCTGCTGAATTACAAGAAGGATTTAAGTGATTAATAAGAGGAAGTTTTGGGACCACTGATTCACCCCCCCTCTTAGTTGTCTGTCTTGATTCTAACAGATAGTTGTAGATCTTCAAGGACAATGAATGAAATTGTATGAATGTATTAATATAGACATTGTTATTAGAATTAAATGTCTCCATTGTTGCATGTGTTTATTCAAGAAATTTCTGAATCACAGTAGGGTTTCTCTTACCATGTTTTGTGGTGTGAATGTAATCACTAACTTGAAGGATTTGACAAGTCCATAATACATTGCAGCATTGTACTGATCATTTTAGTTTTACATATGAATTAATGCATTGTGGGAATGGATAAATAAGAATGTTTATTTTCTAATTTCAAGTTCTACGCATATGGGTATTTCAGATAAGCAACCTCATACTTTTTACTTGTTGTTTTCCCTTTGATAATATGTAGCCTCTATTACCCATTGAATAGGCACCAGTTTGAGATGTGTTTTGATCACTCAAACCATTTAAAATTTGAACAAATCCATCTAGTGTGTAATGGAAAAAGTTAGATCTGTATGTCTTGTATGATTTGGTATTACAACTAGGGAAATATAATTTGTGAGTTTTTTCAAGATGATATTCTACAAATCGCAAGTGCATACCAGCACCTCGCATTTATGCAAGAGTGTTTCATTAACTTAAATAAGAGGTTATAAAGTATAGCAACCCTGTTTCAGATTAGTGACAACATTAGGGATTGAAACAACAATTTGGGTATTGTTGCAATGATGCAAATTTGAGAGAGTTTTATGATTTCCAATCCTTGTTCAGGGATACCTCAAGAATACCCTCCTAGGCCTATCTAAGATTAAAGTGAAGATGAGTTTACCCAATCTTATTAGTTAGCCAAAATCATCTTGATCTTGTTGATAAACCTCTTTCCAATCACCTTGATGACACCCCTAGCCTATGTGATTGGGTAATGTTTTAGGGTTTTGGATTGTGGTTATTTTTGGGAACCAACACCTTAAGTCCATTGATTACATTTGTCTATATAGAGACTCTAATAACCAAGCTCAATAGAAAAAAAATTCTATCAAGAGATCTTATCTATTTGGTCTATATTCACTTTACCAACATAGACCCCTTGAAGAAACATTCACATAGACCACTAAGCTGCTCCAAAATGTTGTGACCTAGCAAACAGGGACCTTTGAGGCAATTAACATTTCAAGTTAGTTATCTTTTCAGGAGAAGTAGAGTTATCTTCATTCTACTTAAAGTTGATATGCTAAAAAAATAGTCAATAGGTCCTCCATGATTAAGCCATGAAAATTTGGTAGAGAAAAGGAGGGAATGTTCTTCATGGCTACTCCTTGCACCTAATTAGAGATAGGGAACTCAAAGCTAATATGCTTAGAAAGATTTTCTACTTCTTCATCAACCATTATGATTGAGTGGAATTGTTCTTCTGCAATAGGATCACTTATCTATCTTGATACTCTTATTATGTCTTCTTGGTTTGCAATGTCTTCTATTGTTGTAGGTACTTCAACTTGGGCAATTGTTACTTGATTATCCCTATCATTCGAAAGGTATCTTCTAAAGTGGTATCTTCTCTACCACATGCAATGTTTAGAGGTCTCAAATGCCTTCTACTACGTAACATTAGTGAATATAATTTTTGAAATTTTGATTGATTATTAGCTATAAGTTGCAAAGAATAAACTTAAAATCTAAGGAAAGAAAAACAAACTATTTCAAAACCCAAAAGCTTCTAAAGCTTGACACCATCTCTACCAACGACACCAAAAATGTCGAGTGCAATCAACTCCTAACAAATCTAATGCAACTAAGGCTTGCACGCAACTCAATGGATATTCTTGTCCCATATCAAGCAACATATTGAGTTATGATACACTACATTTATCTTATCAACCCAGGGATATATTTTCTTGGTATGGTGATAGTACTATATGTACAACTATAGATTTCTGGGGATTAGAATGCTAGAGTTGTGTATAGCAAGGAAATTCTACTCTTTGCAAAATAAGAAAAGGAATGCAATGGAATCTATCTTATAAACTCTTCAACTAAGTAGAAGTTACACAGTAATTGCCATAGGTCTATGGTAGATTAATTGATTTGACTCATTAACTATATATAATGAAGAAATCTAACTATGATTGCCATAATCTAGACTAATATGATTAAGGTTTAGTTGTAGTCCACCAAAAGTGGGCCCTTTCTTGGATTAACCACACCCTTCTCTTCTCCTCTATTGCCTATTAACTAAATCAACACACCATTGATTCATAACATTGAAAGAATAAAGTAAATTTATATGATAGAAAACTCTGTCTTCAAATTATCTTCTCAAATCTAGTACATGTATGGAGAATATCCTATATCCCTAGATATGGTAGATTACACCATATATATATATATATATATATATATATATATATATATATATATATATATATATATATATATATATATATATAGCACTACTCATACATTTATTGATTCCTATGACTAGTTAGTCACTTCCCATCATATGAGGGAAGGACTCTTATTTTAGAAAGAGAAATGAAACTAGGAAACTAAGTTCAAAACAATTAAAGTTGAACACTTCTGCTAGAACTTTCCAATCTGTGCATGGTAAAAGCAAGTCATTCAAGGAACATGAGAATGAATAAATAGATCCATTTACTTCTTCCATAATCCTTACTGAAGAATAGGCATTACACCATCTGTTGAACATCCTTTCTTTCTATTAACTTGATATTTGTCTTTATATGTAGAGAAGAGATCATTTGCTCCTAGTTAGCTATAGGTAATGATGGGCTTTAGTTGTAGATAACTGGGCCTTTAGTTGTAGGAAGTTGGTCCTTTAGCTATAGGAATTCTATAGCATTTGTTGTGGGTTGTCACTCTTAGTTGTTGTAGGAAGAAGTTAGTTCCATAGAAAATCCCTACTCTAAGATCATCATAAACAAAATAACATGCCATATTATATTGAAAATAATTATTCTAACATGCAATCATTCATTAAAACATCTTACAACTAACATAGTGCTTTATCCAAATATTAATTAAAAGTCTTGGATTTATAGGTAGAAATGTATGTGGAAATGTACTTTAAAATAGGAAACATAAGGATTATAAAAGAAAAATATAGGACTCATTAGCTAGGGCCATATCATAGTAAGAAAATCTCTACTTAAGGCATGGCAAGGCTAAAAACATTAGAAGGGAAATTGTTAGTAGGATATGTAAACGGGGTAAGGTTAAAACTTTACTACCAAGCCATTTAGTAAAGTAAACGAAAATCTATATTATATGTACCATATAAAGTGTAAATCATCATGTATGATATACGAATATTAGTTGTGAAATCCTAGAAAAAGTAATGGCTAGAAAACCATAGGAAACCTAGCAACAAATAAAAATAATAAATGCAAAATGCCACCATTGAAGGTTATATAATAGGATCTGAGCCCCACTAAACACTACTGCATACTGCCAAAATTGTGATCTTTGACAAGAATCTGAACTAAGCTAAAAGAAAAATCGAGACTCCTACTCTTGTTGACATCTCCTAGAAGCCGCAACCAAAATATAAGAAGTTCCCATACAAGGCGATTGAGGTAGACCCAGATGGCACATTCTTTAGGGTCCTAGCTGATGTTATCTACATATAAGATATACGGAAATACATCCACACCCCACTCACAAAAATTGCTCATACAACATTTAAATCACTTTGGATGTCTCTGCTACAACCATAACAAAATTAATACATGCCTCCATATCAACAAGTTGAAAAGAAGAAGATGGATATATGGAAGGGTTTCTCAAACTTCTCAAAATAACATGGTTGGATAAAAATTATTTTGAGTTGCATCTACAATGAATACATGTATCTAGGCAAAACCTACTAGATAACAAAGAAAGTCATCCAAATTGTAACATGTTTGAGCACAAAAAGGGAGCTACCCTTCTAGAAAGCCATAAAAAATGACAAAGTAACATAGCTAATGGGAGCAACCTATGATGGGAGAAGCTTGGATGTCACAAAAATAACAAACTTAGCTATATGGTATGCCACCATGGGTATTGCCTATATAATCTATCATACAAACAAGGAAGACTCGGTGATCGACACTTCACTTCATAGCATATCAAATGGTCATGGAAGGCAAAGATACCAATTTATGTGAATTCCTTTGGAAGCAGAGCTACTACAAAATCTCAAACGCACAAAAAATACACACTATCAATTCTCGTATGGTACCCTCATCATATGATTAGCTTTCTATTTTATGAATATATTACCATCATTCCCTAAAAAAATATAGTAAAACAACCAGTTAGTCGCAACTCAAATCAATACCCATGTACACCAGTTCAAGGACATCACAACCTAGACCACTACATACTAGGGTTTCTTTAAATCCGTCCAACAACAAATGTAGAACAATGACTAGATCTCCTATGATATGGTATGCAAGTATGCAAATGACATTGTATTCCTAGTGGACAAAGATTATACCTTTATGGAGGTAGTAGAACCTAGGGGTTCTTAGATTCCATAGCTGCCATATGAAATAAGTGATGATCTCGTAGAATCATATGACAAGAATTTGCTAAAACACCCAAAGGATACCAATGTAGAAAGATTTGGCACATATAAAAAGTTTATAGATAAACAGAGCGAAAAGAGTGCGAAGGAACATGTAGAAAAGTACAAAGAAAACCTACATAAAAAATGGGGCATTCCAAAACCTAGAATAATTGAAGGAATCCCCTCTACACCACAAGTTCAACGGTTAGATAGGATAAATATGGGATCCCCTTAATCACAAGCAAAAGCAGAACAAAGCACTACAAAGAAAACACCAGGAACACCAATGAATCCACCACCACAAGAAGATTCATCAACTAAGGAGGCCTCTAAATTACTTATCCAACTAAGCTAAAACAAAAAAAATCAAGACAAATAAGGAGTCAAAAGGAAAATAATTTAGATGACAAACATAGAAACTGATAATGAAGAACAAGAAACACAAGAGCTACAAAAAAGAGTGACAAGAAAAAGCAAAAAAGTACAAACAACAGAGGAACAAGAAGTAAGGGAAGAAGACATAATAAATGTAGAATTCCTAATAGGTGCACTCAACCATAAAGGAATGCTCATACAAACAACAAAAATGTACACCCAAGTCTGCCTAGAAAATAAAGAAATAATTGAGGAGGCAATTATCAAACATTTTATGGTGTCTACAGACACCCTGGTTATTATAATTGAGAACTTCCTAGATCAACTTGCCTCTTCCATTAAAAATAAAAGAGAAAAAACAATAGAAATAGAAGAGGAAATAAGGAAAAAAGCAGTAAAAGAAATTGATCCAACCTTGATAGGCCAAAGAACTAAGATCCAAACCAAGGTTGGACACATTGATGATACTAAGTGAAGAAGATAACAGAAAATTCAGTAGGAGACTATTGAGGTCACAAGACATGCTTATGCGACATTAATAAAAGAAGAGAAAAAGCCTCGAGGAGAAAAGGACAAAGATTTTAGTGACCATATGAAGAACAAGTACAGAAAGAGACATCAGAGCAACCAACATCATTGGATAGGGCCATAACATCTTCCACCACCACATCCCCCATGTAGCACATAGAAGATTTTCTATCTCAGTAAAAGCAAATCCAACCCTTGGCAACACCGTAGTTACTACAATTAGGTCACTAACTAGCACACAAGTAGATTTATCAAGCATATCACCCATGCAAAAGTTTCAACTTGGGGATATATTCCACAACACCACAAGGGAGGATATCCTAAAGCAGCATGTAGAAAGCACAAAACAACTAGAGACTGTAATTAATACAATTCAAAGTAAAATATCTCAAATCCAAAGAGATACAACTGGATGTCATTGGGACAATAATCAAAGTAACTCCTAGATAGTATGATATCAGAGATGGATAATCAAGAATTAACAATTCAAACCAAAATCTTAGCAAAAGTAAAGAATAACTGCATAGATGAGATAAGGAAGAAATGTGCGACAGATCATAAACATCTAGAGACTCACATCAATATTCTTCAGAACACTTTCAATCACATCAATATACTCTACCAATTTTGTTTACAATGGCCCACATTAACAAAAATACTAAAGAACCAAATGAACTAGATAAAAATTTAGATATTACAAGTAGTCGACACATATGGTGCAATGCAGGATGTGGATGGGACAACAGGAGCATAAATACAGACCATGCACACTCAACTCCAACGACTGCAGGATCACAGAGAGGTAATCAAAGCATAGATCAAATAGCTCCAGGAGGTGGTTATCCTTAGACTTTCTCATGTTACTGGATTACTTAAAGATGCAAAGAAGATAGTCCTACAAATCTAGATACCAACTACCACAATAGAGGCAAAAAAGACCCTCAAATTCATATCCAAATTCAAGTGTTACAACAAGCTAAGAGTCAATTGGATACAACTAAGAGGGGGGGTGAATCAGTTGTCCTGAAAACTTAAACACTTTCTGCAATTAAACATTCATCACCTATCCACAATTATTATGATTTAACAATGAATGCATGAAATCAGAAACTTAACCATAGATACAACATCAAACACAAGAGACACCAAATTTTACGTGGAAAACCCCAAGATGGGGAAAAACCATAGAGAGGATTAGCTCTCAATATATATTGTAATCTTGAAATAATGATGTTCAGGCTGGTCACTCCATGGGCCTAAACATACTAGATCACTTCCATGAAGAACAACTAGGTCTAGTAGGCTCATTGCCTCAACCCTAAACCTAGCAAGATTACAATAAGGGCTGTTAAATCTTGAGGGCTATTAAACCCTACTGGTGACTTACTACTAGACTCACTACCATGATCAACACCTTTCTATATTTATGACTAAAGTACAATAATTCCTCTACTCTGCTCTTCCTCTGCTCTGTTCTTCCTCTTCTTTCCTCTACCTCTTCTCTGCTTTGCCTTTTGGACCTTTCTTAATATCTTTTCATTTCAACTCAAGGACACCTTTTCCATGACTCAACTAAAAGTATTTATACACTTCATCAACCTTGGAATGATCATCAAGGTCGGCATCACAATCATTAACCATTGGAACAATATCCAAGGTTGGCATTACAAACATTTACAAAATCCTGACCTATTACAACATTATGCAAAAAAAATGAAATGTGGATCATGGCATACCTTAGCTAGGACTCAAACATGATCTATGCTACAACATGCTTCCACAATCTTCCAGAGATCTCCTTAATCAATGGGATTAACTAAGTCGGCCAAAACTGGTTACATGTTACACTATTTGGGAACATTCTTCGAACATGATATCAAATCCTTAATGCAGACCAATATCAAGATAGGAACATGATTAGGAAACATCCACAAGCATGTTATAATCATCAGGAGCAACCGCACGAACCTTAACCACTTTATCTATAGGAATCTTTTCACCGGAACACATGAACTTTACTGTCTTCAACTGTCATAAAAGAAAGATAGCTTGCAGACCACCAAACCACGAACCATTAAAACTGTAGGCACTTATCATCATCCCATACTTCCTTCTAGAACCACAGAGAAAAATACTTTATTGTAGAGGAATGCGGAGCAGAATACATTCTTCCTATCCCAATTGAACTTACAGAAAATGTAGGTTTCACTTTGGTGAACACAACTCACTCAGATCTTCATGCGGAGGGCTCAAACCCAGTATGTAGCATCCTTAGTAATACCTCTAACTTACTTCCAATCTGCAGACCACAATCTTCAAGCAAAAATAAATGTGGAGTAGTTTACTAGACTGTTCTTCAGTATACAACTCACTGTCTATACTGCACTTGTTTGTAACTCACTTGTTCCTTCCGGAGAGGCTAATTTTCTCAATATCCTCAACATACAAGTCTTCTAAACAAGTAATAGAATAAGATACGGTTGACACTGATGACAACAAGGATATGTTGACACCAATGACAACACCGATTAGGCACATACTTGCAACAATCTTCCCCTTTGTCATTGATGGCAACATATGATGTGAAAAACTGTAACAGCCATCAAGACAAGATTCTCTCCCCCTTTCAATTTACACACCTGCACTCTTTCTTTCTCCAAAATTCTCCCCCTTTCTCTTACACATATGTACTCTATGTTTTTCACATGACTTCTCTCCCCCTTGACATCAATGGCAAAGGGCACATACCTGCACTCTTCTACTCTGATCTAATATCTCTTCTGAACTCTCTGACTACTCCCCCTGAGAAGTAGCCCTAAAAAGCATCAATCTGAACCTCTTAGCACCTCCAGACTGATGCACTATTATACATCTTAGTTTAGAGTAGGAGGGGTGATAACCCCTAACTTTTCTCTAAGATACTCAAAAGTATCCTTAGGCAGAGGCTTGGTAAAAATGTTTGCATCCTGATCCTTGGTAGAAACATTTGCAATCTAATCCTTGGTAGAAACATACTCCAACTTGACTTCATTCTCTGTCACCTTTTCTCTCAGAAAATGATACCTGATGGATATGTGCTTTGCCCTTGAATGCATCACTAGATTCTTTGATATGTTTATGGCATGCTTGTGTTGTCACAAAAGATTGTAATGGGATCTTCACACACAATTTTGATGTCCTTCAAAGTTTGGTTCATCCATAACACTTGAGTGCAACTGCATGCTACTGCAATGTATTCTACTTCTGTAGTAGACAGAGATATTGAATCTTGTTTCTTGCTCAACCAAGATACTAATCTTTTTCGCAAGAAGAATGCACCTCCACTTGTACTTTTTCTATCATCCACATCTCCGGCAGCCCAATCTGCATCAGTATATGCATTGAGAGTAAAGTCATAGCCCTTAGGCTACCACAAACCATAATCCATTGTACCTTTTAAATATATCAGAATTCTTTTGACTGCCATCACATGTGATTCCTTGGGTTTTGCCTGAAATCTTGCCACAAGACATACTACATGCATTATGTTAGGTCTGGTTTGAGTCAGATAAAGTAATCCTCCAATCATAGATCTATACCTTTTCTAGTCTTCCATGGGTGAGTTATCATCTTTTCTTAACTTACAACTAGTTATCATAGGTGTGCATACTGGTTTAGAGTCTTCCATCCCAAATTACTTTAACAACTCTTTCACATACTTAGACTAAGAAATGAAGATACCTTTATCTGATTAACTTATTTGCATACCTAAAAAGAAGTCCATCTCTCCAAACATAGACATTTCAAATTCACTTTGCATTTCTCCAGCAAAAACTGAGCACATACCTTCATTGCCTTAAAAAATAATATCATCAACACAAACTACAACAATCAATGTTTGTTCATCATTGATCTTGAAGTAGAGATTGCTATCTGTAGTACCTTTACTGAACCCTGTCTGTATCAGGTACCTATCCAACCATGCATACCATGCCCTGGGAGCTTGTTTTAATCCATACAAAGATTTATTCAATCTGCATACCATGTCACCCTAATCTGATGACTAAAATCCTTCCAGTTGTTCTATATAGACTTCCTCTTCCAACTCTCCATTTAAGAAAGCAGACTTCATATCCATTTGATAAACCTTGAAATCTTTGTATGCTACAAAAGCTAAAACATCCTTATTCAATCCTTGCCACTGGAGCAAAAGTTTCTTCAAAGTCTATTCCTTCAACTTGAATGTATCCTTTACATACCAACCTTGCTTTGTTTCTTACCACTTCACAATTCTCATTCATCTTGTTTCTGAAGACCCACTTTGTACCAATTACATTCTTGTCTGCTGGTCTAGAAACAAGATCCCAAGTCTAAATCTTCTCTATCTGCATCAATTCCTCTTCCATAGCCTTTATCCAATTCTCATCTTTGCAAGCCTCATCCACAATTTTAGGTTCAATCTTGGAAATCAGATAGAAATTTACTTGTTCTTCTTCAGTTTTTCTTCTAGTTAAGATCCCTTTGCTCTTATCTCATATGATTTGATCTTCAGAATGACTAATTCTTACATATCTTGGAGTTTTGGTAGCACTTACTGGAGCTTGTTCTTATTCATCTGGGCTGTCTTTATGCTGCACCACTTCTAAAACATCTAGATCATCTGACTCATATTCACTTGATTCTGAAGACCTTTCCTTACATTTATCAACTTTAACATTTGCACTTTCAATGATCTTATTCAGCCTCTTATTATAGCACCAGTAGGCCTTGCTCTTGGTGAATTAACCAAAGAAGATTCCTTCATCACATCTAGCATCAAATTGCCTAAATCTTCTTCTCTTTTGATATAACATTTGCTACCAAAAACTTTGAAATATTTCATAGTAGGAACTCTACCATGCCACAATTCATAAGGAGTCTTTGAACTGTTACCTTTTACTTGAACTCTGTTTAGGATATATACAGTGGTGTGAAGTATGCTTCCAAAAGATGAGCTTCCTTCATCATGGTTCTAGCAACTTCTTGAACTGTTCTATTTTTCCTTTCAACAACTCCATTTTGTTGTGGAGTTCTAAGTGCAAGTAGTTGTCTCTTTATTCCATGTTCTTCACAAAAGAAATTGAATTCATTTGATGTGAACTCTCCTCCTCTATCAGACCTCAAGCATTTGGTTTTTAAATCCATCTCATTTTCAACCATTGCCTTAAATGCCTTGAATTTATCTAGAGCTTCAACTTTCTCTTTCAAAAAGGTGACCCAAGTCATTCTAGAATAATCATCAATGAGCAATATGAAATACCTGTCTCCTTGCAAACTTCTTACTCTGGTAGGTCCACACAAATTTGTATGCACTAGCTCAAGTAGTCCAACTGATTGGTCCTTGCTTTTGAAAATTGTTCTTGTCTATTTCCCAAATTGACACTCCTTGCAAATAGGATTAGTAGGCTTCACAAGCTTAGGCAAATCTCTAACAACCTGTGTAGTACTTATCTTCATAATATTATCAAAATTTATGTGACACAACCTTCTATGCCATAACCAACTCTCATCAGTCCGAGTCAATAAGAAATAGTTCTCAGTTCCTTTCAAGTGATAGATATTACCTCTGGTCTTCTTACTAGTTGCAATGACTATTCCGGAGCTTTCCCTGATCTTGCATCCATTGTCCTTGAAGCTTAAATTACAGCCCGTGTCACACATCTGACCCACACTCAAATGATTGTGCTTCAATCCTTTCACATACAAGACATCTTCAATATTATGCTTGCCATCAAAAGAAATAGATCCTTTCCCACAAATCTTACCAGTTGTATCATCTCCAAACCTAACCAGTCCACCATCATATCTTTCCAAACTCACAAACTTACTTTTGTCACTAGTCATGTGGTGAGAGTAGCCACTATCAATAACCCATTCATCCTTGTCCTTAATGACATGAGCAGCCAAAGCACTTTCCACTAGTTTTTCTTCCTTCACACATCTAGTAGAATTAGTAGACACAGGATCTTCCTTAATAGAAATGAACAAGCATTCATTTACAGAGGAACTAGTATTATCTTATTCACCATTATCTGATACTCCATCATCATCAAAATCTTCAACATAATAACACTTCTTTTGGGTCCTAGGCCTGTTCTCATATCTTCTTCTATTTCTTTCAATTCTTTTAGGACATTTGGAAGCAAAATGACAGACTTTACCACAGGAAAAACATTTGAAAGGTAATTTGCCTTTATACTTACTGGATCCTCTTTGCAGTCTGTCCACAAAGTTTGTTTTAACTTCATCAAACTCATCATTGCATTCTACCTTGTACTTTTCTGATCTAGAAGTACTTCTAGGGGTACTGGCTTTAAAGGCCATCTCAACTTTTGGCAAAGCATCACCAAACTCCCTCATTTCAAAGGTAGCAAGCTTACCAAGCAGCTGATCCCTGTCAACCATTTTTACTTGCATGAATTCTTCAATTGCAGCTACATTGTGACAGTAGGACTTGGGCAGAGATTTGAGAATTTTCATAACAACTTCCTTTTTGTCGAGAGTTTCACCTATGGCTTTTATCCCTGTAACAAGTTCATCAACTCTTTGCATAAAGCATGATATGTTTTCATCATCATTCATCTTCAAACTTTCATAGTTCACTTTCAAACTTTGTAACTTGGCTTCCTTCACAGAATCATCTCCTTCATACAGATTTTTCAACTTTTCCCATACCTTATTTGCAGTTTCAAGATCCACAACTTTCATCAATATTGAGTCGGTTAATGAGCTTAGCAGAGCATCCTTTGCCTTGATATCTATCTCATATTCTTTGATTTCATCTTCAGTCGTTAGACAATTTTGAGGTATGGTGTATTCTGTTTCTGTAGCTTTCCATACTTTGTAACCAAGAGAAAGAAGATGGCTTTTCATCCGAGCCTTCTAGAGAACATAATTTGTTCCATCAAAATGTGGTGCTTCCTTCTTGTATGACATTTTGGATCTTCCCCAAGCTATTAAACTTTCTTCAGAGGAACTTGGCTCTGATACCAATTGTTGATATGCACCGGACAACTGAGAGGGGGGGCGAATCAATTGTCCCAAAAACATAAACACTTTCTGCAATTAAATATTCATCACTTATCCACAATTATTATGATTTAACAATGAATGCATGAAATCAGAAACTTAACCATAGATATAACATCAAACACAAGAGACACCAGATTTTACGTGGAAAACCCCAAGGTGGGGAAAATCCACAGAGAGGATTAGCTCTCAATATATATTACAATCTTGAAATAATGATGTTTAGGTTGGTCACTCCATGGGCCTAAACATACTGGGTCACTGCCATGAAGAACAACTAGGTCTAACAGGTTCACTGCCTCAACCCTAAACCTAGCAAGATTACAATAAGGGCTATTAAACCCTGAGGGCTATTAAACCCTACTAGCGGCTTACTACCAGACTCACTGCCATGATCAACACCTTTCTATATTTATGATTGAAGTACAATAATTCCTCTACTCTATTTTTCCTCTGCTCTATTCTTCCTCTTCTTTCCTCTGCCTCTTCTCTGCTCTGCCTTTTAGACCTTTCTTAATATCTGTTCGTTTAAGCTCAAGGACACCTTTTCCACGACTCAACTATCATCAACCTTGGAATGATCATCAAGGTTGGCATCACATTCATTAACCATTGGAACAATCTCTAGGTTGGCATTACAAACATTTACAAAATAGGTCTTGACCTATTACAACATTATACAAAGCAAATGAAATGTGGATCATGCCATGCATTAGATGGGACTCAAACATGATCTTCCATGCCACAACATGCTTTCACACTCTTCCAGAGATCTCTGCAATCACTAGGATTAACCAGGCCAGCCAAAACTGGTTACACGTTACACTATTTGGGAACAATCTTCGAACATGGTCTCAAATCCTTAACACGGACCAATATCAAGATAGGAACATGATTAGGAGACATCCACAAGCACGTTATAATCATTAGGAGCAACCGCACGAACCTTAACCACTTTATCCATAGGAATCTTTTGACCGAAACACATGAACTGTCATAAAAGAAAGATAGCTTGCGGACCACCAAGCCATGAACCATTGCAACTGTAGGCACTTATCATCATCCCAGACTTCCTTCTAGAACCGCAAAGCAAAATACTTTATTGCGGAGGAATGCAGAGAAAATACTTTCTTCCTATCCCAACTGAACTTATAGAAAAAGTAGGTTTCACTTTGGTGAACACAACTCACTCAGATCTTCATGTGGAGGGCTCAAACCCAGAATGTAGCATCCTTAGTAATACCTCTAACTTACTTCCAATCCATAGACCATGATCTTCAAGCAGAAATAAATGCAGATCAGTTTTTCAGACTGTTCTTCATCATACAACTCACTGTCTATACTGCACTTCTCTGTAACTCACTTGTTCCTTCCGGAGAGGCTAATTTTCTCAATATCCTCAACATACAAGTCTTCTAAACAATTAATAGAATAAGATATAGTTGACACCAATGACAACAAGGATTTGTTGACATTAATGACAACATTGATTAGGCACATACTTGCAATAGACACATATGGTGCAATGCAGGATGTGGATGGGACAACAAGAGCATAAATAGAGACCATTCACACTCAACTCCAACGATTGCAGGTTCACAGAGATGTAATCAAAGCATAGATCAAACAACTCTAGGAGGTGGTTATCCTTAGACTTTCTCATGTTATTGGATTACTTAAAGATGCAAAGAAGATAGTCCTACAAATCCAGATACCAACTACCACAATAGAGGCAAGAAAGACCCTCACTCAAATTCATAGCCAAATTCAAGTGCTACAACAAGCTAAGAGTCAATGGGATACAACATTATAGCTCAAAGAAATATATAAGAATATTTTTCTTGCAAATTAACCAATTTTCATGTCTTGAGGAACATACATGGTTTCAAAGGGGGGATGATGTTAGCAGAAGAAAGAGAATAGAAAGTACAACATCTAGGATCTATTGCATTTGGTTGCAAAAGGTATGTGGAGCACTAGGTTGACCACAACAAGTAGGAAAAGGCATTATAATTATAAGGGACACATCCCTAATGTAATACTATGTATATATAGAAGAATAGAGATAGAGCCTGATAAGACAAGAAAAAGTGATAAGGAGAAGATTGAATATCTGATATTGTAATCCATGAAATATATATATAAAGGAATACTCTATACTTTGGATTGTGAAAGAATGTATGTTTATATTTTATGTTATGGGTTCTCTGCTCTATTGTTATACTGCAATATGGTAAATCCTATCACAAATCATCTAATCATTCTCATATTGTAATCAATGGGGTATAAATACAACATGCAAGATTCCTAGACTTGGAACTTCGATCTATGGATCCACTTTTCTTGCTAACAAAGCCTAAACAACAGCATGAAGGCATCATTATAGTAGAAAGGGTGGCAAATGAGGAGCCACAATGGTGAGATGACACTACAAGCAATGTGAGTGGTAGTAAAGAGGTTTGAAGGGCCATGATTAGGCAACAAAAGAAGCTCTGACAATATTGAAGAGGTCCATCAAGAAAATAGATGATGATGGAAAAGGATGGGGGAGCATGTTTGGGTGGCATAGAAATTAGCCATGAAGGATGAAGATTGGTGCAAAATGTGCACATTTATCATGCAAGGGTAGAATACAATCGAGAGATTAGCACAAGTGAGTTGTAAAAAGCCATTGAGGGCTTGTTAGTAGCCCATCAACATTTTTGAGGGTCTGACACATATAGGAGAATGATCATGCCAGATCCAAGGGATATTTGGGTGCACAGGCAACATTAACAACATGGCATTTTAGCACTTAAGGAGGATAGTGCATAGTGGAGTTTGAATGCCAAAAATTTGGGCATGATCCAAGAAGTGGTATAGCTAGAGGGGAAGGTTTTGGAGGTATGTGGAAGTTAAGAGGAGACATTAGTTTAGGCATGCAATGAGTCTAATGGAAGGAAGACACAACAATTGAGAAGATAGAGTTGGCCAAGACAAGGAAAGGGTGCAAATAAGCATGTGAATAATTTGGCAAGAGTCAAAGAGAGAGACAACAAACCAACACATACCATAGGGAGAAGAAGCTAAGAGAGGTTGGTCTATTGACAAAGAGTTGCAAGGAGTGTAGTGAGGGGGAAGAATAGCTATAGAGTTGTGAAGAAGCCACTAGGCTTTAGGCACAAGAGGAAGTGCAAGGAGCTGATTAGAGGTGTTAGAAAAGAGGAGAGAGACCATGAGTAAGCTAGAAGGAGAGGATATCACATGAGACTAGGTTGGTAGCATGACAAGGGAAGGTGAGATTGTGTGTAGGAAGAAGAAGGTGAAGTTGTGTGTGAGCATCAAGGTCATGTAAGACATAGAGGGTAAGAGTGTGCAGCTAAGGAGTTGTAGGTGTGTGTGTAAGAGTGTGAATAGGGGAAGCACATGTCCTTGAATGAAAGAAAAGAAATATTTTATGTAATAAAATGGGTTATTTATATTTTTTGTTTAATGGTGTCCCATGGGTGTGTTTTGGTTCTTGTAGATTAGGTCTCCATTGCTATGTGCGAAGGTCTATAGGTTGAGTGATAACTTCTTAAGGTTTATGCTATCAATTGTTGTAGGTTGACCTTCAGCCAAAGGGGAACCTTGATTTGCTTCTACGTAGCCATGTGTGGGGTTCTCGAGGTGACCGTGGTTGGGGCTCGAGGTGACCGTGGTTGGGGCAACTACCATCAACAATGCCAATAGAAACCAATGAGTTTTTTGTGCTTATTGTGGAAGACATCTAATTGTTCACCTCTCAACTTAGTCAAAACCCTTGGACGAGTTCAATGTTTTTGACAATATCGAAGACACTTCAAGTAGGCATGCAAATGCCTAATTTGCTCTTATCAATGTTGTTGTGGATGTTATGCTCTTCTAAGGATGACACAATCCATAATTGAGCTTCCTTGTAGATGAGTTCTCGCTCTCTCTTTCTATGTAAAAATGAATTAGTGTTTTTAATTTTATACAACACCCTAGCGCATAAATTTGAATATTTCATGCTCAAGTTGGCAAGTAATGGCTAGTTGGAAAGGGATGGAATTGGGGCCAAGATTAAATTTTCAAATCTAAAAATTTGAGGGTCAAATCCATAGCAATAGTTCTGAACTAGATTCAAATCCATACCTATAGAGTTAAAACTGGATAAGGAAAGATAAAACTATAAATCAAGTCCAAACACATAAAATGAATTCAATCAAATTCAATCAAGACTTGTATCTTTTAATAACATTTATACGAAAATACACAACTTATACATTAAACATTATACCTAAAGATAAACAATTGAATAAAAAAAAAGTACTAGCTATACAATTTTCAACCTTACATCATACTAATGAAGATTAAACTTTGATGTTGTAATACACCTCTCTCTTAGATGCACTTTTGGGGGTCAATATCATTCTTCCATGTTTTGATAGGCCTCACTAAAAGCCCCGAAATACTTTCCCTCTCAAAGAGAAGCCTACCAAAGATAGTAGGTTGTATTTCGGGTATGACTTGCATTCAATATGCTTTTTCAAACATGTGAAGACTTTCCAACAACATTATTGACAAGAATTAAGTCTCTTCGATGGAAATGCAGCTCTCTCAAGTAATCCACAATCTAATTATGCCTCGTAAAAAATGAAAGTTCCAGAGCAATTATATTCAATAATAATAATAAGAAACAACATGAATTGGGCTCCAGCTTCTATTTATTGTCAAAAGTGGTTTCTATGTATTGTTTAAAGTGGTCTTATATTAAAAGGGACTTAAATGGAATGCCTTTATAATTGTTGAGTGTAGGAAACTTTGAAATGATCTTTAAAAGAAGGTTAGAAATTTGAAGTGAATTTATAACAAGTTTTATTGCTAAATCTTATAACACTGAATAGTAAATAATAAAAGCTTCACTTCATTGTACTTAACTTTACATTTTATCAGGTCTATGGCAACACTGTTTAATTAAGGTTATTCTTAAACATCATTCAATTTAATAGTCAAAGGTTAATTTTGGCTAATAAAAATAAAACAAATATTTGCCACATTTTAATGTGGAAGAGGTGTAAAATTACTATTAACTGTTTGACCATTGAACTAGATGATGTATAAGTAGAGTGCCTAATCACCTTCTAATATTCAGATGTTAAATTTAAAAGGTCTACCATGAAAGCAAAACCCGAAATGTATTGTTCTTATATCTATGGGGTTATATAGATATAGAAATCTCTGTTCTTAAGCAGATCATAGCATGCTGGGTATTCATATATATTATTTTTAAAAAGTCTATTCACAGGGTTACAAATATTGGTATTTCTGTTTTTAAACATATTACAACATGCTGAGTATTCATACATTTATATTAAAAACCTCTTTCTGTTAAAGCTGTTATATGTTTGTTATAAACAGGAAGATTCATTCAATCAAAATCACTCATAAATCAAACCTAACCCAATCACACCAAAAAATTAAATTCTCATATTCTTACAAAACTTCAAACTGCAGCATTTGTAAAAATTGAAAGACAATAGAAAAATGAAAGAAAAATGTAGAAAGCAAATAAACAAAAACTAAAAACAAGATCAGACACAGAACACAGTTTTAATGTGGTTCACCATGAAGGCTACATCCACAACAACAGGGCAATATATTATTCACTAAATCTCTCTTCTATTTACAATACACAGCAGCAGGCATTTATACACCTTCAGCAGCTAACTCTCATCCTACAGCACAATACACTTCACTACCCTAAATGTCTAACAATAGAGAATTAATAAATACCTCTAACAAACTTACTATCTATAACCCAATGACTGAATATCTAATAATAACAACATTAGAGAATAGCAGAGTATCAAAGAATATCATAAACATTACAAAGAGAAAGAGCTGTCAGATTAGGCTTCACGTTACACCAACAATCTCCCACTTGAAGTCCAATCACTGCTACTACGAACAATGATATCCCCTCCATTTCCATTCCTATCATCACTTTGAAAACAAATCCGCATTTGAGGGCTTTAACCTCTGTTCAAGGACACTTCGTATAAGGCATTTCCATTCTTCCCAATCAATCACAATGCGATAGCCCAGCCTGTGTGTCTCGCTCCTCTCTTGGGAGTGCATGGGCAGCATCTCAGCATTCAAACCACCCACGTCTTCGCTAAGCAAGCCCTTCTCATTCGCACAAACTGCCAAGGAAATCAACAAATACAACAAATGCATCAGGTAACCAATATCCTTTACCTTGGTGGCACTCATAACACTCTGCCCATCCTCTTCAAGTAAAGGCACACCCCAGAGGTAAACCTCCTCCGGGTCAGCCTGAGGGACAGATTCCTTCGCCGCCGGCTTAACTTCTTCCACCGACTCTACCGGAGTGACTTGTTCCTCAGGCACTGCCTTAACTTCTTCCACCACCTCGATCGGCTTTACTTCTCCAGCCTCCACATCTGACACTATCAACGAGCAATGCTCTACTAGCACATCGTGCATGTGGTACTACATCCTCATCACCCAAAGCATCCTGATTCTCAGCCTCTACCAAAACATGCAAATCCTCTACATCAGCCAAATAGATAGGAGCATCATCAAATCTAACATTTTTCCTCACTTTAGATTGAGCCACAACACCTTTTATTTCTTGCATCTACTCCATGTCACTCCCAGATTCCATCATGCCAAGAAACTCCTCAATAATAGAATCAGTTTCATCAATTAATTCATCCAAAAACATCTGATGAATAGCTTCCACTTCATCATGACTCTCTTCATGGCCATGACACATAGACATGAGAACTTGAACCCAATCATCCCAGTTGGGACTCTCTTCCATATCTGCTTCATCCATTCTTCCAAACCAGCTTCACCACTGAGCTGCTTCACCAAAGCTCTGATACCAATTGTAAACTAAAAACAAGATCAGACACAGAACACAATTTTAACGTGTGGTGTAGGAGCACCTCGAGACCTAAGAATCAGAAGGATTCCATGCATATTCTGTTCTGTCTAGAGTGTCATGTTTGTAAGGCCTTAGCACCATATTGAATCATACTTGGCTGAGTAACGGCATAACGTTGAGTCTGTATACATGTCATTAAAGATTGTAACTGAACTGAATGAGTGTAACCGAATGGCAGAAGTGGTTGTGGGGCGATTCGCTTTCCAACTTATGTAACTGCCGACATGAGTCTATATAGTAGGGTTGTGTTCGTTAACAGACACAGACAGAGAGGGAGAGAAGAAGAGACATAGGGGTAGAGAAGATTGTTGTATGTATATTTTCTGAGAAGAAGGACTAAAAAGTTCTATTTGGTTTAATTACAGAGATGTAGATCGGAAGCATTCCACTGGTTGAGATTTCTTCAAAATTAGTGGAATGACTTCCTTAGGGTTAGATTGTTTCCGTTTTGTTGAGTTTGTTGTTTTTGTATAAGTTGTTTGATGTTTGCGTAGTTATATCAGAGTGACAAAACCATCGGGTAGATAACGTGATGTTGAGCCGACAGTGATGATCTTGCCAATCAAGTTATATCGGGGTGACAAGAGAGAAGTGTTACCGATGGGTTAGACCATCGGTACATTAGCGTAAGTTTCGCATCGTTTCACCGAATGTATATTGCGAACGCATATCGCAAAAGCATGTTGAGAATGTATCTTTCGTCGGATACAAATGGTGACCGGTCATAACAGTGAAATCAGGGTAAAGAAACTTTAGTCCACCGGTAATAGAAAGTCACGCTAAGCATATACTAAGTTGGTGTATCAGCGTATCGGCAACAGGTTGTAAGTGTTCAATGATGGTAAAGATCA
This sequence comes from Cunninghamia lanceolata, assembly GCA_027924645.1. Lineage (NCBI taxonomy): Eukaryota > Viridiplantae > Streptophyta > Pinopsida > Cupressales > Cupressaceae > Cunninghamia > Cunninghamia lanceolata. The sequence continues at coordinate 1,177,813 of BSBN01001399.1, forward strand.
CAACGATGAGAGTTTGGCGATGGTTAAACTAACTGTCAGCCCGAGCAAAGAGGGAGTCTCGCCAATAGGAAGTGTTGGTCAAACTTAGCATGTCGGCGAAACCAACCTCAACATGGTCGATAAGAGTAGTCTTGCCGATAGGCAGGAAACGTAGGTCACACATTGGGGAGAGTTGAGAGATTGGAGTGATAAGGTTGAAGGCGACTGATGGTATTGTTCTCGCCGATGGTCAGAGTTTTTGGTCCTTACGTTGGCATGACTATAATGGTCGGTGTGACAGGTTGCAAAGTGGCCGATGGGGTAGGTTTGGCCGATAAAAATAGATCACCAAGACATAAGTCACTCTCTCACCGATCAGTTTGTTGAAAAGTTGTACGCTTCCACCATGCGCTCTGCATCAAATTGGTATCAAAGCTAGTGAAAGGTCTGGGCAGAGGTGTTGTGTATTTGATTTCTGTCACTGAGAAGGTAGATGAAGAAGTTGAAGCAAAATGTTTGGTTGGTGACCATTTTGAAAACAAAGATCATAGAAAGTATTTTGAAGGTTGACAGTAGTTGCTTGACTATTGCAGATGCTCGTGCCATCTAGTTGCAAGAAGGAATAGGATTCCTGTAGTGTGTGGCCAGATGATGATGAGGTCTGTCAAGACCATTCAACAATAGAGATTTGGCTAGAAGAGGGTGCAGAGTGAGGCCACTGCGAGAGAGAGTGGTAGTGCATCTCCAGGATCTGCTGTTGGACGAGAGGAATGGGTCTGTAGCAGCGTGTAGAATGGACATTTGATTGAGCATTGTGTTGTAGTCGTTGAGGATTTGATTAGTCTGAGAGTACTCCATTGCTAGAAGTAGAAGGAGCCTGAAGATACTCTGAAATGTTGATGGTAGTTTGCCATTGTTGGTTGGTTGGTCACTATTCCATTGATGTGAAGATTTGAAGCCTGAAGTTGAAGAGACAAAGTGAAAGATGAAGCCAGATAAAGATACAAGAAAAGGTAGTTTTGTTTTGCAGATACATTTCCAAGGGACTTGAAAATCTTTGTTGGTTGGTTGTATGGTGCAAGAGCACCTCGAGACCTAAGAATCAGAAAGATTCCATGCATATTTTGTTCTATCCAGAGTGTCATGTTTGTAAGGCCTTAGTGCCATATTGAATCATACTTGGCTAAGTAACGGCATAACGTTGAGTCTGTATACATGTCATTAAAGATTGTAACCGAACTGAATGAGTGTAACCGAACTGAATGAGTGTAACCGAATGGCAGAAGTGGTTGTGGGGCGATTCACTTTCCAACTTAAATGTAATTGCCGACATGAGTCTATATAGTAGGGTTGTGTTCGTTAACAGACATAGACAGAGAGGGAGAGAAGAAGAAGAGACACATGGGCGGAGAAGATTGTTGTATGTATATTTTCTGAGAAGAAGGAATGAAAAGTTCTGTTTGGTTTAATTACAGAGATGTAGATCAGAAGCATTCCACTGGTTGAGATTGCTTCGAAATTAGTGGAATGACTTCCTTAGGGTTAGATTGTTTCCGTTCTGTTGAGTTTGTTGTTTCTGTATAAGTTGTTTGATGTTTGCGTAGTTATATCGGAGTGACAAAACCATTGGGTAGATAACATGATGTTGAGCCGACAGTGCTGATCTTGCCGATCAAGTTATATCAGGGTGACAAGAGAGAAGTGTTACCGACGGGTTAGAACATCAGTACATCGGCGTAAGTTTCGCATCGTTTCACTGAATGTATATTGCGAATGCATATCGCAAAAGCATGTTGAGAATGTATCTTTCGTCAGATACAAACGGTGACTGGTCGTAACGGTGAAATCAGGGTAAAGAAACTTTAGTCCACCGGTAATAGCAAGTCATGCTAAGCATATACTAAGTTGGTGTATCGGCGTATCGGCAACAGGTTGTAAGTGTTCAATGATGATAAAGATCACAGTGATGAGAGTTTGGCGACGGTTGAACTAACTGTTGGCCCGAGCGAAGAGGGAGTCTCGCCGATAGGAAGTGTCGGCCAGACTTGGCGTGTCGGCGAAACCAACCTCAACATGGCCGATAAGAGCAGGAATGTAGGTCACACATCGGGGAGAGTTGAGAGATCGGAGTGATAAGGTCGAAGGCGACCGATGGTATTGTTCTCGCCGATGGTCAAGGTTTTTGGTCCTCACGTCGGCATGACTATAACGGTCGATGTGACAAGTTGCAAAGTGGCCGACGGAGTAGGTTTGGCTGATAAAAATAGATCGCCAAGACATAAGTCACTCTCTCACCGATCAGTTTGTTGAAAAGTTGTACGCTTCCACCGTGTGCTCTGCATCAACGTGGTTCACCATGAAGGCTACATCCACAACAGCAGGGCAATATATTATTCACTAAATCTCTCTTCTATTTATAATACACAGCAGCAGGCATTTATACACCTTCAGCAGCTAACTCTCATCCTACAGCACAATACACTCCACTACCCTCAATGTCTAACAATAGACAATTAATAAATGCCTCTGACAAACTTACTATCTATAACCCAACTAGGGAATATCTAATAATAACAACATCAGAGAATAGCAGAGTATCAAAGAATCTCATAAACGTTACAAAGAGAAAGAGCTGTCAGATTGGGCTTCACGAACAGCATTTGTGTGTGCAGCATAGAATGGTGGTTTCTCGCACTTGTCCTTGAAATGCAGACGAGCGGATTCAATTTTGGCTTGAGCGCAGGGGAATTTTCCAGCAACATTTTGCATACAAGTGAGATATTTTCAAAAAACGTAAAGAATTAGCTAAAATTTAGATCCCTTTGATGTATATCGTTCTGATCCTTGGAATACTATTTATGTCCATATGGATATCGGCGATACATGAGCATGAACATGAACATGAGATGGAACATGGAACATCAGCATCAGCATCGCAAGGAGCGGGTGGAGGCGTTCCTGCAGTCAAGTCAGATTGGGACGCGTAAATTGTATAAGCGAACCAACTATTTAGTGGAAAAAATATTTCATTTCATTGGTGTCTTTTAGGCACTCTATTTAAATATCAATATCATTGGTTAAATAGTTGCATAGTAATCTTACACCTCATCCACAACAAAAGTGGTAAATAATTGTCCTGTTTTTACTGGTCAAAATTAACTTTTGATTGTTGAAGTGGATGTTTAAGAATAGCCATTCTATTGTATTCAATATATAATATTTAAAAAAAAGGTATCTTCATTTTATTGGTGCCTTATCCGCAGGGACTTTATTATACTCAATACAACTGGGAACAAAGTCAAGAGCCAAGCATAGTAATCATAGTAATGATAATATTTTTCAATTGAAAAATAACAATATTATTTATCTCTTATTTTATTTGTTTATATTGAATGAAATGATGAATGAAATGACAATTTAAAGCACTTTCTTAGATCTATTTTTTTCTTGAATTTTAAATAATTTTCTTTCAAAGATCAATGAAATGAAGATATTTTTCTATTACTTTTATTTTCACTAAAGTGTAATAAATTTTGTATACTAGAATTTCAACTCTATTAGTAATGTTTGTTTCATTGAAATGACATTAGTGTGGTGAGGTGGAGTGTTGAATAAATTTATAAGGCGCAAACTCATTGGAGGTCATCATACAATATAAGGTATGCAATCAAAACATCAAGTCATGTTTATGTTCAATGAAGCAATTTCTATACATAATTAAAAATATTTGTATCTAGTGCTGGTACTTATAATTAATGAATTTCATTTCAAGATTCTTATTATTTCCAACGAAGGTTTTAAAGCCTTGGAATACACTAGATCTAAGTCACTTGTTATTTTTTGAATTATTGTGATGACCATACGATTCGTCAACTGAGACATCAAAATTGGTAGCATGGCAAGAGAAGGTGAGATTATGTGTAGGAAGAAGAAGGTTTAAGTTGTGTGTGCGTAGCAAGGTCATGTGAGACAGAGAGGGTAAGAGTGTGTAGCCGAGGAGTTGTAGGTGTGTGTGTAAGAGTGTGAATAGGGGAAGCACATTTCGTTGCATGAAAGAAAAAATTATTTTGTAATAAATGGGTTATTTGTATTTTTTGTTTAATGGTGTCCCATGGACTATGTGTTTGGGTGCTTGTAGATTACGTATCCATTGCTATGTGCGAAGTGATAGTCTTAAGGTATAGGCTATCAATTGTTGTAGGTTGACCTATAGCCAAAGGGGAACCTTGATTTGCTTCTTCATAGCTATGCGTGGGATTCTTGGGGTGCACCATGGTTGGGGTGACTACCATCAACAATGCCAGTAGAAACCAATGAGTTTGTTGTGCTTATTGTGGAAGACACCTAATTGTTCACCTCTCAACTTAGTCAAAACCCTTGGACCAGTTTAATGTTTTTGACAACATCGAAGGCACTTCAAGTAGCCATGCAAATGCCTAATTTGCTATTATCAATGTTGTTGTGAATGTTATGCTCTTCTAATGCTGATGCAATCCATAATTGAGCTTTCTTGTAGATGAGTCCTCCCTTTCTCTTTCTATATAAAAACGCATTAGTGTTTTTCTATTTTATACAACACCCTAGCACATAAATTTGAATATTTCATGCTCAAGTTGGCAAGTAATGGCTAGTTGGAAAGGGGTGGATTTGGAGATAAGATTAAATGTTCGAATCTAAAAATTTGAGGGTTAAATCCATAGCAATAGTTCTGAACTAGATTCAAATCCATACCTATAGAGTTGACCATGGATAAAGAAGGATAAAACTATAAATCAAGTCCAAACATATAAAATGAAGTCAGTCAAATTCAATCAAGACTTATACATCTTTTTATAACATTTACACAAAATACACTACTTATACATTAAATATTATACTTAAGACAAAATCAAAATGAGTACAAGAAAAAAATACTAGCTATACAATTTTCAACCTTACACCATACTAATAAAGATTAAACTTTGATGTTGTAATACACCTTTCTCTCTTAGATGCACTTTTGGGGGTCAATATCATTCTTCCATGTTTTGATAGGCCTCACTAAAAGCCCCGAAATACTTTCCCTCTCAAAGAGAAGCCTGTCAAAGATAGTGGGTTGTATTTCGGCTATGGCTTGCATTCAATATGATTTTTTAAACATGTGAAGACTTTCAACAACATTATTGACAAGAATTAAGGTTCTCTGCGCTCTTATTGGTTAAAGAAGTCTCTTCGATGGAAATTCAACTCTCTCACAAGTAATCCAAAATTTAATTATGCCTCGTAAAAATGAAAGTTCTAGAGGAATTATATTCAATAATAATAAGAAACAACTTTTATGAATTGGGCTCTAGCTTCTATTTATTGTCAAAAGTGGTTTCTATGTATTGTTTAAATTTGTCTTAAGTTAAAAGGGACTTAAATGGAATGCCTTTATAATTGCTGAGAGTAGGAAACTTTGAAATGATATTTAAAAGAAGGTTAGAAATTTGAAGTGAATTTACAAGAAGTTTTATTGTTAAATCTTAAAACATTGAATAGTAAATGATAAAATTGACTTCATTGGATGTAACTTCACATTTTTTTTTGAGAAATCTCAAACATTAGGTCCATGGCAACACTATTGAATTAAGGTTATTCTTAAATATCATACAGTTCAATAGTCAAAGGTTAATTTTGGCCAATAAAAATAGAACAAATATTTACCATATTTTAGTGTGGATGAGATGTAAAATTGCTATTGACTGTTTCACCATTGAATTGGATGATGTTTCAGTAGAGTGCCTAATCACCTTCTAATATTCAGATGTTAAATTTAAAAGATCTGTCATAGAAACAAAAACTGAAATGTACTCTTCTATGTTTATGGGGTTATATAGATATAGAAATCTCTGTTCTTAAGCAAATCATAACATGCTGAGTATTCATATATGTATTTTAAAGGTCTCTTTACAGGGTTATAAATATTTGGTATTTCTGTTTTTAAACAGATTACAACATACTGAGTATTCATACATTTATATTAAAAACATCTTTCTGTTAAAACTGTTATATGTTATAAACGGGAAGATTCATTCAATCGAAACCACTCATTTATAAACCTAACCCACTCACAGCAAAAAAATAAATTCTCATATTCTTACAAAACTTCAAACTGTAGCATTTGTTGGGAGGAGCTCTCATACACCAACATCGCTCTCCTCCCACTTCCATAAAAAATTGGCATACGAGGCAATTATATAGCTGCCAACATCAAACATTGTTGATTATCCAGTGCTAGAGAAGCCAAGAAAACTAGGATTTAAGAGCTTAAAAAGGATGTGGGCAATTGGTTACCAGTCATTAGGGGCAGCCTGGATCGCCTGATCAAAGTAAGCTTGGGCTCTGTCTCCATCTTTGTGAGTTTCCCATATCAGTTGGGCGTAAGGTGACAGCACTTCTCCATCTGCAGGACCAGCAAATATGGCCCTTCCATAGAATTCCTCTGCCTTGCTAATGTCCCCTTTAACCTACATCACCGTCAAACACCATTTGCCTTCAATTAGCAGTAAGAATGAGAGATATCAACATCTCCATGCCCATTAGATGTTGCTTAAAAGCATTCTAATGAGAATCTTGGTAGCTTACCTCATGTAAATATTTGGCATAGTTCTTGAGCAGGATCGGATTCTCAGGATTTGCCTTCAACATCTCTTCATAATATGCTTCTGTAAGCTTGCAACAACATTCTTGTGGCTTTCTGATGCGGGGAAGTGCCAAATGAAAATGCGAGATAGCTGTTTTACACATGCGAAAAGAGGAGAGTGTGTGCAGCATAGAATGGTGGTTTCTCGCACTTGTCCTTGAAATGCAAACGAGCGGATTCAATTTTGGCTTGAGCGCAGGGGAATTTTCGAGCAACATTTTGCATACAAACGAGATATTTTCAAAAAAAGGTAAAGAATTAGCCTAAATTTAGATCCCTTTGACGCATATCGTTCTGGTGCTTGGATTACCATTTATGTCCATGAACATCAGCATCACCATCACCATCACCATCACCATCAGCCTCGCAAGGAGCGGGTGGGGGCGTTCCTGCAGTCAAGTCAGATTGGGTGAATGAAATGACAATCTAAAGCATTATCTTAGATCTATTTTTTTCTTAAATTTTAAATAATTTTCTTTCAAAGATCAATGAAATGAAGATATTTTTCTAAAGTGTAATAAATTTTGTATACTAAAATTTCAACTCTATTAGTAATGTTTGTTTCATTGAAATGATATTAGTGTGGTGAGGTAGAGTGTTGAACAAATCTATAAGGCGCAAATTCATTGGAGGTCATCATGCAATATAAGGTATGCAATCAAAACATCAAGTCATGTTTATGTTCAATGAAGCAATTTCTATACATACTTAATTAAAAAATATTTGTATCTAGTGCTGGTACTTATAATTAATGAATTTCATTTGAAGATTCTTAATATTTCCAACGAAGGTTTGAAAGCCTTGGAATACACTAGATTCACTTGTTATTTTTTGAATTATTGTGATGACCATATGAGCTTCCCCCTAGCTTCAATGTAAGGTTTCTAGCATCTTCTTCTTCAGAAGAGCCATTATTTTATTATCCTTCGTCTACTAAGACATCAAAATTGATTGTCCAATGCATCTAGAAGAATATTGAAAAGGGGATTGAAGGGCTTCATTTGATAGATTTGTTGAAAAAACTTCTTAATTGCCCTAGCAAACTCATTAGGCTCTATCACCAAGTCTATTGCATGTGGCATTTCCACAAAGATAGCGGATGGGAATGGTACTATTGTGATTGTAGAGAACAATGAACTTGAGCAAACATAATACTTATGTGTCATTTTATTTATTTAAATAAGCCTTCTAAATTGGCTTGCAAATTCCATTGTAATTATTTGAGATTTATTGTATATTTGGTTTTTTGCATATTAGCAATTTGATTTTGTGAATGGCTATGGGATGTATAGGTCATCTTATGTAACACATCATGATTGAATATCTTTTTTTTCTCCTCATGTTTTGTGAATTTGTTCATATATGGTATTGGTGAAGCAGAGTATAGTAAAAGCATGTACTTGACTTGTATTCATTCTCTTGATAAGCAATTATGAGTCCTTATATAATGTGACTCATGTTTGTACTCTTTGAGTGGCCATTTCAATAGAAGAGGAATGGTTGTGGGATATTATAAGTGAAAAGTCTACTTATTTCACTACATGGACCTCATTGATCTAATAGATTGAGAAAATAGTAGAGGTATATTAATGGCAACTCACAATTTCTTCCTTCTAAACATTGTTTGTGCTTGTTTTTAATATTTTATATGGAAGCATATTATATTAGATTCCTTTTTAAGGTCTTTAGTTTTTTAATAAATAATATCTTTCTAAGGTATTTTTGGAAGCTATGGTTTTCTTTAGTTTTTGTAATAGACAGTTAATGGTGTTCTTATTCAAGGCATTTGCATGTGCTCTTGCTATGGTGTAGGCTATAATTTATTTGTAACTTTATAGTTTCTATTCTTTTGGATTTTAGAATATCTTATAGTTCAGTCTTTGGATGTTACTATTCTATCTAGTAGGAAACATATTAAAGAAGAAAGTTAAGAATATGCTTTATATGGATCCTTTACTATAATCTAGAGACATGAAAGTCATGTTACTTATAAATTTGTAATATCTTTACAATAAAAGTTCTTTGGCATTTGGTTGATCTTTCTTCTACCATTATAAATTCTAGGTTGTTGAATTTTATGACATTGAAGAAGTTTCCATTAATTGTGCCATTACATTGAATGGACTTATTATCCTTTTGGTTACCTCATTGGATTATTTGGCTTCTATGGTTACCACTCTTCAGATTCCCTTGGAGGCTTGTGCCTTGGTTCTCAATAATTCCTAATTTAATTGGCATTTTTGTCTACTTAGCAACACCAATGTGGTTGCCATGCTGAACAAATTAATTTGTTGATTGATAATATTAAGTGAATTTTGCAATATTTGTACTACTTGTATTGGAGTTTGATGTGCATAATAACCATTGTTAAATGAACATGTTTAATATGACATAATAATTCTAATCATGTAAAAAAAGCTCCAGAGAAAGTCTAGTTGATGTTTTTTGTGATTCAAATATTTTATTGTTGATTTTTTTACATTTAAATTTTTGTGCATAGTTCATCTTTAAATGTTCCTAAATATTGGCTAGAGACAAAGGTATTGAAGCCATTTTATGATGATGTATTTTTTACAACATTAATAAGAACTACATTCAAATTAGTCCCAAATTTAGAGTGTGGAAGAGCATACGAGTTGTAGCCCTTCTTTCCATGTCAATTGACATTATATGTAAGAAATATGTAAACCTTAGGATTTTATCATTGTGAGCAATATTGACAAATGTGCTCACCCCTTTGTTCTAACATTAACTAAATAATTTTATGATTTCTAATTTGATATAGTTTGATTGTTGAGTTTAGGTTGTTAGGCATAGTAGATTTGTTTCCATACTATTTTTTTTACACAGAGGAGTACTTGACAAAATTGGTAGTGACCAATAACATCTCCATGGAGAAATGTCACTCACAAATTCCACTAGAAATAATTGCATTTGGGATTGTTCCATAAATCTTGGTGTTGTTTGTTGATGATTTTGTTAGAGTTCACTTTGTCTATATCTTAAGAGCACCAAATTATATTCTTAAGAAGAACATGTACATTAAGACTAAAACTCAACTAAAAGAAAATTTCTTTGTGGCCTATTTAGAAAGTTTGTGCATATTTTCTTTTATTGAAAGATTCTAATGAATGGATGATTGTGTTTGTTTATATAGGGTATATTGGCACATGGTTTTCAGAATTGGGAAGTGATCTTTGAGCATAACAATTTCAAGTTCACTAGTGCCTATTCAATTTGAGAGACTAGTAAGCACATTTATCCTGAAGCTTGCATGAAAGGACTTAAAGATTGACTGGCAGTAAGATTTTTCATCATCTTCGTAATTTATTGAGGAAAATAGTTTTGTAGGAAACTTGTATACCAAAATAAAACTATCCTTATTGATATATTGAAATAACCAATATTTTATTTAGAAAAATGTATATTTTAATTAAATCATTTTACAAAAATTATTTTAGGCTAGCATAATTTACTATCATAAGATTTGTGTTCAACTTGGATGGAAAATTGCAAGTGCATGACATGTGGGGTATGCAATTTTCTAGTAACTAAGTATTTTTATTTTAGGAAAAGTAGTGATCCATTTTTGGTTTGTGTGAATCTCATGATGCTTGGAACAAAATATTTAATGAGTAAATATGTGTGGAATATAATTTAATAATGTATGATTATTACTTGAACATTGACTAGATTCTAGTTTGCAAGAAACACTCCATTGGTAAAAGGTCAAGATTTGATCCCATGACTTGCTAGTTTGAAACATTTAAATCTCCCATTTCCAATTACCTCAATCACACCTAAAAAATAATCAAATTATTTTGAAGTCAAACAGATTTAACTTTAGCCATTGAACTAGTTATTCATTAAGAAAAGTCAATTGTTGTGAGCCAAGAAATGCAGTTATTTGAAACCTTCAATTTCTTTTCTACTTCTAAACGATTTTTCCTAATTTCTATGTTTTACTTCATGATGGGTAGCCTAGGTTTTAGGTTTTATGCATTAGAGTGCTAAAATAAAATAAGCATCAATAGGTCATATAGTAGTTATATTAGATGAGGTTCTTGAATTGCTTATAAGGCAAAATGCATACTATTCCTTCTACCTATAAATTATTTAATATATTTAGTATTGAGGCAATAGGGCAACTAGTTAGTTAAATTATAGTTCTCTAGAGCCAATGGAGAAATTATTGGAGTAGTCAAAGTATCAAGATTTTATAAAACATAATGGAGGAAATCAAGACCTGAACCTCAATCCTAAGAAATTCAAAATTCTATGGAGGTAGGGAGATATAGAGGTGTTAGAGATGTTTATGGAGTCATTATACTGTAGAAATCAAGGACTCCAAGTCTAAGCAATGTCAATGGATTGAAACCTTTGATATAGTAGAAGAGGCTATTTATGCTATATGGTATGGTTGCAAAATCCATGGGAGGCATTAAGGTAATGATAAATTTCCTCTACATCAATTTAGAGCTATGCAATTTATTCTCCAAGTACCTTGTTATTCTCTTGTCTACTTTGGGGTCTAGATACAAATTAGACCTAATTTTAGCTCAACCCACCAAGATGTTGCAGGATGCTTGGTTTGACTATACATGGAGGGATTCTAGCATGAAACTTTTTGGGTCAATATTGGAAGCTACAACAATTTTGGTGACATGGTTGTGAACAATTACATGTAGTCTTCAACAAATACAATGGAGAAGAATCATCATTTGCTTGGAGGTGGTTCCCACAATTCGTAGGTCCCTGTCTCTCTTCCTAGAGATCTTAGTAGCAACAAAAAAAATTCCATTGCAAGGCTTTGGAAAAACTAGGTCCCGACTAGTCTTAGTCCTAATCACAATCTCTCTCCTTTATCTACATCTAAATTGCCCAATCCTATAATTTGTTATCGAAATGCCACTACTGACAACTTCATTTTTGGAGCATTATCAATTCCCACTAAACCTAATGTAGCTAAGGCTTTTATTTGACTTGATGAATGGAATTAGCCTAAATCAAGCATCTTGGTAAGTGATGACATGCTATATTTAATTTATCAATCTAGGGATGTGTTTCTTGGTATGGTGTCGGTACTATATGTACAACTGAAGATTTTTGGATGTGGAGTTGTGTATAGCTAGTGAAAGATAATTGCTGCAAGTTAAGAATGGAATGCAATGCTCAAAATAGGAAATTATGTTATAAAATTTGAAGGAAATCTATATAACTACTTTTTAACCAAAACATAATAACAAACTAAAATAGAGTCAAGCAAATCTAACTCTAAGATCTAATTCTAATTGCATAAATCTAGTACTAGTAGGCTGTGGTCTACCTCAAGTGGGCCCTGACTTGGGTTGACTACTTCCTTTCTCCTTTTATTAGTTACTCAATCAAATCAATTCATTCATTCATTCACCACCAATCAAGAACAATAGTAAACCGATCTATCCTAAATACTTTGTTTATTGACTGCAATAACAGTCTGATACAATCATAAAGAAATCTAACTTATCCTAGATATGTTGGGTGAAAACAATATATACACACCCAAAAAATTTCATGCATTTAAGAGTATAACAACTTAATCGGTCCACTTCCCATTATACAAGGGAAAGTCTCTTTATTTTTGAAGAAGCAAAACAAAACTAGGACACTGAAACTAAACAACCAAAGAGGAGAATTTCAATCAGAATTGTATAATGAAACAAGCTTATTCAAGAAACATGGAGATGGTTATTTTGAGCTTAACCAATCTTTATGCATTCCTAGTTGAGGGATAAACACTTTCCATTTGTTGTGCATTCCTTCCTAACCACTTCTGAAACTCATTCCTATCAACATATAAGGAGTTGACTGCTATTGGACAGTTTTAAGTAGTTGTATGCTTTGTTGTAGGAGTTGATCCCCTTGCTACAGGAGGCAGGTTCTTCAGCTACATGCATTGGTCTGTTAGATACAGTCCAACTTCTATAGTCTTGGTTTCAAGAACTTCTATAGTCTTGGCTGCAAGTTAGTGTTTTTAGTTGATGCACCTAAAAGAGTTAGTTCTAGAGAAATATCTATTTACCAAGATCGTTGTAAACAAACTAATCATACCACATTATAATTTGAAAACAACTATTTTAACCATAAAGTCATCCATTAAAACATAATACAAATATCATAGTGCTTGTCTATATATTAGATAAAGTCTTGACTTAAAAGGATGGAAATGCAAATGTAGGAATGTGGCTTTTAAACAAGAAAAGATAGAGATTAAAAAGACAATTATAACACTCATCACACCCCCCAACTTAAGGTTTTTCTTGTCCTCAAGAAATCATGGCCTTGTGTTGTACATGAGGGTTAGGTCTTTGAAATTGAATGGTACTGAGTTCCCTTGTCCTTCCTTCAAGAAGAATCCTTTCTACCTTGCAATCTATTCCCATATGGTATTTTCTCCCTCTGTAGTATAGATTATGTTTCCTTGCTAGTGTGGAATAGGGAACCAGAGAATTGGTAGTTGGAAGGTAAGTGGTAGCCATGCAAGTTCATCTGACTTGGCCAAATTGATATAGCGGTGCCCCTTGTTTACAACTGTATGATAATTATACATAGAGTGTTGCTCTTTTTTCCTTAGCTCCACTATGAGCTCTTGCCACCTACCCTTATTGAACTCAAGTGATTGTTTTCCAATCTTCCTCAATATTTCTTGATCTACTTAGAATGAATAGTGTGTTGGCCCTGACGGTATTTTGTGGCCATCGCTAGTTTTTCTGTCAAAGACAACCATTCTATTAAGACCTCATTAGGGTCTCTTGCTTCACCTCTGATTTTCAATGAAATGGACTTCTCTTGTATTTTTGCATTTTCAATCCCCTGTTATGTTCATTTTGCATAAAATATTTCAAAGCCTTGATATGCACATCCCCACATATAAAATTGGATTCCAACTCAAATAATAGGGAACAACCATATCATGCAAATAAAATTCACAGAGTTGGTTATGCAGCTCAATAGTGGATGCTTGATAAATATTGAAAAAATCACCAGGTGTATCTACTGTATAAGGAAGATAAAAAAAATTGCATAAATTCAAAACTCAAGAATTGTTCCTTTAAGAACAAATCATAGACCCTTGCAGGAGGTCTACATTGAATAAGTTGATTTGTCAAAGCTGCCAATTGCTCTATCTTTGTTTTCAGCTTATTATTTTCCTTAGTCTTTCCTTTCAATTATTTGGTAAACCTCTGCTCCATCTCCTCCTTTTCTTTCTTCTATTTTTTCTCAAACTATATGTTGCAAGTATGAGGATAACAGTGTTGTCATTGATGTCAACATACTCATATTGCATTAATGAGAAGGATTGGATGAGCAATGTGCTGAGGATACTGAGAAAATTAGCCTCAATCAGGAATAGTGAAGAACAGTGATGACATTAAGGTAAAAGGCCAAGATAAGATGAAGATTAGAGGATGCAGTTTAAAGGGTTTGTAGATATGAGTCTTGAGATGATCCAGTTAAGAGTTCAGAGGTCTGCATGAAGATATGAAGAAGTTGTGATCGATCAAGTAGAACCAGTTCCGAGAGATGCTTCAGAGTGACAGAGTGTTACAAAAAGGTTCGGTGAGATCTGGAAGTGCATTGTCCTATTTTGTGGATTGGAAGGAGTGTTTGGGATGTTCTTGTGATGTGTCATCTTGATTTGTACATAGTTTGAAGGTCCAGAAGAATCCACTCCTTTGTGACAGTCATGACAAACTATGTTCTTGAAGCACCGGAGGTAGGAGAGAAGAGATTCTAGTAAGTCAAGGAAGTGCAGATGTACCTGGTCATTCAGGCAAGACCGTGAAGGTTCTTGGATCATGTTGAGGTTGTGTTGTTTGTTCGCATTAGTGTTAGAGCCTGGAATTGGAGATATACTTCCGGATGAAGATGTTCTTGTTCAGGCTGGCCAACCGGATGAGTTATTCATCTAGCGAATGTTCTTGTGGACGATTACTGACTTAGATGATTGTTCCTAAGTTGATGCCTTGTATAAATAAAGGTTTGTGAATTCATTTCGAAGTGTGTCATGGAGTGGATGAGTGTGGTATAGCAAAAGAGCGAAAGGCAGAGCAGGTGTGTCTCAGGCTTAAATGGAACTAATCCAGACATGGTAAAGATGTCAATCTCCAGTTCAAGTTTGTAATACTTGTTATCTTGTAGACAATGTGTCTCTTGTAGGTAGTGTGCCTCCTTGTGAGCAGTGTGCTCAGGTAGTGAGCCCTAATTGGCATGTGCCATCTATTTTTCTTATTCTTCTAACATAGAATAATCCTTGGGTTAATCACCCTGTGGTTTTTCCCTTGATTGGGTTTTCCACGTCAAAATCTTGGTGTCTAATGTGTTGATGTTTATCTACTCCGGTGTTTATGCTTTATGCTTTCATGAATGGTTAATTGATATGCTATTAAATAACAAAGAAGAATCAAGTGTTTGAAGTAAAAGCAAGTTTTTGTACAACTGATTCACCCCCCTCTCAGTTGTGTGCCCTAGATCTAACAATTGGTATCACAGCCAAGTTCCTCTAAAAGGAGCTTAACCACTTGAGGAGATCTAGGATGTCGTCATACAAGAAGGATAGTCTGAAGTTTGATGGAACCAACTTCTCTCTCTGGAAAGGTCGCATGAAATGTCACTTGGAGTGTATGGGAAAAGCATACTTGTCCATGGTCACAAAAGCATATGTACCTCCACAGGGTGGTCCGACAACTCTAAATGAAATCACAGATACTAAAAACAATCTGCAGACAAAAGAAGCTCTTCTAATTGCATTAACTGACTCAAAGCTCTCAAATGTTATTGACCTACCAATTGCTTATGAGATTTGGATTAAACTGGAACTTCTGCATGAAGGAGATGAGTTTGTTAAGACTGCAAGGTTGCAAAGTCTTAAAGGAAAATTTGAAAGATTAAAGATGAGAGATGATGAAAATATCACTACCTTTATGCCAAGAGTAAATGAGTTGGTGTGTGGAATTAGGAATGCTGGTGGATTTCTGGATGAAAATGAGATTGTTTGCAAAATTCTCAGATCCCTTCCTACTACCTACAAAATTAAGGTTGTTGCAATTGATGAATTCAGAGCCCATACAACTATCACAAGAGACCAATTGGCTAGCAAACTGGCTGCATTTGGAATGACCGAGTTTGGAGATGATCCCCCTAAGACTGAATCTGTATTCAAAGCTAGTGCCTATGTGAAAGGCAAACAAAGATTTGATCCAGGAGAAAACTCTTCAAGGAAGCTGTCATGGTATGATCAAGCAAGGAAAGACATGGAAAAGGAAGAAGCAGAAACAACACAACTTGAAGCCCTCATTGCAAAAAGACTGCCAAGAGGATCTAGTAAGTATGAAAGAAAATTACCTTTTAAATGCTTCAATTGCAATAAGATTGGTCACTTTGCCTCAAGGTGTCCGAAAAGATCTACAAGGTCAAACTCTAACAGACAAAGGTTCCAAAAGAATTGTTATTATGTTCATGAAGAAGCTGATAATGAAGGAGTAACAGATGATGAATCAGAGATAGGAGACAAATCCAGAAATGAATGGGTGTTTATTGCCATCAAGGAAGAAGATCCAATATCTATCAATCATAAGGTTGTAGAAAGAGCTTTGGCTACCCAAGTTGAAGAAAAGGATGATTGGGTTATTGAAAGTGGATGCTCTCACCATATGATAGGTGACAAGAACAAATTCTTAGATTTGGAAAGGTATGAAGGAGGAATGGTAAAGTTTGGTGACAATTCTACTGGTAGAATCAGAGGTAGGGGAACTATCTCTTTTGATGGAAAGAGCAAAACTAGTAATGTACTGTATGTTGAAGGATTGAAGCACAATCTTCTCAGTGTTGGATAGTTGGTAGACAAAGGTTATGATCTCCAGTTCAAAAATGGAAGATGCAGGATCTTTAAAAGCTCTGGAACTGAGATTGCATCTAGTACTCAAACAAAAGGTAATATCTTCCATCTAGTTGGTTCTAATGAAAGTTGTTTATTTGTTCAAGTTGATCAGAGTTGGTTATGGCATAGAAGGATGTGTCATGTAAATTTTGATAACATCATCAAGATAAGCAATACTCAAGCTGTAAGAGATCTTCCAAAATTGGTGAAACCTACAAAAAGCCTGTGCAAAGAATGTCAGCTAGGTAAACAGAACAGAGTCTCATTCAAAAGAAAGGATCAGTCCTCTATCAGATTATTGGAATTAATTCATACTGATCTATGTGGTCCGACAAGAATCAAGAGTATGCAAGGTGATAGATATTTTATGTTACTGATTGATGACCATTCCAGGATGATGTGGGTTACCTTTCTGAAAGAGAAATCAGAAGCTTTTGAGAAGTTCAAAATCTTCAAGGCTATGGTAGAAAATCAAATCAGACTGAAACTGAAATGTCTGAGGTTTGATAGAGGTGGTGAATTCACATCCAGTGAATTCATAGATTTTTGTGAGAAGCATGGTATAAAGAGATAGTTATCTACTCCTAGGACTCCACAGCAGAATGGAGTAGTAGAGAGAAAGAACTGGACCATCCAGGAAGCATCAAGGACAATGATGATGGAAGTAAATGTTCCCCAGATGTTTTGGAGAGAAGCTGTCAGCACTGTAGTCTATACTCTTAATCGAGTTCAAATCAGAGGTAATACCGGTAAGACTCCTTATGAACTTTGGTTTGGTATCACTCCTACTGTGAGATATTTCAAAGTATTTGGTAGCAAATGTTACATTAAAAGAGATGAAGATCTAGGAAAGTTTGATGCTAGAAGTGATGACAGAATTTTCTTGGGTTACTCTACTCAAAGTAAAGCATACTGGTGTTACAATAAGAGACTGAGAAAGATGATAGAAAGTACAAATGTGAAGGTTGATGAAGGAATTGAGAAGCCCTCAAGGCTTTATGAATATGATGAAGATGATCAGAATAGTTCTCTGGTTTAGGGAGCTCAATCCTCCTCTGAAAGTTAGATTCAGACTGATCTGGTAAATCAGGAAGAAGAGGTTTGTTTGAATGAGCCTGATCAAGAAACAGTAGTGCAAGAAACTCCCAAAGTTCCAAGGTATGTAACTCTAAACCACTCTGAAGATCAGATCATAGGTGACAAAAGCAAAGGTGTGCAAACTAGAAGGAAAATTGCTCAAAATTTAGATGAATGTTGTCTGATTTAAAAGATTGAACCTAAGACAATAAATGAAGCCTACAATGATGAAAATTGAACCAAAGCAATGGAGGAAGAGTTGATGCAAATTGAGAAAAATCACACTTGGGATCTTGTTTCTAGACCTAGTAACAAGAATGTGATTGGAACAAAATAGGTCTTCTAAAACAAACTAAATGAAGTTGGTGAAGTAATCAGAAATAAAGTCAGATTAGTCTGCAAAGGCTACTCTCAAATAGAAGGGATTGATTTTGAGGAAACCTTTGCTCCGGTGGCAAGAATTGAAGCAGTCAGACTATTTCTTGCATTTGCTGCCTTCAAAGATTTCAAAGTGTATCAGATGGATGTCAAATCAGCTTTCTTGAATGGTGACTTAGAAGAAGAGGTGTACATTGAACAACCGAATGGATTTCAGTTATCTGAGCATGGTGATATGGTCTGCAAATTAAAGAAGGCACTATATGGTCTAAAGCAAGCACCAAGAGCATGGTATGAAAGGTTGGACAAACATTTTTTGAAGATTGGTTTCAACAAAGGTACTGTTGATAGTAACCTATATTTCAAAATTGATCATGAAAACATCTTGATTGTTGAAGTATTTGTTGATGATATCATCTTTGGAGGAAGAGACAATATGTGCAAAATCTTTGCAAACCAAATGAAAAGTGAGTTTGAAATGTCAATGCTCGGTGAAATAAATTTCTTCTTGGGTCTGCAAATTACTCAGACAGAGAAAGGAATCTTTATCTCTTAGACTAAATATGTGAAAGAACTTTTGAAAAAATTTGGAATGGAAGATTCAAAGCCTATGAATACTCCCATGGCTACCGGATGTAAGTTGAGCAAAGATGATGACTCTCCTAAGACAGATTAGACAAAGTATAGATCAATGATTGGAGGATTATTGTATCTCACTCAAACTAGACTAGATATAATGCAGGTTGTTGGTCTTGTGGCAAGATTCTAGGTTGATCCCAGAGAATCTCATGTCATGGCAATCAAAAGAATTTTTAGGTACTTGAAAGGAACAGTTGAGTATGGTCTATGGTATCCTAGAGATCATAACTTTTCTCTTCATGCATATATAGATGCAGATTGGGTGGGAGATGTGGATGATAGGAAGAGTACAAGTGGAGGAGCTTTCTTTTTGGGAAAAAGGTTGGTTTCTTGGCTAAACAAGAAACAAGAAGCAATATCCCTGTCTACAACTGAAGCTGAATACATTACAGTAGCAGCAAGTTGCACCCAACTTTTGTGTATGAAGCAAATGCTAAGAGATATTCAAATAGAATATGAGGAGCCTATCACAATTTTCTGTGATAATTCTGGTGCAATAAATATTTCTAAGAATCCATTGTTACATTCTAAGACCAAGCATATATCTATCAAGTTTCACTTTCTAAGAGAACAAGTGAACAAGGATGAAGTCAGATTGGAGTATGTACCCTCCAAGGATCAGATTGTAGATATTTTTACTAAACCTCTTCCCAAGGACTCCTTTGAGCATCTTAGGGAGAAGTTAGGGGTCATTGCCCCTCCAGTGATGAACTAGGATGCACTGATGTGCATCAGTCTAGTGGATATCATAGTCATATCTTGTGATCCAGATTGGTGATGGGGAGCTGCTACTTAGGGGGAGCAGCTGGTATGATTCTAATGTGTTAAAGTTGCAAGTATGAGCCCTTTGCCATTGATGTCAAAGGGGGAGAGAAGACATGTGAAAAACAAGTGGTTGATGATCATAGGGGGAGTAGTAAAGGAAGAGAAGACATGTGAAGAGTTGTTGCTGATAGGGGGAGCTGTGACAGAAAGGAGAAGTTCTTGTCTTGATGGTTTTTCACATCATATGTTGCCATCAATGACAAATGGGGAGATTGTTGCAAGTATGAGGATAACCAGTGTTGTCATTGATGTCAACATACTCATATTGCATTAATGAGAAGGATTGGATGAGCAGTGTGCTGAGGATACTGAGAAAATTAGCCTCAATCAGGAATAGTGAAGAACAGTGATGACATTAAGGTAAAAGGCCAAGATAAGATGAAGATCAGAGGATGCGGTTTAAAGGGTTTGTAGATATGAGTCTTGAGATGATCCAGTTAAGAGTTCAGAGGTCCGCATGAAGATATGAAGAATTTGTGATCGATCAAGTAGAATCGGTTCTGGGAGATGCTTTGGAGTGACAGAGTGTTACAAAAGGGTCTGGTGAGATCCGGAAGTGCATTGTCCTATTCTGCGGATTGGAAGGAGTGTTTGGGATGTCCTTGTGATGTGTCATCTCGAATTGTACATAGTTTGAAGGTCTGGAAGAATCTACTCCTTTTGTGACAGTCATGACAAACTATGTTCTTGAAGCACCGGAGGTAGGAGAGAAGAGATTCTAGTAAGTAGAGGAAGTGCGGATGTACCTGGTCATTCAGGCAAGCCTGTGAAGGTTCTTGGATCATGTTGAAGTTGTGTTGTCGGTCCGCATTAGTGTTAGAGTCCAGAATTGGAGATATACTTCTGAATGAAGATGTTCTTGTTCAGGTTGGCCGACTGGATGAGTTATTCATCTTGCGAATGTTCTTGTGGATGATTGTCGACTTAAATGATTATTCCTAAGTTGATGCCTTGTATAAATAAAGGTTTGTGAATTCATTTCAAAGTGTGTCATGGAGCGGATGAGTGTGGTATAGCAAAAGAGCGAAAGCCAGAGTAGGTGTGTCTCGGGCTTAAATGGGATCCAGACATGGTAAAGATGTCAATCTCTAGTTCAAGTTTGTAATACTTGTTATCTTGTAGACAGTGTGTCTCTTGTAGGTAGTGTGCTCGGGCAGTGAGCCCTAATTGGCATGTGCCATCTATTTTTCTTATTCTTCTAAAAGAGAATAATCCTTGGGTTAATCACCCCGTGGTTTTTCCCTTGACCGGGTTTTCCATGTCAAAATCTTGGTGTCTAATGTGTTGATGTTTATCTGCTCCAGTGTTTATGCTTTATGCTTTCATGAATGGTTAATTGATATGCTATTAAATAACAAAGAAGAAACAAGTGTTTGAAGTAAAAGCAAGTTTTTGTACAACTGATTCACCCCTCTCTCAGTTGTGTGCCCTAGATCTAACACTATATCTCCTCATCCCTTCTCCATAGCAATAGCTCCAGGGAGGGCCCATTTATCAAGAATGACAAAAGTAGAGAGGATATCCTATTCCTTATGTTGAGTGACCAAAAAATTTGCTCCACAATTCTTCATGTTTCTTTATCAATCTCCTTTACTGCCATATGAGCCAGTTTAACTAATTTATTATCTTTTCCTCATAGGCTCTAAGTTGTTGCTCTAATTGTTCAATTTTTCTTAGTACAACCTACAACTCATCCCCTGTTTCTACTTCCATGGGGATTAAATCCTTGCTTGTATCCAAACTAGAAAATTTAGATGAAGTAGGGGTAGATTCCCCTTTTGCATCAAATCCTAGGTTGTTGGAAGTATGAGTTTGGTCTCTGTATACAAACATCTCTTCTCTCTCATAGACAATATCAATCTCCAAGAAAACTACTTTTAGTGCTGAGGTAGGAGCCTTGCTTTTTACTCCTATAGTTTTAGGGACTTGAGAGTACCTAGGCCGATGTGATGTTGGAGTGGTAGCAGTATCTTTCTATTTTTTTGCTTGTTTTGAGGGGAGAAGGAGTGGCCAACAATAGTTGTAGGTTGGTCCGATGAGGTGGTATGTACAAATGAAGGTTTTCTTGCACAAATGAAGAAATTTCAGTCCTTGGTGACACAGTTTCATGCATAGATGTTGAGGTTTCATGCACAAATGGAAAAGTTTTAGGCACAAGCATTGAGGCTTCATGCGAGGGTGTTGTATGCATATGGGGAAATGCTCAAGATCTTCAGAAGGTATTGCAGGGTTTGTTGAAGGTGTTGCATGCATATGGGAAGATGCTACAAGATCTCCAAAAGATGTTGCAAGGTCTAGGATAAACACTGCAGGACCCCTATAAGATGTTACATGCCAATGGGAAGACATTGCAAGATTTGTTGAAGGTGTTGCATACTTAGCAGAGTCTTCTGCACACTCATGGGATGTACCTACATTCCCTTCTTCCTCAATCTCTTCCCTAACTATGTGTATATTTTTTTATTTCAACCTTTGGGTCCACATCACCTTGAGTTTCCTATCATGTGGCCCCACATCCAACCTATTCCTAATATGATTTAAACCCAAAAATTCTTCTCATGATATATCAGGAAATTTCTCATTTAAACTCCTCTTCACTAACAATTAAATAAGGCCATGGTAGGATAATGCAGTGTTCATTCCCATTTGATACTTTTTTGCCATTCTTTTTAACAAATTAAACAAAAAATTAGGGACATTTACTCTT